>OY720675.1:201597487-202847487 GCA_963170755.1 Amphimallon solstitiale
GATCTAACGTAGAATTACTCTTTATTGCACTAGTGTCATCAGGAAATAATACAAAATGACTATCACTATCATAATAGTATCGTTTTAGAGAATTTGAAAATATGACACTTTTCGTTTAAAGTTTTATAATTATCGGTACACAACACGTGCACAGCTTTTCTGTAAAAGTAAAAAACCATAAATAGTCAATAAACATTCTCATCGCACCCCAATAGAAAACTTTGTGTCTGCTGACAGTAGTTAACAGCAGGCTGATAATTCTAAATTGACTACTGACGTCAATATGACGTTGCTTTGGAGCTGTTCGGCTTTATTATATGGTGTTATTTACTCAGACTTCTCCTACCTGATTTTGAGTGTATATTAGGAATGTCATTGAACTACTTACTATATATACATCACTTGGTTCAATAACTCTAACAGTGACGTAAAATATACAGTAAAAAGTTTAAAACTGACGTCCACGAAAGGTGTATTAAGCGTATATGTATGTAACATTAACTAAAGGTTGCTTCAATTTCAGCAACTACTTATAGCTACTTCTTAGTTTACTACAAAACATCATATGGTACTACTTCTGGTATATTTTTTTTATTGTAAAATTAATGGTTTCAGATAACCTGTATCTTATAATATTGTACCACTACTATTTTTAATTCTAAGCTTTAAGAACTATAGCATAATTGTTTATTTCTAGATCACAGCAACCATTGCCATATTGACGGATATCCAACAATCCACGTCAATATTGGAGATCATATAGATTTGCCCGGTGCATGCTTAAAGCTTCTCTGCAAGACCACTGACTTATTCGAAGCTGTCAATGTGTAAGTACCCTTCTCTTTCACATATACAGACAGAAATTCTACACGATATTTTGAAATTTCAGGTGTGACACCAAACCAGATACACCCCAGAATGTTGATTTCGCCAATAGACTTTTGCAAGGAAAAGTTTGCCCTAAATAAACAATCGATAATGTTGAGCACGTTTTGGTGATATATTTTGTCCATTCAATTATATTTCTATTAAAATTTTTAAAGTTAACTAGTTTTGTTTCTAATTTTTCTAACAAATAATAAACCTTCATACAGTAGAGCACCAATATATTTCTTTGTAATGTTATATTGCTCAGTTAAATTTCCAACGTTGCTGTTATGAGCGGATCTCTGCTTCTCTTGAAATATGTACTGTACAAAAACAAACTTGGCGTTAAGCTACATGAAGTGAAAATATATAAGAGGCGAGAAAATGCGTAATTATGAGATCGGCCAAATTTTTTTTAATTTTTCTTTCTACCACTTTATCTGACTACAAGGAGACGATATACACGTAAATCAAAGCCAAAACCAAAAGCGAATATCTCTTTGCACAACAGATCTCAGTTTGTACAGAAAAGAAATAGATATGATCTCGACTTGTAAGCTATATATACAGTGAGGACGCGCGGGTTGGAATAAATTCATTTAAAATTTTTAGTTTTGATTTATGGAAAAACGCTCGGATAGGTCGATTTTACTTTCTTATACGTAGTATAAGGAAGTATTGTGATGATGAAAATTTTCGACCTCGAGATTTTTGCAGATGTCCACGTTTTGAAGCCCCCTGATACCGAAAAAGTGGTTTTTAAAAAATGTGTGTGTGTCTGTGTGTCTGTCTGTCTGTCTGTCTGTGTGTGTGTGACCACGATAGCGGCCAAACCGCTGTAGATATCAATTCCAAATTTTGTATTTACGTGTATAATCTCCCTCTTGAGATCTGATTAGTTTCACAGTAAAATCGGTAGGCCGGAAGTAGCAGTTTACTTCAGCGAAAAAATCGAATTTTGCGAATATTTCGTCAACTACTAAGTTTAAACAAATTTATAAAGAATTCATATATACTTAAAATTAAAATTGAGAATAATTTTATTTAAAAAGTTTTTCGAAATTCCTACCGGAAGTAGGTCTTTTACTCTTATCGAAAATCAGTTTTTTGCGAATATTTCGCAAGTCATGCTTTTTAGACAAGTACGTTATGGGTTTAAAAGTATTTAAAACATAATTTTCAATATCTTTTATATAAAAAAAATTTCAAAATTCAGACCGGAAGTACCACTTTTACTCTTATCTAATAGCGATTTCTTGCAAATATGTCGTAAGTTATGCATTCTATATATATTTATCAAGAGTACAAAAGTATTTAGAACTGGATTTGCAATATTTTTTTGTATATATGAAATTTCAAAATTCGGACCGGAAGTAGCACTTTTACTCTTAGCGAGGAGCACTTTTTTGATAATATCTTGCAAAGTATGCATTCTATAGCGATTTATTAAGCGAATGAAAGTACCTAGAATAGGATTTTGAATAAGTTTTGCATAAAAAAATTCTTAAAATTGTATAGTTTGAAACGCTCATACGTATAAGAAAGTCGTGTGGTGGCCACACCTCATTTTTTATTTTTAGCTGCGGTTTTTTTGATGGTAAATTGATGTACAAAGGCTGGTCCAAAAATAAGTTACGACCATCAATTTCTTTTTTCAAATGGAAACATATATTTTTTATTTAATTTGTTAATTCTGCATCGAATTCTAAGTATGTTTCATGTACCATGTCCTATACCCAAACTCAACAGTTATCGAGAAATTTACAATTGAACATATCAATAACTGCAGTTATTGATATGTTCAATTGTAATTAAATAAAAAATATGTTTCAATTTGAAAAAAAAAATTGATGGTCGTAACTTATTTTTGGACCATCCTTTGCACATCAATTTACCATCAGAAAAACCGCAGCTAAAAATAAAAATCGACCTATCCGAGCGTTTTTCCATAAAACAAAACCAAAAATTTTAAATGAATTTATTCCAACCCGCGTGTCCTCACTGTATATATAAATCTAATTCTTGGCCATTTATAATAAAATGTATAAATTTTTCTTGGTATTAGCGACCTTTAGTAATTCAATAATAAACAGTTTTAAACGTTTCGACAATTTTTGATTGTCTTCTTCAGTAAAACTGTTAAGAAAATACATTTTTTTAAATTAAATATAGAAATGTATTCTAGCTAAGCTTTTGAAACTTACCTTCAAATTTATTTTTTATGTTAATATATGGTCATGGTACTTTAAAAGGTATCTTCAATACCATAAAACATGTTTTTTCTGAATTTTGTTGATGTTATATGCATTTATAAATAAAATTAAACCAATCTTTTTTGTAAGCACTGTCATAAATCAATTTTAGAAATAACTGTCATTTTGAAAAATTTGTCTAAACGCACACTACAAACATATTACATATGTTATTCTTGGGTATTAGGAAAAACGGGAAAAAAATTAAACTGTCAATTACATAAGCAACGTTTTGTTCATTTAGTCAGTACACTTCTTCAAAGCTCTGTAATTTCTCTTTAGCTCTAAATACATAATTACATCAACAATTACATGGCGTCTGCTGTACACAAACTATTATACTATTCACACCTGTGTGTATCAAATTATAACATTTCTTAGTTTCGGTAAAATGAATCAATCATGTATTTTAATTCTGTACTTGATTGGAGACTATTTAATTTTATTTTTAAACTTAAAGGTAGGTACTAAGGCTCTTACTTTTGCGGGGATATCTGAGTCGTCAATATCCGGGTACTCGAATCTTAGATTCAAGTATCCGGATATCCGGATATCTGGATACTTGTTTTTAAATTACGATTTCTGAATCGTAATCTAAGTTCGTTCGAAAACGATTACAGTAATCGTAATTTCAAAAATTTTTGAATTACGATTTTCTAAGTAATCGTAATCAAAGTTGTTCAAAAAATGTCGGAGAGCTAAACGCGGCTCAATTAAACTGGTTGGTACGCGTTATATATGAAGGCAATAATTAAATTAAAAAAATAATGAGGTGTGGCTACCACACGACTTTTTTTATACATATTGAGTACTTTTATTCTCATAATAAATCATTATAGAATACATACTTTGCAAGATATTCGAAAAAAAGTGCTACTCGCAGACCGGCTTTTGCACGTACTGGCGAAGATATCTCGCGGTCGAAATTATTAGGCTCGTTCAATGAAGCTCCGTATCAGTATTCGTTTTTTTAAAATTTCGTGGCACGTAAGCGGACACAATTAAATTGACTTTTGGTGATTGACTTATTGCGATTTTGGTTAGTTCTTTAATTTGTATGCAGAAATAATGTTGCAGTTGCATTGGAACATGTTGCAGCATATATTATGTTTGTATTGCGTATTTAGCATCCGCTATAGTAAATTAATGGACTTAGAAAATTTTTTGAATTTTCTTACAATTTCGTGGCGCGTAAAAGGACACAATTAAATTGACTTTTGGTGATTGACTTATTACGATTTTGGTTAGTTCTTTAATTTGTATGCAGAAATAGCGTTGCAGTTGCATTGGAACATGTTGCTGCATACATTATGCTTGTATTACATACATATTTAGCATCTGCCAAAAATAATTTATAGAACTTTTTAAATTTTTTAAAATATTTGTTTGAGTTGTGTAATAGACATTTTATATATGTGATTTAATGATAAAATAATTGTCATGTACCCGGGTACCTCGATCATAGACACAAGGGATACTCAGAATACAAATAAGGACAGCTTTATATTTGAGGCGTCATAATAAAAGAACCGAAACCGGATATCCGGATACTTGAATCTAAGTTAAACAAGTATCCGGATCTTGATCCGGATTTCGAGTTATAATGAGTAACCCGGATACTCGAACATCCGGATAGTAAGTAGGTACGGTTTATAATTCTTTCAGACTATTACGTTCATGAAAATCTTTCTTTGAATACACTTTTAACTTCATATACACATTTGGAGAATTCTTTACACCCATAAACTCTCAAAAAAACAAATCTCGTTGCCTGGAACCTCGAACTTTAAATTCATTTGTTCAAATATATTCTGACTGAGTGCATATTATTAAAGGAATACTTAAATAAAACAACCTAAATTGATAATGTTACATGTGCAAATATAACATAAAGATAAGAACAATATTTGTCACTGAAAGTAATTTCGATAAATTTCCCAAGTGTAGCACTTACACATTCACATGTAGTTGTGTGTATATTTTACATATGAAAATAGGTGTGATATAAATTACGGGAAAATTAAAAATATAGTAATGACGCACATATTCGCAAAACACACATTCAGGTCTAATGAATAAAAAGATATTATCAATTTACAGTGGCTGACAATGAAACAGCTACGACTAATTGTTTATGTTTGGTTAAGCTTAAAAGCTAAATCACAGAGCAAAGTTATTTCAACTTATAAAATTAATAAAATATTCAATAAAAACAAAGTGAGCGTTATATATGTACAATACACTTCCACCCACGGAACTTCTAACAACTAGAAATAAAGAGGAAACTAAAGAGAATATAAAAGAAACGGAACTTTGTCATCTGCGAACATCTCTAAACTAAGTCGCAGAGTCTATTATGTTGATTTACTGGGCATTTAACCTAACCACCTTGCAGTAAAGTATCTAAGCCCAGGCCATTGATTGCCCAGGCTTAGATGTTGATTTTAGTTAGGCCAAATTGTTTGTTTTTTTGATACATCTTGATAAACGACACTATGGCTCATCCGAGAAGTATTTCTCAAGAACGTCATCATCATTGATCTGATATAGAAATTATTGAGAGTACTAGTTTAATAATTGGTTACGTCCGTGCGCGCTACGAAAAATTTTAAGAATTAGTTCACATATCCAATATGACTGTTGTGTGCTATATAGGTTTCGAATAGGCGATTGAGTTACAATTGGCCAAAAATATAGCAACATTTTCTAAGTGAAAAAAAATTAAGTGTATGTAGTATACGCGATAATATATCTTACGAGCTTCATAAATGCCGTAGGTAAATGCTAGCTAGACTTAGATAGACGCTTGCAGTTGCTATAATTTTGTCCAGCATCAAGATGATTCATTGTAAAGAGTTGTTGGAATGAGTGTGTAGCAGATATGAAACACATTGAAAATTTAACATTGAATATTATACTATACCGGGTGTCTGTTTAATCTCGGCCACCGACCATATCTCGGCAACCGTTTATCGTACAACCAGGCGGAAAAAATCCTGATAGTAAAACGGGCCACTTACAACAAAACTATTTTTAAGTTTCCAAAATGATCGCAAGGGGGCGCAATTCTAAAGATTAATTAAAAATTCGATAATTCTTCATCAAATTCTAGATTAAGATAGATTAAAATGTTTACTAACAACATTTTTAGACGTTTTCATACAATTTTCATTTGAAACCTTTTGATCTAAATCCCATACGAAGGGGAGGGTGGAGGGGATATGCCTGCGTACAAAAGTAGGTATAATTTCGGTTTACCCCAACGGATTTTAATGTTTCTGGGGTCACTAGATAGAGAATTTTACAAAGAATTGAAGGATATGTAGTACGAAATTACGTGGTTGTCAAAAAAAAAAATAACAGGGGGCGCTGTTCTCAATTTATGTATATTACTTGTTTCTTCTTTAAAATTTTAAATGGAACAGTATATTTTTAATATCGTAATACTAAAGCACATAAAAAACTGATGGGAATGATGAAAACCGGAAGTTGTTACCTCTTTTGTTGACGAAGATATAGTCCTAGGAAGATAATACAGAAAAATAGCAATTTTTAAATATAAATTTATTTATTTATTGGGAGTAATCGTTTTATTTTTATTTTAAGAGCGCTTCTATGCAGTGTATCGTCTTCACTTGATTTTTCATCATTCTCTTCAATAAATGTATTCATTTCAATTTTTTTATCGATTTCTTAATTCATTGCGTATGTTACGTTAGATTCTCTTTTTAAATGTCTTCAAATTCTCTAGCTATTATTTTTTTAAACATCATGTCTTGGCCTTGCCATCTTTGAAATAAAATAATAATAATATTGAACAGTGTAATTTGCTTTTTTTCCTTAATTTCCATCATACAACAGGGCATGCACAGTGATACTAAATTACATTATTATAAGATTTCCATGGTGGTGTTGTATTTAGCAAATTAAGCCTTTTTGGACACCTGCACATAATTATTAAGTTTGTAAAATGTCATGTTCTAACATTGAAGCTTATGACATGATTGCTTTGCGGCAATATTCTCTAAATTATCCCGACAGAAGACATTACTGAGTTTCTATTCGCCTTGCCAGATGTTCTTGATTTTTATTTATGGAGCAGAATAAAAGATATAGTTTATCACAAAAAGTCCATTACAATTGCTGCCTCCGAAATTGAAGTAACTGTGCTCTCTACTAATCGACAAGTGGTGAACATGTGTATTGAAAATAATGGTGAACACTTTGAACATTTTTTAAGTTTTTTTGTTTTATTTTTTGTACTTTCTGATTTAAATATATTTGTCTTTTCCTTTATATTACGTGGTCAATATATTTTCTTGTTTATGATTAGGTATAATAATAATAATAATAATAATATTTATTAAATTGCCCAACAGGTCACCCCAATACAGACAATATAAACAAATCATAAAGATAATACATATGTGAAAATTGACAACAACAAATATTAAAATATATACAACTAATGAAAAATATCATCAGCAAGGCTATTGATGTTCCTGGCAGAATGCACCATGATACTTCTTACAAAATTAGCACTAATTTGGTGTCGCCTTGCTTCAAGCGACCCAACCTCATGTCGATCCAAAAGCAACTCATAGTCCACCCCACGAGGAGGGTAAGATCCATCTATTTTGAAACATAAATACTTTAGAAACCTGCGCTGTATTGATTCAATTACATTAATATAGCAATTATATATAGAATACCACACGACAACGGCATATTCCAACTTGCTAACACCCAGTGCATAATAAAGTGACTTGAGTGTAGCTATGTTGTCAAAATCTGCAGGTGCGGATAATGAAACCCAATGCTCGAAATGCTGACGCAGTGACTAGGGAAACATGATCGGCGAAGGTAAGCCTTTCATCAAATGTAACTCCGAGATCTTTGACATGCGTTTTGCGGTTAATTGCGATGTCGTCAATAGAATAATTCTTGCAAAATCTACTGGGTCTTATGGTAAACGAAACAAAACAACATTTGTCGATGTTCAACTTCAATTTATTTAAAGAGCACCAATGTGTGACTCGGTCCAAGTTCTCCTGAAGAAAGTCGAGTCAATACGATGAAATTTTTTTAAATCATCCGCATAAGCCAAACATTACAATCGATTGAAGTTATCAAATCATTGACAAAGATGTTAAATAATAAGGATCCAAGATTGGAACCCTGGGGAACTCCAGAGGTAGAAACATACATCCCTGACTTGTAGCCATTATAGTAAACGAAGTTACTTCTTTCAGCAAGGTAAGAACCAAGAAGTGTTAACAGTGAGTTGCTGAAACCGAACAAACTCATTTTAGTCAGGAGACCGGCATGCTCAATGGTGTCGAAAGCTCGAGAGAAGTCAGTGTAAATAAAATCCATCTGCCCCCCATCGTCCAGTGTTGCACATAAAGCCTGAGATAATGTGGCGAGATGCGAAGTGGTAGACCTCTTGGACATAAAACCATGTTGGCACGGCAACAAAAATGATTTAATGCTGCTGTATATATGTTCATATAGTATAGCCTCATACACCTTGGCAAAGTTTGGTAGGATCGATATTGGTCTATAATTATTAATATTGGTATTATCTCCCTTTTTGTGTATAGGACATATACAGGCTACCTTCCAGGACTGAGGAAAGACAGATGTCTGCAGAGATAAATTAAGTATTCTGCCAAGAGGCTGAGCAAAAATAGACGCACAATCACGAAGCAGGAAGCTGGGAATATTAGGTATAATAATAGGTTCTTTTACTTACTTTCATGTTATAAGCGGGGATGAATTAGACATCAAGTTTTATACCCTTTCGTTACTAATGAGTAAATGATTTGGTTATAAACCCATGCATTATAATTATATTATTTTTTCTCGTTATTGTCTATTTAGGTCATGAGTTATGGAAATTATTTTTGCTGCTTTCCTATAATTAGATGTATATCTGTTGGGTAATAAATATATATTATATTATTATTAGGTATTATTTTATTTCAATGTCTAAAAAGCCAAGACATGAAATTTAGAAATAGCTAGAGAACTGTCACTGTCACTGTCTAGTGACTCTCTTAAAATTAAAATTAAATTATTACTCGCAATAAATAAATAAATTTATATTTATTTTTTTTATTTTGCTGAATTGTCTTCCTATGACTATATCTTCGTCAAGAAAAAAGGTAGCAACTTCCGGTGTTCATCATTCTCTTCAGTTTTTTATGTGCTTCAATATTACGATATTAAAAATATACCGTTCCATTTAAAATTTTAAAGAAAAAACAAATAATATACATAAATTGAGAACAGCGCCCCCTGTCATTTTCTTTGACAACCACGTAATTTCGTAATTCATAACATTCATATCTTTGAAAAATTGCCCATCTAATGAGTCCAGAAACATTAAAATCCGGTGAGGCAAACCGAAATTATACCTACTTTTGTACGCAGACATACCCCCTCTTCCACGCTCATCTTCGTATGGGAGTTAGATCGAAAAGTTTCGGATGAAAATTGTATAAAAACGTCTGAAAATGTTGCTAGTAACAATTTGAATCCATCTGAATCTAGAATTTAATGAAAAATTATCGAATTTTTAATTGATCTTGAGAATTGCGACCCCTTGCGATCATTTTAGAAACTTAAAAATATTTTTGTTGAAATTCCCATGGTCCATCTTATTAACAAGATTTTTTCCGCCAGGTTGTACGATAAACGGTTGCCGAGATATGGCCGGTGGCTGAGCTTAAACAGACACCCGGTATAATCAAATAATGAACAGTGTACGTTGTATACAAGCATTCCAATCATAAGTAGAAGTATGTTCCTAAACACCTACGATACTTTAAGCTGTTCCAGGTTTCAAGTTACAAGGTATTTGTCGCAAACTGTTGACATTATAGTACCATCTTGAAAATGTATCCGAAATGTTTCTGTATGTGAATAAAAAGTATCATCATTCTTCGTATTAAAGTTTTCAAAACATTTTGAATGCAGCTTTTGATAATAAAAAATCAATAAATAAAGAAAATATACACAATTAGAGTTGCATTTTATTTGTCCCCGCTAATATAATAATACTTGAAGATATATTTTTATGGCATTTAAAAGTATAATAGATTTTAATCAAACGGTTATATGTATGCCCATGAATGAGAAGGTAAATATCACAAAAATTACATTACTAAATGGACTACGATAAGTACTAAGTATTCTACCGAAATATACACGTCTCAAGCAGCGACAGGAAAGTACATTTTTAATTAATTTTATTATGACTTTTAACCACCAGCAGTAATTACTAGACAAATTTTACTTCAAATATTATGTGCTGAACTCAAGCTTGCGATTACCAAGTGTACTGGATTACTCCTCAATTAGGCTGACGGTGACAAACAGTAGCGCAGTACTTTAGATTGTTTTACCCTTAAACATTTTCTATTAAAAAAATATTAAAAATAGTATAGAATAATCGATTCGAGTCAATTCAGGAATGTTATGACGAAAACGTAAGTATCTGTTTTAATTGATAATACTTAGAATCAAATGAATTAATTATAAAGAAACATTAAATTATTAGAAATACACCACAGGTAATAAAAATTCAGTATTCTAAACTTTTCTAATTTAATATCAAATTTGTGGTCTTCGGCGGAAATTTTATTAAATTAATTTTGCCAATTTAAGTTTCTTTCTTTCCACATAAATTCAGAATTATTTTATAATATACATTTCATTTTCTTTACGGAGAGAATAATCTCCTTTTATTCCTCGTTTGTTCAGTGAGTTGTGGGGACCATAAAATAGCATAACAGCGGCTGACCTGAATACGAAATCGCCATTTCGTGATTTAGGATTTTTGCACCATAAAGCTGGAAATCTGCGTCACGTATTATAGCCGTGTGTAAACGAGAGACTATCGTAAAAAATATGAAATTACTGATGGATGAAATGTATGATGGAACAGAGGTATGACAGTTGTTAATTGTGGAATCGTGGATGATTCAGAAATTAATTAGAATTAGAAATCGCTATTAAAAATTGTTTCTCATTTCTTGTATGCTTTTTCTTTGTAATACGTTTATTGTGATTAATTTTTTTTGTCTGCATTGAAAGTATATCAAAATGTATGTTAAGGAAACTTCCTCTATTAAAAGTTACCGTTTTGAAATAAAACACAAGTTGCGTTCAAATACACATTTATTTAAAACTCTGTGTGTGCCGATATGTGGGGCCGCTCTAGATCAATACATACGACAAATATACCATGTGCTTGCAGGCGACCTGCATATAGGGCTTACTGTAAGATAAAACGACGACACCGAGAGTTTGTATGAGTTAGTACGAGAAAGCAATATACAAACTACAATCTGCAGTACAGCTGCTATCTATCCTTGTTGCCCTGCTTAAACGGAGAGTCAGTCTAGCCCGTTCTAGCCTCAGCGTAAATGTACTCGAATCCCCACTTTTCCAACACTACACTCGACCAAAAAGCGGTTTGTATATTGCTTTCTCGTACTAACTCATACAAACTCCCGGTGTCGTCGTTTTATCTCATAGTAAGCCCTATACGCAGGTCGCCGGCAAGCACACTGTATATATGTCAACTTGTTCTTTCGGGTGTTGCGCCGTGTAGGTATTCTTGAAGCCTGAGAAGGCCTGTTTCTTTGTTGAGCTTTCCGCAATCTCTCTGTTGCCATTTTCAATTGAAATTAGGCATTACACAGTATTAAGTAAGTGCACTGTTGTTTAACAGTTGGAAATTTTTTGATTTACATTTTTAGGTAATACTATATTTTTTAATGAACACATATTTAGTGCTTTAACATACACCTTCCTCGTTATGCTGCACTGACGAAACCAAACAAGGTAGAAACATATATGTCTGTAGCTACAAACACATCCTAATACATACATAGTTGCGTCGTTTATTCTTTGTGTATTTTCTATCAAATGTACATGTCTACGTGAACCTAAACCATTTGATGGGACTGCATAAGTAATACCGGTTGTCCTATGCTTATTTGCTTACATTTTCATTTATACACGACTGATTTTACATTCTATATTGTCATAATACCAACAGCTTGTAATTCTTTTAATTACATTGTTGCATCGTTATTATTTATATAATTACATTAATTGAGCAGTTTAAGGTAGACCTAAACCATTTAATGGAACTGCATAAGTAATATCGATTGTCCTATGCTTATTGTTTACATTTTCATTCCTATATATTTGATTTACATTCTACATTTGTCAATGTATTCTAAATGACAACCAGTTGTCATAATGTTATTACTTTTGCTCATCATTTGCCACTACTACCAAGAAGATTTTCATTTTTTCAATAAATTTATATATATACAGGGTGTCCAGAAACTCTCCTGATAAACGAAGACCGGAGATTCCTCAGATAATTTTAAGACAATTTAACCCAATTCACCCTAGTTCGAAAATGCTTCCTAAGGTCATAGGCGTCCGTTTTGGGTAGGTAAACGGTTATTTAAACGCATAACTTTTTTGTCTTTAACTTTTAAGCATTTGTGACACTAGATTATTAAATTTTCAGGTATTCTAGTACTAAAAGGTACTCTTACTTTAAGTCGGTAGGATACACCGTTTTCTAGAAAAATCGATTTGAAAATTTTTCGTTTTTTCGTCATTAAAATTCAATTTATTATTTTTTGCACTAGTTCGCTCTGAACTGCCAACAGAAATAAAACCTACGTTTTTAATTGTCAAATTGTTGTCAGTTCGCGAAGTTGAAATGACGAAAAAACGAAAAATGTTCAAATCAATTTTTCTAGAAAACGGTGTATCCTACCGACTTAAAGTAAGAGTACCTTTTAGTACTAGAATACCTGAAAATTTAATAATCTAGTGTCACAAATGCTTAAAAGTTAAAGACAAAAAAGTTATGCGTTAAAATAACCGTTTACCTACCCACAACGGACGCCTATGACCGGTACTAGAAATTCGCAATTGATGGAATCGATTCATCTCTGGAGGATAAATAAGCATACCAGTTTTTGTTTTTCTAAATAGAAGCGTTCGGGAGATATAAAAAAAAAACTAATTACAAGGCGCCATCTTCAAAGAGCTCTAGCTCCCTTAGGAAGCATTTTCGGACTAGGGTGAATTGGGTTAAATTGTCTTAAAATTATCTGAGGAATCTCCGGTCTTCGTTTGTCAGGACAGTTTCTGGACACCCTGTATAAATGATCACTGAGGAGCCATTGACCACCTACGTATGCGCAGATGTCCTACACCGCAATTCGTACACATACAAGGGAAGTCTCGGTTCCCTTTTATACATATAACGCTCTAGCGGGGCCGGCAGCCAACGAACTCAGTCACTGAGATGGCATGCGTATTGAAGGCGCTCCGCATATGTATTCTCAAAATAATATTTAAATCCACAAGTACAAAATATATGAAATACCGTGATATAATTAAAAGTGGTTAGATAAAACATACATAACAAAAAAAACGATTACACATAAATAAAATAAAATAAAAAATTCTTAAGCTTTAAGTTATTAACATGTATATATTGTTAAAAAATGTCTAGAATAAATATGAACGAACGTTATATCTACTTGTAAGCAGTTTCTTAAGGCAGGTGTTTTCAAAGTTAGTATTTTGTTCGAGCGACCTTATCAAAATATGTCAAAAATAATGTAAATTACGCACAGCAATGAGAACTTCAAGGAATCCGACTATACTGTCGCTTCCCATTGAACCTTTTTCTCCGACGTCATTTTAAGTATAAATAAATTATCATTAGCTAATCTTTTATAAAACCAGTAAATTAAAACATGAGTTGTTTCTACTTTATTCACTTCATCTAATCGCCACTACTATGCCATATATACATTTATGATGTAAACATTTGAGAAAAAGCATGGTGGTTGGTGTATTAATACAAAAATATTTTACCAATCTACCGATACATACAGTAATTATGTAGTGTAACTGTATAAATAAGAAAGCAAACCATATGATATGTAATGTTTACTAGCGAGACATGTATCAATATCAAATAAACGTTTTGTTGATAGTTTATACTTTTATAAACTAGAAAAGAAATAAGAAGTAATTCAATTATACATAGCGAAAACATGTTTGTCTTCTACATATTATACAAAAACTATTTTAAATGGCTTAAATGTTCAAACCTGTGATGTATTGGTTGCCTATCTTACAGGTGTTTGTTACGATATATAGAAATCAAAGAGTCAAGGTTAACTTGAATGTATGTATGGATGTATATACATACGTTTGTAAGTCTACGTAAAGTAGGTTTACAGTTTATGTAGATACAGATATACACATAACAATGTATGTATATGGAAACAACTTAGTAATTATTTCCATGCGTACTAATTAATAAAATCTGATGTGAATAGGATTCTTTACATATTTTTTTTTCTAATGTCATATTAATTAACTAACAATGAAAGCTCTTAAAAATCGCTTATTAGGCCCTAAGTGTTGTTACGAGAGCAACTTTTAATTTTATAGTTTATACTCAATTTTATAGTTTATACTCTACACTTATCCATAAATTCGCATACATGTTTACTAACTATGATTTAAATAAAACAGGATACTTTGAATGAGATAATTCTAATTATCTATTTTATTTAAGAAAACTTACCGTTTTCTAGGTCTCCGAGTATACCAATATCTAGCTGTCACAAATTTTTGCAGTACCATATTGTTTTTAACATCACATTTTATTTGGTCTGCGTTTTGGCTAAACGAATCAATGATTGTAAATGAAACAAAAGAACAAGCAGCTAATGTGAAAAAGAAATTAAAAATAATGAATATTAAGCAAATAAAATTCAGATATTTAAAAGAGTAATGAAATACTTTAGATAAATAATTTAATTAACCATAATTTTTATCAAATTACAATATTATATTATGAAATATATTGTACTGTATGCCGATATTATAGTGCTAAAATACTGCTTGTCTATGAAGCTGGATTTAAGTGGAAAATTTAATTACTAGATCACACTGTTTAAATTATATAATTTAATTTTATATGGGCCGTATTTGTTTTAAAATAAGTATTAATTATTTTTTAATAAAAACGGTCATTCAACTTCTTTGATTTTTCCTTTTTTTTGTTTTGATTAGATAGTCGAACCTGACATGTCAACTGTATGTTCAAATTAATACATAATATCTATATTACAGAAATCCGCTGTCATTGTTCATATCCTTTTTTTGATTCTGGACTGGGACTAAATACCTGTAGTTTCGCTAGCCACGTTCATTCATAAATTAGATAGGATAATATACTTTAGGGCTATTGCTTTTCTAACACTACTTTTGTTAGTTTAAGTGTTGTGTTGACAATAGTAATATCAGTAGAGTCCTGAAGTTGAACGGATTATCTTCTGACGCAATCACTACGAGCCTGCAATTTGAAACGTCAGTAGCTTTCTGAATATGTCCCATGCAATTAGTAACAAACCGCAACAATTTGGTTCGAGCTCGGAATACAGAAAGATAATAACTATAATTTTAATTGTATTTATTGACTATTTCTATTCCTAAATTTATTGAAAGCTGTCCTCACAGTAAATGCTAGTAATTAATAAAAATAAATGTTCAAATTTATCGAGGGGGAATTACGTGAGAACATCGTTTTTCAAAATTATAAAAGCTAGGATACAACTAGCAAAATAATTAAAATTGTATGTATGGTAATACATATTTTTTACTATTATATATTCAGCGAATGACATTTATAATGTACTGCTAGGCATCTCTTCTTCAGCGTCCGTATACTAGCCAAATTTAAAAGAGCATAAGTAAATGAAATAATCAAATAATACAAATTACTGACAGTGAATAATTAACTGACGCATTCAAAACGAGCGAAATTGGGAGCATTATTACTAATGAATACAATCCCAGATATTTATCAGAAGATAAGAGATTGTTGAAACTTGAGTAGGTATACGATACCATCAAAACACGCCTTCTCACCAAGCAATGAGGATTTATCAAACGTTTCAAAACAAGATCAACTAATGAAGGGCACCAAATGAATACAAAACTGCGTATTGTATTTCTATATACGTACGAATACATATATACCGGGTGTCCCAGCGTAGCGGTAAAGTCCATTATTGGTATCTAATAATGTAGATAGCGACTAATTTTTAATACAAAAATTGTAGATAATCATAATCTCTATAATTTAAAAATATTTTCATTTATACAGAGTGTTCGACAACGACAAACCAACACAAACTTATGTTTTTTTTGAATTGTTAATTAAATTTCGTGTCAGAAACATGTAAGACGTTAATACAGTAAAAGTGACTATTACAGAGTTATTGTCGTTTTTTGATATGCTTTTGTTAGTTTTTGCAAAAATTTATTTTTTCAAATTTCTTTATTAAATTTCACATCAAAAACATCTAAGACGTTAATACTTTAGAAGTGACTATTACTGAGCTATTGTCTCTTTTTAATATAATTTTGTCAGTTTTGTGGTTTAATGAATATAGTATAGTACTGACAAAATTATATCAAAAAGAGACAATAGCTCAGTAATAGTCAAAGATAATATAACGAGATCTTGACAAATAGTCGACTATTTCATTGTGATCAATTTTTCGAGTGTGCGCTACGGCCAATTTGACGAGACCAAAATTGGCATTAATAATTTGACTAGAGCACGAGAGCTTTAGCTCGAGGGCTTTAGTCTTTAATTATTAATGCCAATTTTGGTTAAGTCAAATTAGGAGGCACACGAGAAAAATTGAAACAATGTAATAGTCGACTACTTATCAAGCTCGAGCTATATTTGTTAAGATTATTTCCTAAACCAGTTGTCAAATCGATGTGATTATCAATAATTTGATCCGAAACATCGCTAAATCTCTTTTTGTCGGACATTTTCATCTATTTGACACGTTTGCCACTTAATGAAAAAATACATACTTGATTTGTTACCTACATTTGAATAGTCGATTTGTAATAGTCGCTGATATCAAGAACCGGTACCTTTCATTGGTTAATTTCAACTTCAGTTTTGATTGTGATTGGACAAAATTTAAATTTGACAGGTGAAGGAAATAATCACTTTTATAGTATTAACGTCTGACATGTTTTTGATGTGAAATTTAATAAGAAATTCAAAAATGAAATAATATACAGGCTGTTCCATTTGAAAAAATTGACTTTTTTGCAAAAACTAACAAAAGCATATCAAAAAACGACAATAACTCTGTAATAGTCACTTTTACTGTATTAACGTCTTACATGTTTCTGACATGAAATTTAATAAACAATTCAAAAATGAACTGATATACAGGGTGTTCCATTAAAAAAAATGGACTTTTATACAAAAACGTGTCATCTAATTTTAATCCAGTTTCCTGCACATGCAGTTACTAACTGTAAAAAAATAAAACATGCTTCTATTAGGACCTCTTATTGTAAACAATCCTGCAGAAAATTTTGTCCATCTAATACGTCGTTTTCGGGAAATATTATTTTATACAGACATTGAATTTTTCAGAAAAATGGGAATAAGTCAAAAACTTTACACTTTAGGCCTATACTATCTTATAACTTTTTGACTAAAAATTATACGGGGAATTCAAAAATGCAATAATATATAGGGTGTTCCATTTAAAAAACTATAACTATGGTTAGCCACCAAGTTATGGAACACTCTGTATAATACAAAATACTTTTAAAATGTGCCCCTAATGAACAGCTACCACAAGAAAAGAACCTCTTCGAAATATCTTTACTCGTAAAGGCACAATCGGTCTTACCCGCGTAGTTGACTCACCCTGTATATATACATTCTTCCACCTGTGGGCGATATTGCAAAAGTTATAGGATATTATATCTGAATAAACCCGATTACGACTTAAAAATATGAGTTCCCATGACTTGCACTACAACTATAACAAAAATTAATTGAAAATAGTTACTTCTATTTTCCTATTACAAATAAGTAGTTTTTATTAAAATTTTAAAACTCATGATAAGTTTGGAAGTTCATGAATTAGCAATAATATAAAAAATATCGCAGACGCTGTGTGTCAAAAATTGTTTAAACCTTAAACTTAGATTTATAGCTTCAGTTTAAAGGGATATAAGTACATGAATTTACGATAAGTGCGAAATGTAATATTTAAAATTGGAATGAATAGATATGATCTATGTTTTGGGGAAAGTGATTGTTTGCTGGCATAAAAAGATATACAATCAAAAATATCCAAATATGAAACTGCCATCGATGAGTGCTTTTCAAAAATTGTTAACGATTTCAAGAAACTGGCAGTACTCCATATGAAAAAATGAGGTGTGGCCACCACACGACTTTCTTATACGCATGAAAGTGTTACTTCCGGTCCGAATTTTGAAATTTCACTTATTCAAAAAATATTCCAAATCCAACTCTAAATACTTTTGTACTCTTCATAAATATATATAGAATGCATAATTTACGACATATTTGCAAAAAATTGTTATTCGGTAAGAGTAAAAGTGATACTTCCGGTCCGAATTTAAAAAATTTTTTTTATACAAAAGATATTGGAAATTAAGTTCTAAATACTTATGAATTCTTTATAAATTAGGCTAAACTTAGTAGTTGACGAAATATTGGCAAAATTCGATTTTTTCACTGAAGTAAACTACTACTTCCGGTCTGCCGATTTTACTGAAAATCTAATCAGTTCTCAAGAGGGAGATTATACTACTAAATACAAAATTTGGAATAGATATCTACAGCAGTTTGAGCGTTATCGTGGTCACAGACACACAGACAGACAGACACACAGACACACAGACATCTTTTAAAAACCACTTTTTTGGTATCAGGGGACTTCAAAACGTGGACATCTGCAAAAATCTCGAGGTCGAAAATTTTCATCATCACAATACTTCCTTATACTACGAATAAGAAAGTAAAAGGAGCCGTGTTACTGCTGCTGTAGAAAACGCAGATGCACAAAAGATTCCTTTGTTATGCGTTCAAGAAAATCCTCATACAAGTGTGCGTAAACTTTCTAGAGTCATTGATGTTAGCAAAAACTTTATTAAAAGAACCTTAAAAAAGATTTTTTAATTTGTTATATGATAACTTATAATTACTGTAATGCTTGAAAATAGTAACTTATACATTCTTCATGATATTGCGAAAGTTATAGAAGTTCTCAATAACGTACACTTAAATAGTTGTATTGACGGTTTGCTTTTCAAGTGAAGTTATAAATCTAAATATGAGGATAAACAATTTTATGGCATAGAGCGATTGCGATATTTTAACTATTGTTAATTCATGAACTCCAAACTTTTCATTTTATGAGTTTTCAAATTTTTACAAAAATAACTTATTTGTAAAAAGAAAATATGTATTAGATATATAATATTAAATTCGAAGTAACTCTTTTCGATTAATTTTAATTATGCTATTTGTAATTAAGTCATGGCAACTCATATTTTTAAGTCGTAAACGGGTTTTTTCAGATATAATATCCTATATCTTTTGCAATATCGCCCACAGGTCGAACAAAATATATATTTTTAATTAGTAAATTTTAAGTACATTTCAATGACATACAAATATACAGGGTGTTCCATTTAATTTTTATTTTTGAATTTTTAACTGTAGCGAATGGTATGTAATTCTAAAGAACATGCGTAGATATGTCGAAATAAACATTAATTTCACGTACTGAGAAGATATCTCTACTAATTGAGCCCATAATATGCATTTCATCATCAATCGTTATTTCATAGCAACTTTTCAAATGTTGTACAATTTTTTATGAAAAATCGCCATATCTCAGAAACAATTAAAAATCGACAAAGACAAGTTTAATCAACCCTTCAAGGGCTATCATAAAATGTAAAAACAGCAAAGCATTCCATTAAAAAAAAAAACATAAGTTTGTGTTGGTTCGTCGTTGTCGTACACACTGTATAAATGAAAATATTTTGAAATTGTAGAGTTTATGATTATCTACAATTTTTATAATAAAAATTATTCGTTCTCTACATTATTAGATACCAATAATGGACTTTACCGCTACGCTGGGACTCCCGGTATATACAGGTTCATTCACTTAGCAGGTTCATTGGAAAATATTCGGTTTCGCCAAATATTATCCATATGAAATTTGGTAGCCGACCATTATCCACTACTAAATAAAATACATCCATAATCGGAATGTATTTTCAAATAGAAAGAGCCCATTTAGATTTCATATTTGGATTCTACATTAACTTGCGAGTTCAGAAGGCCCGTTGTCAACAGGTGAAGTGCTTCAGAACAATTGGTATTGTGAAATTTATTCAAAAATCATATTGCATTAACGAATGAACAGATTAATAAAATATTATTTAATAATAAATGCTCAATGTAGGTGCCGTTTGTATTCAGACAATCTAATATCGCGTCTGAACAGGTAGTGGCAAAGTTTGACATTTGGCAATTTTCCCAAAGTCTACTATGCATGAGGAAAAAACAATAATATTTTTGTCATACAGTACCAATAACTCGAAAAGAACACTAAAGAGGCATACAAAATGATAATAAAAATGGCTCCAAAATTCAATTATGAAAATTCACTCTAGGCGCATGAAACATATCAAAAATGTATGTTATGCCCTACAATATTGGATAAATCCTTAGGAATGAAATAAAAAAATCATCTATTCAATATGAATGGTACAAAAGTTATACGTTTTTTAATGTATTTAATATCAGAGTTAGGGGAATTCTGTTAAGATGATGACATCACGCTTGAGTAAGTTAAACAGTACTTTCTAAGACCAGCACCTACATACAAGATCTGACTGGAAAGATTTAAGACAAGAGCCCACCACTGCTCAATACGAGGGGGCGGGTTGTCTGTGCATGTAAAAAAGAACGCTTGGTTTGTTCTTGAATTATTCTAAAAATATTATCTCGTTATATTTGTTTAATAAAGAGTTACATTCTGGTAAATAGAAGCATTTATTCAAGTTCTTGGCGGATTTAGCGATATCAACAATGCATGAAAAGAAAAAACTGAACAGAGAAATTAGCTTAGGAGACTTATGACCTCTTGAAAACAGTATTCAGGGAAAAATATCTGAACCGATTAAGTGTTTTTATCTGGTTCAACAGATCTACAAATAGCTGCGAAACCATCTGGCAGCTCTACCACTTCAAAAACCATTAAAAGCATTGCGAAACTTTGCAATTTAGTGCTCTCTGACACTGACAATTAGGAAAATGGCTGATGAACTGCATTTAAGATTTTGCGCGACTCAGTCAATTTTAACTGAAGATTTCGAGTGTACGCGAAATTTATTCTGAAATTTTTGTCGGACCAGTAAAAAAGAACACCGACTTCAAGTGTCCTAAGTACTGTTTAATCGGTAAATAGCTTTATTACAGACAACGAATCATGGGTTCATGAGTATGATCTAGAAACAAAAGCACAATCAGCGTAGTGGAAGAGTCCAGGTTTGCGAAGATCGCGGGTCAGAGTCGATCGTTTATTTTTTCCGATGCTATGGGTGGTACTCTGGAGGGCAATACAATCATTCAGATGTACTATAAAAGTGTGCTTGGGCGATTTCACGAAAATCTACATAGCAAAAGGTACTTTGGCGCTGCTAAAATTGGATTCTTCGCCACGATAACGTACTGGCTCATTGTGAATTCCCAGGCATAGAATTTTGGCAAAATTCAACATTCTTATGCTTCGGCAGCCCCTCGACTATCGTGACCAAGTCCCTGCCGACTTCCACCCTTTTCCTAAACTAAAATCTCAGCTGAAAGAAAGGGATCTGACTTCATTCAGGTCATCAGGCAAATACGGGAAAGGTTTTTAACCCTCTTAAAATTAAAAGAATTCAGTAATGTTTTCGAAAGTAGAAACAGCATTGGAGTCGGTGTGAAGTGTCAGAAAAAGACTACTCTGAAGGAGATCCATTGTAATAGGCTGTAGGTACTGCTGTTTGGAGTTACACGCCTAAAACTTTCCTATCACACCTCGTATATGAGTAAATTGCGTCTCTTTTTAGTTCCTCGACACTGAAAATCACAACGGGGTGAAGAGATGATAGATAGGTGGAAGAAACTAATAAGTACCTTCTTTAAAAGCATGTTATTAATGCGTATGTTGTACGTAAATATAAATATATTCTAAGTTGCTATCAACAGTGTTGTGAGCGTTCGAATGCCCCAGAGTTATTTATTGCTGAACTATTTGCAATGAAATGCAATATTTATATAGTTCGTTAAAACTAGCACATGCCTACATAAACAAATAATCTTTTAAACTTTTAGCTTTAGTATACTATTTATACACATTTGCTTACATTGTAAATTGATTTTATTTAGTTCAAAAAAATATAGCTAGGTAGGCGTTTCTGTGTCTTTCCTAGGTTTGTATTACACACAAAGAGCTATTTATGGAATCATTAATTATTAGGAATATTAAATTTCAAAAGACGGTAACTCTTATAGGCAATTATGTTATGGAATTTGTTCATTCTGCATATTGTTTGCACCTAAAAAAATAACAAGAATAAGTTTTTTCTTAATATTGCAAATTTTAAATGTACAACATGTAGTATATTGTAGATGTTTTACGAAAAACTGTAAATTTTTGTGGAATATTTTTCATAATCTTCAAAGTACACATTTTAAATTTATTGTCTGATATAAAGAAGTTAAAAATATAAGAATACAGGTAATAAATAAGAACGCAACGCAAAGTGAACACGAATAAGTTTTAAATTTTTGTAGCCTCAGACAAGAAAATTGTATTTCTAAAATACTATAAGCAACAAAGTTCTTCCAGAAGAGGGTATAGGTACTGCAGTGCACAAAAGAAAGCTATAGTTCATAACGCTATAGTTATTGAGTATAATACTCATTTTAGAGATACAGATTAGATGTAAAAATGGCTTATGCCTTTTACATTTAATCATATATTTCAATTTTATATATAGTTTTTAACAAAGATATCAAACTTAAATGTTAAGCAAAATTGTCGGAAAAAATGATGAGAATTTGCCTATAAAATTCATTTACCTCTAAAATCTAGCTTTGCTATTTTATATTGAACACTTATATCAAATAAGCAAGTGTATCGACCAAAAAGGATAGAAGAGATGGAGAGAGCATTCCCTGTTAATCGTGAAGCCACGAGGCGTAGAGTAGTTGGCTGGTCAACACGTGCTTATATGTTTGCTATATACATATTTTGTATTTTATTACTGATTATCCTGAATTACATCCTTCATATGTCAAAATACAATTTATGTATTCTTTATTTTTAATACCCGCAATACTTTCTTGGTTAATCAGGTTAAGGTTAGAAATAGTGCATTAGGTTAACAATGATGAACTGCTTTATATTTTTCTAAGGATTTAGAAGTTTTGTGTTTCAAGTAAAAATTGAAATAAATTCAAATTGAGTTCAAAACAGTTTTATTCAATTTACTACAATTGTTTCACCCTACTATGGCTTCATCAGGTGATAAATATTATAATACAAAATATTTGTAGACGTTCTCATTTATGTCTGACATAAATAAGAACGTCTACAAATATTTTGTATTATAATATTCATCACCTGATGAAGCCCTAGTAGGGTGAAACAATTGTAGTAAATTGAATAAAACTGTTTTGAACTCAATTTGAATTTATTTCAATTTTTACTTGTAAATTATGGAGTTTCAACACGTATCTCCGTCTTCAATCAATTATTTTGTGTTTCATTTACTCTTTTGGATTAAAATGGTTAGATGTGCCCCTTTTCATTGTACCAATTCGAGCAGCAAGAAGATTGCAAGGCAACTGGAGACAGAGAAGAGTAAAGTTATAAATATAACCAACCACAAGTAGGTATATACATCTATAATTTAATAAATATAATAATATTTTACGTAACAGTGATTTATTGATTTCAGGTTTTCAAAAGAGCCCATTAGATGTAATATTTAAATAAAAACAATACGTACGCAAATTGGATGCTATATGAAGTTATTTTATATTAACATTTATATCAAAGCGAATGTGAAGAAGATTACCGTTGAAAATGTATAATTACTGTACATCTTAGTTAATATGCTATACAAACAAGTAAATTGTGAAACAAGTCTTTATCTTCCATCACCTTTATTTATTAAATATTGGTACTAGACAGCAAATGTGAATCAAACGTTCTTAAGAACATGAGGAATAACTTTTCCATATTATTATTATATTGTAAATAATATCAACAAAGATCTTATAAAAATGAATCATTTCTGTTACTATAGCAAACCTTGACTAGGCAAACTCTACTAGTAACTACTTTTAGAAATATGAATCTACATAAAATAGTAAGTAGTAAATATAAAAATTTACGTCGGCTGAAGTTGTCTACCCTAACTGCAAAGAGGTAATTACATATGCACATTATTAATTATTATATTTGCTGTTGATGTATTCTACAAATACTGAGAAAATGTATTCCTGGAATAATTTACGCAATCTGAAGAAGTGCAATAATTTAGTGTTCTCATCGTGTTAAAAAGATTAAATAAATTACATATTTCTTAATTTTAAGCTATTAAAAAATGTAACGCAATTCTTTCAAAATAATACAATTTATTTTTGTAAAGCAATTTTAATAAAGAGGTGAACAGAATTTATAACCAATTTAAAAAAAAATCATATCTGAATTTATGATATTTAATAACCTTTGCTAGCATATGGACATGTAACGGTGTGAAATCCGTCAAGTAGATAATACTTTTACCATCCCCGGTGTCAATTTCTTTGTCAACAAACTGTCACTATGCTCTCTATGTATATATCTTACTTACTTTAAGATAACGACGCATATATCAATTGCTATCGATACAAAATTAACGTGTTTCTTAGCTGTGAATTCTAGAAGGATTACAGTAAATAGAAAATCTAAAAATCCAAAATGACGCGATATTATTGGTTTTCATGAAGAAATAACATTTTTCCCTTGCATTTTTAATTCGTCCTGAATTATTTTGTGCGTTAAACAAAACACACTAAAAATATAATTTTACCACATTATACACAGAAAGCTGGATACGTATTTCGACAACTATGTGGTCATCATCGGTAGCACTCATTAATAAAAACCGCCTTATCTGTACGCCGTAGCGTATACAGAACATCGCTGCTCTATATACGCACCGGTATACAGAAAAAAGATTTTCCAAAAAAATCCGAATATAAGAACTAAAATAGCCTGTACCATAAATGGATACATGTATGATAGAATTTAATTTAATTGGAATTAAAGGCTATGTAGTATTAAACGATCACTACTTGATTTCTAAAGTGTTATTATAATTAACTTCTAATAAATTTAATTAAAAGATTATTTCTTCCCATATTTCCAAATATTATTTACATTACTATACACGTGCCAAATGTTTTTTGTACTTTTTAATGTATAATGCTTTTCATTTGCTAATTATATGAGTATAATTCTAAACATAGCGACACTAAAATATGTAATATATCTGCACAGTTCCTCTTAATAATAGGTGACACCTTGCGTTAACGAAATTTATTAATATTAGATCATTAAATCATCAAATTATAATATAAATATGTCTATATACCACATTCTGCATTTAAGGAAGTTACTAATAAAAATGAGCATTTGTTATTGTAAACACAAATATACTAGAGGGAACGCCCCAAAGCAACAAACAAACAAAATATCTGATCCGATCACCCAACCTGAGTACAAAATAAATAAGTTGTTCATTTCAAATCGTTCTACATCTTCACAATATGAAGAGTACAACGATTGAACAAAAACATATAAGAGAAAGGCAGCAAACTCTCACCTACATGTCATATAAAAAAAAACTTTCTAACAACAATTAAGTTCTAATCTATTAGTGCAACAGAAAGGATGAAAAATTAAAAATTAATATACGTGTGGTGGGACATTTGATCTAATTTCTACGCTATGCTAGGCAATAATGAAAAAAACGTGTGAGTCATTAAAACCAAAATCACAAGAGTCGGTAACTGCACGAAATTATTATGAAGGTACATTTTGCGACGCCACTAAAATATTTCCACCGAGCGCATCGTAATATGGAATGGTACCGTTATAAAACGCTGGAAAACCGCCGAAAATGGTCAGCAGACGCACGGAAAGGACTAACTTCGTGTCTGTTTGTCCTGGAGTGATCGTAGAGGATCGGGTGGCGCTCCGGACAGCATCCGAAGGGAGCCGATCGATAAAGCCAGATTTATAGGAAGCCGCGGCCGCGAAACGCGAAATATACTTATCCGAAGGTAATCGTTTGATGCATTAAGATTAATTGTAAAAGTGGTACGCATCAAAGGCCGACCGACACACTTTTTGCTTTAATCTTTCTCTAGAAGAGGTTAGTGTTGAAATGTTCGCAGTAAATGTACAAAGAAAGTATCTACATAGTAATGCTAGTCAGACGTCCATATGATTAATCGCACCACGCGAAAATTTAAAAGGATGGCTGAAGAAAATTATAAAACCAAATATTAAATTAACATCATGGTAGGGAATTTTGCTCTCCCAATATCTTAGCTATTTCAATTCAATTTTAAAAAGAAACCCGCATTTGCTTTAATCATTGATTGACAAATGTGTTGCGTTATTTGAATTAATCCTATTAGTTATTACTATTATATCGAATTCTCTAAATTTTAAAAAGTAATCTTTTGAACTTTACCTAATTGGTTAGCCCAATACCTTCAACTGTAGTGCATGCTCAATTTATACAGCTGATAAAGTTAAATAATTCCTGCCAAAAGAGTTACCAATAACTATTGCAGTGCCACAGGAATTAGTTTTGGGATCTGTGTTATTCACATCTTACTTATAAATGTCTATTAATGGTTTCAAATAAATAATATTTAAATTCGCTGATTATGTGTGTGGAACTGTATCGAAAGCATATGTTGACGTCTTAGTAGTTCAAATAGATTGTTCAAAAACAATAATTTCTTAAGTGCAAATCCCATATTATTATATTCAGAATAATGTGTAAAAAACACAATCTTATGGTTGCTTGAGATGAAATTAAGGAAGGTTTACGTGACTAGAATTCTTAGGTTTGCATTTAAATGTGGATATTAATAACATTACATCAGAATGGTTTAGGACAAATTATTAGTTTCACATTGCAGACTGGATAATCACAATTAATATAAAATGGTATTTTTAAGTGTCTTTGGTTGATTAATATTTTATGAGCACAATATACTAAAGCTATTCTTACTGAATCGAAAGATAACTTCATTGGTTCAACCACAAAAGTTGGCCGACTCTTGTGATATAACCAATGATTTTCAATTAACTAATATTAAAATGTCTAAATGGCAATGTGTAAATAGGTTAAATACTCCCATTTCAATCTTTCAATTCTGTAAGAATAGTTTTAACACCGCTGTTAAATATAAAATTTAATTTACAAGGAACATCATATACCGGGTGGTGCAATAGTGTGTCGGCGGAGCTTAGTATGAAAACTAATAACGTTGTAGCAATGAGACTTTACGTACGTATGTAGTAGGGATGTTACGGAGGTTCGATTTCGATTCCGATAAGTCGGAACTTCCGATTGAATTACACTTCCGATTTCGACTTCGGTTCCGACACTTTTAAATTGGAGGTTGAAACTACATTTTATATGATGGAACGAATGATTAAAATACAGGATTCACTCTGCCTGTACACAAGTAAATACAAGATCCCACAAATATCTCCTGAAGAATGGCTGCAGCTCAAAAAATTAGTGACCATACTACAACCTTTTGAAGAGATTACCCAGAATCTGAGTGATAGCAATACTAGCATCTCATCAGTAATTCCATTAATACACACACACTAAAGCATGTATTACAAATAGAAGACAATAAACCAGACACAAATGAAAAATTTAAAACTATAATAAAATGTACCCTCGACCAACTGAATTCAAGATTCGGAGACCTATATTTGAACATGTTCTTTGCAATAGCCACATGTCAGGATTCTCGTTATAAAACGAAATTTTTCAACGAAGTGATTAAGGAACAGGTTGAATCCGAATTGATAAGTTTACTTGATGATGGAAATAAATCTGCAAATGAGGCTGAAAATATTGACGCTCCTGCAGAAAAACGGGCAAGGTTGCAGCAGAGCTGGTCAATCTAGCAATATTAAAAGCAATGTCCAAACGATTTTATCGAATGTATTGCGATAATGAAGATGATAATACCACATCCGACGAACATGCAGTTTTGGACAAATTTCTTATATTGAAGAGTTTATTAAATGAATACAATAGAGAAAAGCGGATTCCTATCAGTCAAGATCCATTATTATGGTGGAAAATGAATACCAAATACAAATCCCTGAGCTCGATTGCCTGTCAATATTTGCCATGTCCACCAAATCCAATAGCAAGCAAACAACTCTTTAGTGGTGCTGGCCTAATATATGATGCGTTGCAAAGTAGAATGGATGGAGATAAAGCTGCGAAGCTTTTGTTTATTAAGTGCAATTTGCTTCTTTTAGAGTCGCTAGATATTAGCAATGTTTAAAATTCAAGAAAATTTGAGTTTTTTTAAAGAAAATTTAAAGATTTGATTAAGTAGGTGGATTATTTTATTAACTGAAATTAATGAAACTGAATAATGTTTGTGTTTGTATTATTTTATTAGATTGTTCTTAAAACACATTTCTGTTCTGCCTCCGGCTCCGTCTCCGACTCCGATTCCGGTTCCGATTCCAATAAATCAAATTTAAAAACTCCGATTCCGACTTCGGTTCCGATAAACCTACTTCCGTTACATCCCTAGTATGTAGTATGCGACTGCGCATTTTCTAATTTTATTTAAAAATATACAGGATGTTCCAAATTTTCGCAACCACCTTCAACTTTTTTATTTTAAATACATTGCTATACTTTCTAGATATTATAATGATAGCCATTCAAATTATCTTTGCAACGATATATGGATGTGTGCACTTCAGACTGTTAGTTTTGATTTTATTGATAATTTTGACAGTTGCAGCATCTAACATTTTAAGCTTTAGTCTGAAAATGGGTAGTATGCCTCACGTAACTCTTGTGTTACTAATTTATGGACTAAGATGTAATTTGTTTTGAGGTTAAACAAAGTGAATAACAGGGTGTTAAATATGTCGTATCTAAGTTATAGATCTTTATTGGTTATTTTCTCGTTTTTTTTTTAAATCTTACCTATAATATTTTTATAAGTCGCATATTCCTTGTAAAATTGTCTTTAAAATGGTACCAATAACATAGTACTTATTTTTAGTATTTTCAAAGTTATAACCCTTTAATGGGATATACTCATGTTTATAATATGCAATATGTGGGGTATCTAATAGTTGGTTGGCCTTGGTTTTAAAAAAAAATGGCTGTACAACCAAGTGTCAAATCTCTACTTCGTTTTCTGTATTTTCTCTTTGCTGTAATTGCGTTTTATTGTTATAAATTAAGTTCGGCTAGTAAATTATTAATTTCTGTTTGTTTGTTAGTAGTTGTTACGTGTTGTATTTACCTTGTTATCAGTTATATCGTTTTATTGACATTATTTTTTATTTAGGTACCATAATAGTTTATTGTTGTTTTTGCTTTTAAATGAATTTTTTGAAAGAGGAGCTCATAGACATGGTATTTGCTCTTGGCGCTAGCAACGGAAATCCATTTTCAGCATCAAGAACATATGCGATGGAATATCCCGACCGAAGAGCACCGGATAGTAAAATAAGGTTTCTTCGAACGGGTTCAGTAAATTACGTCGAACATAAAAGAAGTAAGACTATGACTACAGAAGATAATGAAGTGACAGTCGTCCAGTCCATTGTGGAAAATCTGCACGTATCTACAAGGATAATTTCGAAACAACACGGGATAGAAGTCACTGTTGTAAAAAGGATTTTAAAAAACCATAAGTTTCACTCTTACAAAATTCAAAATCATCAAGGCTTATTACAAACGGACTTTGAAAGGAGTCTAATTTACTGTGAATAGCTACTTTTACAATTACGAGACGATATAACTTTTCTAGATCATGTGCTTTTCACAGATGAAGCAACATTTGCTAATTGTGGAACAACAAACAGAAAAATACCCATTATTATGACACTACAAACCCACATTTTGTTCAGCCCATTTTATATCAACAAAAATGGAGTGTTAACACATGGGGAGGCATCATAGGAAACACTATTATTGGTCCATTTTTTTTTAATAATACTTTAAATTGTGCAATCTACACAAATTTCCTACAAAATAATTTACCATTGTTATTAGAAGGTCTCCCAGATAACGTCATCAGGAGGTTGTGGTACCAACATGATGGTGCACAAGCACATTATGGTGCTGCTGCAAGAGCACATTTAGATAGTGTATTCACCAATAAGTGCATTGGGAGAGGAAGTTTGATAAGCTGGCCACCACGATCACCAAATCTCACACCTTGTGATTTCTTTCTGTGGCCAACTGTAAAAAACATTGTTTACGCAGCACCTCCTACAATGGCAGAGAACATGCAGCAACGATTAAGAAACGCGTTTCATCAATTAAGTGAGAATAACTTAGCTCAGAATGTAAGTCTGTCGATACAGAGACGGTTGAGAGCATGTGTAGAGCAGAATGGAAATATATTTGAACACATTTTAAATTAAGATTGTTTTATTATGGAAAATTTTAAAAATGTAATTCTAAAACTAATGATAAAGCACTTAAAAAACAGGTGTTTGTTAAAATTACTTTGTTTTATTTTCATGGCCAACCAACTATTTTGCATGAAATAACCAATAGAGGTCGATAACTTCGACACGACACATTTAACAGCCTGTATATTTATTCACTTTGTTCAACAAATAACATGTTAGTCCATAAATTACTAACACAAGAGTTACGTGAGGTATTCTACCCATTTTCAGACTATAGCTTAAAATGATGCTGCAACTGTCAAGATTTTAACAAAATTATCAATAAAATCAAAACTAACAGTCTGAAGGGCACATATCCATATATCATTGCAAAGAAAATTTGAATGGCTATCATTATAATATCTAGAAAGTATAGCAATGTATTTAAAATTAAAAAAATGAGGTGTAGCCACACTAATTATTCAAAATCCTATTCTACGTACTCTCATTCTCTTAATAAATCGCTATAGAATGCATAGTTTGCAAGATATTCGAAAAAAAGTGAGTTTGTAAAAAGTAGAGTAAAATTTTACTTCCTGTCCGAATTTTCGAATTTCATGTATACAAAAAATATTGCAAATCCAACTCTAAATACTTTTGTACTCTTGATAAATATATATAGAATGCATAATTTACGACATATTTACAAAAAATCGCTATTCGGTAAGAGTAAAAACTCCATATCGTTCTATCTTTATCAAATATATACGAGGGGAGGTCAAAATATTCGCGGAATGACGATGAAGAGACGTGAAATGAAACACAAATTTAAATTTCCTTTTCGATGTATTCTCCCTTGACCCTAATACATTTTTCAGATCTTTCAAATAATTTATATATACCATAAAAAATTTTTTTTTTGTCAAGGCCTGCAAAAAAGATAGAAACTGCCTACTTCACGTCTTTATCATGAGTAAATTTATTTCTCTGAAGTTCTTTTTTAAGTTTTAGAAATAAATAGTAGTCAGACGGGGCCAAATCTGGACTACAAGGAGGGTGGCTTGGCTTAGTGTTGCAAAGTTGCAACATGACTCTTGTGAACGGGTGCTTTGTCGTGCAGAAAGAGAACACATCGAACCCATTTTCCCCTACTTTTTCTTTTAATGGCGTCTTTTAGTTTCTCTAATATTGCAGCGTACCCTCTGAATCCCAGAACACCGTAGCCATAATCTTTCCAGCCGATTGTGAAACCTTGAACTTCTTAGGCGATGCAGTGGCACTGCATGGATTCCTGCTTCCACTCAGGCTCGTAGTGATGAACCCAAGTTTCATTCCCAGTTACAATCCGCTTCATAAATTCGTCTTTGTTCTCGCTAAACAAATTTAAAATGCACTGACTTTAGACCTGCCAAGATGTTGATGAAAGATGTTCAAATAGTGGTAGATGATATGCCTACTATTTCTGCGATTTGTTTTTTTTCAACCTAGCATCTTCAAGGACAGGTTTTTCTACTTTTTCCACAATGTCTGCAGAAGTCGCCTCAATCGGCCGGCCTGAGCGCTGATCGTATTCAATAGACTCCCTGCCTTGTTTAAACAGATTATGCCATTTGTAAATCGTTGTTTTGTTAGGGCAAGGGTCCCCATAAACAGACGCATCTCTTCCATAATAGTCTGTGGCGTTTTTCCTTGCCTAGTGAGGAATTTAATCACGGCACGATACTCAATTTTGTTCATAACGCTTGTTACCTTCGCGATTTACTACTTTAACTGGCGATATCTCAAACGTCACTGGACCAATTGGACTGACATTTGACATTTACAGTTGCATTGAGTCGCCGTCTAGTGTCAGGTGCACAAACCAGAAATCTCTCCTCCTCTTTATCCCCTCCATTCCGCGAATATGTTGACCTCCCCTCGTACATACCGACAATAAAAATCTAAAACTGTTTTCCTTAATAATGCCGGAAGCGTATGCACATTTCCTTTGAATATAAAATATCATTAAGTACCTACTTAGACATCGATTAAAATAAACAATTACATTTATATAAAAACAATTTTTTCATGGGCATATTCATTATTTACTTTTCATTAGGTGGCGATTTCAAGTATTTCCTACAGAAAATAGAATAATATTCGATATATATTATAACTATAATAGCTCATAAAATGTGTTCTAAAATTTATTATTCATTTTATCTTTACTATAAGGATATTATTTTCCCTAGTCTTTTATTGATATTGCTCTCTTGGGTATCTACAGTGTCCATGACTTCTAGACCCTATAAACATTTTACTTCTAATTCAGCTTTTTAGACTGATACGTCTTTTTTTTACGCGCTATACTCCTTAATTTAATTTTGTTTTTATTTATTGTATTTTATTGTGATACATTTCTTTTCAAAATTATTTTGTATAGGTATTGAATTTTCTGATATTTTTAATTGATACAAATTAACTACTTATCGTCTTGTATGCTCGTTAGTTATTGGTGATTCTCTCTTTAATTTATAATACAGTTAACTAAATTCAATCCCTTAACGACCAAATATAAAAAATCGGTAAAAAAACAACCAACTCTTTGTGAAAAACTGAAGTATATTGGTATACAGGTTTGGCCTAGCATTATCCTGCATGCGGCTTTCCGTACAAAACACGAAAGCAGTTGCAAAACCGTACCTACCTAACAGATATACATACGCGAGCTGACAAGTAGACCTTCAGCGAAACCATATTAAATTCAATCATAAAAATAATAAATAGTATTACGAATGGGAATAGTACCTAAAAATGAAGATGACAACCCCTGCAACTTGCATACATGCATTATATTGGAATTTTATGATCGTAATGATCGTATCGGCCAGTCGTCGAGCGACGAACAGTACGTGCCCACTGCCGCCCACATGTGTATAAATACTGGCAAAAACGTTCGTTTCAATACATGGACTTAACTCGCATGCAAGGTAAAGACAGACCGAACCTGTATATAAATTACCTTGGTTTGTTCGTTGAGGCTTTTACTCCAAATCTGAGATATTAATCAAAAATACTAACGTTTTTTAATGCACAAATTGCGGTAGGTATATTGATAAATATAAATCAATATTAGTTCTGCTTTCTTTCAACAATACCTACAAGAAACCTAACAGTTGCCCTGTCAAAACACCGCTAAAATGTCCCACATGTATTAAAAAATCTCTCGTTTCGTTCCGAAACGAATAAAAATCACTCATATGATTAAAGTCCGTCAAAGTCAGGCGTTTGTAAGATCGCTAGATGTCAAATGAGGTAGGGACCGTACGGTGAAAAGTAAGGTATTTTATAATTAGAACAATACCGAAAAATGTCAAAAATACCATTCAAACTTCAGTTAGCAGCTACTAGTTCTTTAAAATTCAACAACCTAATGAGCAATTTGTTTATTTTTTGTTCTTATAAATGAATATTAAGATAAATGTTAATATTCACTTATAATAACAAAAAAGAAATTGCAATTTATATCTCAACATTAACGAAAACCTCCTATAGTAAAACATCCTGTATTTCAAAGTAAAATTAAATTATTCGTAGTCAATTTCTTAAAAAAAAAATATAAATGAAATATTGACTGCAATAATATAATGTTTTTACTACTATGCCTCGACTAAAATTACAATTTATACAGTACAAAATACATTCCTGACTACTGTTGCTGAACACTGTGGACATTTTATGTTATCTACCTAGCCATGAAACAAAAGAGCGACGATGTCAAACAAATTATTGAAAAATTGCTGTCACTGTTAGAAGTACATGTGCTAAGTTGTGTTTAGTTTATGCTGTGTATAGAGATTTGAGACGGTTCATTTCTCGATAAAATGAGTGAACCTAAAGATGAACATTGCAACATAATAAAGTTCCTGACAAAGGAAGGCAATGGTCCAAAAGCAATTCATGAAAGAATGGTTGCTGTATATGGGGAAGATACACCATCTTATTTCCAAGTAAAATATTGGTCTAAACTCTTTTGATGGGGCCGAGAGTCAATCAATGATGACACAAAGTCCGAACTGAAAACATTGTGCGAAAAGTCGAAAATTTGGTACTGAAAGATCTGCGTGTAAAGATCTCTGTCATTGCCAGTGAAGTCTGTATATCCGAAACAAGTGTTCTCAAAATTTTGCATGGCGATTTGGGTATGAAGAAGGTGTCTGCACGGTGGATACCCAGATTGCTTACAACTAAATAAAACTGTGCAGAAAAGAAGTTTCTCAAGAAAATTTGGTCAAGTTAGAGAGGGACAAAATATTTTTGTTACCGGGGATGAGACTTGGGTATATTACTGGGACCCTCCTACTAAACAAGACTCCATGCAGTGGGTTCATAAGGGCTCTCCACCACCAAAAAAGGCCAAGACACAATTTTCTGAAAAAAAACTGATGGCAACTGTTTTCTGGGATGCTGAAGGAGTTTTGCTTATTGAATATATGCCGAGAGGGTCTACCATAAATGGAGAGGCCTACGGAAACACAATTAAAAATTTAAAAACTGCTCTGGAGGAAAAACGCCCACATTCTTATCCACAAAAAAACTTGTTTCTGCACGACAATTGTCGGGTTCATAAGGCAAACAAAGTTCAGCAGATAATCAATGAGTGTGGGTTTATAGAGTTAAGGCATCCACCTTATAGTCCTAACCTAGCTCCGCCAGACTTCTTCTTATTCGAAAATTTAAAAAAGCATCTCAGAGGAAAGCGTTTTGCTTCTGATGAAGAACTCAAAGAAGCTGTTGAAGAATATTTTGCGGAGTTACCGAAGCAATTTTTTTCAGAGGGTATGGGGCAACTGGAAAAAAGATGGAATAAGTGTATTAGTGTTGAAGGGAGTTATGTAGAAAAATATTTTTTTTGTTCTCTTATGTGCTTTTTTCATGGCTAGGTAGATAACATAAAAATACGCCCTCGTAACATAGAACTCAATTCATTAAGATGAATTGTAATATCACCAAAAAATGCAGGAGAACAGAGCCATATTGTGTTTTTCAGCTCTTGTTCAGCATATTTCCTTTACTTAGCCAACACAGTTCACAATAGAATGTAAGATCTTCATAACCGGACTGACATCTTCCAGAAATTAATTGTACTGGCGGTGGTTTCGAGCTCTTAATTTAATAAAATTTGCACAAGAAACTACGGTGTTCATTACATGTGTAAATTTGATTGATTTTGCACACAAAGTTTGTTGATGTAAATACAGTGGAACACAGCTAAATCTTCTGTTCTTACTGCAAAGTTCAAATTTGATTCTATTAAACAACACCTAAATTGTGTAGGTGAGAAAGAAGATAAGAAATACAAGAATTACTTACTTGATATCATCGGCGATATAAAAACCATATTTCATATTAGGGAAACTCCCATTGCAAGTATATCCACATAATATATATATACATAAAATGTTGGATAAACATTATTCCGTTTATATGTTTAGTAAAAAGTATAAAATGATATTCAATGCGAAATTAAATATGTTTTTGGGTTTCTAATATTTAAAAATTGTTGCGCAGGCCGGATTAAATCTAGTTGCACATGCCTGATTTATATTATACATACACACATCAACATAATCTAAGGATATCAATTTTTATTTTATTTGCTTGATTTTACTTCCGTTAATATTGTCTTTTGTTGTTTAGTTTGGTTGCTAGGTAACCTATAAACAACTATCTGTCAAAAGTATCCATTAAACAAGTACAGTTAATGCTAAATCTTAAAATGTTTTGAATTTTAACTTGAGTGTGTTGCTTCTGCCACCATGTCTGCGTTGTTACACAAAAATTAGTACCCATTGATAAGTGTAAGCATAAATTGCGTTAAAAGCAAACATTAATGAACAAAATAGACGTCGTCATTTGCATCCTGACGAAATGAATAGGGCAGTTGGAATGCTGGAAGTTGGAGTAAGACAAGTTGACGTAGCGGAGCGGCTAGGTACAACACAGAGCGTAATTAGCCGACTATGGCAACGTTACAGAGATACAGGTAATCCCAGGGAACAACATCTTGGAAGAAGACGTGCCAACACTGCTATTCAGGACCGGTACATTACTCTTCAGGTTCGCCGACAGAGTTCACTAACTGCTACTGAGTTAAAATCGCGTCTCCAGGCAGTGCATAACGTGACAGTCCACAGCCAAACCATCAGGCGTCGTTTAAGAGAAGTCAATCTTCACTCCCGACGCCCCCTTAGGGTTCAACCATTAACCAGGGGAAATCGAGGACATCGAGTAAACTGGGCTCGAGAACACTTAAACTGGACTCGAGAACAATGGTCGACTATACTTTTTTCTGACGCGTCGCGATTCGGATTAAGACCAGATACTCGCAGATTAAGAGTCTGGCGTCAGCTTGGTAATGCAGCAAGGCTACAGCATGCCCAAGAAGTGCACAGCTACAAAGGTGGTACTGTAATGATATGGGCGGGAATTATGCTGGGTAGGAAAACTGATCTCGTTTTTCTAGATCAATTCTTAAATGCTGAGCAATATATCCAGAATATTCTTGAACCTGTTGTTCAGCCATTTGCAGAAGCGTTGGGCCGAAATTTAACCCTTATGCATGACAATGCACGACCACATGTAGCAAGAGTTGTTACCGATTGGCTCAATGAAGCAAGAATTGAAGTTTTGCCATGGCCAGCTCAATCCCCAGACCTCAATCCCATTAAGCATGTATGGGATATGCTTCAGAGAAGATGCCTGCCACATATGGACGCTATACAAAATCGACGGCAACTGCAAGAACTTCTTTCAGAACAGTGGAATCTTCTTCCACAAGAAGACTTGGACAATCTTATTCTGTCTATGCCAAGAAGATGTAGGGCGGTTTTAAACTCCAGAGGAGGTCCCACTCTTTATTAATTCCTTAATCTTCAAATTTATATAAGATTAATTTTGAATTGTTGTTTAGTTCCATTTTGTAGAATTTCTAATTTCTAATTAATAAATTATTATTAAAATTATGTTAAATATTAATTTAAGTTAATTTCATTCGTAGCTTATTTTACATTTAACTTTCGATACAAAAATGGGTAAAAAGATGCACTAAATTCTTTTTTTTTAAGCAAATAAGAAATATCCTTAGATTATGTTGATGTGTGTATTATTATATCAACACGCACTTTGACTGAGCTATATTGAATCTAACTAAGACTTTGAAACACGTGTGTATAGTAGCCCCCTACACTTAGTAGTTTCTATTTTCCATTTTTAATTTATATATTTACGTATTTAATTAATTTGACTATATTGTCACTCAAGTGTCATTTACCCATTGTCTGCCATCTATTGAAGTTGATCGCTGTCTGCAATAAATTGTGGAAGAAAAACACATGAGTGACGCCATATTTAAAACTAATTTTAAAGAAACTTCTCAATCCAGAAGAATAAGCTAATCATCGTTGCGTAGAACTTATCTAAAATTCAAACTAAAATTTTTAGAAATTAGAAATCAATTAATTAACCCAGATAAGTGAAATTTAATTAAGTCTTCCATGGAATAAGATAAGCTAACTAGTCTCTTAACCCACAAATGTCGTTGATATGCTAAAAGATAATATAAATACTAATAATAATGTACGAATTGTACCAAAATTGAACAATACCAAGAGTACGTATTGCATGCAAAGTTACTAACTATAATAATATTTTGGCATCAATATGTGACAAGACAATCCCAGATTTACAAATAAAGAATTATTATTGAGGATAAAGTAAATTGGGCAACTAAGAAAAGGCTGTCCAGGAAAAGGTTCACCCAGAATTTAAAACAAAATGAGCCAAAAATCACGGAGAAGCGACTCTAACAGTTGTTTTCTTAGAGTTACGAAATATGTTACGTTATTATGATCTGTTTGTAGATTACTAGCATTGCATCAGTAAGATACATACAAAGAGTGAGTTGTGATAAATCTGACAACTGATTGACAACTGACGTTTTATTTCAATCAAACTTGCCATGCAATACTTTTCTAGAAAAAACACACAATAAAATAATAATTAATGAATTTTTAAACTTGGATTCAAGCTTTCTGGACAATTCTTAATATGTAAGGTTAGTTTTTCATTGCAAGTGTGTTTATATTTGGAAGTGGTGATTTTCTTTTGTTATAGTTAGATTATAGCTCTTCTATGATTTGCAAAAAAAAGATTAAGCCGGTTACAGTCTGAAGTAGTTGTTGAAATAAGTATCTGGTCTTCTGTGCTTTAGTGTGGTAAATGTGTTTTATTAGTGTTTCTGTTTAATATCAAGCCACAGACTCCAATTAAGTTTCTTACTTTTAGTAAAGATTAATTGAACAAAAATTATTGTAAACAAATAACATTGCACATTGCGTCTCTCACACCAATGTCAAAACTATTTCTGTAGAAGAAAAACTAATTTTGTTCAGCAAACAGACAATAAATACTATAAATACAAATATATGGAAGGTGTTATCGGACATTAAATTAAATTAGGTATTTTCCACAAATTCAATTAGAGAAATTGTAACTGACCAAAGTAAAAATAATGGTGTTCATTTACCTTAACGCAATAAAACTTCCGCATTGTGTACTTTTAATTGAATCACCAACAATGACAACGAAATTTCATGGAGTAAAAATCAACACGAACGATAAATTAACGACAAACGATAATTAAAATCTATTTTTGAACGTCACTCAATAATTAACGCATCCCGGACGGATAGAACAATCAAGTTTTGTGAACGTTACCGTTTAGATTATCACAATAGGAAATCGCATTGCATATTTCAATAACGAAAGCATACAGTAAACTAAATAGATTTCTCTATTAAATGGGTTTTAAATTTTGCAATTTCCAATGATTTGTTTTCTCTTGTTCATGTTGCACATGACCTTGGATGTAATAACTTTAATAGAGAAATCATAGATATGCATCAATACACACAATTTAAAATTATACTATTGCTTAAAGTAAAGTAGGTATGTACCTCGCCTCGCCTCGTATATGTATGTACATATACGAGGCGTGTTTTTTATATAAGCACCGTTTTGAAATTTCGCCACTGCAGCGCTGCGGTCGGTGTCCCGTGCATGCGCACAGTATACCTACATCTGCTGGCAAGCCACAGACGCCATTACGGCAACAATCGATCGTTTCTATATATGCTGTGCGTATTTAAAATGCCTCCGCCGATTGAGAATCCCGCCGACTGTGAAATACGCGCCGTAATTCGTTTTCTTAGTGCTAAAGGCGTTAAAGCAGTTGAAAGTCATCGTCAGATATGTGAAGTGTAAAGACAATACATTATGAGTGATGGAACGGCACGCAAATGGATATTAGCTTTCAAAGACGGCCGCAAGAATGTTCATGACGAGGAACGGAGTGGGCGACCCTCAGTGATGACTGACGATTTGGTGCAGAAAGTCGACAAAAAGTGAAAGAGAACAGACGCTTTACAATTTCTTCGTTATCAGAGGAGTTCCCTCTAGTTTCAAGAAGTGCTATCTACGAAATTGTCACCGAACGCTTAAAATTTCGAAAATTATCCTCACGATGGGTACCAAAAATGTTGACTGAGGCGCACAAAAAAACACGTTTAGGTAGCGCCTTGACTTTTCTTGAGCGTTATGATGCTGAAGGCGACGATTATTTAAGCCAAATTGTCACAGGAGATGAAACATGGGTGGCCTACGTTACACCAGAAACATAACAACAATCAATGGAATGGCAGCATGCAACATCGCCCAAGAGAGTTAAATTTAAGCAGACAATTTAAGCCCGGAAAGTCATGTGTACCATATTTTGGGACAGAAAGGGGGTGTTGCTTGTTGATTTTTTGCCTCGTGGTGACACAGTAAATTCCGAAAGATATTGTGAGACCTTAAAAAAACTGCGCCGTGCAATTCAGAACATAAGGCGCGGCATGCTGAGTAGAGGGATCGTTTTGCTGCATGAGAATACCCGTCCACATGCGGCCAATCGAACTCAAGATGTCATAGCATCATTTGGCTGGGTAGAATTTCAGCATCCTCCATACAGCCCCGACCTAGCGCCCAGTGACTACCACGTGTTTCTGCACCTGAAGAAAAATCTCGGAGGTAACGACGATAGCCTCAAAACGGCCGTGTTGCAGTGGCTGTCAAATCAGGCGGCAAACTTCTATGACGACGGGATACAAAAGCTTGTTGTTCGATATGATAAGTGCATTAATGTTGGTGGCAATTATGTGGAAAAATAGATTAAAGTGTGGTCTTTCATGTAAAAATAAAATTGTTACAAATAGTTTACTTGTTTTTTTTTAATATCGAACGGTATTTACTTCAAAAATACGCCTCGTATAATGTTTCAAATTAATACCTGCAATTATAAAATAACTCATGTACTATTTAATATTTACAAAAATTACATGCTCTTCCTTTTTTCAGCTAAATACCTTACAGAAATTGCATCTGCATCAAACTTCAAGTCACAGCCATAAATTTAAAATTGACATTTCTTAAAAATCATATAATTTGACAGTACAGTACTACTAAACTTAATGGAGTGTGCGGCTTGATACACAAACAGCACTGTAAACTAGATACGTATTTCGATAACTATGATGTCATCATCAGTAGCACTGATTAATAAAAATCCCTTTGTCTGTACACCGTAGCGTATACAGAACAAATGAATTGAATTTTACAGGCATGGTTTATTTATACCTCCATCTAAGCTATTACTAACAAAATTAACGGTATCTAATCATTGTACCGTTAATTTTGTCACGTTTAATATGAAAATATTACCCTTTAATTCCAATATTATAAGAAACTAACGGTACCTGAAAGCGGTATCGTTGTTCACACCACAAACTTATACATATAAACAAGATTGGGGTATCGGCCCGTTATCTGAAGTCACTACTCTATTTCTATTTTTGTATATGTATATACTCTCATAGCTATCTAGTTAGTAACTATACAGGCTGTCCAGAAACTCTCCTGACAAACGAAGACCGGAGATTCCTCAGATAATTTTAAGACAATTTAACCCAATTTACCCTAGTCCGAAAATGCTTCCTAAGGGAGCTAGAGCTCTTAGAAGATGGCGCCTTGTAATTAGTTTTTTTTATATCTCCCGAACGCTTCTATTTAGAAAAACAAAAACTGGTATGCTTATTTATCCTCCAGAGATGAATCGATTCCATCAATTGCGAATTTCTAGTACCGGTCATAGGCGTCCGTTTTGGGTAGGTAAACGGTTATTTTAACGCATAACTTTTTTGTCTTTAACTTTTAAGCATTTGTGACACTAGATTATTAAATTTTCAGGTATTCTAGTACTAAAATGTACTCTTACTTTAAGTCGGTAGGATACACCGTTTTCTAGAAAATTCGATTTGAAAATTTTTCGTTTTTTCGTCATTTCAACTTCGCGAACTGACAACAATTTGACAATTAAAAACGTAGGTTTTATTTCTGTTGGCAGTTCAGAGCGAACTAGTGCAAAAAATAATAAATTGAATTTTAATGACGAAAAAACGAAAAATTTTCAAATCGATTTTTCTAGAAAATGGTGTATCCTACCGATTTAAAGTAAGAGTACCTTTTAGTACTAGAATACCTGAAAATTTAATAATCTAGTGTCACAAATGCTTAAAAGTTAAAGACAAAAAAGTTATGCGTTAAAATAACCGTTTACCTACCCAAAACGGACGCCTATGACCTTAGGAAGTATTTTCGGACTAGGGTGAATTGGGTTAAATTGTCTTAAAATTATCTGAGGAATCTCCGGTCTTCGTTTGTCAGGAGAGTTTCTGGACACCCTGTATAGTAATTATACACTTGTTACATTACATTACATTACGGCCTGTGTCCAAAATATGTGGAGCCACACTAGACTTCTTTGTTATTTAAACCGGAAATCAGTGATGTGCTACTCTTTATAGCTAGTCGTAATCGAACGTCTAATCTGCCCAATTTCGTAAATTCCAGATTTTTGTTCTACCTCAATTTTACCTTTAGGACAGCCCAATAAACTTTTCAACGAATTTCATGATTTGAAAACCAAACAACATTTTTAAAAATACTATTAAGGTTTTTGAAATATTATGAAAGGTACGACAATAAATTTCTTAGCTTCATTCCTTTCAGGCAGCAAAGTTGTGGAATTTAGAATTATATTCTTACGGTGCATCTTCCTTCAGATATTGTCAATTACGTCTGACTGAAAACCATTGTATTCAGCAATGCCATTTATAAGATATAGTTCTTTCTCATACCTATCTCTTGCAAGTGGAAAATGTAACAAGCGATGGATTAAAAAATTGAATGAAGAAAATTTTATTTGAAAACAATTATTTGAATCTGCTGTAATGAATCTGCTTACATTGGTTTCCTTTTTATAAATATGTATTTCTATATTACAGCCTTCTCCAATGTATCAAAAGTGAATTTAATTGTGGGGAATTGTGAATTTAATTCACTAAGAAACACTTCCGTATCATACATTTTAGAGTAAAAAATCGCGAAAACATCGTCAACATACCTAATCCATACTTTAGAAAAACACATTTGGCTTTCTTTTTGAAATCTATTTCGAAGTTACTCACAAATAAACTGGACTGATGATGACAACATAGTTGTCGAAATACGTATCTAGTTTTCAGTGCTTTAGTGTGGTAAAGATGTTTTTATTAGTGTTTTTGTTTAATAGGTACAGTACTCCGTTAGGTAGTGTATTATCCGTTATATTATCATCATTTTCAAATATCGGACACTATTGTAGCTTCTTACTTCATGCTTTTATTTTATGAATATGTAAAAAAACGAAGTCTCTGTACATCCATGAGACCTATATTGCTTTATTTTATCAGATATCTTATGGCTAATTTGGGGTTTTATGCGCATATTTGCTGCACTTATATATTCACATCCTTTATCTTCTGTTTTCTTTTATCCAAATGAGATTTTGCTTTTAGCATAACAAAATAGTTTCGTTTATTATTATAAATTGTCTTATTACGTGTTTATACATGTATGTAGTGAATATATTCGAAGCAATGAATTCAAAAGAATTCTTTTAGTTTACGTTCAACTGTAATGTATGCATCCAGCCACACCTTAATCTATTCTTCCCACAGCTATTGTTCAGAACTTTACTTATATGTGTGCCTTTGTATGGCCATACTGAAGTTTAGAATGTTCAAAGCATAATTTCTAGACGAAATCAAGTACACCCTTTCCAAGTTTAATGTTAGCATTAAAACTTCTATGTAGTTCACTTTACAAGTAAGTTATATGAAATGAATATTTTATAGTATGGAATGGTCGCTTTATACGTTTAATGCAGAAATTTTTTTAACCAGAATGTACTAACGTAATAATTTTATTTGAGAATCAATTTGATAATGTTAGTAGTTATAATTCAGAAGTATATAAATAGAAACACATAATAATATATTTAGTTCCCAAGCACTAGAACAACGTGTTTTAAAATACGTAATTGCCTTAAACAAGATTATGTAAGGTCAGTGTAACGCAATTATATATAAATAATATTCGGTTATCGAAACTCGATTATATGCATTTTTATATAATTCGTATGACTATTGTAAAAATGTGTATTTAAAGCATAGTTTTATAATAGCAATGTAAAATAAACGGTGTGTTGACAAAAACAAGTATTTCTTTACTTTCTTATCCGTAGTATAAGGAAATACTTACTGTGATGATGAACATTTTCAACCTCGAGACTTTTGCAGAGGTCCACGTTTTGGAATCCCTTGATACCGAAAAAGTGACTTTTATAAACTTCTCTCACTCTCTCTCAGTGTCTGTATGTATGTGTGTGTGACCACAATAGCGGCCAAAATGCTACACTTATCAATACCAAACTTTATATTAAATTTCTAAAGAAAACAAAAGCACTAAAAAGAGTATTTTAGAAAGTAGTTTTTTTTTCTGGGCGAAAAACAGCTTTTTTTTTATACATCGCGCACATTTTGCAATTTATACAGATTAGTCTAAAAAATGTACTTGGAGCTCGAATTGGAAAAATATCTCGCAAATTATGCATTCTATATAAATTTATTAAAGTGCAAAAGTATTTAGAGCTACATAGATTTGAAACAATTTTTGTATAATAGAAATTTTCAAATTTAAACCGGAAGTAATACTTTTACTCTTATCAAATAAGTTTTTTTTGAAATATCAATACTTTGAGCTGGATTTGGGATAATGTATATAAGAACATTTTCAAAATTCCGACCAGACATAACACTTTCAAAGGTTATTTTATTAAGAAAATACAGAACTTAAAATTAATTTTAAACAACTTTTGTATACACGTTTCGGAACGCACATATAAAAAAAGTCGTGTGCAAACTGTGCGTTTATAAGTTATAAAAGCATCAGAGTAGAAAAATAGTATATTATGCAATGAGCATTTAATTATAGCTATTAAGACACGAGTAAGAAAATTACAATACGAGCCGAAAGCGAGTATTGTAATGAATACGAGTGTCTTAATAGCCATTAAATGCCACTATTTTTTCTACGACCCCATAATAAAACATTATTTTTTGAACATTCCATTTCATAAATTAGGCGTAAAATTTTCCGTACATCTTTGCGAATTTAGCTGGTACTAAATTGTTGGTGGCTACTAAGGTTTGTTCCATAATTTCTGGTGGAGTCAAATTTTACATTTCACTGTCATTATCCCTCATTTTTACCGTTTATATTTTCAAAAAAGCACAAATTTTAACTACTTACTAGTATATTGCAGAGAACTGGCACGTTTAATTAATTTTTATATCTGTCAGATATGCAGTCGCCATATTGAATATTGATTGAATATTGGAATGTCGCATTCCTATTGGATATAAACTTGTATCTTAATGAAAAATCTGTATCTTAATGGACATCATCAAAGTACAGATTCGGCATTTTTAATAATACAATTAAAGTATGGGAGTAGAAAAAAGTATTTAAAATTAATTTGGAACAACTTTTTTTATAAAAAATTCGGTGCGCACATTCGTATAAGAAAGCCGTGTGGTGCTTACACCTCTAACAATTCTAACGATTAGGATGATGTTGTAGAAAGGCGTTCGAGGGCTCCACGATATCGTAGGTTAAATAAAAATATTATTCTGTCTCTTTTACTTGTTAGTAGTCCTAGTAGGACCTAATAAAAAGTTATTTCCTTCTAATGGCGCCGAGGTGAAGTGACACAGGCATAAAACATTCTTCACACACAATAATTGCACGCGATGGTTACAATATTCTTGAAGAGCGTACTTAGAAAAATAGCTTTATATTAATAATAATTCATTTTATGCCAACTATATGGAGCTTTGGTGGCTGTAAGTTATTATTACGCCAGCGTCTGTGATGTAACTTCAGTTAGTGCCTCTTCGTAGTCGCTGAGTAGTGTGGAAAACCACAGAAAATCCAAACAATCAGATATGGATCCATTATTTACATCAAAATTCCTGCAAATATTTAGAGAATGTGCAGTATGATACACCTTTGGCTCATCAAGGCACTGTTAGAAGGCACTGATAGAAGAAAAACATATGGGATTTTTGTTAAACAGAAATAATTGTCAGCATTAGTGATTCATTAATGAATATTATTAGTACATGTGGCTGATGAATGTGTCCCGGAAGAATTAAAAATAGCATTAAAGATATCTTCGCTCATAGCTGTGATTCTTGACTTATTTTTACGATACCTATAACTGAGATTAAGTTTTAAAATATTCCAGTACGTTTCAATTGACATACTCAAAAATCTTTGTAATTGGGAGAAATATTGATATTGATCTGTAATTCTGTAGGTCATTATGACCACTTTTCTTAAAAACGAGTATAACTTTACCCGTTTTTAAAAAAGGTGATCATAATGATCCACAGAATTACAGATCAGTACTAATATTTCCACCAAAAATCTTTGTAATTGTAATCCCAGTATAAGTATCTAAAAATAAGTCAACAATCACAGCTATGAGTGAAAATATCTTGAATGCAATAGACAAAGAATTCATAATGTGACTTGAACGTAACGTTTGACACTACTGATGAACACTAATGAAAACACGCCAACGGCAAAGCATTAATGCGTTCACATATTGAAAATACAAGCCACTTATGTGTTATTTACTGGTAATGTCTCGGGAATTAACTGTGTCACACAAGGTCACTTAGGAGTCTATTTTGGGACCATTACTATTTGTGAAATATAATATATTCATAGTCCATTATTTTCATCAAAATCCATGCAAATATCTAGAGAATGTGCAGTATGATACACCTTTAGCCCATCGTATCATAGATTAAGTCTTCAAGGAAGGGGAGAAAAGCAAAAGTTTACTATTGTTTGGAAAAAGACTTATAGGTTCTTACAATATTATACTGAACTTCCTGTTAGTAATTGATCAAATGTTCATTGACTTTTATACTAAATTTATGATATATGCACTTTATAGTTTTGGTGTATATTACATTTTGTAATTTTTGACATTATGGCAATAAACATTGCAATAAAATAATCATCATCAAGCTTTATCGATTTGGCACAATTTAAAACTTATTTCAAAAAAAACGAAAGATTAAGGGGAACGAATAATTACATACAATAGTGATAGTATAAGATAACCAAAAATATTTCTTGATACAACCAGTATGTAGAATAAAGTTGTTCTTTGTGTTTTAACGCACCTAATTCAAAAATGTTTTGTGGGTTTCAAAAGTATGACTAATATGTTTGATATATATATATGCAATAGAAACCATGATCCTATAAAAACATGCGTGTTAATGGTTTAATATCAAATAATATTGTAGCCACTGTTATTTCATGTTATTAGAACATCCTTACCATGACTTAAAAATGAATGACCTATATATGTATACATACAAAATAATAAAAACATACACAAATACTCTTGTATCAACAATGTATGAGATACATGGGTATTTCAGGGCTCCCAGGGCAGCACTTCCCACTGCTCGACGTATAATCGTCGAACGATATCCTTAAATTTCCGGAGCACGCTTCCGGTAAACAAGCCAGAAAAGCAATTTGTATATTGGGGAATATACGAGAATGGGCAAAAAGTGTTTTATGTTTCTTGCATTTATCCGATCTATAATAAAATTAATTTGAAATGTTTCTGACATTTATGGATACTTATAATTAAATTCTCAATAAAATCGTGCATATTTTCTTAATAGAAAAAAAAGAATATCAGAAACAGCTGACTACGAAAGCGATTTATAATACTCCTCCGAATCAATCAAGGATGAGATTACTTCAGATGGGATGATTTATTGAGGAGCAGTCTGTCTGAATCCTCTCGCCTGCATTTTGTCGAATATTTAGAATTGAAACTACGCCATAAAGATAAATTAGTTTATTGTAGATGGTATAGAAGGTATAATGTAACAAAAAAATTATAAATAAAATTATTGTCTAAACTTAGAATAACTTGATCTTGAGCCAATAAATAATCTATAACCATAACTGTAATTTATTGCCAATTTCTAAAAATTTAAAAATGAATCTAATTTGCTCAATCTGCTATAATAATTTTAGCCTACTTTATAGACAAATTGTTATGTAACATCATCTTGGTATTCCTGTTTTCCAGCATAGCTGAGGTTGAATGCATATACAATATAATATTTATTACACGAAAGCATTTTAATTTAGAGTGAATCCATTAGTATTCTTTAGTTTAGTCCTTTTTAGTTATGTATTACGTAATGCAATACAAATACATAATACATAATAATAATAATAACTTTATTAATTACCCAACAGAAAATTCCAAATGGGGCAATACAACTACAAGAATGTTATATAATACACTGTAGATTAAGAAATAGTTATGAAATGATGTATTACAAAAACAACAAGCATATTAAATAAATTGGAAAATTGACACAATAATCGCAAAAATTACACATGTTCATTATTGAAATTTATAGCAGCGTGGTATAAGGGTGCTTTGTATGGGATATTCGTCCTGGGCGTCGGAACCATAATTGACTTGCTTGCTCTCGACTGAAGATGCGGCACCAGGATGTCAGTTCTTCTTTCGGATAGTGATCTAAAATTATGCATCAAGAGTAATGCGCCGTAGTCGGTATTCTGAATCGGATAGAAGCCATGTAGTTTAAATTATAGGTATTTCAGGAATCTTCTTTGTACCCGTTCAATTGTGTTCGAGTGCATACGGTATATTGGGAACCACATACATACATAATACATAATAGGTATCATGAGAAACGTTTTAACCCATTTATGCCTAATACTCATCGGTCACAAAATTATAGTTTTTACTAAACAATATCGCAATATAGGCTTACATGTTAGCATGTAAACCGGAAATGTATTTTCTAGCTAAGGGAAAACTAGGTGGAAAATGGTGTACTAAATGTAGGACACTAGGCATAAAAGGTATGAACATTGTTTGAACTAGTTTTAATTAGAAGAATATAAAAATATAAAGCTTAACGATTAGTGTGAAAAATAACAAAGCATTTGACATGTAACCCAATGTCACATTTCGTACAACGTGTAGTTGTTTTCGTATGGCATTCAGCGCATCTCGTTTGTTTTTCTTGTGGAATAACATAATGCTCAATAGCATCGTACTAGCTGCAATGTCTAGAATTAGTCAAGAATCAAATGATAAATATACTTTAGTTACCCGTAGCGGAAGCGTGGCTTCTATTGTAGTTCTTCCGTTTTTTATGTTGAGATAACATTGTAATGGCAATGCTGCGTCGGAACTTCAAAAGATCATGTTCACCGCCCCAAACTCTATGAAGTAGCCAAGCATTATTTATGGCTAAGTCGATGCAGTGAGAAACAAGACTAAAATACCACTTCTTGCCTCTAATTGAAATTCTATATTTGGCAATATTTTCATCGGACCTGTCAACACCGCCCATATTTCTATTATATAGAGAAATCACATGCGGTTGAGAGATTTGAACAATTTTTTTATCTTTCCTGGAATATCGTTTAGTAGAATGAATAGGATTTACGCCTGCTTCGTTTGACAAACAACATACTATATTATTGTCATTCCACTTCAAGGCAATGATGTTGGAGCCTTTAATTTTTTGGTAGTCGAAGTAACCCCGGTTTTGCTTTTTCATTACTTTATTATCAAGTAGAGGCTTCCCTGGGAGACGATTCTCTCTAACAGTACCTGTACCAAATAATTTACGCTTCGACAATTCTTCTAATAAAGGTACAGAGGTAAAATAGTTATCAAAATACAAGTGAAAAGCGGTATTAGGCCACCGTTCTTGTAAGACATTGGCGTAGTTGAGAACTACTGTTGCTCCAACGCCAAAGTCTGAAGTTTTCTCTATAGAAGCTCCTTGATATGGGTCAAACCATACGACATACCCTAATCTGGTCGTTCCTGCCCAAAGCTTGTAACCGTATCTTATCGGCTTTCCGTGGATGTATTGCTTACACCCATGACGGCCGTAATACGGCACCATGGCTTCATCGACAGAATGATCTTGTTCAAAAGGAGCTAGCTCTAAAAAAATTTTATTCAGATGTTCAAAAAGAGATCTCAGTTTGGCAAACTTATCTTGTTGGTTCAAGGCAGCGTTATCAACAATATGAAAGTTTGATAAAATATATTCGAACTTGTCTCGCGTAATTGCATCGCTCACTAAGCTATTGTGAGCGTCTTTTTCTCGTTCCCAAAACATTCTACGTCTCGGAAGTTGTACGTATCCACTGAGGATTAACACGCCAAGAAAAGCTTTTAGCTCGGACATTTCTATGAGTTGTGTACGGTTTTTTGTTTGAGCATAATACTGAGTTTTGTCCAATATTAGTTGAAGTAAAGTATGATCAAAAAATAAAGAAAATAAATCGATTGGTGTCATTCTATTGGCTACTATAGTTTCATTTTCAAAAGTGGACGTCTCAGGAGTCAAGTCAATATGTTCCCAGTCATATTTTTTCTTATCCTTAGCATTATTATTTCTAACATGTTTGGAAGATTTTATAAAAGTAGATAAGGGTACATCATCATCAGAAGACCATTCATCGTCAGAATGAAATTTTACATCAGATGCGGCACCAAGTTGAGATCCCGGCAAATTATTGAGAGAAAAATCAAATTCGTCTCCGGAATCCTCATCTGTTTGATCTTCACATGCATTTACTGGAGGATATAAAATTATTTCTTCCGTATTTCTACAAAAGTCTTCATCATCTTCAATCATAGTCAGTGCTTCCTGAAGAGTAAGTCCTCTAAAATAAAAAGAGACTTAGATCTTACATGCCTAGAGTACTATATGTAGGACGCCTACGTTTGACGGAAAAATAAAGGTATTTACAGTAAACGTAAGTAAAAGAAATAAATGACTCTATAACATACATCATTTATCTAACTTATTATAAAGAAAAGTAAAAGCAAATATTCTTTTATAGATGAAATAATTACATACCCTACAAATCGTACGCCGCAATCTTCCATCTTGTGAAAATACACAAACTTATTTGTTTATAAAACACTTGAAAGGATTGTGTTCACTTTGCCATCTTCTTCATACAAAAGCTAGCGCAGTACTAAACTCAAACACAAACAGTGTAGTCAATAGACAAAACAGATTTTGCAAGTTGAAACACGATTTAGCCGTACTACATATAGAACACTAGGCATAAATGGGTTAAAAAAAATATTTATGTCTCTTCAGTCACGTATAGTAAACAAGAGGAGTAATTTCACTCTCTGAAAAATCGTGTTTCTATCACCTCCCTAAAATATGTTCGTAGCATAATGCGCTGTAGCACAGCTGCAGTCTAATTGGTCGAGTTACATGGTTCTTTGTTTATCCACTTCCCCTCTGCCCGCAACTGTATGCGCAGTCGTCCTAAATAAATACAACTTGTACACGAACATCAAAGGGTCCAGTGAGGAGTGGTGAATCTACCGCTTTTTCTACTTACTTTGATTTCAGTTCTGCACACGTAAGACAAGTCGACTTTTCGGTAGATTAAGAACTGAAATCGGTAGACCGGTAAATCAAAGTAAAAACTGGTAGATCTACCAAAAAATCGTTAGACCTGGCACCACTAACGCGCACGCAAGATAGGTTAGTAGGAGTAACACAGTAGCACAGTATAGTAACTATACAGTAAGTTAACTCCTACGCGGTCCCTTTGATGTTCGTTTAGGAGTTTTATATTTTTAGAACGACTGCGCAGTAAGCCGCGGACAGAGAAAAGAAGTAAATGTACAAGAGTAAACAGAGGACTCGTGTAGCTGTACCCGAGAACTAAGCCAACCAGATTGTAGCTATGGTACAGCGCAGTAAGCCACAGACATGTATTTTACGGGGGGGGCGGGGGCACGATTTTTAAGGGAGTTGATTTACTGGATTGTTACTATACTGTGACAGTAGACAGTGAGACAGCTAGGCGAAAATAAGTTACGCCACGAAATAAACAAAATTGATTTCTTATAATTAATTCAATACAAACGGGTAATTAGTGTCACCAACAAATTTTAGTGCGTACATGCGTTTTACTAAATACACAGCAAAGGTCCTTCGAATTATCACTCAAACAAAAGAAAGACTAGTGTTTGAGGCAAATACATAGTCTGTCTTTAAATCTCGCTCCATACAAACAAAACAATATCTATTGGGTCAATTAAAACTTGTATATTAAAAACACCGTGGATCGGTCGACTAAAACTCTTTTATATTCAGGGAATCATTAAAGAAGGTACTGTTAGTTCCTCTAGCAAAGTGCATTTATCGTTCATACCACAGTATGCATTAGACTAATAGTGGAGTATCGCTCTTTTCTTTATGGGTTTTAGCAAACTTACCTTGATAGTTATGCGATCAATAATGACTTTTATTTAGTAACGGGAAGCACAAAAACTTACTGGCAAAAATAAAATTACTTCTTGAATATAAGAAAAATAAGGAGTTATTCTGGAAAATTAAAGAATTAACTTTATCCGAAATTTCAGCAATACTTCTGGAATTTTCTAGGACGATGGATAGGTTATAGTCACCGGTAAATCCATATGCCTGTATCATGATATTCTATATCCACGATATTTTTCTCTCTTAATGGAACATACACTGCATATTATCAAATATATATGATTCACTTCTATACGTTACGAAGACTCCTATGATTACTTTTGAATATTCCAGCAGTACTATAAAGATATAAACTAATATTTTATACCGCATGTGTCAAATATCATTAGCTATAGGGATTCAATGTTTACGTGCGATTTATACGTATACAAGTAACATGTGGCAACGTGGCACCCCTACTGTCCGTCACCAATCCCGGCAACAATCGACATCACAACGATTTTCTCCGATCTTCCCACTTGTCCCCACCAGATTTTACATTCAATGTTTAGCTGCGAACACGTTGCGATCTAGTCTGCAATAAAAGCCGTCTTATTACTGGAACGGGAAACATCAAATGGCCGCGGCGATCTCCTGATCTAGTAGTTTATTATTATTTTCAGAATCCTTTTTATTTACCTTATTAGGGTTCTTTTCTAATTTTATTAGAATTACGCTTATGTTTGTGTCATGCAGCGTGAACGCAGCTTAATAATTCTCTGCATTTACTGAAAGGAAAAAGAAAAACAAATCCTTGCAACTCGTAAATATTATTTCTGAACGCATTACAAACACCCAAGTCAGTGATCCAATAGTTACTGCTAACTTGTATTTTCCCGCATGCATCGGTCGTGCTGGCATTGGAGAGGAAAGTAGGGGTGCCACGTTCTCACGTATTGCATGAACTGATCGTCCATGGCTAATGAAAATTGACACATGCTGTAGATATGTAGGTACATATTTGTTTACTTATACCACCTACGTAGTTAAGAATTGATAATTAGTGTATATTTTCTAAAGATCAGAGCGTTTATTGTATAAAACGCCTTTCTGTGTAAAATATTTCAAACAAGCAATAGCTAAAATAAAATTCATGTTCGAATATGAGTTATTCTTTAAAAATGTATTTATATAATGCATATTTATTTTAATGCAAGACTCATGTTACGTGTTTGGATAAAATCCAATATGTTGCCAAGCAAAATATTCGTGTGGCGACATGCATAACTAATTTTAAAATATTTCCAACTCCGAAATTCCTACCAAATAGATTTTTTTGCAACACGAATACGAGGAATGTTCAAAACTTATGGAAAATAATTTAGAACATTATTCAAGTAAAATTTTATTTATTATATTTTAACTTTTGCAAGACAATTTTTGGAAGTAAACAAATACAGACAGTATTTTATAAAGTTTATTTGCAAGGGTTCCAGTAAGTAAGTATGACGATTAAATACGTGCTTTAATACCAAAAAGTGCAATATTTAAAACCATAGATATAACTGTAATTACAATTTTCTACTTAGCACTGATAAATTTAATTAGATAAATATAATTACAAAAATTTATCCACGCGTGAGATTTGATACCCAATATGATCGCTAGTCAGCTGCCCTATTCAACCGGGCCATCGAGGGTAATGATTTCTTTTAAATAGTACTGAAAAATAACATATGTTAAGGGAAGCTTATAGTCAGACTTTTTTACAAAATTTTATGGATATAATATTCATATTAACATTATTATAAGATTAGCAGCTGCATGTGTTTTGGAGTTATTCTTTGTAAATTAATAATTCAGCAGAGATGCTAATGAATATATCGAGTGTTCGGGCAATAAAGAGACGGAATATCAGAAATCGATAGTTGTAATACAAAAAACATTATTCCCAAAATATAAAAGTCTTTGTTCGCACGCATACGATAGAAAAAAAATGAGGTGTGGCCACTACACGACATTCTTATACGTATGAGCGTTTCAAATCATACAATTATAAAAATTATTTTATACAAAAATTATTCAAAATCCTATTCTAAGTACTTCTAGTCTCTTAATAAATCTCTACAGGATACATACTTGTGTGATATTTGCAAAAAAAAATGCTACTCGCTAAGAGTAAAAGTATTACTTCCGGTCCGAATTTTGAATTTTCATTTATATAAAAAATATTCCAACTCCAACTCTAAATACTTTTATACCCTTTACAAATATACAGGGTGTAGATAAAGTCTGGAACAAAATTAATATTTCTGTTATCTTCGGTTTGATGGAAAAACCCTGAAACAGGTCGATTTTGCTTTTATCCCGTGCATTTTATAACATCGTGAATTTAATTCTGTCGTCATCTGGTTGCGCGCGGGCGTGACGTCATTAGTTTTTTCAAATGGTAACCCGCCACATTTATTACCCCTTGTCGTTAGGTATTCCATTGTGCATGCAACGGTATAAAAAGTTTGGTACCTTACATAACAATTTTTGGGAGAAAAATGCTTTCGAATTTCAAAAAATTAAAATTTTATTTCTAATGAAAAACTAATCAAAAATTATTTTAAAAAATCAGATAAATTATAATCCGAGGTTTATCTTGGATTGTCGTCAAACAAGACACCAAAAAAATGTCAACGGAAGTGTTCAAATTGTCCGCCATTGGCCATTTGACACTGGCCGAGACGGACGTACACGCTTTCTACGACACGTCGTATTGTCTCTGCACCAATATTTCGCATTTCCTCGCGGATACGATGTTTCAGATCATCCAAGTTATTTGGCTTATTGGTGTACACCTTTGATTTCACATGACCCCATAGAAAAAAATCAAGTGGTGTGAGATCTGGCGAACGGGCAGGCCATTCAATTGTTCCCCTTCGTCCGATCCATCTAACGGGGAAAATTTCGTCGAGGTAACTCCGAACACGCCAGCCTAAATGTGGAGGTGCTACATCTTGTTGAAACCAGATTCTGGGGTGAGGCTTGTCGGGGGTGTTTTCATCCGGAAATAATTCTGCCAATGTTGACACTAGCGTAAGTCTTAGGAAATGTAAGTATGTTTCAGCGTTTAAATTTCTGTCCAGAAAGAAAGGCCCCACAATGCGATCTCCCACTATTCCCGCCCATACATTAACTTTTTGCCGGTGTTGGGTGTGCTCCTCTCGAACCCATCGAGGATTTTCGCCCGACCAGTACCTACAATTGTGGCGATTCACTTCACCGTTCAAGGTAAAAGTCGACAAATCCGGGATTCTCATCGCACCGTAACATGATTTGTTCACAGAACTCGAGTCGGCGGTCGAAGTCATCTTCATTCAGTTCCTGAACCCGATTGATTTTGTACGGATGAAGTTTTTCCTTCTTCAGTAATTTGGCTACTGTGGTAAAATCGACTGCATGATCCCTGGCAATGTTCCTTGTTGAAGTGTGGGGGTTGTCCTGAAGTTCCAAGAGAATATTGACCCTTCTATCTTCCTCAATTCTTGGTCGACCTTGACGAGCCCTGTCTTTTACACTACCAGTTTCAGCAAATTTTGCGTCAATTTTGCTCACCGTTGACCGCGAAATCGGTGCGCGGTTTGGATTTTCTGCATTGAAAAACTGACAGGCTTCTTCATGGCTACGTATTTTATCACCACAACCAACAATAATGAGAATTTGAATCCGCTCTTTTTCGCTCAAATTCGCCATTTTCGCAATGCACGTTCAACACTACCAATGGAGCAAGTATTGTGAATGGATAAGTTCAAACACCAAGTAATGAACTGTCAATATGACGTGTCGTAGAAAGCGTGTACGTCCGTCTCGGCCAGTGTCAAATGGCCAATGGCGGACAATTTGAACACTTCCGTTGACATTTTTTTGGTGTCTTGTTTGACGACAATCCAAGATAAACCTCGGATTATAATTTATCTGATTTTTCAAAATAATTTTTGATTAGTTTTTCATTAGAAATAAAATTTTAATTTTTTGAAATTCGAAAGCATTTTTCTCCCAAAAATTGTTATGTAAGGTACCAAACTTTTTATACCGTTGCATGCACAATGGAATACCTAACGACAAGGGGTAATAAATGTCGCGGGTTACCATTTGAAAAAACTAATGACGTCACGCCCGCGCGCAACCAGATGACGACAGAATTAAATTCACGATGTTATAAAGTGCACGGGATAAAAACAAAATCGACCTGTTTCAGGGGTTTTCCATCAAACCGAAGATAACAGAAATATTAATTTTGTTCCAGACTTTATCTACACCCTGTATATATAGAATTCATAATTTACGAAATATTTGCAAAAATCGCCATTCGATAAGAGTAAAAGTGTTACTTCCGGTCCGAATTTTGAAATTTAATTTATACAAAAAATATTTCAAATTCAACTCTAAATACTTTTGTACTTTTGACAAATATATATCGAAGACATAATTTACGAAATATTTGCAAAAGTCGCTATTCCATAAAAGTAAAAGTGTTACTTCCGGTCCGAATTTTGAAATTTCATTTATACAAAAAATATTTCAAATCCACCTCTAAATGCTTTTGTACTCTTGACAAATATATAACGAAGGCATAATTTACGAAATATTTGCAAAAGTCGCTATTCGATAAGAGTAAAAGTGTTACTTCCGGTCCGAATTTTGACATTTTTTTTCATACAAAAGGTATTGAAAATTAAGTTCTAAATACTTTTATACTCGTAACGTACCTGTTTAAAAAGCATAATTTGCGAAATATTCGCAAAAAGCTGATTTTCGATAAGAGTAAAAGACCTGCTTCCGGTAGGAATTTCGAAAAACTTTTTTAATAAAATTCTTCTCAAATTTAATTCTAAGTATATATAAATTCTTTACAAAGTTGTTTAAACTTAGTAGTTAACGAATAATTGGCAAAATTCGATTTTTTCACTGAAGTAAACTACTACTTCCGGTCTGCCGATTTTACTGAAAATCTAATCAGATCTCAAGAGAGAGAGAGAGAGGGAGAGAGAGAGACATAGACATTTTTTAAAAACCACTTTTTCGGTATCAGCGGAGAAAAATCTCGAGGTCGAAAATTTTCATCATCACAATACTTCCTTATAGGTACTACGTATAAGAAAGTAAAATTATAAAATATCAACTGCCCTTATACCGAGCCTGGACAACCGCGGTATGAAGGAATGTACAGTGGGCGCTTGCATGTATCATATATCAAGGCACACAAGCCAGATGTTCATTATGTTTTCAACCGCGAATGGGTATTCATTCTTAGTTATCGGCATGGCTTTTACAATGCACGAATTATGGGATATGACTATCTGTAAGGTGAAACATGTATTTTATCTTTTTTTTTAAACTAAGGTTATTATCTACATTAATTTTAATTATAGGATGAGGGTATCAGCCTGAGCGTTTACAAGCAGGTGTATATTTATTATTTTATGGTGGAAACGGAAGAGCAGTTGAACGGTTATACGCAAAACGTTTTTCTGATCGTAGGCGTCCGTCGTATCAAGTGATTATGGACCCGGTGTTTGGTTACGAGAACGAGAAACACTACATCCAAGTTACAAAGGTAGAGGTGGTGAAAGAGAACGCAGAATGTTACGTGTAGAAGAGCAACTCTTGGATATGGCAAATGTGAATCCACGCATAAGCGCGCTAACTGCAGCAACGCGACTTTAGATTTGCGTTTTTGGAGCTACATTAAAACAGTGGCGTCTGATGGGGATGAAATTGAGACAAAAGAAGATCTTCGCCAACCTATTTTTACAGCGACAAGGCGCATACGTGAGGAAATAGTAGTAATCCATCTGTTCACATATCGGTGCTTTTCAGGACCACCCTTTTACTTAATGTGAAAAGTTACTAAGTATTCACACTTTGAACAGCTAAATAAAAATGACAGGCGAATTTCCGTATCATCTGTTGACCCATTTTCAAGTTTAATAACCTCACATCTAGGTTTGTTTCTGGTAGCACTTTACATTCTTATTAGTCAGTCTTTTTATTTCCCGGACACCTGTATATGGTGTTAGTTCTATAATTGATAAATTAATTTACCCTAAAGCCATTATTAGTATGATAATATCAATAAAGAAGCTTTTTCAAACGATACAAAAGATGAAATTTTTTCATCATTTAGAAAAGCATGTAATTAGGTGCACCTTCAATAATGATAACTAAAATTATTATTACGTTTATAAGAAGATAGCACACTAAAGTGTTCTTTTTCTTCGAAAATAGCTACTTGATTATTTATGGATGTCATAACGATTACCAGCGCGTATTGCTATAGAGCTTTTAAGTATCGACGTTTTTTGAAACTAAAGTTCGCTATATAAATGCTCCATTAAAAGTTTCACATAGTTAAAATTTAATTAACATAACCGATAATTAAATTGCAAACAAGAACAGTGGTTTTATTATAGGCAGTACAGAGATTTGTGAATTAATTTAACTAGCAAATTACAAACATGTTTGTCAGACTTTAATTTTAAAACTAGTACATTAAATAGTGTAATTAGAACAGCGAGCCCATATATTTACTATTTTTGTAAAAAAAATACTAACATTCTTATGTAGAAAATGTAACTATAAAATAATGTACATACATAAATATAAATGTATTTTATAATAAAGGTGCTTCGTATTCTAGACGGGTTTGTAAAACAGAAGATGATTTTCTTACGTATATTTTCGCTTTTATTATTGTACTTTCGTGCATTATTTTTGATAACTGCAGAAATTTCAAATATTTCTCTTTAGTATTACCCGGCTGTTCACCAGTGCTCCAATGGCTTAACGTTGTAACTAACAAGAAAGTAAAAACTATATTAGCTTGACAAATACTGACATTTACATTTTATACAAATATTAAATATATTGAATTAAGAATTAATAAGTTTGATATCCGGATAAGGCATCCAAAACTTACGATTAAGTGACACCTTTGAGTGCAGATAAGGTTATTTGTAGTATTATTGATAAGTAATTTAACTTATTAGTTTTACTATAAAATACAAATAATAAATCATATGACTGAAAATCAAGGATTCTTTTATAACTACTTGAAAACCAACAAAATACTTCCTTATACTACGTATAAGAAAGTAAAATAAAACAAGACGATTTTCTAAAAGTTTATAATAGTAAACTCCAGGAATTCCAAATAAAAAATAAATATATATATATAAAGACCGTACCTACAAAGAAAAAGGTCAGGAAGATGAAATATCTAGAGGTGTTCTCCACATGAAATTGATCAGTGATAACAATCTTTAATAAAAATACAAGAAAGGAAGTATTGTAGTAATAGATATATCACACAACGATCGTCACATCGATTGCAAACTATTTGTGAAATTTTAATGTCACTTTCATATCTACTCTCTAGATTGTAATCAGGCAAGAGTACGACTTTTAAATTCAATTAATACGTGTTAAAGATAAACGGATGCATATTGCATTACCTAAGAATTCCTTGATTACTTCTTCGTTGATGTTCCTAACAATAACTAATACAGTACGCATCGGCATCATTTTTAGGGCATTCATTACTTTCTTATACGTAGTATAAGGAAGTATTGTGATGATGAAAATTTTCGACCTCGAGATTTTTGCAGATGTCCACGTTTTGAGGTCCCCTGATACCAAAAAAGTGGTTTTTAAAAAATGTCTCTCTGTGTGTGTGTCTGTCTGTCTGTCTGCCTGTGACCACGATAGCGGTCAAACCGCCGGACATATCAATTCCAAATTTTGTATTTACGAATATAATCTCCCTCTTGAGAACTGATTAGATTTTGAGAAAAATCGGCAGACCGGAAGTAGTAGTTTACTTCAGTGAAAAAATTGAAATTTGCAAATATTTCGTCAATTACTAAGTTTAGACTAATTTATAAAGAATTCATAAGTATTTAGAACGTAATTTCCAATATCTTTTATATAAAAAAAATTTCAAAATTCGGACCGGAAGTATCACTTTTACTCTTACCGAATAAGGATTTTTTGCAAATATGTCGTAAATTATGCATTCTATATAGATTTATGAAGAGTACAAAAGTATTTAGAGTTAGATTTGGAATATTTTTTGTATAAATGAAATTTCAAAATTCGGACCGGAAGTAACGCTTTCATACGTATAAGAAAGTCGTGTGGTGGCCACACCTCATTTTTTCGTTTGACTTCCATATAATAGGACTTCTTATACGTAGTATAAGGAAGTATTGTGATGATGAAAATTTTCGACCTCGAGATTTTTGCAGATGTCCACGTTTTGAGGTCCCCTGATACCAAAAAAGTGGTTTTAAAAAAATTTCTATGTGTCTGTGTGTGGGTGTGTGTGTCTGTCTGTGACAACGATAGCGGCCAAACCGCTACAGATATCAATTCCAAATTTTGTATTTACGAATATAATCTCCCTTTTGAGAACTGATTAGATTTTGAGCAAAATCGGCAGACCGGAAGTAGTAGTTTACTTCAGTGAAAAAATCGAATTTTGCAAATATTTCGTCAATTACTAAGTTTAAACAAATTTATAAGGAATTCAAATGTACTCAAAATTAAATTTGACAAAAATTGTATTAATAAAGTTTTTCGAAATTCCGACCGGAAGTAGGTCTTTTACTCTTATCGAAAATCAGTTTTTTGCGAATATCTCGCAAGTCATGCTTTCTAGGCAGGTACATTACGAGTATAAAAGTATTTAGAACGTACTTTTAAATATCTTTTGTATAAAAAAAATTTCAAAATTCGGACCGGAAGTAACACTTTTACTCTTACCGAATAACGATTTTTTGCAAATATGTCGTAAATTATGCATTCTATATATATTTATGAAGAGTACAAAAGTATTTAGAGTTGGATTTGGAATATTTTTGTATAAATGAAATTTCAAAATTCGGACCGGCAGTAACACTTTCATACGTATAAGAAAGTCGTGTGGTGGCCACACCTCATTTTTAATTTTCCGTTCAATAAATATTTGATGACAGTCAGAAGTTTTACAATGTGCATAGTGCATATATTCATTATCGCATGTAAGTCTGTCACGTTCTGTACTAATCGTGCTTCCTAAACAGCAAAACTTTCTGCTGTTGGTTTACATACAACTTTCTTTGTTCATGTCTGTCACCTATAACACGTCCTTTGTTTTATCTACGTTATTCTTCGTCCAACTCTCGCCTACTCCAGGCCAGCCAGCATTTAAGGATGTTCTGAGAGGATTACTAAAATATTCTATGCTATGAACGAAATTTACTAATAAAGGTGAATGTAACACAGAACACCAGAAAAATAAAATTAAGGAATTAAATGAAAAGTAAAATGCAAACCCTAGAAATGAAGTATTTAAGAAGAGTAACGAGAGTGATTTTGAGTCTTCGAATAAGAAATATCGTTATAAGAGAAGAATTTCAAATTAAAGCTTACATCAAGCAAAAACAACTAACCAAGTGGGGGCACCTGTAACGCAAAGTGAGAAAAAAAGGAGAAGAGAAAAACCATGCAGGCAAAATTCATATGAAAAGCAGTGCAACAGCGCAAAGTAAAAAGATTCAAACTTTATGTGTACCTATTTTAAAATGTCTCTTTGACTTAGTGATTTTATTGACAATCATAATAAAGTAATAACAGGATTAGACAGACGAGCTACCATTTCTAGCGTCTGTTAGAAGATCATCAATTTATTGATGCAACAATCAACTTCACTATGTGTTATTCCATGCTAATTAATGACGCCTTAATAGACCCAGGAGTCACAAAAAATAATAACACGGAAAAATTATAATTGAATTAATCGAACCTCGTAGTGCAACCGCAGACACTTGTATCAGACTCGTTAGTCTCTCTTTATCAGCACGGAAAAGCTAAGGAAATTTGCGTTGAATAATATGTGTAGCATAAAGTTTTATCCTTAATTATTCCAGTACTACAAAACTTTTTTCATAGGCATTGTGTTCACCAACAGTAGTTCGTAACCTATTATTACTGTGTAAACGCCAGAGCTGGGCAATTACTTTACAAAAAGGAATTAGCAATTACAAATTACTTTAAAAATCAGTAATTGTAATTAGTAATTAATTCCTTTGCCTTTTCAAGGAATTTGTAATTGTACTTGCTTGAAAAATCGTGAAGTATTTGTAATTTGTATTTAAATACTTTTAGTATTTTAAAAGTTCAATTACAAATGACTTTTCCAATTAACTCATATTTAGGACATACCCTTAGCTCCCCTGGAATCACCAGGGGGAACTCAATGTATGACAGTATCAAACAAATACTGGACGTGAAAGAAAAACTTTCCATCCTCTTTGTAAAATTAGAAATACCGTACTTTTCTGAATACGAGTTCCTTACTCTGCAAAAATTTTGTTAAGTCACTACACTTTTAGCACAGAAACTAAATATTTTACAAATAAGCTAAATAAATTAAGTAAAAAGAAGTTTAAAAGTGGCGGAGATATAATACTTCAAAGTGCCATTAAAGGCTTAGATAATAGATTTAAACATCTTTTAACTTTAGAGTATACCTATGCACTTTTAGAAGCAATTACACATCCTGAGTTTAAACTTTGTTGCTTTCCGTTAGTCGAGTCAACGTCTGTGTTATCTAAACATGATATTAAACAACTGCTTATTTCGGAGTGTGATTTATTTTCTATCGAACAGTCCGAATTAATGAATGTTACAGATATTGGTACCGATAATTATAAGAAGGAAGTTAACTATAGCAGCTTATTTCATTTTAATGAAGGAACTGAAGGAATCACACAATCAGCTGACACTGAAAATAAAAATAAGATTCATCTTACAGTATCTGGATGATATAAGACAAAACATTCCCATGCTAGAAAGTTACCCTCTCATTAAGCAAGTGTTTTTTAAATACAATACTGCACTATCATCTTCAGCACCCGTCCAACGATTATTTTCATTCGCTACTATGATTCATGCAGCCAAAAGGCATGCTCTCTCAGACACAAATTTTGAAAAGTTTAGTTGTAATACAAAGCAACAAAATATACAGTTAAATGATCATTTTAAATCATCCAACCAACAATACTAAATGTTTTAGCATTTTATATTGAATGTGACAATAAAAGGTACGTATTTCAATACTTTCCGAAGGTGAAAATAAGTTGATTTAAGGTATATGTTACCTTTACAGGGCTTTTTTTTTAAAACTAGCTGCTGATTTTTACGGAAAATTTCAATTTTAAGTAATTTTTTTTGGTCTTCAATAAGAATATTTTAGAACTCAACAGTAGCATATTTTAGAAAATTGAAAATAAAGTATAAAATGGGGTTGAAATATTATTATGTAAAACCAGCATTTTAAAAAAAGCACTGCATACAAAAATACACTACAAAATGTGTGATATGAAAACACTGAACACCTACGCGTGACATTTCCTGATTTAGTAATTATTTTAGTAGCAATAATTTTGAGGAAATACATATGATCCCTTATACTCACCCCATCGTAAGTAATGTACACTAAATTACCTTATTTTCATTCCTAGTTTTATGGTGCAATTTTTCGTTACAAATTATTGTAATCACATATTTTATGTTATACTTGAATAGTTGCTTTATTTGTTTTGTTTTTTATACAATAAATTACGTTGTTTTTTCTACAGGTGGATTGGAATATAGTTGATTTCTTTCCCATTTCCTATTTTAAGTTCTGATTTGTATATTATATATACAACGAAATACTAATAACATAAAAAAACCTTTTTCCTCGGATTTTGTAAACAAATGTAATTGTAATTGTAATTAGAAAAGTAATTGTCAATTACATTTTATTTGTAATTGTAATTAGAAGAAAAATTCCTTTCTTAATCTCTTGTACTTTGTACTTGTAATTAATTCCTTTCAAAAAAAAGTATTTTGTAATTGTAATTAATTACTATTTGAAAGTAATTGCCCAGCTCTGGTAAACGCCATACTGTCAGCTTGAAATATTAATAAATACATTAGCGTTGTGTAGCATCTGGTGAAATTGGCTGTTATCCTCAATAAATTGAGGATCTTCTGACAGAGCTACAAAAAGGGATTGGAGTTTAGATTGGTTTTATACGTTTTTTTAATACATTAAACAATTAACTATCATAAAGACGTGTATACTCATAGTAATGAAACTCAAAAATTGAATTATGTAATAACATTCAATGCACTAAAGCTTTTATGAACAGTTTCGGAGCTAATTAACGTATTGGATCAATATTTTCATTTACGGTTTTTGAGATTAAACAAGTTGACATTATTAACGGAATTAATGTTATATAGGTATGTAGTTCAATTATGTAAATAAAAAAATACTGCTATATTAAATTTACATAATACATGCTACATGCGATAAGCGCAAAGCCGTATTTTATATTTACTGACTGGTTGTAATTCTTCTGCCCTATTATACTTGTCAGTATTATGCTCGTATTGTGTGTTTCCAGTCACCCTTTTTGTTAGAACTCATCTCATGCGAGATGGATGTACATTCATACAAATAAATGGCATGAAGTTCCCAGCGCAACACCCTAAAATTCTCCATTACATATTTTACAATTATATGCAGCAAAGTAAAAAAAAAAAACCTGTTCTCACAACTTACATCAGCAGCGTTGTATAAATGAAAAGAGTGAAATGTAGGCATTTACAAATATTAGATTAGATTTCATGAATAATGAATAATATTTTTATTTATGTTTATGCATATGTATAAACTGTAAAGCAGCTACCTAATACAGAGTTTCTCTACAATCCTTAATTGTAATATTGCGGAACACATCCGGAAGTCCGCTATTCTGTGTGTGAAGTTTAAGTAGTACTAGTGAATAATAGTATATAAGACATGTACAATAAAAAAATATATAATTTTTACTAAAAGGTATACACAATTTTGACAGTACTAAATTTTTTGCACTTAATAAGACATATGAGTTTCGGAATAATGGATGTGTCTTCAAGAAGTAAAAATCATTTCTCTACTTGTGAAATTATTGTTGCCAGTTCAGAAGCATTGTTTTTACTTTCTTATACGTAGTATAAGGAAGTATTGTGATGATGAAAATTTTCGACCTCGAGATTTTTGCAGATGTCCACGTTTTGAAGTCCCCTGATACCGAAAAAGTGGTTTTTAAAAAATGTCTGTGTGCCTGTATGTGACCACGATAACGGTCAAACCGCTGTAGCTATCAATTCCAAATTTTATATTTAGTAGTATAATCTCCCTCTTGAGAACTGATTAGATTTTCAGTAATACCGGCCGACCGGAAGTAGTAGTTTACTTCAGTGAAAAAATCGAATTTTACCAATATTTCGTCAACTACTAATTTTAAACAAATTTATAAAGAATTCATATGTACTTAAAATTGAAATTGTGAAAAAGTTTTTCGAAATTCCTACCGGAAGTAGGTCTTTTACTCTTATCGAAAATCAGTTTTTTGCAAATATTTTGCAAGTCAGGCTTTTTAGACAGGTACGTTACGAGTATAAAAGTATTTAGAACTTAATTTTCAATACCTTTTGTATAAAAAAAAGTCAAAATTCGGACCGGAACTAACACTTTTACTCTTATCGAATAACGATTTTTTGCAAATATGTGGTAAATTATGCATTCTATATATATATTTATGACAAAAGTATTTAGAGTTGGATTTGGAATATTTTTTGGAAAAATGAAATTTCAAAATTCGAACCGGAAGTTAAACTTTTACTCTTAGCGAGTAGTGCTTTCTTTCGAATATCTCGCAAAGTATACATTCTGTAGAGATTTATTAAGAGAACAGAAGTATTTATAATAGGATATTGAATAATTTTTATATAAAAAAATTCTTAAAATTCTATAATTTGAAACTTTCATATATATAAGAAAGTCGTGTGGTGGCCACACCGCATTTTTTCACTTGCTATTATAATTTAAATGTTCAGAACAAAATAGTAAAAAAAAACACTCGAAACCCAGTTAAATGGCCTGACCTACATTAATCTGGCCGATTTCAATTTAAAAATATATCAATTTTAGACTTTTGTCTGATGAAAAGGATTTTACCTTTAACTGTATTAGTTTTTATCATTTAATTTTGTAGTTTTAAATAGTTTTTTCTACTCCCATACTTTAATTGTATTATTACATATGCTGAACCTGTACTTTAATGATGTCCATTACGATACAGATTTTCATTATGATACAAGTTTATATCCAATAGGAATGCGACATTCCAATATTCAAACAATATTCAATATGGCGACTGCATATCTGACAGATATAAAAATTAATTAAATGTGACAGTTCTCTGCAATTACAAGTAATTTGTACTTTTTTGAAAATATAAACGGTAAAAATGAGGGATAATGAAAGTCAAATGTAAAATTTAACTCCAGCAGAAATTATGGAACAAGACTTAGTAGCCACGAACAATTTACTACCAGCTAAATTCGCAAAAATGTACGGAAAATTTTACGCTCAATTTATGGAATGGAATGTTAAAAAAATAATATTTTATTATGTGGTCGTAGAAAAAATAGTGTATGCAACTCGCATTTAATGGCTATTAAGACACTCGCATTCATTCTCGTGTCTTAATAGCTATCATTAAATGCTCATTGCATAATATACTATTACAGCATCATATCTTTCGTAACTCAACAAGTAAGTATTGGCTATTGAAAATTAGTATCTAGCTCTAAGGTTATAAAGGCGGTCGATGCTAAGCGCTAGAGTCGTTGTCACCCTAATAGTTTACGATATTACCCCAGTTCACTGAAAGGCTCTAAACGTAACGTTGGTAGTACTTACTGTACCCCACAGGTCTTCAAGGCCTGTTATGAGTACTTACTGTATATGCAGCAAAGCTGTCTTTGTGCCTACATATCGTTTTCTATTCCTTGCTATCCCTAACTTAATTTAAAGTCACCGTAATTTTTTTTCTTTTTTTTTAAATTTATCAAATTACACTAATTAGACGAGCGGGTTACATGAGTGGATATTCAATGTTTTCATAGACATAAATATGTATTGCGAACTGTTTTCTAAACTACGAGGGGTACTATCTATGTATCCAGAATTGGCAACACTAGCGATGCTAGGCGCCATCTGACATATCCATCGTAAAGTTTGAAATGTTTAGCGATATCCGTTTTGAGAACGTTTCACTATACGGACACTATAAATAGAATTAAATGTTCTTGCGATAATTTACTGACTTTCGACTTGGATTATTTCAGCAAAAGTGAATCGAGTTTTGGCGATGAAGGGTCATCTAAAACCACAGTACATCACTGTAGTTGCCGTTGTTTGCTTCCGAACGAAATTAAAGGTCTTCAAAACGTTTGTTGTAAGAGAAATATTGTCATGTAATATACAGTAGGAATGAGGCATATCTGGCCATTAATATGAGAAGTATACATCAGATATTGCATGAATTTCGCAGTAAAAAAGATTTGCTCGCGATGGATCCCGCATGATAATGACAGTCGCTGAGAAAATGCTGGCGTCTTAGGAACAAATAGAAAACCAATGAGTGAGATAGGATAATTCCTCACCATGAAAATGTACACATCGGCACCAACACCTCAATATTTCTTTTTATTCTCGTACGTGAAAAATAAAGTACGTGGTCAACGATTTTCGTCGCCACAAGAATCGATTGATACGTTCAAAATGAATGTTTTGGAGATACCTCAATCGGAATGAAAAAGTTCTGTTAAAATTGGTTCAAACGTATACAAAAGTGCATCGATTATTATCAAGGAGAATATGTACTTTCATAAATAATGTTCAATAATAAACTTTTTTTTGTATGCTACTCCGGATGTATAAATAACGGGCCTTGAAATTAAAATATATATGAAAAATTAACTGAAGCATGCCCACTATCAATGTCTAAGCAGATAACCCTGTAGTTAGTTTACTAACAAAACTTCAGTATTACAACATTTAAAAAATAGAAAAGAAATATGCTGATAGTTCTAGTTGGGTCTGTGACTCCTGAGTTAAAGAAAGTATATATACACAACTAAACTGCCTTGTAAATGCCTTTCATAAAATGACAACTACTATTTCTGTCACTACGAAAAATATTATTTGAAAATACATTCTTCCTGCTTGTCACTGATAAATTTATCAGTGACAAATAAGAATATATTTTCAAATAATATCTTTGGCATTAAGAAGTACAATTTTCATTGAAAGATATTTATAGGTAAGTTTCGGTTTATACTACGTCAGCATTTTGAACTGTCCTGGGTTGGCTACAAAAAATTGCCCATACTAAATTTACTTGTCAAATGTCAGAACATAATGTATTGAAGTGTCTTTTACTTTTGTATTTTCAATGTTTTATTGTCGCTTTTCTGTCTATTTCAAGACAATATACCTTGTATACGATGCCTTTTACGATACAACAGGACATGTTTATCGTAATGTCGCACTTTCGCAGTTGAACATTGCAAGAGGAAAAATTCATTGGTATCGTGTTTTCAACAATTTGTAACCGAAAATGGAAATAAACTTGGACATATTCACTTGTCATTGTAATAGGGTGATTGAAAGGTTTAAGGAAACGTTGAGTGTTTGTAAAAGTAAACCTGAAAAAGCCCAAACAGTTTCAACTGAAGATGTAGCAGACATTAGGCAGCAAATGAAAGTTAGTCCCACAAAATCTGTATGAAAGCTGTCTGCTCAAACTGGTAAAGAGATCTAATAAACTTAAACGTAATTTGTTATACAGAATTATGTATTTAAATTGTAGGTATTTCATATGGAAGTACTCATAAGGCAGGGATAACAAACTTACATATGCACCCATATAAAGTTTCTGTACTACAACATTGACGTGGCAATCATTTTGAGCAGATAGAATTAATTATTGCAACTGGTTTAATGAAATATTACATGAAGAAGACTTGAATCGCAATTTCTTTTCGGATGAAACTTGGATCCATTTGTCGGGGTATATCAACTCTCAAAATTACTGTACCTGGTCGACAGAGAATCCACATGTTTTTGTTGAAAATAGTCTCTATCCTATCAAAGTTTGTGTTTGGGTTGCAATGTGGAAAATGCGGATTATTGGACCAATTTTTTTCCATGATACAATTAATGCAATACGATACCGAGAACAAATATTGGAACTCTACATTAACATCCTTCACGAAGATGAATTAAACCTGGGGTACTTCCAACAAGACGGGGCACAATAAACTATAATTATTTGCAAGGATACTATGGTGACATATTGATTAGTCGAAAGCGATGGCCAGCCAGTTCTCCTGATTTAGCCCCACTGGACTTTTCTTTCTTTGGCCATGTAAAAAATAAAGTGTTTCAGAACAGACTGCATAATCTCGATGAACTTGAAGAGGCAATTACAATAGAATTGCAAATGTGTTCAATAACATGAGAAGATGTGTCAATCTATGCATTGAGAATAACGGTGGAAATTTCGAACAACTTTTATAAAATGTATTCATATGGGATTATGTTTTACAGTAATAAAATTGTAACGAAATTATTATTGTTTATGATAAAAAAATAAAGTGCAATTACTATATTTCTAAAAAATTCTTTCATATAATTCAACTTAAAACTATTTTTATGTCATTGACATTTATCACAGGAAAATAATAAATAGTAAACCTAACAGCAAAAATAAATAAAAAAGGCTTGCCAATTACACTGTTCCTATATTAAAATCAGATTGGCCAACTCAGGACAGTTCAAAATGCTCACTTTGTATATAATTCCATAATATTTATTCTGCATAGTAGGAAATTTCGTTTTACATTATATTTGCAACGAACTAAATGTAAGTACATCCTTGGATATGTAAGATTATAACACCTCTTTTTTCACAATTTCTATTACTGATTATTTTACGTATTTAAGTATAAACTTGTCATCGTTTAGAACAAAATTCGGTTATTATTAAAACAACTAGCCTATTGCCGAAATTCATTGGAATATATATGTATTATAAAATTCTCTTAACGAATTAAATTTATAATACGTATTTCTAAACACTCGGTAAGCATAACAAATAATAAATTTTGTGTTTACTTCGGCTCACTCAAAATATTAACTTTCTATTCCTCTTAATTAATCCATAAATACATAAGTCTAAATAAATAATATACTCACAGTGATTGCACATTCATAAAAAATATATGCATGTTGCACAATATTAGAGAGCGCTAACATTATTTAAATATACCTATCGTAATAGAATTTTCAACATAACTAAGCAATATGAGTTGTATACTGAAGTAACAATAAAAATGAAATTATTTCTTTAAAATATTTTGATAGACAAGTATCTAAAAAAAACTCTTATGAATTGCTGGGGCTACTTTACAACTTTTGTGAAAAGTAATTCGAAACGCTCACACTTATAAGAAAGTCGTTTGTTGGCAACACCTCATATTTCATATATAAACTTATATTTTGTACCATATACCTATTAGGTGTATTTATATAAAGAAAACTGAATTATCTCATGCATTAATCGACTTTATCTACTTTATAAATAATATTTATTTGACACGTTAAATCTAAACTTTTATAATGGATCTAGAAACATACGATATATTATTTGGTGAAACTTAGAGTTCAATCTAAAACTAAATGACCAGATTTCTTGAATTAATCATGATAGGGACAAAACATAGGTGCTTAAAATATATTTGATCAAGGTATCTCTGCCATGGTGCGACAGGAAATAGTAGAGATTCGCTGCAACATTAATAATAATAACACAGTTATTGGTGTAAATAGCCATTACAACATATTGTCATATATAAACTATCATAATAAACCTTCGTTATTATAATACTACAACAAAAAATTCGTGCGTAGTGCAGTACCTTTCAGCTACTGTAAAACTTGTCACCAGTTTTATGAAGGATCTTCGTCCAGCCTATTCCACAGTTCGACAAAAGCTTGTATAATTTGAAACCCCCAGTGATCTACATTTTGTTATGTTAATGTTAAACAATGACGCGGAATACTTAATCATCTCTGGGTCGAGTGCTATATACAGCATGTGTCAATTTTCATTAGCCATAGGCGATTAATTCATGCAATACGTGACAACATGGCACCCCTACTTTCCTCTCCAATGCCAGCGCGACCGATACAAGCTCAAGTTAGCAGTGACTGTTGGACCACTGACTTGGGTGTTTGTAATGCGTTCAGAAATAATATTTACGAGTTGCAAGGATTTGTTTTTCTTTTTCTTTTCAGTAAATGCAGAGAATTATTAAGCTGCGTTCACGCTGCATGACACAAACAAAAGCGTAATTCTAATAAAATTAAAAATAAGGTAAACAATAAAGGATTCTGAAAATAATAATAAACTACTAGATCAGGAGATCGCGGCGGCCATTTGATGTTTCCCGTTCGCAGCTAAAGATTGAATGAAAAACCTGCGGGGAGATCGGAGAAAATCGTTCTGATGTCGATTGTTGCCGGGATTGGTGACGGACAGTAGGGGTGCCACGTTGCCACGTATTATTTGTATACGTATAAATCGCACGTAAACATTGAATCCCTATACCTAATGAAAATTGACACATACGGTATGTGGTGGTCGCTATTTACAGGAAATTGAAGTGGATGTGTGAGATATTCAACAATTGCATAATACAAACTGACACCGTTCCAGGTATACCCTCTGTCCTAAAATAACACCAACAAACTTTTCTTGATTTCAAGTTACATAGAGATCATACAGCTCGCTTTAGAAGCAGAAAGACGGGTTACATCTATTGATCTTCCCCAGAAACGAATGCAAACGGCCAAATGGGAAGGCTACATGGCAGCTCACATTTACTGCATAGTGAGTTGCAATAGATGTTATTCTTTTAGTCCGATGTTGGTTTGTTTTGACTAATGGTCGATGTACTTGTCCATTTTAAACAATCATCTAAAGTGAGTCGGAGGAATTTCACTGTATGGGTTTCACTATTTGGTTTACTGGTGAAGACGAACCTGTGTTTTTCCTAAGTTTTGCATAAGTTCGTTCCTTTGATATATCTATTGCCCATACGGATTTTTGTTTTTTTTTTGCTCTTCAAACCTCAAAATATCGTTGCCATTGCCTTTCTAGCCAAAGGAAACGACTTGGACTTCTTTGGCAGAGGACTGGTACGACACGTCAACTGCTGAAATTGCCGTTTCGATTCTGGCACATAATAATGGAAATAAGTTTTTTTCGGTCATAACAAAACAACGCAGAAAACTATCGGTCCAAATATTTTAGGTAAAAAACAAACGTTAGACATTTTTGTTTGTTTTTTGTTTCGGACTTCAAGCCAGTCTCAACCATGGGACTACACTAATTTTTAGATTTAGTAAACTGTGAGCTTTTCAGCAGTTATTTATATTCTTTATTAAATTCATTGCGTAAAAAAGGTTAAGCATAATACAATAGGTAATTGAACAAAGACGAATGAAAGTCTAAATTCAAGAGTATTGTCCAATTTCGAAACACTATATATTATTTAGGATTGTTGCAAGAGTAAGATTTTCATCATCATCACCGAAAATCTATTTCAGAAAATATAAAAGTCTCTTTTTAAATACTTCCTTGTCATAAAACGTTTTAGGATTATTACTTTTTACACAATTCTTGGATAAAATTAATTTCTGAATGCTAGGTTATTTACAACTATGGTTCATTCATATCTTATTTGTGTCTATAAAATGTCAATCTTTAAATAAATAAATGCTAGGCTATAATTAAGGATATTAACATGTGTATGTTGAGCGTTTAGATTTATTTTAAAATTATTTTCTATATGACCACATTAAAAATTCCGATTATACAGGCTGCTAGTACAAGCCGACGTCGCGCGTCGCTTAAATCCTGCCAAATTATTTAACGAGCAATAAAAGCGGCACATCAAATGTCAGTCGACCAATTATATCGTACTTGAGTGCGTATTGTGTATCTAGGTCAAAAGAAGATACTGTGACTACTGTGAGTTCGCTGTCATCTATCTACCTTCGAGGGCCAGTAAAAAGATGATAGGGGAAAACGGAAACGGCATCTATTCACTGAAAGCCCTTACATGTTCGGATAAACTATTCATGGAGAAGAAAACATACTATATTATGGAGCATAAATTACTTGAGTTGCAAATGAGCTTAATGTAAGTTTTAGCGTTCGCATTACTCACACATTTTGAGTTCATAAACATTTTAATATGCATGACTTCAGGAGAATGTGAGTCATATAAACGTATGCACAATATAATTTACGGTTAATTGTATACAGTATATTTTAAAAAGACAAGAATAGCGAAAGGAAGGAGAACTGAATACTATATTTTATAGCAGAATTAATCATCGTACCACAACTCTATTATTATTTAAAATTAGAGTCAATACACAGCTTTTTATTTACAATACGTGATTCAATAAATATTAGCTCTTGGTAAGCTGTGAATTAAAAAGTCACGTTCTAGCATTTAATGTAGGTAGGTACTATTTAAATGTCAAAATAATGAATCTCACTACGTAATTTTTAATATCCACCAAAATTAAAGATTTAATTTGTCTCATCAGATCTTATGATGTAGCCCACTTGACCCTTTCTGATTACCTTACTTCAAAAATAGAATTTTGAAAACAACACTTATACAGGGGATAGGCAATTATAAAATTTAATAAAGGAAAAAAATAAACAACTGAGTAAAACAAAAAAATTCGTCTATAATTAAAAACGATGGTCATATTTTTTATGAAGTGCAACATTTCTAAATCTAATCAAAAACAGAAGTGCATAAAATTTGTTTACTCATTATCGTTTAGAAAATTTCAAGCAAGCAAATTTAAAGATCTGTATACACAGGCGTGAAAAAACAGCGGCTAAATGACGCTTACGCAACTACAAATCGATCATTCATAGTGAAGTTTTATAATCGGTGATATAATAATGAAACGCCAGTATCTGTAATATACACACCAAAAATGTACAAAAACGTGCAAACCCCAGAACCGTGTGCCTCCCTTCATAAGAAACAATATTTCATTGCCCCATGAGAAATTGTCTTCATGTTCGTGTCTATCGGCTTATTCACAAAAATAAATAAAAAACTGACGTCATTAGAAATTGATATTTATTTATTGCATTAAGGCTAAATATATTTCTAATTTTGTTGTAGGGACATTATCTCCTGTAAGCAATGCAGTAAGTCCTAATGCTTAATATTACTAATGATCTTTTCGATTTATCCACCCAGGGAAGAAATATAAATCAAAATAAATTGCTAATATTTTATTTAACATTATTTCTTCTATTCGACCACGAGTCGTATATATTGGTGCTCGTCATATCGCCAGAATTTTATTAGAACCAATTGAAGAGCTTGAACAAAAACAAATTTAGGAGCTATTGATAAATTATTCGCTGGTGTAGATATATTTACACCAATCGTCCACTAACTAGCGAATATACAAGCTGTTCTAAGTTAAGTGCAGGCCATTGCTAACTTTGTTGTTGTTGAAGCTGCTACAAAGTCGTTTAAATGGACAGAATACTAGAATTTTATTGCAGGCGTGATAACACAAAAGCAATTGAGAGTTGCATGTTGCAATAAAACATTTTTTATAACAATTTTATTGAAAATTCGATTCTAATTAAAAAAACTTCTAATATAATGTTACACAAGAATTGGATGTAAAGAAGTTATTGAGATATTTTCCTCATTAAAAAAAAAATGCTGTTTACATATGCAGAAAAATGTGGTATGTTGGAAGCATACGTATATAGAAGAAGTGGGAAGCGAACATTATAATGAGAATATTCTGAACCCAAGACTCCCAATCGATATTTTATGAAGCTTTATAGAAACTATAGAGAAAATGAGGGAGTTTTTAGGGAAATAGAAAAACAAAGCTGTTTATATTTTATGAAAGAACCAAATTCGCATTTTATGAATATTGTCAATAGCATTTACGCGAATCTACCAGAGATTTAGCTATTATAGGGGTGTGTGAAATTAGCCCCCTTTTTTTCGAAAATCAAAAATCTGGAGTTTGTTCCAGGTTGCTGTACAATGTTCCAAAACAAACGAGTTTTATACACTGTCCGCCCTTTTTTCTGAAAACTGAAATTCTGAAGGTTGTTCCATATTTGACCTAAACATTATTCTAAAACATTAAAATCATATATCTTATAGATCAAAAGATATTGCAAAGTAAAATGAAAATCGAAAGTATGAAGTTAGCTCCCTTATTTTCTAAAATCGAAATCCTGACGGCTGTTCCAGGTTGCTCTAGGTGTGTTCTATAGAAACTGTCCCAAAGTACTTCGAAAAAAAATCATAATCCGTCGAGAAATTTTTGGAAAATTTGGAACAATTTAAAACAAATCTAGAACAAATAAATAGGACATGAAATACTTGAATGTGTAACGTACATTAACGGATAATAACTATCACAAGTATACATATATACATTTATACGTAAACGTATATGCACATATTGCCGTGGTCTCTTGCATATTAAAAATAATAGTAATAGCATTAAGAATAAATTTAAGTATATAAAATAAAAAAGAGACAAGAATAAGTTTTATTGTATTCAAAGATTTTAACATAAGAGTATACTAAGTTGCATATATTTAAGTATAGAAAACATAGACATAAAAATGAATTTATATTTACGATTAAGATATTAAACAGGTACAAAATAAAAGACGAGATAAATTTAAGCTATATATATTACTTTTATAGAAGAGTGAAAAGAATTAGTCATCTAAATGCAATAAAATTGTATGAAGAAAACAAAATCCGATATGCACGGGAGAAAAATGTAATTCAATAAATTATGTAAACTTGAGAACGTGCAAAAGGTAATAAAACTTTATAAAAGAAATTAAAATAAGTCATGCTAAAAGAATAAAATTTACCTTAACTTATGTATAAGTAAATAAATAAAAAGGATATAATTCAAAATATTTCGAGACCATACAATCAACAGTAGTGTTTTTATAAACGACAGCTGACAAATAATAAAGTACATTCATGAATTCGGGTGTGTAGCACTATGTTTCATTGACTGTAGAGAGAGATTTTTACGGTTTGATGACCTACAAAAAAAAGAAAATATAATGTAAACTTCGTTTGTAGTTTCTTACAGATAAATATACCACCGTTGGAAAAGTCCTGGATCGAAAGAAGCAACGAAAGGGCAAACCAGATGGATCGTGGTAGTACGAGTAATCTTATTAAAAGAATACCTGTTATTTACAATATATTTCGAATTTTACCGAGAGCTGGAAACAAAACAAAAATAAGAATTGTGTTAGCGAATGGAAAGAGGAAGTATGTAGCAAATAGTAAAGAAGATAACAAATTCCTAAACAAATATAAGAAAGAATTATATTAATACAAGTATACCTACATTGGAAGATACTGGACAATTTGAGTGAAAGACTTTTAAAATAAGCAAACAATTCTCAATGTGTTGACATTTTAAGTGAAGAAACTGTCAAAGACAATAAGTGCGTGTGTGTGTGTGTTCGTATCATGATGGCAACTTGGAAGGCAGAGATCTCACTGAAGACGCAGGCTGACAACTTGAATGGTAGTTCCAAGGATGGCGTTGAAAGCGGTCACGTGTTTTCCCGGTTACATAAATTGAAAACAAGAATGAACAAGATAGTTAGTTAATTATTTGGAGAGAGATTAAAAGCGACTTAAAAAGACACTAAATCGTAGGGTCAGATACACCACGATTATAATTTGTTCATTATTTCTTGTATTAGCATATTAATTTTATTTGTATTTAAGTTTCATTCATTATAAGGATTTTTCTTTGGTTAATAATTTTTTTGTATTTTTAAAAAATGGAGATGCAAATGGCAGAATTTGAAAAGTTTTTCAATGATTCAAAGTAAGTTTTAGAAACAAAGATTTATCAATGTTGTTATGCGTATATTGTAATATAACGTGCAAATGTATATTCAATATAACGTTGTGCAACAGGGATAATAGATATTGTCCTGTAATAATATACATTCTTTAGTTTTAACAACACAAATAGAATTATTAATGATGCTGGATGTTAAGAAAATATAATGTGCAAATGTATATTTTCTGGCACTTTATTAGGCATCATTAATTCTTACAATAATTTTTTGATTATAAATTAATAATTTAAATTGGATTTTCATGAAGGAAAGTGTTTCTGGGTAGCGGACTTTGAGATGCTGGACACAATACGTGTGAATGGTTGTAGACAGTAATCAAATTCAAGCTTTTTCTCTGAACACTGACCATTGCGAAGTTCTAAGTTTATCAGAGCATTACGTGCGAATATAATGTCTCTGATGGAATAGAATTAGTACAAAATATCAATAGTATACTAACATTAATTGAATTTTCTTTATTTTGAAACAGGACAATATTTTATTTTATTTAAGCATTAAAAATATATTCGTCATATAAAACATTACAACCTAGAACACGGTACAAATGTTTTCTTTCAATTATGTTCTTCTTTTATAATTAAATGGTGAATATAGCATAGTGATGCTATCTATTCTGAAAATAATGTTGAATAAATTATACAATCATGTTTTATATGGTTTCTGATTTTTATTCAAAATAAGCTATAACCTTATCCCTATAATAAGAAAAACAAGAGATTTGACGAGAGAGGAGAAATTGAGATACACTGGTAAAATTCACGTATACTTATTAGTTATGCTGGTGGAACAGCACACAGCATAATCTATTTGGCAATGCCTAACGTATGGCAATACTACAATTATTTCATTCCAAATAATTATGTTGCCACAGCAATATGTACGTGTTGAGATACACAGCATACACTTACGTGTCATTACCAACAGCGAACACACAGACACGTGTTTCGGCCTTTGAGGCCTCTTCAGTGTACGTGGTGCTGTTGGCAATGATCCACAACTAAAATCGTGTCTTATGTCTGTTGAACCGCAAAGTGCCAGTGAGAATATCTGCCATCCAAGCGCGACACCGAACACGACAGTTTCATCTTGCACACTGTGCTAAAGACAAAACCTGTATGCTAAATGTGTATCTCCGCATATAAGGCCAATAGGTGGCACTACCATCGTTTGGATGGCAGATGTCGCTGAGATATTCTCAGCGACATGCATGTAAATGTATATATGTATACTTGTGATAAATAAATCTAGAACAACCTAGAACAGACCGGGATGTTCGTTTTTCGCAAGAAGGTGGGCTAACGTCACCACCCTCTTCCTTACAAAAATTAACCAATATGTAAACAAAACAAACTGTTTTTCATGACTTTATAACGACGTTTTAAAACTTATTATATCATAAAAAGAAAAATGTTTTCATCACTGCATTGGTCATAAGAAATCCTAGTAATATGTTCACTTAAGCGACTTTGAAGCCCAAAGTTAGCAATAATGCGCACCTAACTTAAAACACCTGTATATCATACTAAAATGGACTTTCCTTGTAATAAAAATTGAGAAAGCGTGCTTGTCAAATTAAAATCTAAGTAACATTTCTAACGTCCAGTGTCTGTTAGTTGGGGTAAATAAAATAAACTAAAAAAAAATGTAGTTAAATAATAGACAATTGCAATAGTCAATAACTCTTTGGAGTTGTACATGATGTAAATTTCCTTTTTAAATGTTTTTCTTCTTCAGATGTCTGACATTATCTCTGCATGTATAGGAACATAAATTTAGTCAGTCACATACCTTTATGACTCATAAGATAAAGATGCTTCATCAGAGTTAATATTGTTTAGTGTCGAAACACCTATTGATGACTCACTGAATAAACAGATCTATTCTTCAGAGCTCGTTTACAACATAATAGATGTAGAAAATAGAAGAATGCAAACATTACAAAACTCCTATTTAAGACTTTATTTAAAAATAAGTTAGTTTATATTATCGGCATTTCGCTTTAAAAACAGAAAATTACCTATGGAAATCCGAAAGTTAATTACATTTATATAAATTCATTTTAAATGAATTTTTCGTCTTGAGTAGTATACATATACAGTGTGGAAATAAAGTATCGGATAGAGGCATTAACTTCGTTAACATTCATTTTTTGAAAAAAATCTTTCATCGCATTTTCAGTTTTTTACTTCAATTGTTTTTCATGTTGTGACGTCATCGCCTTTTTTAAATGAAAACCTATAATTTTTTTAATTGATTTCGAAAGTACTTTCATTTCCCTATCCAACGAAATAAAATTTTTAAAATGTTATATTTGAAAAAAAAATGAGAAAAGGAGTCTTGAAGTTCAAATATTAAAAATTCATTATATTTGCAAAATAAATTTAATTACCGGTGCCTAAAACAAAAAACAATTAGTTGCGACTGTCAGAATAAAATAATTTGTCAGTGACACATTAAAGTAAGTGTTATTTCTCTTTTCTAAATTAGAATAACTTAATTTTGGCCCAGAATTCGACACGAAATGGGATTAATATCAACTCAAACTATTCAGAATGTGATAAATGAGTTTTGTAATCATCTTGGGTATTGTCGGATGGTACAGGGTCGTCATTTTGAACACTTAATGGAAATGTAATTTAAAAAGTGTTATTTCTGTGCTTATTTTTGTGTGATGTTATCGTTAGATTTTTATTCCTGGTTAATGAATTTAGTTTTAATGTGAATATTAACTTTGAATGGTGTAGATAGTAAATTTACAATTCGGTTTTTCAATATTTTTTATATTATATACAATAATGGCCATTTTTATAATAAAAACCAATTTGCCGTCAACTTTTCCATCAAATTTATGTGTCTAATTCCGTTTAATGAATTTTTAATATTGGAACTTTAAGACTCTCTTTCTCAAAATTCTTTAAATATAACATTTTAAAAATTTTATCCCCCGTTGGATAGGGAATTTGAAAGTACTATCGAAATCAATTAAAAAAAATAGAGGTTGTCATTTAAAAAAAAAGTCGGTGACGTCATAACAAACATGAAAAACAAATGAAGTAAGAAACTAAAAATGCGATGAAAATATTCCCTTTAGTTAATATCGCTATATAATACCCCTTCGAGATTTTTTTCAAAAAATGAATATTAACGAAGTTAATGCCTCTATCCGTTACTTTATTTCCACACTGTATAAACAAAATTATAACGAAACAGTGCATCTCGTTTGTCGTAATATCACAATACAAATTAAAATAAAATTATGGAAGTCTTTCAACATACTAACAAGCCATTTAGAAAATTAGGTCATCGATTTAGACTACACAAACAATATATTCAAGTGCTTCTGATGCACCTCACCTCTGCTACTACGTTAATAATAAAGAAGAGGACATCGTAAAAGTGAAAATGTAAGAATAAATGATTCAGATAGTCTCAATCGTTTAAATGTCGGATATTTGCCTTATTTCTGTTATTATAAAAGGATCATTAACTCTCAAAAAAATAAATTTTTAATATTAATTTTGTGATTGTAAAACATATTTTTTTTCTTCGGATAGTACCTGGTTAACGAAAATCGAAGAAGGACCATATATAAAACAAGCACATTTTGAACTAGTAAATCTATTATAGTCATGTACAGTAACTGTAATGTAAAATGCATTCGCGAAAATAGTCATTGGCTATTAAAGACCATAAAACTATATTTTTATAGATTATTTGAATGAAAAGAGAAAAATACTTTGAAATATAATTAATATTTAATGAGTACTATCTTCTTGATTTAATGTCAGCAGTTATTTTTTCTTTGTGTCATACTCTACAATAAGCTTGTTATGCGTTTTACTGCTTCATTATTCTATCACGCAGCTTTGATTCTTTGGATCAATTGTTTCTTTGGTGCACATACATTTAAATCCATTTGCAGTCGGTTTTAGTTGGGAGAATTTCCAGGCTAGTTCGATAGCGACAAGCTTATTTTCAGTCTCGCACATACTCAACGATGACTATAATTGTCGTGTCTGAACACGTACTTAGTTTTATCCAAAGTGCTAATACATAGGCCCTCAAATGCATTTTCGTACTGTTTTTATTCTGACAAACTGTGAACGTTCTATTACCGATTCTACATTGATACATAGTCGAATATAATCTGGGAGAAATATATTTTATGTCAAATATTTTAGAAAGTAAGTAAGTTTGAATCAAAATCGTTCTTTTTATTTGTATTTTATTTTGTACTACATTTACAGTCGTTTAAAGCCTTATTTGACGAATAACTCGATCAGTATTGTGATAAAGTATTATGATCCTGTCTGGGCTGTCAGCATAAAATCTATCTTTAACGGCACCCCAGTCCAATTGATTACACGATTATTGATCATAGTGCTCAGAAGATCGATTGTTGAAGTCATCCAAAACATAGCAGCATCCTCATCGAATTAGACCTAGCCCATGTCCAACTAATCAACTTCTGGCTAAAATCATGCCGTCTACGTTGACCGTAACGTTGTTGCCATCCCTATTTTGAAACACTGCCGCCACTCCAAAAACTATGGCTCCTCTAGGAATATATCTGAGGTTTTCAAGCTTGAAATACGCCAGTTTTCGGTGTTCACTTGATGAATAATTTTTTTAGCAAATTCCACGTTAATTTCTAACTCTCTACTACACTTTCGACAAGAGCAGGAACATTCTCGACTGAGCGCACCGCTCAGGATAATTTGTGTTATCAATTTGCACTACTATCGTACGATATTTCTTCAGAAATTTACGTAAAGCAGGCTACAGTTGGTGCACTGCTTCGACCGAAATCTCTATTCAGAGTTCGCAATGTTTAGATAACCCATAACTAAGGTCGGAAAATTTTTTTAGGATTTCCCACCAAGCATAAATCTATTCATTTTGAGAGTAGATACAACTTAATTTGAGTAAAAAACAAACAAAATTCGGATTGTAAGCAATATTTCTCCTCTTATCGAAAAGTAGTGCTTTACAAATACATATATAACAAATTGCGAAAAACTTAAATAGAACACTAAGTATTATTTCAAAAATTCTTGAGAAGTACTCGATATATATGTCGCCTTGCGGCATCCTCAAAAGTTCAACAAAAACTAAAGTTCTAAAATTAGCATCTATCATAAATGTTACAATGGACAGTTACACCTTGATGGTACAGTTAGGGAGATGAAGAACATATCATTAAGTTTTGGGGAAACCGACTTATCAATGCTAGTCCTCCAAATTGTCTAGTGAACATTCATGATCAGTTTCTAAAATATGATTTGCTATGCTCGAATTCTCATAATTTATCCTAACAGCGCGCATATTTTCCGAGAACCTCCATTTAAAGCTACTATTGCCCTATGTAAAAATTGTCACATTCACTACAATTAATTTAATAAATTCCCGATTTACTATACTTAGGGCCCGATGTTTTGTTATTAATTAAGTGTCATTTTAATGTTTCATTAACGTAAAAGGCTACTTTAAAATCACATTTTTGGAGTTGAAACAATGCGTCAAAATCCCATATTTGGAAGAATTAGTCAATAAATCTGCAATTTTTTAAAGAAATATGCATATCAAATACAGTACTAGGGACAAGCTAAAATTATTGAGAATAGAAAGATTGAAACAATTTTCAACATACCATTTAGCGGTAACTATCTTCTGATCTTCTAATATAATTGCAGCCACCAAACCCGTACTTCTAAAAAATACTGAGTACATAACTTTTTTCATTGCTCGTTGTTTTTTCACCATCGTAGGGGTTTCCTCGTCTTCATGTATCCAGACTCGGCTTTCTTGGCGAGTGGGAACATCAAAAAACGGTATGTACGTTTGATCGCCAGTTACAATTTTAGAAATAATTTGATGGCCTCCAGCATTCAACATATCTAAAGTTTGTAGGCAAATTCTAACACGTTCTGCGTTTTGTAAATCTGTCAGATGATGGGGTCGAGATACAACCTTTTTCAAATGTAAATGTTCGTGCAATATTGATCTCACTTGCGAGGATTCAATCTTCAGATTGGACTTTATCATTGCATAGGTAATGCGGTTGTCCTATTTCACCATTTTCTTCATCGCAGCAATGTTTTCGGGGTTAACAGCAGTTAAGGAGAACCAGCTCCTTTTTTGACTTGCAACCTCGGTCAAATTCTTTATACCATCTATAAACAGTAGCCAATGATGGTGCGAGATCCCCAAATGCCGATTTTAAACTTTCCTCACATTCATACGCGCTCAAGCCTTTTTTGAAATCATAGTAAATCATTATCCGAAAGTTCTCTCGTGATAATTCCATTTTTCCGATAACATAAGCTTATTCTATGGACTATTTCTCAGACACTATTCGACCAAATGTCACAAACTAAACTGCAATTGACAGTTAAAATAATGCACTATTTAATAAACAACAATTTGTTTTGCATGGGTAACTAGATTTTTCAATTCTCAATAATTGTAGCTTATCCCTCGTATTTGCAGTAATATGATAGATTAATAAACAAAATGAAAAACATTTGAAGATCTGCTTTTGCAAGATGCATATAGTTATAAAAAAATATGATGGAACACAAGGAAGTTTATAATTGAATATTAGTACTAAAATTCGAATACATGTAAGATTATATTTTTGTTCAATAAAATATTATAAAATATTCGAGGTCATCCTAATGAAATAGTCAGGGACTGTATATATCGGTAGGTAAACGGAATTTATAGGTAGTGGTGACTCAGACTCTACCGCACTTATAAGTAATTCAAGATAAAATTCCTGCATTATATGAAAATCGGCTACTTAAAGATAGATGTTTTCCATTATGTTAAAATATTTATGGCTATTTCTGAAATTCATTCACGTAAGTATTTCAGTATCATAAGAATAAATACTGAAAAATTCCTAGGAAATCGTATAGTTCGAGGTTAAAAATTACGGTTATCTGTATATCAATATCTGTCAATATATATATTTCATGCGTTTCTCCTTTTCAGTTGACAAATATTGTAAGTGGTTCCACTGGCCTACAGCAAAATCGTTTAGGAAAATGGAACTCAGTCCATAGTATTTTTTAGAATTTAAAGAAACAAAAACTTTGCATTATTTTATAAATTTATGAAATTTTGAAATAAATCTCTCCTAGTACTGTACTCTACATGTACAATGGTTTATCTTCAGTAGCTTATTCGAACTGAAAGATGCAGATTGTTTGAGAACAGATTAAGAGAGATATATTAAATTTAATAATTTCTGATGATATGATTCAACTACACCTTGCTCATAACTTATTTCTGTGATATTGAAGAGATTTATTATCTGCGATAATTACTTACATAGTTATATTTATCTCTTTTGTTTACATATTCCGTGAGAACACATTTATCACATGAATGAATTCATAATTTATGAACTGTCATAGAAATTCATGGAACGATTCCGAAACTAATACTTAGGGGTTTTGTAACACGTGGACAGGTGCGTGAATGATTAGAAAAGAATCATTCGATTACCGGGCACTGGGGCGTACTAATGGAAGCGAGACACATGCGTTCCTCTCGAATGTTTTTCTTTGTATTGTTTAGAATGCGCGCTTAAGATCAGTTATGTCACACATACACCTTCCTGAAGTTTTGATGGTGGGGCGAACAATTATCATGTACAGTCGGGGATAGAACTGTTGACTACATATTTTCAAGATTTGCTTCACTTTGAATTTATATAAAAACATGCGGTGCGAATACCATGCGGCTTTTTAAGACACGTGTGCGATCCGAATTTTTCATACAAAAGTTTTTCCAAATTAAGTACCTTTATCATCTTAATTAAAAGCCATGAAGGATATGAAAATACAAGAAAGCTACTGAGACTCAAAAAATTACGATGAAACACTCAAAAGCTGCAATTATGGCAGACGAAGGAGTAGCTGAGGATTTCGAAGTTAATCAATGGGTAAAATAGGGAGGCAAACTATCAACAACCTTGTTTATTTTAACAATGGATGCAGTAGTCAAATAATGAAATCAATAAACAATAAACGCAATATAAGCAGCCGCATGCGCAGGCGATCTCACTATACTAACTTGATTGATAAGCCTTGGAAGACGCAATTCAAAAAAATTGCAGTAAAGACGAGGCCTAAAATAAATCGAGAAAAAGAAAGTACATGTGGAAATAAGCAAAGAAAAAGGAAGCAAAAATAGAAAATTAGGAGGAACTATAACTACGTACGAATAATAATTAACAATAAGAATGATATAAGTGTGAAGTAGATCACATAATGCGGGTGGGGGGTATAGAGCTTATTATCAATACAAAAACATCCTGAAAACTAGGAATATAAGCACAGCTACAGGAATGAGGGTATTAAAAGCAGCAATCTGGAGCAGAAGAAACTGAATATGTTTGAAAGAAAGATAGTATATGGACTAAAGACAGTGTAAGACGGAATATACAGAAGGCTAAGGAACTTCGAAATAAGAAATACTTTAAAAGGAGAAGAGACCGAAAGTTCATAAAAGAGCAAAGAATATGATGGTAGGATGGAAAACAACAGGAAAGTAAAGATTACAATGTGGAAACCAAACACAAATAGAAGAAGAGGGCGACCAAGAAGCAGGCAGGAAGACCAAGTGATAGAGGATATAAAGAAACTGAATAAAGGCTTAGAGAAGTAGACTGAGAAGGCAAAGACAAACAATAGCACACAGTAAGACAAGGCCAGAAGAACGTGGACTAACTCATCAAAAAAGTTGCTAACATATATTATTCCAATTTTTTATAATAATAACATTATTACATAGAAGAAAAAAACTGATTCTTAATTAATAATGAAGTAATTAATGACCGTTCATAAATTATACACATAAATACTCATACTTCATAAATTTTCCTCAAAAAATGCTGCTTCGGAATGAAGCACTATCCGAACAACACATCGCATTTTTCTAATTCATTTTTTGTTCTGCTGTGTCCAGTATATAGTTCCCTTCGTTTTGAAGAGCACTCGAGACCTGTTGCTTCGAAGTAGGAGCAGTTTTTTTCGTCTTACTGTAGAGTCATCTCCATGGGATTCAAAAAGAATGTTTTGTGTTTCTGTCTGTCAAATAATTCTTGCACATTTTGTATAATTGTCGGGGGTAACACCATAAGAGTTTGTGTTTATCCGGACAAACTTTCATTTCGAACGAAAGCTTTGTTGCTTGGTAACTGACGAGAACAAATAACATGGTAGAACCGCGACACCGAAGGTGGAGCGGTTTTACCTTTTGTTATTTGTTCGAGTCGTGTTACCTTTAAGCAACAAAGTTTGAGTTTTGTCAAAATGAGTGATGATTTGGATAAACTGGAGGTAAGATTTTAAGGATTTTGTGTTTGAATGGCCTGTTATTTTAGTGATTTGCAGATCTCTTACTCCCGCTTTGGCTAATGTTGAAACAGCACTTGTTCGATTTGAATGATTGGTATATTTATTGTCGGCATTAAGGTGAATTTTGATAGCTGAATCTCTGGTCCATTTAGAGAATTCATTTGGACCAATAGGCATATTTTAGTACCATCCCTTGCTGCCTTCAGTTTCACAATACTGATTCACTGTCAAAAACACAAAAACTATCGTCAAGTTTCTTATCTCCACCTTGGGCTGTTTTCGAAAATATCGGATTGTATCCGAGCCTACCTGTAGATGTTCCGTCATTATTTTTTTTCTGTTATAAAATAATGAATTTTACATTGTAGAGCTTCTCCACCTCTCCAAGCCAATTCAAATGCAGCAATATGGAGAAATTTCTTTTGCAATCCATTTGGTGTGCTCTCGTCCCATAAGTTCATCATTTTTATAATTTATTCCTTAGTTAAAGCAGTAGCACTCCTTTTTCTTTTACTGACATTGTTTTGCAGTTTCTTTTCTTTTTGCGTTTTTAGCATTGCGAGCTGACTGAAAAATAATATCCTCAAACGGGTCAAAAATTATGCCAAATTCATAGAAATATTGTTCTTGAATACATTTTGCAGTAGTGTTCCAGATAGTTTTTATAGCGTATACTTTGTAGTCTGTCCCATCTCTTTTCTTCATATTATAGGCCCAGTCTTCTAGTATACTAGCAATTACATTAACTGGTGTATTGCCGTCCAATTTGAAATTTCTCTCGAAGCAAAATTGAATGAATTGCTTCCATATTGAGGCTTTCTTTTTTTTTTTGTATTGTTAGGCATGGTATTCGATACGGCGTCTTTTATTTTTTCTATACTAGCACTGCCGAAATGATTCATTTTGGAAGAGAAAAATACAAATGTTATGACGTTTATTTGAACGATACTGTCAGAATTGAATTCTCGTTGCCATGGAAAATCAACATGCTGTTTATCCGCTAGCAAACATACCTACTAGCAGTTTATCCGATGGCAAAATAACATAACGTGCATTAAAATATCATGTTTTTGACGAATGAATTAAATTAAAGTTTTGCAGATGGAATTGCATCATTTTCTGCAGTCGCCTGATAATTTTCCTTGTACATTATTCCACCATTTTTATGCAAATTTTCAGTTCCCTGGAATGAAAATAATCCCAGCCTAAAATGGAAACATTTACATGCTTCATAATCTACAATGCCATGAGGAAGTAATTTTTCTGAGCGGGATTTTGACGAAAATTAATCGACTATTTCAAAACCTTCATTTGCTTTCAAATAAATCTTTTTGTTAAGTAAAAATATATCCTATATGGATGTCTATTTATTTTTACTATGTATATATGCACTCACCAAAAGCAGCCATCCATAAAGATTAATAAAGCAATGACATAATATCAAATAAGAAATTAACGAATATTTTAAATAATACGGACAAGGGCACTAAATATAAATTAATTAGAAATACTGCACGTAGACTTATGACAAATTAAGCACTATATTAATTAAGGAACCATTTGTTCTAGTACTTACAAATGTAATACAGTTACGATGCGTGCGTGTGCCTACGCAAATCAGAAAACCAAATGTTGTCATTACAAGCGCAACTTCATTTAATGATGTTAATTAAATAAGTCTGATAGGGCAGTCACAAAGCGTTCGTCTGCTTAGAAAGGAGATCATTAATTTAGTTGAACATAGTGCAGGCCAAATACTGACTAGTCTTCCTTTGTCCTTATTCTTTACAGTATGTTCAAAGCCGCCGTTCTTTTATATTTATTTTGTTTTCAGAGGCATGGATAACGGATTAAAGAGACGATGGAGGCGGCCCAGGATATTATATGGTAGTTTCAGTGGCGTTTCGCCAACGTGGAATTTTGGTACAGAATATTTATACAGATTAAAACATCAATATAAATGAAATGTGTAATATGTTTTATTGGTTCCACAAAAATGTCTTCATATGCATATTAATAAAGTAAATATACAAGAAAAATATCGCTTGAATTCCATTATTATATTGTCTTACACATTCAACAAGAGTTCTAAATTATGAAAAGTAAATAAATTCATACACGTTACTAGGTAATCATAGATTTCGGTTACGCTTAACATATCAAAGAACAAGAAAATATATAAATGTATGTAATTCAGAAAAAGCAAATTAAAAACTGGCTATTAGTTCAAATAAGAGCCTATATTTTGCTTATTGTTGAATTATTTTAGTTCTCACAAAATAATTACTTTATATTAGGCCAGTGTAAAATTTTAAATCTTTGAAGTTAACACAAACATGATTTTCATTTAAAATTAATCTTTTTGTGTAGGGCTAGCTGGGGTAATTCTAAAACCGGGGTAACTGTAAACGTCGATTTAAATTCCTTCAGATGAGCATATATTCAAATTTGGCGCTATGACGCGTCTAAACATACGCGTTGTGCCTAGTTATACCTACACGGCAAAGCAATTCCTTCCTGCCAATTAATGCCGAAACCGCTACTGGAGGTGTGGCAACCTGAGACGCTTCAAAAAAACGTGAATTTATTTTGAAATAATATTAGAAAAGTAAACTTGATATCCAGCAGAAGGTATGTAATTTTACGATTTTTTTCTGAAGCAACAGTTATAGTGTACTTACTGTAAATACTTGTTCTAACGTCAAATTTGATTTATGTTTCTGTGACTGAACATGTTTACAATAACCCCGAGTCGGTAGAGGTTGGGGGAAATGTAAATGATTCCTCGGGGTAATTGTAAACTCGCAATATATTGCATCAAAATATGTCTAGAAGTTGAATATGTTGGTAAAATAACTTTTTTTGAAAATAAATTAATATTATTATTATTGCATACTTCGAAAGTCCCCGAGGAAAACAGCTGGGTCTAGTTATACCAAAGAATGCGCACGCATGGCTGTTCATGGCGTGCCCAATAAAAATCACAACTCTTACAAGGACACTGAAGCAATTTACGGAGTTACTGGATCCGTAATTTTTCACCCCATACAAGGAAGGAAACTTTCAGAAAAGAAAATGAAAAAAAAGCATTGAACAAATCTTGTCTTGGGACATCCCTATGATAAAGAAGAAGATAACAAGAACTTCTGATGGGGAATATTTGAAGTTATACCATAATTTAGATACACCGTTTAAAGAATACCCGGATGCTTGGTTATATGGGTTTATGAAAAGGTATCCAACGCTCTCGATAATTTACAAACCCTGGCTTTAGAAGAAAATTGAACGATAAATCTGAATTTCTTTTTAATACCGATGAAAGGAGCCTTTTCACCGAACCAACATTACTCAAGCTATTGGAAAAAAGACAAAGTAGTGGTACATGTTTCTGGAGGTTCTGGCAGAGAATGTGTTACTGTCCTTATTACAACTTCAGCAGACGGTTCCTATATGACACCACTTGTGGTTTTCAAAGGTATGGGAGTACAGACCTGTTGGACTTCACCGGGCGCTTATTCCGGGACGTTCTATACCACTTCCTCCAACGGATGAATGGGAAAACCCCAATTTTTTAAATGATTCTCAACCGCCATTGTACTCATGGTTGAAGCTTAATTTACCGAATCAAGCTGCTCTTGGATGATGGTCATGGTAGTCATATCAGTTTTCGCAATATCAGTACAGTCATAGAGAATAATATTTACCTAATCAAGTTTACTAGCCACCTAACACAAAAAAATCCAGCCCCATGATAAGAACGTGTTTGAACCCCTTAAAACAATTTGGGAAGAGAATTAATATATAGCTTGTGCAAAAGAACGAATTGAAAGAAGGGATTCTGGTTATTTACCCGAAAACAAGTTTGTTGATTTACAACAGGCTGTGTGGAAAGAAACAATAATATCCGAAAACATTATTAAAGGATTTAGTTCAACCCAGGCGATCCCAGTGAATTCTAAGAAGTTCCCAGAATGATAGATCAGTCCTACTTGCCTTCAAAAATACAAAAAGAAAATTCAATAAGCAACATTACAACAAGTTAAAAGTCTAAGCATAAATCCCGAAGAGACTCCCTCCGGGTTTCCTAAATTTTTAGGTGCTTACTGCTAAGTAATAAAGTTGATCATGGATTTTTATCAGAGCGTCAGTTCAATAAAATCGGAAAATTTGTCTAAAATTCGCTGAAAATTTAATGAAGATGAGGTAGAGGAGAAAAGAAAGGGATTGTCCAGTCAGAAAGACTTAATGCACTCTTGGGTATGTGTGTAAACAGTTTCAAACTAACGTGAACGATGAAACAACAGTAAACAAAGATGAAGCATAAAAGAAATTAGATGGATTTTTAAAATGTGTGCAGATATCAATAACATAAAATTGAACCGACATGGAATTAACCGTTAAAGGAAGATATACTATATTCACTAAAGAAATGTTAAAAATATATCAGACCTACTACTTTTTCTAAAATTGGTAAAAACATTGGCATGCATGGCAATATCATTTGACTTTCAACAAAATCTTCCTTTGCCGCATATAAGAACCAGTGACGTATTTCTTAAAAGTCAGCTGTGGTACTATGTCTTTTGGATTCACAACTTAGCTGATGATTCATCTTCTCTGTATGTTTATAGAGAAGATACTGCAAAAAAGGTTCTAACGATGTTACATCCATGGTTCTACATTACCTTAATAATGAGGATATAACACATAATAGTCACCTTATTATATTTAGTGATGGATGTTCTGGTCAGAACAAAAATCATGTAATGGTTAGGTATTTCCAGTACATGGTGGTACATGTTTTAAAAATCTTCAAAAAAATTACTCACATATTCCCATAAGAGGCCAATATTTTCTGCCTAATGACCAGGATTTTGCTCTAATTGAGAAGAAAAAAAGAAACAATAGCCCAGAAGTTCCAGAAGATTGGGATTTATTAATAAAAGAATCGAGGGAAAAACCATCTCCATTTAACGTCGCGGCGTCGTGAATATGAGTCAAGAAATGTTTTTTGATATGCAAAGCGCATGTTTTCCTTACTTCTTAAAAAGTCCAAGACCAAGTTTAAGCTTGAGACAAGCCCGTGTTATCGAAATATCGGCTGATTCTCAATATGTCAAAGTTCGAGAAACTTACACTGGCCCATGGACGTACTGCGCCGTTCGAAATAAAAAAACCTTTGCAAATTTTCATGGATTTGAAAACCTTGTATAATAAAAAACTTTTTATCAGTTCTGATAAAATAAAAAATATAACAAGTCTGGCCGCCTTCTTTAAAAAAAACAGAAAGTGTCTCGTTTTATCAATCATTTTCTGTAATAGAAGCCACCAACAATATTGACCATGATGAAGATGACAACAGCGATGGTCAAGAATAGAAACAAATATCTGTATTAATTACTTTACATAATAAAACAAATTAATTAAAAATATCCTGATTTTTTATAAGCAGAAACATCCATTGTCAAAGCTTATTATTTGTTTTTTTTCCAAACTAAATGTTTCATATTCATAAAGTTTATTGCAAATCACGCAAAAATAAGGACTTTTACTCATATTAGCATAAAAGAAGTGATAAACCAAATGATATTGGCTTGGTAAAGTGATTTTGACATTGGTTATTTTTGATAAAAACCCCTCAATTGTCAATCCTGTTACAGGTCAGTCCAGATTAATGTGCCTCAAGACCCCGCTTTGAGACACTTTATTTTTAATTTACATGAATATTATTTTAGGTTCATCCAATTCACCAGAGGTTAATCGCAAAGATTAAATTACTTCTAGGTATGGATGCCAAACAACGAAACAGTTATTAACAAAAACAAAAACAAATTTGTGAACTTTAATAGCAAAGTAAAAACCTTTTATATGCTTTCTTATTGGTGTTGGTTATAGTTATGATTCGGTAACTTCCTTTTAAATTCTAGTTCTTACTATAGAAAACTACTTAGGTTGGAATTCTCAGAGTGATAAATTATGCACAACCCTAACTCGTGAAACTGTCCATAAATACTGGTTTTTTGTTCTATTTAAATGACAGTTACAAGAATTTTTCCTTAATATTTTTATTAGTGTTTTAGTTTCTATATAATTATAACATGGTTCAATATCATACTTGTTGTATTCTTTGTATTATCCCCTTCAAAAAATATTATTATTATAAAAGAAAAGTCATTCCATTCCACGATCAGATTCGTAGCAAATTCGCATGAGATCTTTTCCGAGCAAAACAAGACACAAGTCAGTCTACGTATTATGAATTTAAACGTGGACATACCCAAAAAATATAAACGGATCGAATTAAAGCTCCTCCTCCCGTTTTCGTGGTGGAATCAATTTTCTTCTCAAATATTATCAGGTAACCATTTAGCAAATTATTTTAAGTAATTTTACTTAAAAAATTAACTATTCATTTTAATAATAATATGTACCTTAAGTGGTTCTTAAGCTATCGCGCTGGTCAAGACCACTGGTGCCATCTAGTATGTAATTTGTATGTATATTCATGACAGAAATACATAATTAAATGACACCCTCGTCAATAAATATTAAGTTAGACACTGTAAACAAGTCATTAAGCATAACGATATACGTACGTGCATAGGTAACTAGATCAGTCTGACGAGGAAATGAAGTAATGTCGCGTTAAGCTGTAACTTCGACGTAAATTAGAAATTTAGCGATTCAAGCGTAAAATTGATTCATTAAACTGGCCATGGCGCTGTAGCTTACGTAATAAAAACATTGCTCTTCTCGTGTCAGAAAAATAGGATGATGGTCACATTCTTTTACATCGGGATTAATAATACATTTTTTAATCAAGCGGAAAATATGTACTTATTGTGGTAGTCAGAATTCTCTCAATAATTCAGGGGGCTTACGCAGATGTGCCGACTAACTGCCGTGAGGTAGGACGTAAGGGGGTGGCGCCATATGCGCTAATGCAAATTCCGCCGTTGTAAGGTATTCGTTGAAGTGAAACAAACAGCAGACATTTTTTTTAATCTTTTTATGTTTTTGCATTAAATTGAATATAAAGGATTAATTAAGATTTTGTTGGAGTACTTTCTTATAATTAAAATTATTTACTCCTCCATTTCACCCTCGAGGTTGGCAAAATTTACAACATCATAACACAGTTTCAGAAACTTTATTTTAAAAACTAATTCCAGTCGAACATGCATTGAGCCTTTGTTTATTTGTGTTTTAAATTTCGTTTTGATATTTCGTAAAAGGAAGCGCTACTATTACTAGAACGAAACCTAAAGTTCTGAATTTGCATTAGCGTATATGGTGCCACCCCCTTACGTTCTACCTCTCGGCAGTTAGTCGGCACCTCTGCGTAAGCTTCCTTAATAAGCATACCTCAGATCATATTCGACGGGCAACATAATACTAAATTATATGCAAAGATATACAGATAAATAGTTTATTATTTTACCACTGGCATTCATTATTTACATTTTAAATAATACTTATCGGTGTCTTTCCCAACAGCTTTATGTAAATTACTCATAGATATGTAAATCAAACGATAAACAATTTGTAGATCAATTCATGCCTAGAGTAAACATTCGCACATTGTACCCAGATAGATTAGCTTTCTGCCGTCAAAATATTCTACACTAGTAAAGCAAAATTATCGTCTAATGGTGAACGGTCATTGAAAAGTTAAAGGAAACTCTACTTTTATTATTTAATCAAGACATTATTGTGCATTACTTACTTTTCACTGTGATATAATCCTTCAAACTCCTTGTAATAAGCCTCTTCCATTTTTTTATTTGAAATCTACTAATAATTATACAAATAAATTTATTTTAGTGTACCTGTTTATATTTTTGCTACGTATCAGGAAGCGTTGCTTTATGCCACGCTTCTTTTTTTTGCAATGTTTTTCTTGGTAAGCCAGAAATCCTTATTAATTAGAAACAAAAGAACGCTATTCGTCTAAGCTATATTGCAAGTTTGAATTTGAAATTTTAACCGGATTAAGGATTAGGTCTAAACTCTCTCTTTCTGCGTGCGTGTCGGCTTATATAGGTACCGCGCGATCATTTAAATTCTAAATTAGAGCAGGCTGTGAAATTTAAATTAAGTTGGTATATAAGTACTAATTTACAATTTCAATTGTCAAAGTGACGTTAATTAATCAATAATTGACATTCTGGACAACCTAATAAAAAAAATCCCGCCTGCTATAATTTAGAATTTAAATGATCGCGTGGTATAAACAGTCGAGCAACCAGGGTGGCCAACTTAAGGCTTTTGTCCCTAAATTTAGGGGCAGAATATATGGATTGGGATTTTTTTAGGGGCCAAACATTTTTAGGTATGTTTTTAGGGACATATTGTAATTTTCTTCAAAAAAGCATTAAATTAATTATTGGTCTAAGAGGAGTTAACATTTGACAAATGTATTAGTCTATAATAAATTGGTGTTATAATGTAGACAATATCTAGTAGATGGCACTGTGGCTCTTGATCTCGTTTTATTTTGTATCAAGCATGAATTGAATTGGACGAAATTCTATTTTTATTTGATCTCATTGATACCCCTCTTAATTAAGATTAGTTTGAGCTATCACTGCTATCAAATAAAAGCAAAAGGAATTGTTAAAAAGATACTCTCAAAAATATATCAAGACTTGGGAAGCATGTCCTGAGCTTAAAGGTTAGTATAAAGGCATTTCATTGCTACTGTTTATAACATTCCGTTAAATAATAAAGTAAATATGTTGTTTTTAATTTATTTGTACATAAACAACATTTTCAATACAGGGGTTTCTTCTACACTGACTGGCAGAAGGAGAATCTTTAAATCAAATTCGTTGATAGAAACAGGTATATTATTTAGGTTATATTTGTTATTGCTTGAAGAAGTAGTGGTGTTGGGGGTTTGATTGCGGCGTTTTATATTTGTATGACATTTGATTTTTCTATTAGTAAGTGATGGTTTGGAAGTAACTATAGATTAAAAATTGTTATGTTTATATTTTAATTTTTCTAATTGTTGTTTGGGTTCATAAGTCTCCCAGTTTACTGGTTCTAGTTTCTAGGGTCTATGGCCTTCAGTCAGCTTGACTGCTATCATATTCTTAATGTAAAGAATGACTATATTTATGTGCAACTAATATCTCACTAGAGTTTATCAATACATTTCAGTATTATAGTTTAAAAAAATGTACGTACAATTCATGTTTTAATTTCAGATTGGTTTTCACCTGATATTACCAATGACACATCTGCGACTTGTAAATATTGCCGCACAGTTTTGGTAGCTCATAAAAAAGTTTATTCAAACATGCAAATACTGAAAAATATAAGAAGGCGGTGGCATTGGAAAAATCAGCAATTCCTTTAGAAACGACAAAAATCGCAGAGTTAAAAATTGCAGCCTTTATTGCTGAACACGGAGCTCTTCAAACCATGGATCATATGATTGAAATAATACCTCAGTTAGACCCTTTATCAGGTGCCATTAAACATCTAAAACTTCACCGCACCAAATGCTCCATGCATGCTTATAAAAAATGTGCTTGCTCCATCTATGCTAAGTGACTTAATAGAAGAGATAGGAGATTTTCGATATTCCATTATAATCGATGAAAGTACTGATCTTTCGACTCAAAAAGTTTTATGTATCATGGTGCGATTTTTTTCATTGAAAACAAAGCAAATAGTTACAACTTTCTATAGATATAATAATATGATGAAGTTGGTTGACTGTGACGCAAAGAGTGTATACAATGCCATTACAGAACAACTTCAAGAGGATGGTTTAAAACTTAAAAGTATAGTTGGAATTGGTGTCGATGGATGGTTGGTAAACATAATTCAGTGACAGCTTTGTTAAAAAGAGAATTAACTGATTTGATTGTTGTAAAATGTGTTAGTTATTCTTTACATTTGTGCGCCGAAAAGACAGCTGAATTATTACCTCGTCAATTGGAATTCCTAGTACGAGAAGCACATAATTGGTTTTCATACAGTCCTAAACGTGTGGAAAAATATAGAAATTTATTTAAACCAATGAACAATAGTCGAAATCCTAAAAAGATTGAAGGTCTTAGCGGGACTTGTTGGCTTGCACGTTATGAATTAATACCATATTAGAACATTGTTATTGTTCTCTATTGCCAAATCTGATGATAAATGCTATATGGCAGAACAGCTTTAAGATATTATGAAGCGATTACCATTTAAAGCATTTTTTATTTTTTTGAGAAGTGAATTGAAAAATGTTATTCAACTGACTCTGCTTTTTGAAAGTGAAAATGTTAATCCAACAAAGTTGTTTGAAGACTTGCTTTTATTGCACAAAAGTTTACTTCAGAAGCTAGTTGTGCCTTATCATTTACAGAAATTGGTAGACTGTGAATTAATGGATTTTAATTTCCAGTCACATCTTGTGCATATGTCATCCATGTATTTCAGCTACGATTTCCGACGTATATGTCAAGATATTGGAGAAGGGGATTTAATAGATGTAAATTAACAGAAGAGATACAAAAACGGTTGCCCGAAAATGTAACCACTTTAAAAATAGTCGCTAATCTGCATCCAAAATTTGCCACCTCCCAAGTCAAACCGGAAATAAAAGATATGTAAACGCTGATTCAGCGAACTAATGTATACGGTAATAAAAATTACATAGAGTCCGAATGGCATCAATTAAGCAACAAACAGTGATCTAATATCTCAACTTCAGTTGCATTTTATTCTGAAGTATATGATGATTGTGATGCTGCTGGGCAGAAACGCTTTGAAAACATTGCGAAGTTTGCGCTAGCTCTTTTTACATTACCAATTTGAAATGCTGGCGTCGAATGCGCGTTTTCTATATATAATACTGTAAAAAACAAATTACGGAACAAATTATTAATTGAGATGCTTCAGAGTATAATGATTATTAGATTCGTTTTACAAAGAGATGATCTTGTGTTACGTTTAATCCATCTTGTAAAATGTTAAAATTATTTAATGTAAAGTTGTATAATTTTAAGAACTCTGAAACTTCAAATGAAACAGACAGCAATGCTTTATTTCAAACTTTGAATAGTTATTAAAATTTTTCACTAGAACACGTTTTTGTTTTTTTTTGTTTCATAATACATGTACTTATATAAATATTTAAATATAGGGACTTTTAGGGGGATTTGAAAGTTGAATTTAGGGTTTTTGGGGTAATTTGAGTTTGGTTTTAGGAATACGTTTGTTTAGGAGTTGGCAACCCTGCGAGCAACGTACATACGGCACCCTCTATTTTAGTACGATAAGGTGGTCGCACTGTTTTTCTTCTTTAATTACCTATAAATTTATGCTGTTTTATATTGGTGCACCTGTTTGGCCGTCTTGACTTTGACCTCAATGACACTTCGATGATGCATGGAAGGCATTTGTCTTATTTCTTCTAAATGTTCCACCATTCCACACATTGTGCCCTCGTCTATACTAGGTAAGTATATGTTATGTTTTTACATCTCATTTATGTTTGTTTACATGATCTCAATGCTTACTTGACGTTAATGCAAACATTGATTGCATTTGTAGTTAAATTGTTGCTGTTAACGTATTGCTCTGGGTGAGTTCTAGTGTCGTTAAAATAAATTGTCAATATTTAATTTTTCTAATGCTTTTTGTTTGCTTATTTTGTAGGTATTGGATTGTACGTGTCTGTCACAAGAATGTCATGGATATTAAACTACAAGTATTGTAAAATAGTATTTAACATGTTGTGAATATACTATTATATAAATTATTTCCTTTTCAACGCTACAGTATGTATTAGCTTTTCTATACTATATTTGTTTAAGAATTTCCTTTGTAAATTATTTTATAGTATCAGCAACCCGTATTATATAAATTCATTCTAACGTTCTTATCTTTGGACCTATTAAATAAATTATTTGATCTTTCAACATACATTTATAACTTGATAATGTTATAAAATTATACTATGATATCAAAAATTAAATTGGTCAATGTTGGTCATGGAATGTAAAACGCTTGTCTTAGTTTAAATCATTCTTTTGAAATAATTCAATCATTGTCAAGCTACACTGACATTATCAATAACCTACAAATGTGTTACCTACTTAGTTCAACTGTAAAATAATAATGAACTACAAGTTATGAAATAAATAACGTTTTTATTAACCAGAAAAACTAAATTACAATAATTGTTGGAAATGTCCCCCGTTTTGTTCAATACACAAGTTTACGCGCCTCCTCATGCTGTGAAAAGCGTTTTGCAGCATTTCTGGCGTTATGGTTGCACATTGCTGAACAATTCTTTGTTGCAGTTCTTGCAAATTATGTATCGGATTTGCGAAAATCTTATTTTTTAAATAAGGAATGATAAAATAGTCCATAATTGTCAAACAAGGTGACCTCGGAGGAAACTCAACTTACGTATGCAAACTTATCAGCCGGCCATCAAAAAACTCGCGCAGAAAAGCAAGATTTTCTCGTGTAGTATGTGCTGTTGCACCGTCTTGCTGGAAATAACCGTATTGAAGTTCATCATCGTCTAACTGTTGCACAAATTCAATCAAAACAATATTTCTGTACCTTTCTGCGTTGACGGTGAAATTGAAAAAAATTGGCACAATTATTCTTCTGCGAGAAACTGCCATCCAAACACCAATTTGCTGAGCATGTAGTGGCGTTTCAATAAAAATATGCGGGTTATCAGTGGTCCACATTCGCATATTCTGAGAATTGATGTATCCCGAAAGGTGGAACCAAGCTTCGTCAGAAAAAAAAAGTTAAGTTCAGCAGATCGTCATTCATTAAATTATTAACGAACCAATGGCAGTACGCAAGGCGTCTGGGGTGGTCTGCAGGCAGAAGAGCTTGATATGATTGCATCTTATATGGATGCATGTTCAGGTCCTTCTTTACAATCGTTTGGCATGTTCCATAAGAAAGCCGAATTTCTTGAGAGAGACGTTTTAAAGGTTTTGTAGGCTCTTCTTCCACACGTTGACGAAAGTCATTAATAACTTCTTCTGTACGAACTCTTGGTCTACCAGCACCTTTTTTATGCGTCACAGAACCAGTTTCGCGAAACACTTCCAACACAATTTGTAAGGCATGTATAAAAATTGTCCGGTAATACTGCTACGGCTGGGAAGTGCTCTCGAAAATTGTCCAAACACAAACGTTGACCGTATTCCCAAGTTCCATTAACTAGCACACCCGTTCGAAAATAGGCTTCAATCATGTAAATTTTGTGCTCTGTGGTGAAAACCATGATTCAAAATCCGTGCAGGATTAGAAAACTTCAACACAATAAATTGAACAGATTTTGACATTCAAAAAATTATGACATACCTAAATGTACGATGCACGCTACGACAATAATATTAAAATCCATGACCACCATTGACCAATTTAATTGTTGATATCCCGGTACTAACTATACTTAATTAAATATTTATTTAAACTAAAACATGTAAACTACAATTAATGTTATTTCTTAATAAAATATGTTTTTGTCTATTTTTATTTGTTTCTTACATTTAAGTAGCTTAACTAATTATTTCTATTTATATATATGTAAATGTAGGGTTCACGGCATTGTGTATTATGGAGATGGGAGTAACCCAAGATGCCAATGTAGGAAAAACAAGAAATTTGCACATGTCCCATTGGCTTTGTAAAATAGTGAGTGGCATAGTTTCGTCATCATCCTTATTTGGAACTCTATCTAAAATGTTCCTCCCACACTTTTTTCTAATTTCGTGTTTAAGATGATTCCAGGTTGATGACTGCGTTTCCAATACTGAACTTTTTCAAGGTATCGGAAATATTCATAACGATTTTTTACTACAGTAGATAAGAATACTGTGTATGTACACTGCTCTAATTTCATTTTGGTCCATCGGCTGTATAAGTGATGTGATATTGGGAGGGGGGGCGTGTTACAGTTTTGCCCATCCCATTCATCTAGTTATCTAGTAAAAGTAAAGCTTCTATCGCAAGACCTATATCCTCTAGAAACCCTTTAACCTTTTCATTATCAAAACGCGAATTCTAAACCGGTTTTTATACCGTTCCGTCACTCGCTGAAAATTGTTTATCATTTTATCTGATTTGTGAATAAATTAATTTTGCTTTTTGCTTAATTAACATTTAACTCATGTGTACCAGTTACAACAAAATTTTTATTTCTTTAGTCAAGAAACCATCTATGCAATACTTTTTCCATTTTAGGAAACTCGGAACCGTTTAAGACAGTCTCTTGCCTGACCCGTCATAACATATTAATTTATTACATGATCACATTGTACAATATATTATTATTATCCTCGAGACTAGAGAATTATAAGTTAAAAGTTATTTGTAAATGCTAATTGCTTGTTGTAACTTCTATTACAGTTTGTTTTACTGCGGCGTATAATAAAAAAATCATAAGAACAAAACTATTAATTTATAATAATAATAATAGTAATAATAATAATAATAATAATAAAGCAATGAATATGATTAATGTGTGCCTAAAGCACACCACTTTGTTTATTTAATTTCATGAAAGAATTAACAATTTTAGCTTTGATTAAACATAAATCTAATAACGGCAACAAATATTAACCCTGCGATATTACTTCACATTTACGTCAACTGACAATACGAATGTCATATGAAATTTCTATAAAAAACAGAATACAAAATAAAGATGGCCTTAAAGTAAGCATCAAAATAGAATGAAACTCTAGGCTGGTTCTAAGAACGTGTAAAACAAGCTTTAGAGTTTAGAGCAAAAGTTTGTCTAGTAGCAAGAGCAGTCAAACATTGGCATTGGAATGTTCGGACGTTCTGCTGTGGTAGGTACTTGTATGAATTTTATTTTACAAATATCGGTTCATCCCTAGATTTATGTATTTACGGCGTTCCCCTAATAGTAAAAGAATTGAATATGGAACACTTTACGCGCACAAATTACAAACTAGATGACCTCAGCTTAATTCAGCTTAAAATTCCTAAAGATGTTGCACACCATGGAAAACATTAGCAGCATACCTATTTGTTGTTTTATTTAATTACTTCCTAAAATAAATGTGCTATAGTTACGTTCTGCTTATTTAATTTTCAAGTTCTCTCATAACTGCATACACATTCTCTAAACACTTTCAGTTGGTACATAGGTACATACGTTATAAATTTTTATTTCAATACTTATGTTCAAAGATGAATATATTTAGTTACTTATGCAAAATTGTAATATCTTATTTAACAGCCAATTTACCTAAAGTTTCCATAAAAACAGAATTTAATTAATGATATTACTTTCACTAACGTAATATGCGTAAATGTGGAAAAACAAAGGTGAAGCAATACTGTATCTAATAAATTTCCAACGACAAGATATAAACATTAAATATTATTTAAGTGCCTATGTACTTACCGATTTCAATGACTGTCTCCTTGTTAAGGTTATCTGAAACAAATAAAGTTATAAGCAATTTACGATTTTCTTTAACAGCAAAGTAAATATTTTTTTTTTCGTTTCGTTTCGTATTTTGATAACAGAATTTAATGATAATAGGTTTACAATATTATGTTTTTATGTGTTGCATAAAATACCTTTGACTATGATGTTCTGTTTCTAAAAATGTTCAATTTATTACACTTGACCTATTTAAATATTTACAAAATAAATATTTTATATTACTTACAAATTTTATTTATTTTTAATGTCATTGGTTGATGTTGGTGCAGATAAAATTTATTATTGGAGTGACTTTTGGTAAATGAAGTGCAATGTAATATAAAATATAATTTATTTACACTATGACACAAATAAAATTTTTACATAAAATGATATGTAAAGAAAAAAATGAGGTGTGGCCACCACACGACTTTCTTATACGTATGAAAGTGTTACTTCCGGTCCGAATATTGAAATTTCATTTATACAAAAAATATTCCAAATGCAACTCTAAATACTTTTGTACTCTTCATAAATATATATATAGATTGCATAATTTACGACATATTTGCAAAAAATCGTTATTCGGTAAGAGTAAAAGTGTTAGTTCCGGTCCGAATTTTGATTTTTTTTATATACAAAAGGTATTGAAAATTAAGTTCTAAATACTTTTATACTCGTAACGTACCTGTCTAAAAAGCATGACTTGCAAAATATTTGCAAAAAACTGATTTTCGACGAGAGTAAAAGACCTACTTCCGGTAGGAATTTCGAAAAACTTTTTTAATAAAATTGTTCGCAATTTCAATTTTAAGTACATATGAATTCTTTATAAATTTGTCTAAACTTAGTAGTTGACAAAATATTGGCAAAATTCGATTTTTTCACCGAAGTAAACTACTACTTCCGGTCGGCCGATTTTGCTGAAAATCTAATCAGTTCTCAAGAGGGAGATTATACTACTAAATGCAAAATTTGGAATAGATATCTACAGCGGTTTGAGCGCTATCGTGGTCACACACACACGGACACACACAGACACACAGATACACAGACATTTTTTAAAAACCACTTTTTTGTTATCAGGGGACTTCAAAACGTGGACATCTGCAAAAATCTCGAGGTCGAAAATTTTCATCATCACAATACTTCCTTATACTACGTATAAGAAAGTAAAATGAAGGACTGTCGTGTTACTTTGAATGGATATATAAGAACTGTTTTATATTTTTAATAATTTCTGGAAGAAAACTTCTTTCCCTCTTTAATTCAGAACCGTAGAAGGGATAGTAAATAAAAATGTACCCTTATTGACAAAATAGTTTTGTTCCAAGAATTTTGAATGGAAAATGTTCGTGGCGTGTCGTTTCAAGAAAGACCGCGACTTTTCCCAACCCCAACTAGAAAATTGATATGCCAGCCGTGTATCATAAAACAATTTAGATATTACACTGGGTTGTCTTAACAATGGCAAGAAATGCATGGCAACAAGATAGCACATAATTAATAGATATTAAAAACTATCCTAGATTGCAATCTCGTAATGAAAATAACATTTATATATAACTAAAAATAAAAAATATAAAACATCAGTTTGACGAAAGAATTTTGAATGGAAAATGTTCGTGGCGTGTCGTTTCAAGAAAGACCGCGACTTTTCCCACCCCCAACTAGAAAATTGATATGCCAGCCGTGTATCATAAAAGAATTTAGATATTACACTGGGTTGTCTTAACAATGGCAAGAAATGCATGGCAACAAGATAGCACATAATTAATAGATATTAAAAACTATCCTAGATTGCAATCTCGTAATGAAAATAACATTTATATATAACTAAAAATAAAAAATATAAAACATCAGTTTGACGAAAGTACAAACAGTCATGTCACCACTCGAAAAACGATTTTAAACAATACTCCTGATGTATAATTTCGAAGTGCGGCATCTATTTCTAAAGAGAAAAATATATGCAATAAATAAGAAATTGTATGTTATATTGAAATTTTCAAAATAAATTCACTATTTTAGTGTGTAACAATATCCAAGAATTTGTCAATGAATTAATAGAAAACAATAAATAGATGAACACTGTATCCTTTTTTTTATATAAACAGCAAATGCTGTCAACGGTTTAAACAAAAAATCAAAAGCATTTGTAATTTTTGCCAAGGGTAATTTCGGAATTCATAAACGGGCTGCGCCACAATTATAATATGTACTATTAAGGTAAAAACATAAAAAAGTGAAGTACGACTTTTTTGTGTTAATTCAAGGGAAGGAGGTAAGGAAAAAGAAAAAAATAATATCATAAGAGAAACAATTCGAGGACAATTGATGATGAACCATGAAGAAATTGCCAGTAGAAACACGGAAGTTGATACTATAACAGAAATAGAGCATGAATCTTGCTTTTTTAATAAGACAGTCAATTAGCGCAATAAATGTTTTAAAATTTATAATTTGAAATTAAAAACATGGTTAGAAACAGAATCTTAACATGAGCATAGCTTTGTATCGTTTGAATTGACCTCATAAGATCTTGTAAATTATAAATTTAAATATCGGAGGAGGTATAATACAAAAGTGGAAGTTATTTAACAACAACTTTAGACAATAAATTGTATCATTCCTTCATTTATTTTAATGGAATAATCATATAATGCAAAAAATATATTAAAACAAGGACAAATTTGAATGAGTGTGTACATAAAATTCCAGTGTTTCTCAACACAGACTACGAATTTTAATCCTTTGTTACCATAAACAAGCAATTTTCATTTCCTAAGGCTTTTTGGAATAATAGGGTGAGTTTTAAGAATGTTTGTTTGTAGAAACAATAATTTTAAATTGTTTAATTTTTTGTAGAAGTTAATTCAAATTCCATAAGAGGCTAAACACTTTCTTTTTAATTAAAATAGGCGATAATATTGCATTTTTAGTGTTCCAAAATTATTTATATAGACTACCGCTTATAGAAGTTTGGGCACAGAGTAAATACTAAAAGAAGTCAAACTTCATGGAAAAATGAAAATAATGAGAAGTGGTCACCACACGACTATCTCATTTTATGAAATTCTTTATAGAAAAATTAATCAAAATCCTATTCTAACTACTTCTATTCTCTTAATAAATCTCTATAGAATGAATACCTCACAAGATATTCAAAAAACGTGGTACTCGCTAAGAATAAAAGTGTTACTTCCGATTCGAATTTTGACATTTCATGTATACAAAAAGTAATTCAAATCTAGCTCTAAATACTTTTGTAGTCTTGACAAATATATATAAAATGCATAATTTACAACATATTTGCAAAAAAAAATTCTTATACAAAAGGTATTGAACTTATGTGTTTTAAATACTTTTGTACTCGTAATTTACTTGCCTAGAAAGCATGGTTTGCGAGATATCGCAAAAAACTGATTTTTGATAAGAGTAAAAGACCTACTTCTATATAAATTTGTTTAAACTTAGTAGTTGACGAAATATTAGCAAAATTCGATTTTTTACTGAAGTAAACTACTACTTCCGGTTTACCGATTATACTGAAAATCAAATCAGATCGCAAGAGGGAGATTATACTCGTAAATACAAAATTTAAAACTGATAGCTTTAGCCGTTTGACCGCTATCGTGATCACACACACACTGACAGCCAGAGAAAGAGAGAGAGATTTTTTAAAATCACTTTTTCGGTATTAGGAGACTTCAAAACGTAGACACCTGCAAAAATCTCGAAGTCAAAAATTTTCATCATTACAATACTTCCCTGTATAAAAAAAAGTAAAAGCGTAACAATTTACAAAATAAATATTATTTCGGCAAATATTTTATTACTTTTCTTTGTTAGATATTTGTCAATAGAAGTATAATCAATACATTTAATTTCTGTTATTTTCATTCCAAAATTGTATTGAGTGCCGTAAGCGGTTGTGTATGTATACATAAAATTAAAAAAATAATAATAAAAGATTGAGTAGCAGTTAGTTATTCATTACTGGTAATGTACTTATCGTCCGGTACGCAATGTAAGTAAGGTATGCGAACACTGAGATATTAGATGTATCAGTACCAAACACGTAATGTGGTTAAACATTGACCGGGAATTTTAAAAGGCTGTCACTGTATATACTTTGAAATGTATTTATTTGGGTAACAAACTCTATTTCCGTATTTTACATCAATAGCGGTATAAGATGTTAGTATAAGAACGATAATAGTATATACATATGTGACTCAATTAATACTAAAAGTAAAATCGTTTCCATTATGAACTTTTATATCATGATATGATGCACGCATCCCGATAAAACATATTTACATCCACTTACTGTGCTATTAATTTGTACTATAATGAAAAGATACTACATCAATACCTGGAGGACTAATTTACTTTCTGCTTAATGAGCTTTTACAGGTTTCGTATGTGTGGGATTTAACTCGAAATATGACGTAAATTCCCTACTTGTATTACAATTTTCTGGGAAACTTATTTTTGGCCAATAAAAATTGTAGGGAATGAAATATCCGATTTTAAATTTTAGTTCTAGGTTTCATTTAGCAATTTTAAAGTAAACACATATATATATTCATAAACTCATTTCATCGACAATTTGTGGATAAATCACTGACTAGGTGTTTGAGAAAGAGATTGTCAGTAGACGAAAATACGGATAATTAGAGTGGCAAGGGTTAAACAACTTTTGTAATAGTTGTGCTGCAACTTCCGATGTCCCTATCATCAGTAACATCAGTAAAAATCTAGTTGAGTTTATTTTAAGCTTATATCTACACATTTTCTTCTTTATCATTTATATGCAGTATTAGAAGTACAAATGCGCGGCCGGAAATAAAAATCTAATCAGACAAAAATCGCTACCTACTTTTTTCAACATGACAGTAGCGTATATAATCCAATAATCATTCGCCATTAACGGCGTAAAAATGAGCAATGCCCACATTAAATACTTTGAGAACACAATCTACACCAGATGGATTAAGTACGAGGGCGTATTTTTATGTTATCTACCTAGCCATGAAACAAAAGAGTGACGATGTCAAACAAATTATTGAAAAATTGCTGTCACTGTTAGAAGTATACATGTGCTAAGTTGTGTTTAGTTTATGCTGTGTATAGAGATTTGAGACGGTCCATTTCTCGATAAAATGAGTGAAACTAATGTTGAACATCGCAGCGTAATAAAATTCCTGACAAAGGAAGGCAATGGTCCAAAAGCAATTCATGAAAGAATGGTTGCTGTATATGGGGAAGATACACCATCTTATTTCCAAGTAAAATATTGGTCTAAACTCTTTCGATGGGGCCGAGAGTCAATCAATGATGACCCAAGGCCCGGACGACCCGGTTGAAGCTCGAACTGAAAACATTGTGCGAAAAGTCGAAAATTTGGTACTGAAAGATCGGCGTGTAAGATCTCTGTCATTGCCAATGAAGTCTGTATATCCGAAACAAGTGTTCTCAAAATTTTGCATGACGATTTGGGTAAGAAGAAGGTGTCTGCACGGTGGATACCCAGATTGCTTACACCTGAACAAAAACTGTGGAGAAAAGAAGTTCCTCAGGGGTTCATAAGGGCTCTCCACCACCAAAAAAAGCCAAGACACAGTTTTCTGGAAAAAAACTGATGTTTTCTGGGATACTGAAGAAGTTTTACTTATTGAATATATGCCGAGAGGATCTACCATAAATGGAGAGGCCTACGGAAACACAATTAAAAATTTAAAAACTGCTCTGGAGGAAAAACGCCCGCATTCTTATCCACAAAAAACTTGTTGCTGCATGACAATTGTCGGGTTCATAAGGCAAACAAAGTTCAGCAGATAATCAATGACTGTGGGTTTATAGAGTTAAGGCATCCACCTTATAGCCTCGACCTAGCTCCGTCAGACTTCTTATTCAAAAATTTAAAAAAGGATCTCAGAGGAAAGCGTTTTGCTTCTGATGAAGAACTCAAAGAAACTGTTGAAGAATATTTTGCGGGGTTACCGAAGTATTTTTTTCTGGGGGTATGGGGCAACTGGAAAAAGGATGGAATAAGTGTATTAGTGTTGAAGGGAGTTATGTAGAAAAATAAAAAAAAATTGTTCTCTTATGTGCTTTTTTTCATGGCGAGGTAGATAACATAAAAATACGTCCTCGTAGTTCGCGAAAAGCAAGGTTAGCAGAATGACAATTTGTCTAAAGGTTGCCAGACATTTTAATTAAAAAAATGAGGTGTGGCCACCACACGACTTTCTTATACGTATGAGCATTATAGAATTTTACGATTTTTTTTACAAAAATTATTCAAAATTCTATTCTAACTACTTCTATTCTCTTAATAAATCTCTATAGAATGCATACTTTGCAAGATATTATCAAAAAAGTGCTACTCGCTAAGAGTAAAAGTGCTACTTCCGGTCCGAATTTTGAAATTTCATATACACAAAAAAAAATTGCAAATCCAGTTTTAAATACTTTTATACTCTTGATAAATATATATAGAATGCATAACTTACGACATATTTGCAAAAAATCGCTATTCGATAAGAGTAAAAGTGGCACTTCCGGTCAGAATTTTGAAATTTTTTTTATACAAAAGATATTGAAAATTATGTTTTAAATACTTTTATACCCGTAACGTACTTGTCTAAAAAGCATGACTTGCGAAATATTCCCAAAAAACTAATTTTCGATAAGAGTAAAAGACCTACTTCCGGTAGGAATTTCGAAAAACTTTTTAAATAAAATTATTCTCAATTTTAATTCTAAGTACATATGAATTCTTTATAAATTTGTATAAACTTAGTAGTTGACGAAATATTGGCAAAATTCGATTTTTTCGCTGAAGTAAACTGCTACTTCCGGTCTACCGATTTTACTGAAAAACTAATCAGATCTCAAGAGGGAGATTATACACGTAAATACAAAATTTGGAATTGATATCTACAGCGGTTTGACCGCTATCATGGTCACACACACACACACACACACACACACACAGGCACACAGACATACACAGACACAGACACACAGACACACAGTACTTCTATTCTCTTAATAAATCTCTATAGAATGCACGTATAAGAGAGTAAAAAATGAGGTGTGGCCACCACACGACTTTCTTATACGTATGAGCGTTTCAAACTATACAATCTTAAGAATTTTTCTATACAAAACTTATTCAAAATCCTATTCTAAGTACTTTTATTCTCTTAATAAATCGCTATAGAATGCATACTTTGCAAGATATTCGAAAAAAAGTGCTACTCGCTAAGAGTAAAAGTGCTACTTCCGGTCCGAATTTTGAAATTTCATGTATACAAAAAATATTGCAAATATAACTCTAAATACTTTTGTACTGTTAATAAATATATATAGAATGCATAATTTACGACATATTTGCCAAAAATCGCTATTCGGTAAGAGTAAAAGTGTTACTTCCGGTCCGAATTTTGAAATCTTTTTTATACAAAAGATATTGAAAACTATGTTTTAAATACTTTTATATACGTAACGTACCTGTCTAAAAAGCTTGACTTGCGAAATATTCGCAAAAAACCGATCTTCGATAAGAGTAAAAGACCTACTTCCGGTAGGAATTTCAAAAAACTTTTTAAATAAAATTGTTCTCAATTTTAATTTTAAGTACATATGAATTCTTTATAAATTTGTATAAACTTAGTATTTGACGAAATATTGGCAAAATTCGATTTTTTCACTGAAGTAAACTGCTACTTCCGGTCTACCGATTTTACTGAAAAACTAATCAGATCTCAAGAGGGAGATTATACACGTAAATACAAAATTTGGAATTGATATCTCCAGCGGTTTGACCGCTATCGTGGTCACAGACAGACAGACAGACAGACAGACATACACACAGACATTTTTTAAAAACCACTTTTTTGGTATCAGGGGACCTCAAAACGTGGACATCTGCAAAAATCTCGAGGTCGAAAATTTTCATCATCACAATACTTCCTTATACTATGTATAAGAAAGTAAAAGGCGTCTCATCAGTCATAGTGTATCAATATCAATTCATGGTGTGGCTGGTCGCTGGTTTGTCTCCTACTTGGAGAATCGCTCGCAATTTATGTAAATGACATCACTTAAAAACAGTGATATTTATAAATCTGAATGAACTTTTGCCTACTCCATTGGTGCATGTTTCACTGGGATCAGGGCCGGGGCCTGTTCTGTGTGCCTCTATATCAACGATATTCTGATATTCTTAATATTTATTACTATATATTATACTGTATGCCGATGATACGTCTGCTATTGACAGGGGCAGGACAAAGGATGAAGCAGTGGTTAATGGTAGTATTTCGTTGAGAAAGCTATACACTTGATTTTCTGTTAATAGACTGTGCATGAATCCAACCAGAACAACGATGCTCTTTTTTTCGTATGAGACAGAAATTTGTCAATTCGAATTTAAGTTGGTATACACCTAACCGATATTCTCTCTTGGAGACTTCACTGGGAGGATCTGTATTAAGTTAGATAAGGGTATAATTTCAAATACGTGTGCTACGCAATGCCATCGATTTGTGTATTCTTAGAGTGATTTACTACTCATACATCCATTGCAGATTGAATTATGGCGTAATATTTTGGGGTAACTCTCAATACTCTTCGCAGGTTTTTGTTATACAGAAGCGTGCTCTACGATGTATGGTTGTTGCTACTCCGCAGATCAGTATTTAGTGAACTCAATATCTTACCGGTTGCTTGTCTGTATATTTTGGATGTTTGCCGAAACACGTTCACTTAACAGAGTCAGAAAACTCTCCATGGTTTTTGGGGCTTAGGTTGTATAATAAATTGCCTTCATTTTAAAAACTCTCGACTATGGGTATAAGATTGAATTGAAACAATATTTATTAAGTCTTTTTGTTTCTTGCAATGTTCGAGAGTATCTTTATTGTAACATGGAAAACATTATATATATTATATCATTTATAACATTTAATAAGTTTGAATGTAACATGACGGCTTATCCATTATTACTAGTAGATCTTTGTCAATATTTTTATTTCAATCCAATATACAATTTCTATTCTATTTCAGAACATGTTGCAAATAGTTGTAATAAATAAATATTGTTATATTTTTTTTTGTACTCACCGCCTGTAAAGTGACATTTGGCGCACGCATCGCTCGACCAGCAAGGAGTATTTCCCGGTCGAGGCGACTGTAAAAATTGAAAAAAGCACTGGCTCTTTGGCACATTTAAAAAAAGTCTAACTTGATAGTAATAAAATTTAGTCTATAAAATACTACTTCCCTCGACTATTCTTCACTAAAACTTGGGGAAATAGGAGTAGTAATTAAAAATTCATCCAATAAATTTGTGGCGCCATCTATTTGACTATTTCTCAAGTAACATTGAAATTGTCAGTTAATTGTAATCAACCCAAAAAGCGATGAATTCACTATAGAAGAATAAAAACGTCATAAGCAAGAATATAATAACTTAAACTTAATTTAAATGTGAGTAATAGGTACGTACAAGAAATGTTTCAATTAATTAGGTAATCTATTTTAGGTTAGGTATGATACTAATCAATATAATCAATATTTTTTAATTTATGCTCGTACAAAATAGTTATTTACTAAGCAAGTGCGGGAAGACTGTTTTCTCGCATGAGCGCACATTGTAAGCACGAGCGACCGCAGGAAGTGAGTGCTTTTAATTGGGCGAATGCGTGGAAGATGTCTTCACGCAAGTGGTTTGTAAAATATTTTTTTACGAACATTAAATTAAAAAAATATTATTGATTAATGTCATTAGTATCATACCTAACCTAAGATAGATTACCTAATTAATTTAAGCATTTCATGTACGTAACTATTACTCACCTTTCCCTAAAATTAAGTTATTATATTCTTACACATGGCAAACTTGAGGTATTTATTCTTATATTTATAAATTTATAGTACATTTATTGCGTTTTTTTTTGGTTCAATTACAATTTATTATATGAACTGCCAATATGAATGTCAATAATAGATGGCACCACAAATTTATTGTAAATTTTTAATTATTGCTCCTATTTCCCCAACTTTTAGTGAAGAATAGTCGAGGGAAGTAGTATTTTATAGACTAAATTTTATTACTACCAAGTTAGATTTTTGTTTAAATGTCCGAAAGAGCCAGTGTTTTTTTCAATTTTTACAGTCGCCTCGACCGGGAAAACCTCTTTCCTAGTCGAGCTACACATGCGCCAAATGTCACTTTACAGGCGGTGAGTACAAAAATAACTATTCCTTTGCGCTACTTTAATGTATATTTTTTTAATATATATTTTATAATTACTTTCATTAGCTTATAGTAGAGTTTGTTTGTGATTGGTTTATATATATTACGTATTTTTTATAATTCTGTTCTTTTCTTTTTTTTTTTTTGGAAATTCTTCTACTGACTTGTCCTATTTATTCGTGTAGCAAAGGATCAATAAATATTATTATTATTATTATTTGCCTTATCAGTTTATACAGTGATACATATATTTTACTTTTTACATATAAGTATGGTACTAGTCAAGAGACCGAACACATACTTTTATCTAAATATACATCCTATTATGTGACATAAAAATAGAAGTATATATTCATCTATTAAATTGAGATCGTCTTTGAAAAACGTGTACATAGTTACACAAAATACTTGTTCATTCAATGATTTTTAGAGAAAATATCGCAATTACATATTAAGATTTCAGGCTCCGCCTGTTCTTACTTTCATTATAGACGTAAAATGAGATCACTAGGAATGCTTGAAGGTGAAATAAACACATTATTTCAGGTTCAAACTCAAGCCTATGTATATTTAATTAAAACATCTGTCTGTTATAACCGTAATAATGTGCCGCTAGGAAAGTATGCTACTTGATTTACATACATTTGTACATATGCACAAGACTATTTTCACACTCAGATACACATTTCTTTGGCATATGTACTACTTCTTAATTACATTTATTATTCTACAAACTTCCTCCGGATTATCCATTAGAATTCTTTTACTTTGTAAAATTTATATAAAATTGAATTAGAACACGTTGGTATGTTCAGAGAAAATATACAGCTTCTTCCACTTAAATATTTCACTACTTCCCTTAAAAAAAAAAAAAAAAATTGACGCAGTAAAACACAACTGAAATAAGTTGACATTCTAAACAGAATACTGATTGAGTCAACCCTCCTAAATATGTATACCCTTTGCCCCTTTGTATTTACTAGAGTGTCTTTCCCTCAGGAAATGGACCGCCCCATTTTCCTCTATTTCCTTTTGATAGTACATACATATAGATTTATCTGTACTATACTCTCGTAAAACTTTCTCCAGAATATTAGATTAGGACGTACGTAATATAAATTGCCTAATTTGTTTATTGCTAAAATACAATTCCTTTGTTAAACAATTTCTTTCACATGAAGTCCTGTTTTTACACACTAGTCGTCTCCGAGATTCCAAGAGCACATAAAATGAATTCAAATACATCCATAAAAATTATTATTTTGCTATTATCCATAACAATGACAAGCGTGAGAAAGATACTAAACCTTGCAGTGCGTTGGTGTATATGCAATATACAGGGTGTCCAGAAACTCTCCTGACAAACGAAGACCGGAGATTCCTCAGATAATTTTAAGACAATTTAACCCAATTCACCCTAGTCCAAAAATGCTTCCTAAGGGAGCTAGAGCTCTTTGAAGATGGCGCCTTGTAATTAGTTTTTTTTTAATATCTCCCGAACGCTTCTATTTAGAAAAACAAAAACTGGTATGCTTATTTATCCTCCAGAGATGAATCGATTCCATCAATTGCGAATTTCTAGTACCGGTCATAGGCGTCCGTTTTGGGTAGGTGAACGGTTATTTTAACGCATAACTTTTTTGTCTTTAACTTTCAAGCATTTGTGACACTAGATTATTACATTTTCAGGTATTCTTGTACTAAAAGGTACTCTTACTTTAAGTCGGTAGGATACACTGTTTTCTGGAAAAATCGATTTGAAAATTTTTCGTTTTTTCGTCATTTCATCTTTCGTCATTTCAACTTCGCGAACTGACAACAATTTGACAATTAAAAACATAGGTTTTATTTCTGTTGGCAGTTCAGAGCGAACTAGTGAAAAAAATAATAAATTGAATTTTAATGACGAAAAAACGAAAAAATTTCAAATCGATTTTTCTAGAAAACGGTGTATCCTACCGACTTAAAGTAAGAGTACCTTTTAGTACTAGAATACCTGAAAATTTAATAATCTAGTGTCACAAATGCTAAAAAGTTAAAGACAAAAAAGTTATGCGTTAAAATAACCGTTTACCTACCCAAAACGGACGCCTATGACCTTAGGAAGCATTTTCGGACTAGGGTGAATTGGGTTAAATTGTCTTAAAATTATCTGAGGAATCTCCGGTCTTCGTTTGTCAGGAGAGTTTCTGGACATCCTGTATATGTATACAAGGTGTCTAAAGTTAAGTGTTCACCATTGCTAACTTTGTTATTATTGAAGCTACGAAGTCGGTTAAATTAGCAAACTAGTAGGACTTTTTTTTTGCTGATTACGTTAGTCAAAATAGAGAAACAATTGAAGAGCTAGTTTCTGAGATATTCACAAAAGCAACAAATTTTTAAATGGAACATCCTGTATATTTCGACATATTTTGAGAGAGAGTTAAATTCTAAACAAAAAGTGAGTAATAGACAATCGTCCTAAATTTAAAAATAAGCGAATAAAATGCACTTGAACTCTTTGATTATCATTATTTTAATATGTAAGTAGTATTAAAGTAATGATAATCAAAGGGTGATTAAATGCAGATTTTGTTTACACCATTATTATTATTACGTACACAAATAACAAAAGATAAGAAAATCAAACATAAACACAATTAGAGTTAAATATTCTAATATTACGACTGGAATTTTCCTAGAAAAAAACATTGTTTAACTATATAAACAAATAAACTAAAAACTAAAAATAAATAATATACATAAACCAACTGCAATAATGAATATACATACTTCAATATGCAAACATTTTCATTATTAATGTAAAATTTCTGATGTTCTCTATTAGTGTTAATAGATTTTAGTTATATGCATATGCAGTTCATATTATATATAGCACTGCAAGCCCCTTTCTTCTAAAATATTTTATATTTTACGTATACGAAAACGTTTATCGAAAGACGTCATACTTAATTAGTTTAAATAAGCTACTTTGGCAAACTAAAGGTTGTACAGTAGAACCCCGGTTATCCGGGCTGCGTATTATCCGTGTCATACGCATGATGACGCAATATCGATATCGCCAGCAGTGTATTAGGGGAATCCCTGGGAATTATTCGCTTTTCATCTGCTTTATGTACATAAATGCAAGTTAACCTGCCTATGTAGAGTTTATTTTTTCTTATTTAGTGTAAAAGTTTACTTATGTAGAATTCTGGTTTTTATTCTGTTATCTTTTTAGTATGTATGCATACATACATACCGTAAGCGTCATATTTTAATTTCGGTTTACACTTCTATACCATGCAGAAGATGACCTTACAATATGCAGCGTAGCCTCCTTGCTAACAGTGGTGGGAGAGCAACGTAGTGTCGATGTCGGGGGAATCGTTTGTCGAGAGTACTGTCTTGGCACTACTTGGCAGCCTCGCTTATGTTTATCCTTTAGTTTAATTCGTCGCGCTCTTTTCCTCTTGCTACTTTCCTATCAGAAATTAAAATATGACGCTTACGGTATAAGAAATAAATGTTCGGATTATCCGTGCTTTTCAATTTTCCGTGCCTCGTCCGGTCCCGTGGAGCACGGATAATCGGGGTTCTACTGTATAATAAAATTAAGAGATTTTTACTCAGAATTTAAACACCACCTTAAAGAACAAACATCTAACTAAATAGAAAGGGACATGTGTGTACACTGTACATATACATATAAAATTACCACTTTCTCAAAAAGAATAACGCATTTAAAGCATTCTCTAGGAAAGTAAAAAATGAAAGTAGGTAATTTTAACTAATGCATGTAATAATAATAATAACAAAAGAGGACTAATCTAGGCATGAGTTTATAAAAACTCGTTTGAATACTTTAAACGCTTCAAGAATAATACATATAACAAGTAAAATTACTAACTTTCGTAATAACAAACCGTATCTAGTGACTGCACTTCTATTCTATTTGAAGATTACAAATTTACCATTCAATAGCGAATAACTACTGTCAATACTTTTAAATATGTACATGATTCAAAAAAAAACACAAAAAACATCAAATCAACGTCATTTACGAATAATATTTCACCTTTACTTCGCCTAAACTTTGGAAATTTAACTTCCGAAGGTTCTTTCTTGCCCATAAATCTCTCAATATTTATTTAATAATAATCCTATTCTTACATAACAAATAGTATAAGGAATCACAATATTTAAACTTTAAAAGCGACAGTATAGTCGAATCCCTTGATGTTACGTTTCGTGTTCCACTTTCGCCTCGTCGTATTTGAGTGCTAAACAACCAGCAAGTACACTGATAAAGCGTAACACTGAAAGAAACGTGGGAATGTTGCTCCTATAATACAGGGGCAAATGTTAAAATACACAAAACAAATTGTTGTTATAATTTTAAATTTTAGTTAGTTATTTTCAGACTAACTTCAATCTATCCATTTAAATAAATATATGTAGTAAATATAATACACTATTACAATATATGTATATTCGTACCTCGCATACAACCGCTCGGTATAGTATCAAATTTACAATAACAAATTTGTTCTAACATTGAATTAATCGAACTCAAAAAAGTGTTGAACATTATAAAATATGTATGTACGTACGATATGTATTTGAAAAAAAGGTCAAGTAGCACAAAATTGATCAATTATCGTATAATTCTACTTGTAGATTTATATTTATATTACTTATTTTCCTACATGGTTAGAAAAATTATAGGAGCGATCTAGTTAATAAAAGAGTTTGGCGGATAAAGAAGTTAATATATAGTATGTACCAATGTATATAGAATTAAAAAAACATAATACTCCTAATTTTAGTAATGGAAAACGCATGTTCAATTTTCTCTCTGTCACAAGCATGCTAATGAACTGCTCTAGAAAGTGTAGGCGTGTTAACATAATTTGTACGTTTTCATATATAATTTCGTATCGTAATTTACTCTTTAATCCTTTAATTTCCAACAAAAGATCAAAAATAGTCGTCGTTTCGTTTGTATAATTAAAAGAAACCGTCGCGCGTCGCGTCGCAGCAAATTCCATAGTCTCTCAAGGGTTGAAAAACTTTTTTCTAATCTGGTGTCATAACAAAGCTATAAACGCATCGAAAACGATGCGTTTATAGCTTATAAACGCACACTGTGGTTTATAGATTATCTAGTTTAATTTAGTTTTTCGAGTGTGGCTACATATAATTTGTAAGCATAATGTCACAAAGTCAAAATGGTAGTTATATTTTCAATGTACAATATGCAAAATATCTCTGAAAATTAAACGAAGTAAAATATTTTATAACTATAATAATCTGTGCGGACGATGTTCATCAAACATTTTTCAAGTTTTAGAAATACAGCACTATCGGCAAAATAAATAAATAAAATAAAGTTGCAACGATCCATTGTTCAACAAATATTTTATTTTTAATTATGTTTTTGAATTGTAGAGTTAGTGTATACGTTAATAGATACATGAGATGTATCTTGGGCATTTATAGTAACACCAGGCAAACCACTCGTACTTGCTAGTACAATATTTTGATGAAAACTATTATTGCTGTCTACCGTGGTGGTTTCGTTTGAACATCCTGGAATGTTTGTATTGTTTTGAGAGCCAAGCATATGAGATATTTTAATCTTTTTGTTTAAGGAGGATTCAATATAACCCTCGGCTACAGCTGAGGACTTTCAACCCCCATGATTTTTTAAGGTCAACAAATCACCACCATGATTTGCAAAATGTGTTACACTAGATCTTCTAAAACAGTGCCCTATAAACAATTCTGGATTTGGCAATTTCAAAAAACTTGCAATCTCTTTAGGAATTTTACATATAATATTAATACCCATTGGACTATTAATACACTGACCATTGCGATAGGTCAAGAAAAATCGCTAATGACTAGTATTAATAGGCCGTAAGTTATAATATTTCTTAATTAAATCGATCCATATTGTATCTGTAATTACGAAGAATCTTGGAATATTATTTTTTGTTTTAGGTACAGACATAGTGATGGTGTCAGACTTGTAGTCAATGTCATCCACAGACATATTGGTCAGTTCTTCTCTTCTACAAGCTCCGATGTAACCTATTATCAAGACTACGTACAAAGCGATAGTTGTGAAAATTGTATTTACTTTCATCGCCAAATATATTTTATTATCTGCTTCTTGTATAAATTTAATAATGTCTATTTCTTCTAAAATTTTAGATTTTTAGGTAGGTAAACTTGAAATAAACGACTGAGGAAAGCTTGTTATTACTTGTACTGTGATATATCTACATTTTTATATATCGTTAAACAAGACCTCATCATAGAATAAGTAGTCCATAGCGTAGATGGTTTATATTTTGTATGTAGTAATTGAAAATAAGCAATTATGTAATCCGTTTTCTGATATAACATGAACTTCTTTTTGTTTACATCATTCTTCAAACTTGAAGTACTGCTTCTCATAATTGCTGCGGGATTTAGTGGGAAATAAATTATTAACAACGTTTTCAGCAATTTCTCTGATTTCAGATGGTGTACATGAAATATTAGTACTCATTTTAGATTAACTTTAAGTATGAAATACTGAATATAAAAATCGCGTATAATTCAAATTTTCAATTTATGTCATGTGTGTATACTGCCAACCACCATAAAAATTACTATATTTTGAAATTCCTATTATTTTAATTTAAAAAATTATAAAAAGTGGCAGATTAGAAAAAATTACATAAAGAACTCGTGTCATAAGACACTTATTACACTCGCCCATTAGGACACACCTCGCTGCACTCGTCGTGTCCTGAACTTGGGCTCGTGCAATAAGACTTGTCTTATGACACTTGTTCTCTAATATACTATTTTAAGTAAAAATCAATCATCGACTTATTGTTAATCAGAGCGTATATGTTTTTATTACAAGCATGCATTCAATTGAATTGAAGCCCCATCTAGATAGTACAACAAATTTCGGCAACATTATAAAAGTTTCAATCCGGATGGCACTGTATTAGTTTAATTAAAGATTTGTTGAAATTTGTTGAAATATAAGTACCTAATGTATTTTTGGGCAAAAATGCTAGCCACTGAGAAGTTACTCAACCATATTTTCTTTCGAAATGTTGGGCTCACCGCATAAAATGGAGTTAAACATCGTGAACTAAAGACGTATTTTCACATTAAGTATTGAAGGTCGGTCAAATGGATCTAAATACAAATTTCAATCATAAAGTGTTATTTGTTTTCAAGAACATCATACCCAGAAGTAAACAAAATAGCTGGATATTCTAAAAGAGAGATATTCTAGAAATTATGTTAAATTAATGATGTAGGTAACACACAACCTTCATATAGGTACGTACGTAGAATCTGAATTTAACTAAATATTCCTTGGTTACTAAATTATGTATTTCAAAATTTACATTAAAACACATGTATAGTCTTCATAAATTTACTTAGACTACATTGTTTGGACGAATCAGATTAGCAAATATGTCCATCGCCTTGTTTAGTATAGTTGGCATGATGAGTGAAGCAAGTGTACACGTGTCTGTTGAGCAGCGCATCATAATAAAGTAACTCGCCTGTGAAAACGTAAAACCAACTGAAACTCATCGCGCACTGCAGGCTCACGCTGGGGAAAATTCACTTTCATAGGCTAGTGTAAAAGTGGAGTGGACGAGGAAAGGCGAAGCCACCCTCCAGAAGGTGAAAACGCGCTTGTCTGCGGGGAAAGTGTTAGCAACTGTTTCTTGCGACTGAAAAGTCCTGCTCGTTGATTTCTTGAACGAACTTCGGACCATCAATGCAGCCATTTTCTTCTTTTCACGGATGAGACATTTTATTATGATGGGTAGCTCAACAGATGTGTACATTTGCTTCTCTCATCATGAGAACTACGAAACAAAACAATGTACGCATCTGCTGTGCTGATTACCCCGCTCTGTCCCCGCCAATCAAATTCAACCGCCCAACTACATACATACCGTTAGCCTTCCTGACACTTGGTCAAGAATGGCTCGTTTAAATTTGATTTTCCCTCGTATGTTCAACTACAAGCTTTAATATACACGATGTAGTGGAGAAATTTGGAACAACTATAAGTACAAGAATTTTATCAAAATTCGGACCGGCAGTTATGTTTTTACTTTAAACGTGGTTTTTGTACCGTCGAATAGCAATATTCTTGTGAATATATACCAAATTATACATTCTAGGTAGGTTTATTAAGAGTATGAAAGTATTTATACCTTGATTTACTACAGGTTTCGTATACTAACATTTTCAAAAAGCAGTTTTTTTGCAAATATCTTGCAAATGATGTACTACGCAGAGGTTTATTAAAAGAATCAAGGTATTTAAAGCTTAATTTAGAATATTCGTATGAAAAAATCGGATCGCATGCACAAAAGTCGTAGGGTGCACACACTTTTTTTTTAGATAGTGTATAATAGTGTATAATAATAATAATAATAATATAATGAATAGAACGTCTAAAATAGTCGGTTGCAACTTAATGAAAATTGATTAACTCATCCCGATTTTTGGTGAAAGCATCCAATGTAACATTTACATAAAACAACGTAATAAATGTCAGTTTACTCGGCGAAATTTGATATTTTTGTTGATAACCGCGTCGACGACTACGTGAATTACGCATATCTGATCAAATTAATTCGTCCGTCTCTGGTAAATGGTCGTTCAAAAATTACACCCGACGCCAACTGTCTATATGATACGCAATTCGAATGCCATAAATTCTTCTTGCCACGTTAACTATGTAATTTGCGACCGTAATCGGCAATTATAACAGGTAACCCACAGTCTAAGTCTGCTAATTAACCATCGGCGGTAATTGACTTCGTCTTGCTCTGTTAGGTCCGTTCATTTAATGGATTCTCGATGCCTTATTATTATTATTATCATAACCGACATCTAATTCTGCCCTAACACATCTACCCTTTTAAGTAAATAAAATTTGAGTATGACTGCGATTTGTTCCGCTTTCGCATAATTATGTGTTCACGAAAATCTAAATTTCATGTTAGAACAATTTAAATTTAGTAGGGTACTTACATCTACAATCTCATTTTAAAATAAATCTTTCTCTAACCGGACATTGTGCAATTTCCCAACAATCTCACTTTACATGTCACCCATCACTAATAAATAACATGTTATTATCAGTGTTGTACCCGTACTTTTTCGTACAAATCCCGGACAGTTTTTTATTTAATGTGATTACATCCACTGATACGTGGTTCAAAAAAAGAGATGTGGGCACCACACAATCTCATTTTATACGTATGTATGTGTGTTCCGAATCTTTTATACAAATGTTGTACCAAGTTACATTTTAAATATTTTTATCCTCTTCATAAATCTGTAAGTAAAATTATTCCAAATTTAGCTCTAAATACTTATTTACTAATAAATCTGTATAGAATGCATAATTTGCCAGACACACATGTCAACAACTGCTATTATATAAAAGTAAAAGTGCTACTTCAGGTTAGCATTTTGAAATTACTTTTATACAAAAATTAACTGTTTGTATTCTTTAGAAATCCGTCTAAACTTAAGAGGACTTCTAAACATGAACATCTGCAAAAATCTCGAGGTCGAAAATTTACATCATTTCAATGCTTCCTTATACTACCTATAAGAAAGTAAAAGAATTATTTTAAAATTGAGTTCGCAGAAAATATTATTCGTTATAAAAGTCAGGGACAAAATATGATCTTATTTATCTTATTGGTCTGGAAATTTGCTACTTTTAAGGCGTAATTTCATGTTCTTTATTTCTGGAGTCCTTTGTATGTTAATTTAATTTGAAATTAGAATCTTAATTTTGAGTTTAAAATTTAGCGCTAATCTAGTTGAATATTCAATTCCCTTTTTGAGATCGTGACATAGATTTATGTGTTATATGTATACTGTCTTAAGTTATTTGTCTTATTGCTCAGTTTTGTTTCTAAATCTATTTTCACAAGTTTTTGAATGTTGTACGTTCTTCAATCTTCAACTCTTCTGTTCTTTCCTTAATTTAATTATATAATTTTATACACGTCTTTTAGTTCATGGACATTGGCATTTGCGAGCACGCTTCACTGTCAACCATAAGACATCATCTAAATACATTGTGTTTAAATGATAAAACTGGACTATCAGCCTATTTCTAATAAATCTTAATACTAAATAATTATCGGCTACATTGGTTCAAATGACATCCTTAAACTAGTTTTAATATTTTCACACCCTCTACAGTTTTAAATAGCTTTGTTCCCTTCAGTCTTCGGAATGGACATTGGTTGCCCAGCAGCTGAAAGACCTCTGAGTTTACATGAGGGTGAAACCTTTCTTTATGTTTGTTTGCAAACCTTTTAACATCATGAACGGTTGGAATGCCAAGGTATCTCTGTACATCACTATTTCTAAGATACTTTTGCATTGCATTTTATTATAGAAAGATAATAACAGTAATAGTTTATTCATTGTAATTAACATGACATGAGTCAATAAATTGATCAAATTAATTAAAAATGCACAATTATCTGTATAAGACAATAAAACAAACAACAACAACAAAACAACAGAAATATTTCAATAAGCCATTTATATTGTCGGAATTTTATGTTGAGTTCCTGTTTTTTCTTGCTTAGGGTTTCACACCACATCAGCTTTGTGTCCAGCGATAGGCCAAGATATATAGCTTTATTCTCAAAGTACACTAAAAACCTATTTATTTTAGTGTTCTCAAGTCGTTATTTTTTTTTCATTTTTCGGTCCATGGTGGACCGAAAAATGGTATCACATGTAATTAATGTGTAGTAGATGGTGGACGATGCCTGATGTCTTGTAACGCTGTATCATCGGCAAAGGTGACAATCATGACATTTTCGGATTTTGGAAGGTCAGTCGCAAACAATGCGTAGAGAACAGGTCCAAGGATACTTCCAAGTAGCCTTAATGTCTTTAAGGTAAATATTCTTGTTATGTACTTATACCGGAGCCCCCGAACTCCGTTACGGGTAGGTTGCTACTGTTACGTTGTAAATTTACTTTGTCTATAGTTCGCAAAAGATTGTGTACCTATTGTCTAAATACGTGGAATTTTGTATAAAGTTCATGACTTTTTGAGCGTACCCTGTATATTGTCTATTTCACCGGTCGCTAAGACTGCCTGCAGTATGCCTCCGTGGGTACAAAACCTACTATTGAGCCCTCACCGCTCTAAATCACATACCGCGAACATGACAGATACATTTTGTGTAAGATCGGGCATTTACACTCTGTTTTTGTGAAAGCCTCTTTATCTGAATAACTAACTTTAATTATCTTAGCTCTAGCTTAATCTAACCTACCTGTAGTTTCGTATTTTCCGCATTTGCAATTATCTTTACGCCTTGCTTAAGTATATAAAAATATCTTCTTATATATATTACGACCGATCCCTACCTAATGCATTTATTGTAGTTTGTAAACGTTTTGAAACGATAATCAAGATATTGTGCTAACTGTGTTATATATTTTGCGTTTTGCCAAACACAGAATCTCGAGCAGGCCCCGAGTATTATTGTTATTTTCCTTTTCCTTCGCAGTCGTCTCTCTAAAAAAAAAAAGGTAAGGAGAATTAATTAAAGAAATGTTTGGAGTGTAAGGCATACTATTAATTGCTGTCGATCGCTTGTTGCTCTATCTTCGATATTCTAGTATTAGGAACTTCTGTTATTCCGTCCCCAGAATCATCGTAGGGGTTAGGATCATAATTTTCCTGTAACATAAGTTTGAGATCGGCCTTTCTACCGTCTTTTGCAGCGTTTGGATATTTAAGCTTTAGTATTTCGTTATTTACCTGCAGAAATTCTGTCCTTTCGCCCAATAAAAAAATAGAAACTACGTGTTGAAGATCGCTTGTTTATTTTCTGTCATACCTATCGGCTAAGTAGTACAGTTCTATCTGCTCACGGATTGCCAACGTCCGGCATGAAATACCCCTCTCGTGCGGTCGACTTTATATCTCCTATTTACAATTGTTGAGTAATTCGCTTATGTTCTTCCTTCTAAGATATGTGTAGGATTACGTTTAATTGTGTTTAAGTCACGATGTCGTCTCTCCTTTATTGTCAGATTAGTTGTGTGCTTATTATGTTTATTTGAAAACTCCCGCCTTTAGGTTGAATCCTTTCTAGTGACGCATTGAGTGTGCGTGATCTTGGGTTGTAACGTATCTACCGTAAAGGTCACGGTTAGGTCACTTTAGAAGTCGAGCTTGTTATAAGTGCATGGGCACGATATGCTTATTGTCTTTTGGTGAATTTTATCACTTTGTCTAAAAAGTTAGACTAACGCTTAGGCGGCTTTAATGAGATAAGTGTGAGTTATCGATACCTTTATTAGGTGATTTACCGTGAATTAATTTTTATCGCAATACCGTTATCTAATTTACGAATGCCACGAGGTGGATTTTGAATCGTTTTCGTGCTATGTGTGACTTCTGAGTCCTTACCGTGGGATCTCCATATTATTTCTTCATAATTGGGGTAAGTTTTCAGAGCTCTGTGTTAAATTTTCGGGATTTTATCGTTGGGTTTTTTTTTTTAAACTTTATTAGGATTCTTTTGACGGGCACTAAAGCCCTCAAAGGCCGTTAGGATTCCTTTGACGACCATTTGAGCCCTCCGAAGTCTTATTTTTGGGGTTATCGCCCACTACAGGGGTTTTATCCACATCCAGCCCACCTGTGGAATTGGAAATTTCTCCAACAAGGGAGACGCCGCCATCTTGAACATCTGCAGCGTCTTTCCGTCAGCCATCTTGCCAAATAAGGTTGTAAAATTTTACCTTATATATTTTCGACCGATTTTCGACGACTTAACGTTTGAGTGCAAGACTTATTTCGCCTAGTTATGAACCAAGAATTTTTGAGTGGTTTATTACCTATCGCACCTCTTAGTCAACTGCGAGGTCACAATATAATCCTGATTAATTTACCGTTTTAATTTTATTAATTTTTTTTGTAATAATCAGATTGATCTGAAATTTTGTATTTGTCACTACCGTAATTATTGTAGCCTTATTTTGAGGCAATTATTTAATTTAAACTTAATCTAGAAAATTCATAAATTTTATCTCATTATTTTCTTTTGGGTAGATGTTAGACGATCAGTAATATACCTAGTGATTACTCTGCCGTTACAATGACTGTAGGTTACTTGAAGTATTGCAATTTTGGAATTTATAATTTGTTTATAATTTAGTACGTTTAAATTTCGCTGTAATCTTGTAAGATTTTGCCTTAATCTCTTGTCTTGCCAATAATTAACTTTCAAATTCATTTAACGTAGTTCATGTAAGCAAACCTGACGTTTTGTTTTGATTTATAAGTTAGCGAATTTTACACACTTTAGGCTAAGACTTTATTTTAATACATTAATCTTTCTTGCGCTTATTAAATTTTATAAATATTATTTCACCTTTGTATTGACATTGCCAAGTGGCATGTAATTGAGAACTTTTGTACACCTAATTGTGAGGTGAAAGAAACGTTTCGGCAACCGACCAACTCCTGCTGATGCGCAGAGTTTATGTCTAATCATTAAGGTTTTTTTTTATTTATATACTTTCTAATTTTGCAACTGTCACCTACGCTTAACTTTTTTTTATTCACCGTCTGTCTAACTTAATTTTCGATTTAACTTTCATTCAACGCATTGTTTTAATTTCTGATTTCACAATTTAATTTTTTATTTCAAACTTATATCCGTACAACACGTTAAATTTAATTAAATTTTGTTATATTACGAATACCTTATCTTTTATTTCTTTTACCTCTGCATATTTATTTATTATTGTGACGAGGACGCACATGAGTGTGGGTGCTTCATATATACAGGGTGTTCAATAGGTAACCCGCTGGAGGGACACAGCCAGTGGTAGATCGTAGGAGGCGCAGGTAGGTTATCTGTAGATAGCATAGTGTCCTGGTGCCCGGACAATCGTCGCAAGCGTCGTTGCCGACCGACGCTCTACTATAGGTGTTCTCTTTTACCTGAACCGTCACGCCGTCTGCGACAGAGTTAGCTCGGCCCTGCGTTATCCTGTTTAACAACCCCCTATTGCGACTCCCCGTTTCATATCTTAATCAGCCGTTATCTTATTGCGACGTAGATCCGGTAGCACTACCTGTATTAAAAGACTGAACTTCGTTACCATTTTCTTGAGTACTTGACCATCCACTAATCTGCTTCTGAATTCCGTCATGATTTATCACAGCGAGTTCCCGGTAGAATTCATTTAGTAAGTGCTACTGATTATTTGTAGCCTTTTGTTTAATTGTTTGGTGGGCAGTTGATAAGTAAACTCAATTCTGTACATTTGCTTTTAAGTAGTGTAAATAAGTCAGAGTAGCTGGTTTTACATTTTCGCTTCAGCAAGCATAAACGATGGGTATGTAAATGTCATTCTTGTAGACATGTGAAGAGTTGGAGGAAATGCTTTATGCAGTATTCGAAAGTTCCATTCATATAAATTTGTTCTTGGTGTCTACACATAAATTCCACGTTAGAAGCACATGAAAATACAGCAATCGCTCGTGGAATGTCATTCATAAGAGCAAATTTCTCAGTCATTGATGATGTCGGTTTGATCACATTAAGAATTTCCTAAACTTCTTTTACTGAATGTGGTAATTTTGCAAGTTGTTGCAGTTTCGCATAAGATATATTGTTGGCAATATACTTTACATCCTATGATGTTAATGTCTCAATAATATCTTCTTGTTCCAAAAGTTCCTTAAGGGGCCCACACACTGAGTTTTTGTTCGACAGTTTTGTTCGACGAACAAGTCTGTTCGAACAAAAACGATGCAAAACCGAAGTGTGTGGGTCGAAAACCGTCGTTGATGTTGGCGTACAAAGCTGCTGAAAATAATCTGGTTCGGCCTGTTTATGTCCGTCGAACAAAACCGTCGAACAAATCTGAAGTGTGTGGGGTAAACAGTTTTAAAAGACGATGATTTTTTTGCAGTGGTGTAGTTCTATATAGTTCATAACCAACGTTTTGCTGAACAACACTACCGAACAAAACTGCTGAACAAAACTGTAGTCTGTGGGCAACTTACGTTCGTCGTTTTTGTTCGACAGACTTGTTCGTCGAACAAAACTATCGAACAAAACTGTCGAACAAAAACGCAGTGTGTGGGCCCCTTTATAGATTAATTTCCTGGGTTTGGTAGAGATATCTTCGACTGTCTTTCTCTTAACACTATTACTAAATTTTTGTCGCTCATAATATTCATGGTTGTGTTTGCCAGAAAATTTTCAGAAAACGTCGTTGAAGAGAAACGCTTTTGCACAAGAGTCTTTTTTATGCCCTTCCAACACTGCGGAAGACTATAACTTAACACAGGAAATTTAAACTGAAGATCTAATATTCATAGTATACTGATTTACAAGATTCAAAGAATCAGATTAATTACCTACTATTAGTATTATTAACACCCGCTAATCCGAACAAGTAAGGGAATTCAGGATGGGATTAACGCACCTTTTCTATCTGGCATATTTTAACATGTAGTATAACGGAATTCGTGTGCGTCCACTTATACTATACTATTGTTATATATGACGTAAACATCGGTTATCTTATGAGGATAGTTGTTAAGGTATTATTTCATAATTTATTATACAAAAAATGATGTAATCAACACTTCTTTTAATTCCAGATTTAAATTAATTTTGAAAAATATTTATTTTCTAAAAATAAAATAACTATAACTATAATAGTATGCCAATTTGTGTAAATTCATTGGTTATACTTTTAAAAAGAAATCTTTATAACTTCAAAGTATAATTAGCATCAGAAAATACTACGTAATCTACAGCAAATTCTTTAACTATTTGATATCATGAGAGAAATTCTATGTAGTAAATATATAGCTGGTAATCATTCATAACTTTGATGGCTATGTGTTATGTTATTCATCTTTCAACTAAACACTTTAACGGCAATTTCAAAAAACGATTATGTATATCTATCAATTAGAAATAGACTATAAATCTGCAACGGTAATTATCACAAGTAAATATATAATACGTTCTTAATGCTTTGAGTACACATTCATAAAATTAGCGTACATCAACCGTCTAACGAGTCAATAACTTCTTACAATGAGTAACCTGGGAGGCAGCTTCCCAACGTTTATAATTTTAAAGATATTTTCAGCTTTGATGATAAGTCTTAAGTAGTTTGTTCCTGTAGGATAAATTTAAAGAGTGGCGTAGTTTAAAATAACAATTTTATTGAAGTATGTATAGGTACTTTTAGTTTCATTTATTTCCAGAGAGTTATATATACATTTGTGCGTACAGGATTTTAAAAGGTTTAAAGAAAGAAAGGGACTATATGTTCTTGCGCATACATTAATGATTAATACTAAATTATAATAATATACCTGTCTCTCAACATTCACTTGAGAAAATCTTCACTGATAAGAATACCAATTATCATCCATAGTTCAATAATTTATTAAAAATGTAAAGAGAGAGAATTTTCGGAACGTATTTGTTTTAAATATATGTTTGACAGTAATTAATTAATAACTATATTTTTAAACAAAATTATCATTTAACATTGATAAATAAATACTTAAATTTGCTCTGTCTGTTGATGTTATCTGCAGCAAGATAATAACCAATCATAAGTAGGTAATTGTATATAGATGCAATATATGATTCATATATGTTTTTTTTTATATGCGTATTGAAGCAAGATTTTCTATTTGGGTTCCTTTTTTATAATGATATGTAAATAAGTCGCTTTGAACAACTGAACTTCCTAGAATTACTTAGTGGTTCGCAGCAATGAGTGACAACATTTTCAAGCAACCGTGGGCTATCAAGCTTTATTCAAGACGCCTATCGAGTCAATGTTTTGTCAAGGGCACAAGTTTTTATGTTTCATTGTATTCACATTTAATATCAGCATTATTTTCAAGTAATTACATATTTTCGTGTTTCCATATTCATACGTAATATACTAAACATATATCCAATACAGATACCTATATAGAACGCTTTTAATTTTGCATTTAAGAATTATACAACAATAGGGTCCTGTACTATACGCAAATATATTTTTAACAAATATAAGACTATGATCATTCAAAACTATTTCTCTAGGATTTTCTTGAAATCAAAATTATATCCTTTTTTTTTTAAAATATGATATAATTTGGCTAAGAATAGAGAAAATATTTTCAAATAATATTTTTCTCACCTAGTCAAATTTAATTTCATGAAAATATACCGGCTAGCTGATCCAAACACAGTCAAGCAGTAAGAAAATCTTTTCAAATATAATTGTGCACTGAAAATCTTTTCGCATTTACATTTTCAAAAATCGTTTTAAAAATTGCATTTTTTACTAAAAATTTCACATGTGCGAACATTGAAACTTTTACTTCTAGTGCGTCTGCGTATATATAACGCTGAATACACATAACTAAAATCTTTTATTTATATTTAAATTATTTCTTCACTATACTCCACATATAGTCTAAAATTGCACGAATAAATGCGTCAATAAAGTGGGACGATTTGTGTAGGAGAAAAATGTACAAAATATGCAAATTTAAATGTTCAATATATTAGTTCTTGTTCATCCTACATAATCCCTACACATACAAAATATACATACCTAAATGCTACTCTTCCATTTACTTCTTTACACAATCATTTATATGAAGCAATTGTTACAAATAATTTAAAAAAGAGACATAATAAAAAGAGCGAATTCTCAAGAGCGAAACATAAGTGTTTATATTACTACGACAATAAGAAAAACGAAATTAAGAATGTAGAATTAGAACTATTGTCACGTTATTAACAAAGATTGCAGAAAGATGTGGCTTGGCTCTAAATTTATGGGAATTTAGGTAAATGATCAAAGTAATAATAATAATTTATTTAATTACTGGTGTATGTAACTACTCAAATAACGTTAATTCTTTCAATAAGTAAAGCAACACTTTCAAGTCGATGCACTTTTTAGATTGTTTTCTTTGGCATATTATATACCTAATATTTCCGCATTTTCTGGATACACTAAAGTGCCCTTTACACTATGTGATTTATCACATGATTTTGCACATGATTTTCTCACATAAAATTCGTATGATATGATGGTCTCAGTCGGGCCCGTGTGATTTTGGCCATTTTACGTTTACACTGTGTGACTTGCTTCCTTGGTTTCTCTGTGATTTGAAATTAGTAAATGTCAAAACTGTAGGGTTTGAGGTTAGATTTGCAGTTGTTTGTTATTGCTGAAACTTCGCGTGTGAGCAAGGAAGCTGCTTTTAGAAAAATGATTCCAAACGATTAATTTTTGATTACAACGTCTATCTGCATCATATTGGTCCAAAAAAGGCAACAACGGCGTAATTTAGTAGAAAAAGTCAAGAGAACAAGAAGATTTTGGAGCCGCAAGTGGCTGCAAAGCCGAGACTACGGTCGAGGCATGTCAAATCTGTTATTCAAAGAAATAAAATATGAAGATCCAATAAGTTTTAAAAACTTTTGTCGTATGTCATGGAATTCTTTTATTTCAATTTTTATACATATATTATTGGTCACCTTAAGATTCTTAGCAAGTGGAGAAACGTACCAAAGTTTACATTATTCGTTCCGCATTTCTGTCCCCTCACTTTCAACTATAATTCCCGAAACAGTGACTGCTATTTATACTGTTCTAAAAGCTAAATACCTGAAGATACCAATTACAACAGATCACTGGTTAAAAATCTCTAATAGGTTTTACAATGAGTGGAATTTCCCCAATTGCTTGGGTGCTCTCGATGGAAAGCATGTAGCATTTTGGGCAAACGAAGTGAATGGTTCTTTCTATTTTAATTATAAACAATTTCATAGTTTTATTTTGATGGCGCTAGTAGATGCAGACTATAACTTTCTATATGTGAATGTAGGTTGTAATGGTCGTGCTAGTGATGGAGGTGTTTATAATAAAAGTTCATTATGTAGGGCTGTAGAGAGAAATTTACTTGATTTTCCCGAAGATGCTATTCTGCCTAAATCTACCACAACAGTTTAATGAAACCTGCTGGACAAAGAACTAATGAGGCTGAAAAAGTTTTCAATTATAGGCTAAGCCGGGCTAGACGAGTTGTAGAGAATGCTTTTGGAATACTGTTCAATCGATTTCAAATATTACAAAAAGATATAAATTTGAATGTTGACAAAGTTCAAGATATCACATTAGCCTGTTGTGCTCTTCATAATTATATTAAAGAAAAAGATGGAAAAAAATTCTATTTAAATGGTATTGACTGTGAAAACACAAATACTGTAACACTAACTAAAGGTGATTGGCGAAGCAATGTGTACATGACAAATTTAGATAGATGTAACGTCAACAAATCTGCTGATCAAGCAATAGCTATCCGAAAGAAATTGATAAGTTATTTTAATAATGAAGGTTTTGTACCTTGGCAGTGGAAGACAATAAAACGCTTCAATTTTTAATGAACATCTTTATTTCCTCAACCTAAGTAATCCTACAAAAATTATCAAATCAAATGGATGTATTACACAAATAAATTTTATCAAAATATGAAAAGGAGTTTTACATGTTGGCTTCATTAAAAGGTATAGTTATAATATCCAATGGCTGCAATGGCTGGATGATTTGCCTGGCTCTTTTGACAACTGCCCACTGTTTCTTTGCCTCATAAATCATATTATTTATTTCATACTTTACGTTATTAATGAAGTCATCATCGTCAATATCTTTCAATTCATCGACAATGTACTCCGCAAACACGTCCCAGTTAGATTTTTGTTTGTTGATTGAACTATGCAATGCCTGTAATGTTAGAAAAACTTTTTAGATAAGTCTCAAGATTACAAGCCAGTCTTACCTTCAATGTAGACACCGCTTGGTTTATAATCGGCCCCTGCTCTGTTTCATGCATTTTTCTTTTTTGGGAAATGGCTTTTGGCGTCTCTTTTGAGTGTGACGCATTGTCATTGTTACACCTTTCATTTTCTTCAGATAAATCTGTCTCGACAGTGTCGTCTTCTGGTTAGTCACACAAACAGAAAAAATTGGTCAGGCAAATAAGCTATAAGTATAATTATGTATAAATCCTTACCGATCTATCCGTAGCATTCAAAGTACTTATTGTTTTTCTCGTTTTAATATAAGGCGTAAGAAACAGAAGTTTCTCATACCACCATCTGATACAGTTCTTCTGTTTCCATTCCAGAGTGATGTGTCCCCACTTTGGCTTTTTCGTAGGAAAACTGTTGCCTTAAATTTGTTATTTTCTTTTTTACATCATCCACTAGAATCCCAGCATCTGATTTCTGCAGTTCAGCTGTTATGGCCAAAAGTGAATCGTTTCTTGCATGTTTATTTGAATAATGTTATGTTTGCTATCATATAAGCATGCATGGGTCTCATACAATTCTATGAGATTACGCGTGATTTCTTGAGTCCAGTCAACCTACAAAGTAGAAATATAACTTCAGTGTATTCCAATATTTATTGCTGGACGATACAGATAATTTGTTCGATAAAAATTATTTATTTACCTTTCTAGCCATTTTTTACGACACTTCACACTTTTATTATGTATAACCTCAAAAGAGTAATGTCGGTTAAGCAGATTCATGATATTATCGGCAATCATTCGAAATCTCACATGAAAATAGACACCGTTCTATTCTGGATGAGGATGTATGATTCGATTTGATTTTTTTTGTGACTGGCCTCACGAGTAACTTTGTATATTAAAACACATAGTGTAAACAGCAAAATTCTTGCTTGTGATAAAATCATGTGCAAAATCATGTGATAAATCATATAGTGTAAAGGGCACTTAACAGAGGCTAGTGTAAGTTATATCTTACTTTTGAGGTCTGGAAATATACCGGGTGTCAATGAGATCATGTATCAGCCCTACATTTAAACACCTAAAACAGAACTTTGAAACTTTGACCATATGTATGAGTGATTGGTGGCTTAATCGGGTGCGTTCAGTTTTTTTACAGCACTTCCGGTCAAATCGGAAGTGACATTAATTTTGAATTTTTAAGTACAACATTTAGTATTTCAGTTCATATTCGGTTTCTACCGAAAATTTGCTATCCATTCCAGGTAAAATTTTGGCATTTCTGTCAAAGATAGCGGTATCTATCAAATTCATCCATTCAAATGAAATTGTTTGCTAACAATTTCTCACACTTACACTCATTGGGGAAGGAAACATTTATTTCACGTTGGAATTACTATACAAAAATTAAAAAAAATGGTAACATCTATTTTTTATTGCACTGTCATAATTGGCATAATTTTTAGCCAAGTGATATAAAATATGCTATGGTTTAGTGGTCGACAGGTAGTAGAAAATCTAAAATTTTCTAAAAGTAGTTTAACTCCAAACCAACAGAACAATAAAATAGAGTTACCATTGGAAATAAACGTCACTTGCAAATAATTGACAAACTACTTCTAGTTTTGACAGTTCACGATATTTTTGTGTATTGTCAAGTTGTTATTGTGTAGTTGTTATAGGTACAATATACTAGAAAGCAGCAATCAATCGACTTCCGTCATAAAGGAAAAATAATGACGTCTGCATTGCCAATTTCATAACAACGAACATAATTACTTTATATATTACTAAATTTAGAATTTCAATGGTATAGAATACATTATATGTATATAATAATAATTACAGGATTATTTTAATTATTAATATTAATTAAAAATGATAATGTTGACGTTATTTTAGCCAGTTTTAAAAAAATATTAACATCGGATGTTGGCTTACATGAAACATCGTTTACACGTCGCTAGTGATTTTGAATTTTGAATTCCTTGCTGTCATTTGACAGTATTGTTTGACAGTATTATAGGTTTTGGTTGCTGTTCTTTATGTTTGTTATTGTATTGTAGTATTATTTTCAAAGTCCATTTTAAAATTAACGATGCTTAAGCCATTCAATAGTCAGTCAAAGGCGCTCATTAGCTCTTTGATTACTTACATACAAACGTAAATTGAATAACAATTACCGTTGACAAGTGTGCGAGGGGTATGTATACATATTTGTTGTAATGATATCAAATAAATATTAATATTATCATTTTAGAGGATTGCACAAGCTTTAAATATTTCCATTGAATCTGTGAGTAGTATTTTTAGACACGTAAACAAAATGATGCTCACCGAAGTCCTAAAAAAACGTTTCAGGAAACTGTATGTGATTACTCCTGCAATAAAAGCAACAATACGCAATACGATATGTGTAAAAACGCTATGTTGCTTATACAACTCATTGAAAATAAAAAGAATATTATAATGTTAATGGTGTTTTTTAGAACAACACTTTACATGGGCTTCGTTATTATCACTGCCAGTGGACCATCATATCTTTGATGGCTCTGTTGATTCTTTTGGTAGAGTACTAGTAGATATTGGTTTCAAATATAAGAAAGACTGTCCATAGAGAAGATTAAGGAAAAAACACATGTTGTTCTTCCTCGAACTAATTTTCTATAAAAATATATGAATAATTTACAATCTAAAAGTCCACTAGAATGTGTCTATTTGAATGAGACTTGGATTTTTGAAAATGGTACTGTAACCAGATCATGGCAGGATGATAGTTATAAGAGTGTATGAAAGTTGACGGCTAAGATAATACTCTGCATTAAAATTGACACGTGTCGAGTACTACAAATTTTGCTTTGGTTTTAGGTTTATAGTCATTTATGCAGGTACATGTAATGGTTTTATTAACAGTGCCTCTTTAGTATTTTTTCAAATACTTGTAATCCTGATTACCATCACGAAATAGATAGAAACAATTTCTTAAATTAGTATGAAAATGAACTGCTGTGTACGCTAGAAGTTATCATAGCATTTATATGATAAATCTCCTAATAATTCTTGAAACAAAGGTCAAATAAGAGAATGGTTAAGAGCCATAATATACTATCATCATATTACTACATATTCAACCCGATAGAGCATATTTGGGGAATATCCAAAATATATTATAATAAGGACATGGGAGAGCAGGATTTTGAGGAAAAATGCAGTTAAGATGTGGAATCAGACCCAGAAATGAGGATACCTGAAATTTAGACAAATACTCTTAGATACACTAGCAGTGGAATCAAAAAATGATGGGACCGAGAATTGTTGCTTGGCAGAGAAGAAGTAATACCATTTATTATAAATGTTCAAAATCTAAAGACAGTAGAAACAGTGATAATAAACAAGAATGTAAAATCTATTATTCTTTTTTGATAAATTTTTTATATATTACTACAATTAATTTGTAAAATTGAAAATTAATAACTTGAAATAAAAAAGACATAAGGTGTCTTTTTTTTACAAAAGTAAAATATTTTAGCCATATGTAGTTATTGTACAATAGTGAGTGTGTGTATTTTAGACGTTAATAATCTAATTATTGACGTTTAGAGTTAGTTTAGTATTTATCCATAACAAGTAATTATTAATGATGTAGTATAATGTGATATATTGTTTGTGTAACATATAAAATTACTATTTATTTTTATCCGGTATACTAAAAAAGTTACAAATTACCATTAGTTTTATTATTTTATGTGCTCGTCTTTACTTATGACAGAGAATGGCATATTTCATAATATGTCACGTAAATGTATAAGAATATGTTAATATTTTGAGCATATTTTCACTAGAATTTTAGTTTCAAGTCAAAGATGTATTAATTTATATAATTGTTACTACCAATTAAATTTGTAAGATAAATACATAAACAGAAAATGTACAATATATGACAATAAATTGGCTAGATATACTGATTTTAAAAATGTGTACTAATTTAAATTTTGTACTCAATGTTATCGATTCTAAGAAAAAACACTAAATATAAAAATAAATATCTACCTTATATTACTTGCCTGCAGCATTTGTAACTTTCTTTTTGTTGGATTTGTTATGTTCTAAGTTGAAGAGTGTTATTAGTAATAATTTATTACAAATTTGAATAAGTGACGAGTTAATTTGTGTTGCTGTAACATACTTTGATACAAGTTAATTGTAAAGTACGACATTAATATAAATTAAAGTCAGGTTTAAGAAGATATTTTAAATAATGAAGAATTATTAAAAGAGCTTGCTTCCTAAAATATACATATTATATAACCATTGTTTAAGTATTAAGAAATAATTACACAGAATAAAAGTACGAAGAGTTTTGTTTTTTATTTTTACTATTTTATTAAATGAAATGGTGTATTCAAGATGTAGTTTTATTTCATTATACTCACAGAATAATTTATTTTTAACAAAAAGTCCTTAATTTACATTCAGATAATTCGGTAAATTTTGATGTCAATATAACCTCAAAGTAAACTTCAGAAATCGTAAATTTTATTTGTCGATCACAATACTAACATTGACATACTACAACTGTTACATCATGGATTTTGATGACGAAAGTCGATTGTTTCGTGCTTTCTACCATACCTATTTGGTAATGTATACTCGATATGAAAAAGTTAATATATGTACTTTTAATTTATGGAGAGTGTCGTTAAAATTCGAGAGCGGCTGCAGCGCTATATGCACAGCGCTTTCCAGACTGACAGCACCCACCCCAAAATGATGTTATAAGAGTTGAATCTCAAGTCAGGAGAGAGGAAGCCGATCCGCTAAATAATGATGCAGAGTTTATTGTTGACGAAGCAACAGAAATTAATGTAGTCGCCTTAGTTGAAGTTAATAAAACGGTTTCCCTCCGACAAATCGGCCGCGAGTGAAGTTTTAGTTATGAATCAGAGCGAAAGATTTTAAAGAAAGATAATTAGAAATCTTTGAAATATCAAATAAACCAACAGCCTATATATTTATCAATTATGTATTAGAATGATCATATACAAACAAAGAAACCTTCGTGACATTTGTATTTAATTAAAAGTTATAAATATGCAATTATTAAATTAGTCAAGAAAAACAATGGTATCTATGTTTTCCAGCAGGCGATAATTGAAGTAGTTCTTTTTAAAGTAACGGCGCCCACTGAACTGATTTGGAATAAGCTAAATGACATTTAGATAAAAGCTTATCGGGAAGTACTTACACTACGCACATTTTGATGATAAGGCGAACGGTTGTTTTAAAACTGCATATTAACAAGTGTTAGGAAATATAAATAATAAACAATTATGAACAATTTTTTCTGGTGAATTGAAAGAATTTTAAAGTGTAGTCTTCAAGGTATAAAGAGATGTAATTTTCATATGTATAGATATATAGGTATGAAAACAGAATATGTAAAAAAACAAATAGCTACTAATTGATAGTAAATTTAGAAAATAAAGTAATAATCTACTTTTTGCTACTTTTTGTACTTGTTATAGTGCTAGAACTGTAGTTAATATTCTTTTGGGGTTACCATAGCTTTTTCGTACCAATTAACATAGTATATCCATGACTGTTTATGCATTTGGATTCAATTGAAATTCTATTGTAGTCAATACATATGAGCTGTGGAAAAAAGATGCAATACATAGGCGTTGCTAGCTAACTTTGTTGTTTAACAAAAAAATCACTGATAAAGTTAAATTCGTCAAATTTATTTAAGTCCGGTGTGCTATTTATTCCCGATTTAATAGGTTTATTTACATTTTTATAAAATATGTCTGTCTTGTATTATAATTGAAGGAAAATGTAATGAATATACTTATAAATAACAAGTAGTTACATATGCCACGATATTAATTTTTAATACAATGGAAACCATTTAAAATGAAAAAAAAACCTTTTCAAGTTTTAGTGTGTTTGCACACGAAAGCAAACCTAAAAAAATCAGTAATAATACCACCACTCATAATCAAATGTAAATTAGAATACTAGTTAAATACTACAAAAAGATTTTTTTTGTTTATAATTTATATTAAATGAAACCTTTCAGGAAAAAGGCTGAGGGAAACGAACAGAAAATGTGACTGGAGGTAAAACGAATGTACTCACCCCAATTTATTTAAAATTATTCAGAAATTATAATCCTCATCCATCAGGTAAAACTGGTCCTAACTTAGATATTCCTTATTTGTTTCTTTACACACAGTAGATTTTCCTTCGAGCTTTAATATTTGGTTATTTCGATTTTTAGACATTAGGTACTGCAGATACAATAAACGTCTGAAATATCTATTACAATTTGAAAGACATTATCAGGACTCACAACTTGCAGCTTCTCGATATTCAAACACTCCATGCACTTATACAGGGTATACCACGACGAGATTTCGTTAGAACAATATATAAAACTAATAAGAGTTGAGTTTTGAAATTTCGAAAATATTAGTTTCGCCTTAAGCTCTTTCGATTTAAAATAGTTTTGAATTTTTGCTTTTTCCGGTTACACCGGAAATGGATATCAACTTCCTTATTTTAAATGGAATACCCAATTTTTTATGATTGATTCATACATATTTCCAACTTAATTTTAAGGATAGTTTGTCTGACAAACTTTACCTCTAAAGGTAGCCATTTTTCAAGTATTTCAATTTTTGTAAAAAATTGACAGCTGCAGACTATTACTCATAACAACATTCCCAATAACTGAATGCATGCACATATTTAAAATTTTAGGTAATCATTTTGGAAAGTATACTGCTTCAAATGCGGTATTTTAAACGTTTCAAAATAATGCAGGGTGATCAGAAAACCATGTTAAACATTTCATCCAGAAAATATGAATATCTTGTTATTTTTAAATAGCAACCTACATTTTTTTCAACATCATTGGATTGCACGTTCAAAATTAGGGGCAGTATGTATTTACTTCCCTATAACTAAAGGTCTTAGTTTCAGAGTTATTTTGGAAAATGTATCAATTCCTTTAACGTTTTATTTTGTATAATCAGTTAGGCTATGGAAACTCATGTAAGTAAATAAAAACAAAGCACGTTATCGTTCAATAATGTCCTAAAACATTCAAATGAAAACTACACAATATCGAGAAAAAGTAGTCTTAACAATACAGTAGAGTCTCGATATAGTGAACTAATTAATGCATGGCTTTATCACTCCACCGAGGTTGTTCACTATTTGGAGTGCAGTTAAGAACGCTCAATAGGAATACTTACAAGGTGTTTATTACTTTATTAACTTAACACTTCATATTTTAATGCTTAAACCTTATAATAAAATAAAAAAATGAATAGCAGTAATAGTGCTTAATAACTATGTAATACAGTAGAAAAAAAAATACATATGCAAAATTAAGTTAGTCAGTGGATTGAAAGAAATCTGTTACTTTTGTTTGCTTTGTTGGCTTATTGTACATTTTTTGAACCAACTTAGTTCTCAAATGTTGAAGGGCAATTACACGAGAATATTCTATTTCATTTGGGTTTTCTTCAGCCCACTGAAAAACCGTATTCAAAGATTTCAGTGCTTCATCAGTGGAAATCAACTTGTCAGTCACTGTTCACTGCAGTGGATAGTTCACTATATGGTGTGTTCACTATATCGAGACTCTACTTCTAATAATCTTATATAAAGTTTTCAAACACATCACCACCTCTTTCTAAACACTTTCTTACTCTTTTTAAAATGTTCGTACGCGTGGCACGCTGAATCATGGTACCGTCTAGATTATTGAACGCGCCTCGCACTGTGGCCATCATATCTTATTTGGTGGTAGCAGGTATACTGTATAGTTTATCTTTAACATAGCCCCAAATAAAATAATCTAAGGACGTTAAATCCTATAAGGTTCTTTATTTCCGATCCACCTATCAAAAAATATGTTGTCTAATACTTCTCCAACAGCTCTGGTACTATGTGCTGGTGCACCAACCATCTGAAACCATTTTCTTCATAAAAATGCAAAGCAAATATTTTGTCATGTTTAATAGCACAAAATACATTAAAAGTCCAAGACTCTTGGAAACGTCGTTGTCTAACAACTCGAGGATGGTCTTCGGACCAAAAATGGCTATTGTATCGATTAGATACTCCATTTATACAAAACTTTGCTTGATCTGTCCACATAAGATTTTTTGTGAAATCGTCGTCTACTTGTGATTTCATTAAAAATCTCTCACAATACTGCGCGCTCTTGTTACAAAATCAGCTTCATTAATATGTTGAACAGGTGAACATTTTTAGGCATGCCACTTGTTCTTTCTCAAAATTTGATATATGCTCATTCTGGATGCATCTTGTTACAAAATCAGCTTCATTAATATGTTGAACAGGTGAACATTTTTAGGCATGCCACTTGTTCTTTCTCAAAATTTGATATATGCTCATTCTGGATGCACCTACTTCAACTTCTGCATTCTTAGAGAATTACTAGGATGTGCTGTAAAGTAAGCAAGTGCTGTTACCTCCACATTTTCACTATCAACAACACGTTTTCTTTTGGTTGTTTTCGGCAAGAATGATCCGAAGGAAATGCAATTTTTTAAAAGATTGCTTAAGATGCTCTTGGTAGGTCTTGACCGATTTGAATATTACTCTGCATACACACGATATGTTCTGTCGATTACTCTATTACATTCACCATATGTTATTATTAGATTTAAAAAATCTTCACGACCTTATTATTATTATTCAAGTATTCGGAAACGGAAGACAAGAAAACGCTGAATAGTACTAGTAAATACCTTACTGATGACAGGTAATATGATTGAAACTTGTTTTTATTTATTCACATGAGTTTCCATGGCCTGACTGATTATACAAAATAAAACTTTAAAGGAATTGATAATTTTCCAAAATAACTCTGAAACTAAGACGTTTAGTTATAGGGAAGTAATTACATACTGCCCCTAATTTTGAACGTGCAGTCCAATGAAGTTGAAAAAAATGTAGGTTGCTATTTAAAAATAACAAGATATTGATATTTTGTGGATGAAATGTTTAACATGGTTTTCTGATCACCCTGTATTATTTTGAAAAGTTTATAATACCACATTTGAAGCAGTATACTTTCCAAAATGATTACCTAAAATTTTAAATATGTCCATGCATTCAATTATTGGGAATGTTGTTATGAGTAATCGTCTGCAGCTGTCAATTTTTTTACAAAAATTGAAATACTTGAAAAATGGCTAACTTTAGAGGTTAAGTTTATCAGACAAACTATCCTTAAAATTAAGTTGGAAATATGAATCAATCATAAAAAATGGAGTATTCCATTTAAAATAAGGTAGTTGATATCCATTTCCGGTGTAACCGGAAGAAGCAAAAATTCAAAACTATTTTAAATCGAAAGAGTTTAAGGCGAAACTAATATTTGCGAAATTTCAAAACTCAACTCTTATTAGTTTTCTATATTGTTCTAACGAAATCTCGTCGTGGTATACCCTGTATAATAATAAAAATACACCTATTGACTATAATATGAAGTTAATTCCGTTGATTAGCATTGTTCATTCATCAAAATACACTACATTATTATTGTTCTTATATGTGACTGCTAGATGTTATCTTCATTAAAGTGATTTTGTAATACATTCCTAAATGTCTCATAAATAATTTTCTAACAGCCACAAAAAAGGTATGTCATATATCGATATGATGATGTTCGGGTAAACAGATGTAAATGATCTTAGTTTAGTAGGTTATAAGAAATTTCTCAAATCTGTCAATTCGAACACCAAAGTGTATGTCTACAACAGGATGCTATTACAAACAGGATTACAAAACTGCCATAGCAATATGATTAATCAACAATCCAGTGTTCATCATGAAAACTTTTACTCCCATCACTTACAGTTAACCGATATTTGAAGAATATAGCGACAGGTATGTAGGCACTTGTTAAACGAACACAGTTTAGTCGTTGTTAGTAGCATTATTGTGTTATTTTTCTGGAAAACAATTTTGTTTGCGTCTTCTAGTTGCAAAATGTAATAAATAACAGAATATATGTATTTCCGCAGATTCAACTTATTTTACGATTCTTTTCAGTAAATAATATAGTGTTAAAAAAGCCTTTAAACACCCCGCTAACATTCTTTATTCATGTACATTGTAAAGCATATATCCTAATAAATGAATTATACCAGTTCACATTTTTGTCCGTAATATGTTACTTTAAAGATGAGCCACTTGAAAGTAAGCGTGGAATAAACCGTTAAACTACTTAGTTAATCCATGAACATGCACAGATTAAATGTGGAGCAATCAGACAAAAGAAGATGAATCCATTTTTTATAAAAAATGAGATGACTATGACCCATTAGTAATGGGGGTTCAGATAAATCCATTGGTGAAGTCAGAATCAAGCTAAATGAAATGTATCCTATTGAAAAGCAGACTTACAATCAAGCAAAAGCAGATAAATCCATTGAAATATACTTTAACTTTAGGTTTCAACGAAAACAGGATAAATCCAGTTAAATTCAATGTAGAATATTACATGTGTAGATGGTTCTGACTACGTTAATCAGCTGTTTCTGTTAGTTGCATCGACGCACTTTGAGCTGTCAAGTTGTTAGATTTTCTTTAGCGACTGTTTATCCGTTGAATTCTTAGATTTGATCTCGGTGACTCCAGTATTTGACCAAAAAATGGAAGAACCAGGAGAAATTGATATTTCTGTGCAAGAAGGTAATAGTTTTATTTATTTTATAATAATCTATCTACATACAAAACTGCTTTCTTCAACAGGCAGTCGAGGAAGTCGGACTAAAATTCCGCAAACTCCTTTTAAGCGAAAATTACTGAAAGAAAAGAAGTATGTCGATAAAGATCCTTTGTTGGCAAATTTTAAACAACCTTGTAATCACGACGGGAAAAGTTATAAGTGCAACAAAATTCGATTGAGCGACATTAAGGTTATGCGGAAGACATTTTATTGTATTCCTGATAAAATCACACAGGGAGAGAGCCATTACAACCGGTCAAAATCTCAAAGAGTTTATTTGCCTGCTAATTTAAGCATTGCAAAACTACATAAAATTTATAATTCGAAGTGTCAAGAAAACTGTAAAAGTAGCTTGTCCATGTTCTCAAGAATTTTCTGTCGAGAATTTAATATAGGATTGAGTTCACCTGCAGCAGATTGTTGTTCACTGTGTACTCGTCTCAAGCATAACATCAAGATGGAAAAAGATGCAAAGAAAAATCTCACATTATGATTGAACTAAGAATCCATAAAAAGAGATCTACAGCTTTTTACGAGTTAGCCAAAGAAAAACCCCCAAATTCAATAACGCTTAGTTTTGTCATGCAACAGGTACAACCTTTACCACGTACCCCCCACTTCCGTCGCCTTTTACTCGCATCAAGTAAGTTTCTACGTTTTTTGCTGCGTTGGAATGAACTCTAAGTCTCCAACCTTCTATACATAGACAGAAGATCTAGCCGGAAGAGGCTTAGTTGAAATTGTTTCTGCACTCCTAAGTTATCTGGATTCTTTAGAATATGATGATATAAGAGTGGTAAGATTATTTTGCGATGGTTGTGGAGGGCAGAATAAGAATTCAAATGTTATTCATGTTCTCAGTTACTGGCTCAAGCTAAAGTCTCCCCCTGGACTTCAGCAAATTCAAATCACATACCCAGTCCGAGGTCATAGTTTTTTACCCGCCGACAGGGTTTTGGGCGGGTAGAAAAGTCTTTACGCAAAAATACGACTCTTATCCAAAAAAAAAGAGTATTTTAAAATATATTCTGAATTTGGACATGTAAAACAACTTGGTGTTGACTGGAAGCTGTACGATATTAAAAGTTTACAAGATAATCTGAAAAAAGTCGAAGGTATGTTTGACTACAAGCGAATATTCATACAAAAGGAAACAGATAATAGAGGAATAAATACTATAAAGGTACAATGCTACCAGAACTTTAGATTTGTTAGTATGACTGAAACGCCACGGAATTTGCTCAAGAGAGGAAAGACGTTTCCAAAAATATTGAAAGAGATTGAATTAGGTCGCACTCTTCCAGACAAAAAGAAAAGAACTATTCGTCACCTGATGGAACAACAATTTGGTACTAAATGGGAGGAAGATGAAAACTTAGACTGGTACAGAAAAATATTGTCTAATATTGGTATGGATGGGCCAAAAGAAGATGAAGATGAAAACGTACACTGTGATTGCTTAGAAGATGACGTTGAAGTACATATTTAAAATTGTTAGTCATCAAATTAATATTCTGAATAAAATTTAATATATTTTCTAAGATTTAGGCTATAGCTTTTGTTACGTTTTTTACAAAAATAATATATTTAAGTTTGGAAGCTATCTTCTGTTGTATTATCAAAATATTAATAAAATTACTAATCAATTTTCTTTAACAATCTATTTTCGAGTGGTTTCACGCGTCAACTATAAACTCTCTTTTTCAGGTCAAGCAAAACCAGATATTACGAACTCAATCAAGCAAAACAAGACAAATCCACTTTATTTTTGTCAAAAACTTATCATGCGTACGGTAAAAAACCGTGAAATTTACATTTTGGTGGTGCTCTATTCAGCTTCATTGAATGAATAAGTTATTTTCTGTTTAAATGTCACGGCATTATAAATATAGGTTTTTGTCGAATATCTCAAAACTGTTTAGAACGGATTTATCTGCTTTTGTCTGATTGCTCCACAAATGTTCACCATACTGCCTGCAGCGTGTACAATCTAGGACTCAAATATTTATCTATCCGCATAACTATCTCTTACATACATGGAGACAAGAAGAGTAGTGGTTAGCACTTTCGTGCAGTCTAAAAACGACACCGCCTACATTTGCCATATTTTCCTTTAATTTACGCCAAGGACAATGGATTATGAGAAAAGGCATTCATCATTTGATTATAACGCCTTTTTGCTTGACTTCAGATCAATCTCTTGGGATAGTATTTACAACATTATTGGTATAGATGACAAAATCGTTTTTTTAAATAACTGCCTGAGTGCCTTATTTGACACTCATGCTCCTTCTATTACTTATAAATGTGCACGGTTGTCTAGTCCTTGGTTAACGGACAATGTCAAACATTTAATGTCTCCGCGATAAGGCTCTTGCAAAATATAAAAACACCCGCCTGGCGGTTGATTGGGATTATTATAAGAGTCTTAGAAATTTTACATCTACCGCTGTCAAGGCGGAGAAAAGGGCGTACTTGAACCACAGATTGAGCAATACCAGCAAGAGCTGCGTGTGGAAGGACTTGAAGGAGTTGAATATATACAAAAAGGGGAAACCCGCATTGCCTGTACATTTGCAGAATGTGAACGAGATTAATAGTTACTTTTCTTCAATCGCTCAGAGTGTATCAGATGCGGATCCAGATGTGCTGGGTTTTTATAGTAGTAACATTAGGCCTGGAGTCGAGATATGTTCTTTTGATGAAGTTCTGGAAGAGGACGTGCTTTCTATTATAAACAATATTTCTTCAAATTCTACGGGAAGTGATAAGATTAATATTAAAATGATTTCATTATCTTGTCCTTACATCATTCCGTATTTGACTTACATTATCAATTTCTGTTTATTTAATGGTGTTTTTCCTTCAATATGGAAGGTAGGTCACCTCATGCCTCTTTCTAAGAATAGCACCCCCAGTGATTTTGCGGACTTGCGACCAATAAGTATTCTGCCGACGCTGTCGAAGATTTTGGAGAGGGTGGTGGAGCGTCAATTGAGACATCATATATCTAGGTTTCATATTCTCCCATCTTTTCAATCAGGTTTCCGACCGGGGTTTAGTTGTGCCACCGCGCTGACTAAAATTACTGATGATGTTATTTCAGCTACGGATACTGGTATGGTTACTGTTTTGGTCCTGCTTGATTTCTCCAGGGCTTTCGATAGGCTCAATCATCAGTTGTTGCTCTCGGTCTTGCATTATGTGGGGTTTCATGATAATGTTGTTTCGTTCTTTCACAGCTATTTGTCCGACAGAGTACAAAGAACTGTATTAAATAATGACATTTCTGACTACACATATTTGAAATCCGATATACCTCAGGGATCTATCTTGGGTCCATTGTTATTTGCAGTTTATACCTCGCAGCTTTTTCTGTTTGATCACTTTAATTGCAAATTTCACTTCTATGCTGACGACACGCAACTGTACACTTCTTTCAGCACCGGGGATGTTGCTGTTGCAACGCAGACTATCAATAGTGACTTAGATAATTTTTTTAAAACCACTCGTCGCCATGGTTTGCAAATTAATGGACAAAAGTCATGCTACATTATTTTCGGTAGTGCTTCCAACAGGTCACAGGTGTGTGACACGTTGGATTTGCATATTAATGGAGTTGGGTTGGTCCGAAAGAATTGTGTTAGAAATCTGGGTCTGCTTATGGACGAAAACTTAAGGTTCAAGGATAACACTACCAACCTTATTAGGCGGGCTTATTGTAATTTGAAAATGTTATATCCTTACAGATCCTCCTTGAATGCTCATGTTAAGACTATGTTGGCCGATACATTGGTCTTGTCCCATTTTACCTTTTGCGATTCCATTTATGGTCCCTGTCTTGACAGTTTAGATAGGAGGAGAATACAGGTAACCCAAAACTCATGCTTGCGGTTCATTTTCGGTGTTGGTAGGAGAGAGAGAATTTCTTTTAGGTTGTCGGAGGTTGGCTGGCTCAATATGGAAAAGCGCAGGCTTTTTCATTTGGCCTGTTTCGCTTATAAAATTATTACTACCCGCACCCCACCGTATTTGCTAAACAAAATTAGATATCGCACTGATGTCCACAGCATTAACGTTCGGAGAAGGGATTTGATTGATATAGCTCGTCACCGTACCACTCACTTCAAGCGTTGTTTTCAATACAATTGTGCTATGATTATGAATGATTTGCAACCGTATTTCAAAGATTTGTCCCTCCGTGGTTTCAAGCGATGTTTGAGAGAGCGTTTACTAAGTGATCTTGTATTTTGAGTTGCTCGAGTTGTTCGGATAGCAGTAGTTTTAAGTTGTAGTTTTTCTTTTTTTCTGTTTTTTTTTCTTTTTTTTAATTACACTTGCGCTTTTGAATAGTGTTCAAAATGGTGTTATGTATGGCTATTTTTGTATATATGTGCACGCACACCTTCTTTTTCTTCTTTGACTCATTTGGTACACCTGGTAGATCAGGGAGCCTCAGGCATAACTGAAGGTGTTACCATTTGATTTCATTATTACCAATATGTAAAATTAATATGTAAAATTAATATGTTAATGTAATGGAATCAATAAAGGTGTTATTATTATTATTATTATTATTATTATTATGCAAGATGCTCTGATATATACTTAGTAAAATAGATAATGAAGTTTGGTAAGTAATTACTGCACTACCATACACTAGCACATTATGAACTAGCTCAAGTAAATGCATATATACGTATGCACTTTAAGATTTTTTTAAGATTATTTCCAACGGTTGTCCCGTCTAGACAATGAATCTGTTACGATTCTCAAAGCTATATTTATAACGACTATTGAATGAAGAATCGTATTATAGAAGGAAAAACTTACACGGAAACGTTTACTGGCTTCATTCCTGGAAAATGTTAACCAATTAGGAATTTCTTGATATATTAGAAGAAATGGTAATCGCTGGGAGCAAGATGAGATGTAGCCAACTCAGTAACGGAATTGTACAACAATACTTCCATACGTGGCTCGTCGAACCCAAGATCTCATAGCATTATATGCAACTTGAGCACCCTCCGTATATAACCCTGATCTAGCGCTCACTAACTACCAATTGTTTCTTCACTTCGAAAAAGATCTAGGTGCTCAGCTCAGCGACGATGACGTGAAAATAATACTTTGGTTGGCAAATCAGGCAGCTAATTTCAATAAGAATAGAATTTAGAAGCTGGTTGTATGATATTATGGTGGTGATCATGTTGAAAAGTAGATTGAGGTACAAGCTTTCTGATATAAATAAAATTAACTCGTATTATTATTACTTAATACAAACCATATTAATAATGGATAGTAGTACCTAATTATAATTCACATTTTAAACGAGATGTCTGTATACAATCTTGCTCTTGCGGTTATTATTCGTTTTTATTTGGGAGATCCGACATTTCATATGCACCAACATCATATAAGCATAAAAAGCTCGTGTTCTAATATCAGCTCAGTAATTAATTGAAAGGACATACCCCTCATTGTGCTGCCATTAAATGTAATATGCAAATGTAACATTATATATTTATAAAGGTCATATGAAAAATGTAACTGAAAAGCACATGTGTATACCGTAAACCGCTATCAACTGGTATTACATACTGAAAATGATATCACGTCACAGTGATATGGTTTTATATGTATTATCGTTAGCATTCTACTATCAAATAGCGGTAAATGTGCACACACAATATACATCTGTGCAGATTGTAACTCTGGATCTCATTGAGTCAGTGTCGATACACTATCATTAATAAATGTTAAATTTGGTTTGTTGTTGTTGTAATATAACGCATTATAATCCTTATTATCATGAACTTTAATATAAATGTTAATAACCACAATAAAAAAAATAACGGAATACATGATGTAGTTATAGTAGGAAGTTAAATGGAAATAATCTCTCTGCTAAAACTAAATTATCTAAGTTAAATATTAACGAATTATATATAACATTATCTTGAGACAGAAGTATTTGATATTTAAACTACATACATGAATCATAAAAGTGCAGAATAATACATTTAGTTAAAACGAAGATAAGATCATATACCTATAACTCCAAAACATATTTGATATAGACGACAAATACATCGTTAAATGAATAAACTACTTCCTGTTAGACAACAAACAAGAGTTCCAATCAAAGTCCATGTATCTGTAACGGGAATATATATCTCACATATGTTTTACTCTAATTTCGAGGGCGTATAAAGGAGATATAATTTCATGGGTAAAATCCAAAATAGCTATTAGAGAATTCTCTTTAGTTACTTACTTACAGTCATAATCTATCCAATTCCAAAGTAAACAAAATAAATATTTGAAGGTAGATGTTGCAGAGAACTGATAGAAATTAGATAATAAATGGCAAAAGATTTAAAAATACAAAATAATTCTAATTTTTGTATTCAATTATAAATAAGAAAGGATGTTACTATTTCATGCTTTTGAAACAAACCTCTATACTATTAAATAAATAAAATAAAAATGAAACAAGGTCGAAGAAGCCAAAGCCAACAACAAAAACTGTAAAATATACCAACATCACCAATATTATAAAGCTCTATTGCAACGTCGTAGTGATGTCAGCAGTAAAAATTGAATTCAAAATTGACAGCCTGTTGTCATCGTCATCTATTGTAAATCTACACACAGTTTGTTATTGCTAGTGATATATTAATATTAATGGACAGAGTTTTGAGACATAAATACACACGAAGTAGTGATGACAACGTTAAAGAGAGAAGGCCATCTTTAACAGTTTTGAGCAAAACTTCAAAAGCAGAACCAAGTAAAAGTCATTAATTATTTGAACATATTTCAATTATCAAAAAGGAACTATACAGAAGTAAATGCATATGTCCTATATTAGAATAATAAATAAATAATAATGAAATATTTAAAAGAATGAGGGCTGTTCTCTTTCCGCTGAGCCTGGTAAAGTAATACACAATTTATTTGCAAAAAAGCTTTCATTTATAATTTTTCATGCATTCTCCTCCCCATTTTTTGCATTCATGAAAACCAATCTTGAAATCATTCTCTCTAATCTTTTGGCCGTAGTTTGTTTATTTAATTTTTAAAGGCATCAACCGTTTCTTCGGCCGATGTAAAATGTAAACCCCGTAATATATCCCTTACCCTAAGAAGAAGTCTTTAGGTGCTAAGTCTGGACTATACGATGAATGACCCATTATTTCTATGTTTTGGACATTCAGATACTCAGTTGTTCAAGAGGAAGTGTGGGCTCGGACGTTATCTTGATGCAAGATGATCCTTCCTCTTGGACGTTTTTCGTGAACATTTTGGAGAACCTAAGGCAAACAAACTGTTGTGTACCATTCTAAATTAACAGTACGTCTATCCTCCAGTGCTACAGTGGAAAAATGCCCAGTAATTACAAAGAATGTGGCGACCATCTTCTTGTTTCGACTTTTTTCACGAACAACTTCTGTTGGAGCCGACCCATTCTCAAAGACCCTAACTATCGATTGTTGCTTCTTTTCCGAATAATAGCAGTATACCTATGTTTCATCACTAGGGCGTGGACATGACCAGCTTAAACTACGGTGAAGTTACAACGGAGCAAAAAAAATGTAAACAACACACGCTTACTGAATAGCACTAATTCATATGGTGAACTGCAACATCTGTTAACGCCCGAAAAGTGCCCGAGAATGAGAGCAAAAATGCCCATAAAATAAGGTATTTATGAGTAAAATCCTTTTTTCATCAGCGTAGATAGTGTGAGGGTTTTTAAAATGTATTATATTTACCTTATATTTCGCTATAGAAATAAAATTTTCATTCATACTTAGTTAGTTTCGTTTTTTCATTGTTTTGACTGTTAATTACGTACTTCATAATTTTTGTAATAATCTGTTTAATACCGGTTTATTGAATCGACTTCTCCCAATTATCTATACGTAAGTGTGCACTGGATTTCGTTTAGTTTCAATAACATACGCGTACATTTTTAGTTATCATTTATTTAGATCTAGAATGTTGTTTATGTTACTTTTTCTGAAATGAAAATGAATTGGCAGTGATTCCGAAATTTATTACAAAGTCTGTAAAATATCGTTACAGAATGCCAAAATATCGCACGTTCGTCACTTAGCTTTGCTAAAACACACACAGAAATAGTTTTTATGCAGAGAATTTCGATAGTTTACAAAATTTCTTTACATGTTTAAATGAAAATGCTCGAAGTATTTCTGAGTGCAAGGAACTATCACAAATCCCAAATTTAAAAAATCACATATGTTGAAAATCGAAATCTCAAATTAAAAGATGGATTAACCACATTATATGTGGGCTATTAATAATTTCAAAAGTATTCCAAGTGACTTCGTATGAGGCCTTCGGCAAAAGTTAGACGCAGTTTTTAATAGAACTCCAGATTTAATAACATTGCGGCAATTGTGTATGCTAAATACGCTGAAATAAAAGAATATTTCCAGTATGCACCTATAACCAGATGCGATGTAGAAAGCATGTTTTCTATCTACAAGGATTTACTTAATTCAAATAGAACAAGTCTTGCAGAAGAGAAAATGAACAATTAATAAGGTATTTTGTATTTTTAGATCACCAGCCACTTGTTATCCAATTATATAAATAAAATTAAAACCTCTTTAAAAATACAACGTTTCAATAGTGCGCCCATGGGCGATGAGTCATCAACCGTTCGTGTCCGCGCCCTATTTATAACATACGTGGTGGTGTTAAAACTATAGGCGTGTAGTGTATTTATTGCGATGTATATTGGGTCTACAACAAAAGGAATAACAAACATAAATAACGTTCTTTTCTATAAGAATTAGTTACTTTTCTTATTCATCTTTACTTAAAAGAAATAGTCCATAGTAATATAGTTTTATTTCAAGAAATGTTTATTTTCTATATCCCATTTCCAGGTCTTATTTACAGTAGAATCGCCCAATTCAACGCCATTTTAATTGATAGGCGCCTGTCCCTTATAAAAACGATTCTACTATAAGTAAATTTTAAATGAAGTTTGTTCGGTTTATTAGGTATTCAGATTACAGAGGTTATTCTGTACTTATTCTAATAGCAGGACTATAGGGGTAGCTAATTGTTTTTTTATCGAAAATGCGGAAATATCATATATGTACTAATGTACTTACACAACGTATAAATTCTACTTTTAACTTTTTTATATTCGTAGCAAAAATATAGTTAAATTATACTGCAGAACAAACGAATGAAGGTTTGTGGGGCTACTTAAATTATTTGACGCCCACGTGTACTAATTTTGTCTATAAGTTAGTAACTATTTTTACGTTGTTTAGAATACGCCAATCTAGAATTAAGGACTATTTAAATTATGATCAGTATACACAAACTTTATTGTTTATTTATAATGACTGTCAATAAAAAAAACATCATATACACATTCCGCGATTTATTTTAAATCAATTTATTGAAATAGCAATTTAGGGAAAGTATTTACTGTAAACTTTTACCGAGGAACAAAGAAATTCCAGTGCTTTAATTAGGATGTGCGCGCATAAAATTTGGCCCAAAATATATCTATTCTTACAGTTAACAATGTACTAAATTATGTACTATTACACGCCTTTGTTAATGCAAAATACAATTCTCGAAATGAGTTGAAAAAGAATTAAATGTGACAGACGGCCAAGTGGAGTGGAATACCGATTAAACAGGTTACAGCAAATTGTTACTTATGACGGCGTGGAGTACACATCTACATATAAGGTTTCATACCCCAGTGTTTAATACAATTATTAAAATCTATTCATTCAGTCTTATGTTTCCTAAACGCTTATTATATTACTTTTTTGCGAAAAGTATATGATAATTTTCATGCTTTAATAATTAAATTATAGCAAAATGCCGTTATATACAACAATTAACCCATTCCACAAACAATGACATAACTCTTATATATGATATTTACAAAACAGGTAAGTATAATTAGACAATTGTACAATTATAATTTATAATTTCTGAAATGTCTTCTATATGTATAATTACGATAGATTTTCGTTTGAAAGCTGTCGTCAGTTATAAATACTACATCAATACTGGGTCTTTTTAATTATACTTAAATGATCTCGAAATTATTATTTCCAACTTTTCGCAATCCCTATCTAATTGTGAGATCGATTTTCTTTTCAGAGATATTGTCAGTACTACATGGTGGATCATTGATGCTATAAAAACTGGAATTTATTAAACGAGGATTCGACAAAAATATAATTATTGATTATTATTATATAGGTAGTAATGTAGCACGTCCATTACACAAAATATACAATTTCACAGTTAATTTGTTAATATAAATATTGATAGCCGGCTATTATCAACTGCTGCAACTCTAAACAACATATATTGAAAATGGTCACACTTTCGGATATACAAGAGTGACTTTATAACCAAAGTCACGAAAAAGAAGATATTATATACAAATTGTGCCCACACAATGCCGTCTTGTTTCAAAAAGTAGCTGTCCCATCAGTATCCTTATTTACCAGTTTTTTTTTAATACATACCCAATTAATACCCCAACTTGTGCTATTTACAGTTATCGCAGATACAGTTAACGCCTTTTTGAATAAAGTGCACAATGAATTTATATGTGGTTTCAAAACAACTTAAAATTTTTAAATGCTGCACGGTAAAATATACTTTGTTGGGTCAAATGCATATTTGTCGAGTGAAACATATATGTGTGCAAACAAGTATTTGCTAACCACAACCAAGAAAAATGGTCGCATACAGCAGACACAACAGTTGTGCAAATGTTCATTGATCGGGTTCAGATAATGTAGGCTCACTCTGAACATGTTGTAGAGCAGTCACCATTTTTTGCTCAATTCCTCACTAACTTAGTGAGCGTATTCTGTCCGCATACGCCATGAACACATTCCAACATCAAGGTAACACACTTTTGAAGAAAGTTAAGCAAATTAAAGGTATTGTGCAGAAATAAATGTATTATAACATTGGAGTTAACCGAGTATTTTAATCGGGGTTGGAAAAACCGGCCCTTACACTAAAAACTACGCCGAAAGTTAATGCAGAAAAACATTTATTAGTATTGTTTATTCGGTTTAATCTGTATAATTTTAACATATGGCAGCAGTGAAAAGTACCAAATGGAAGGTGATCACATAAAGGTGAAAGGACCTGTCCAGCGAACACTCAACTGTTGTCAAGTGAACAGTTGGAGTGGGAACGGTTCCCGATCCGTCTGCTCATGTGACCAATGATTTAAAGGCACTCTATCTTGAACCGATTGTGGTCTCAGAAACTTACATTTGCTGAGAATAGATGGCGATTTATAAAGAATGTCAAATTGTAATTTATACGATCCATCCTTCTCAGGCCACTCTATGATGCGACCAATGTTAGAGTTTCATGTTTATTTTCTTACTTCAAACGCGTAAAACGTTAAAATCAAATAAGATTTTGCTTGATTAAAAGACAAACCTCTTAACTAAGCATATTTGTGTCAACATACCATTTCTTTCCAGAAATAAATAAATACTTGTTTGCGCATATATGTTTCACTCGACAAATTTGCGATTGAACCAAAAATGTCTTTCTTTCAGTGTATCTTACATCTGGTGGAATAGTTTACTGATTGCTTTTCATACTCTTAAAGATCTATGTAGATATATGCCGAGAATTATTTGCATTAAATCAAGAAGAGAGGTGTCTCTTCCGAACAAGAAAATATGGTTTTGTGGGCGTTTCTCTAAAATAAAACAAGACTTATTGAGTTAACACTGTTATATTCTTGTTTCAAATAACTTAGGTATACAGTCGATGTATGTACAAGTATTGTTTTTAAAATAAAGTACAAGTACCATTTATTGAAATCAAATCTACTGGTAGTTTTCCTTCAAACCATAAACTAGTTAAATTTAAGTAAGTATTCCATTTGGTTACCAAAGTGAATTAACTACAGTCAATAAATTTAAATCAACTGAATGGTTTTAAAAGCGTTGGACTACATAGAAAATGGGTATTTTGTTAAGAGAGTACTTTCCGGTAGAATTTTTTTATGGATGATTAATGCGCTAGAATCAATGTATTTTTTATTACAATAAGATAAAACCTTATCTGACTATACTTTAATATATCGATAGAACTTTTGCTGAGACATCTATTTTTCCTTATTTATTAAAGGGGAACACATACATATGTTGTATTGTTGACTGTATTATTTTTCAACAAGAAAGAAAGAGAAAGAATCAACGCATCTTAAGTCTTATTAAAAGTTTATCTGTTGCATTAAATTCCATATATTGGTTCTAAGTAGGTATTTATTGTTAATAAAAAAAGCAAAGTATATAGTTATTTCAAGTTAAATGATGAATATGATTATATCACTATTATTTTGTCCAATTTCCAATTACATTATGCCTTTAAGTCCAGTCCTGCAATGTACCGCCGACCCTAATAAGAATGCATACCACGACTGTTCTCATATGTAATTTGGATTTAGAATTATCTAACCACTCTGAGTGCCCGAGTTTTCTTTTTTTTTCATTATTTTATTATTTTCTTAAAGCATACATTAATATTAACTTAAAAAATAAGATGCGGGCAACGCACTACTTTCTTATGTATATTCGGTACAAATTGTTTATACAAAAGTAGTTCCACATTGATAAATTTGTGATATATGTACATCATTGGCGATATATTGACAAAAAACGGCTTTTAGATACGAGTAAGTATTATTTCCAGTCGGAATGTTGAAATTTTTGTTATAAAATGTTTTTTTCAGGTTCAGCTCAAAATATTTTTATATTCTTAAGAAATCTGTCTAAAAGGCATAACTTGCGGAATATTTGTAATAAAAATTATGCAAACTTTCACTATGAGTACTTTTCTATTATTTAGACAGATTTGACAAAACTTAATAGTTGACGAAATATGGGTAAAATTGATAGATAAATAGAGAGATATGTATGTAAAATTGACTTTTTCGATATCAAATGACTTCAAAAATTTGCACTGAAAAATGTTCTACCCATATTCAATATTTAAAATTTTTAAAGAAAATGTTTAGAACCTACACTTTCATCATGATTTATTTATTTCACACAAGTTAGTTTTCAAATTCGACGGAAACAATGAAAATCTTTTTAATTATAAAGGAATCTATACACATTTAAATTAATGATCAAAAACATCCTGTTTTCAGTTCAAATTTAATTGTCTAAATACATTGATTCTGTCCGAAAAGTTTCACTGACACCGTGTGAATCGAACCGGTTTTTCTTCCGACCCACTGAACCAATACCTGACACTGTCAGTTACTATTATACACCTCAGGTTCAATATCCAGAAGTCCACCGTATAGAAAAAAAAGAACTACGTATATACACACATACATTCGTACATACATACTTACATTGAACGAATAGCATTTATTATCATCAAATAGACGATAATTACAAAGAAAACAAGAGTTTACACACATTTTGTGTCTTTATTAAAGTTAACTTTGTAACTGTTTAACGTGTACCTGCTATCTATGTATATTATTTACATCAAGTCAACAATAATGTCTGCTAGAGTAAAATGATGATTATCAGGAATTAAGTTGTTGCTTAAAATCAATTAGAACGAATAAATTTAATTACACGACCATACTACCCAGTACTGTTTGTGTACATTTTTTTTATTCTATAGTTGTGGGTCAAGGAGCTGAAATAATGTCGAGAATTATAGGTAGGTACCAGCTTATTAATGAACTTGTGGCTGTCTCAGTGTTTATGACTGTTCTGTAGACTTTTATACAAATAAATTATTCCAAATCGTTAAATATTGGTTGTATTTTGAAAAGTAAAAGTAAAGTAAATGTCAGTCAATTCTAAATGTAGAATTATTTTCATGAAATTAAACTAGCAAGAGTATTTCCTTAAAGTCACCAATTACGAGTCCAGACCTGTTCAATTACTTTGATTGGATTATATTTTATACCAGGTTTTTAATTGTAAATATAACAGGTACTACTGAAAATAAATCTATAGAAAAAAAAAATAATGGAAAATAGATAGGTTTTGTGTAAAGGTGCAGGCACACTGGGGCGAGGCGAAGCGAAGAGAAGTGCATTTATTACGCCTGATAGAAATGCACGTAACCAAATGGGTGCCCGCATACTGCAGCGTCGCGTGCCGAAGCGAAACTTACGTACATTTCTATAGGCGTAATAAATGCGCTTCTCTTCGCTTCGCTTCGCCTCGCCTCAGTGTGCGTGCACCATAATACTAGACAGTCAATACGTACTGTAAACCACGAGCATTGTAGTTAGTGATTTAAACCCGACCCGCGACTGGCCCAGCCTACATACACGTATTGTATGGGCCGGGATGAGCCTGCAAACTTAACGACGTCTATAAACCTAACAACTGGTCCAAAGTGAAGTATACGGGGTGTTTCTTAATAACATGTTAATTAATATTTAGGGATGTTATTCTTGGGTCCATTTTATGAAAAAAACTTAATATGACCATATGTCCTAAATGTCTTAACTTTTGAACTGTAGGGTACTAAAGTTTAAAAAAAATTCAATCATGTGCATATCGCTAGATCACTTATGAGAAAAACCTATTTATGTAACTATGAACAACAATTTATTTAAAAGAATAACGAATCTACATACATTTTGAAATGATAACAGCAAATTATCCTGCTAATATGCATGCCTCTGCTCTTTTTCTCATGGACACACGTACTTTTTGGAAAATGCCGGGAGTGTTTCTAATTGTTTCGCAAGAAACTATGATGGGATTTCTCAACTGCCCTTCAGAATGAATTGGTGTGCTGTAAACCAATGTTTTCAGATGACCCCACCGGAAAAAATCTAAACTACTGAGATCCGGGGACCTAGGTGGCAATGCCTTAAATATTCGCACGCCAGAACACTGAAATACGCTGGCGCCCCGTCGTGCATAAACCATAGTCGATTTCTTACTAAAATGGGAACATCCTCCATCAAATATGGCAGTTCTTCTTCGAGAACCTGCCGGTAATTATGCCCATTCAACCTATCATGAAGCAAGTATGGTGCAATTAAATAATCACCGCATATTCCAGCCCACACGTTAACGGAAAACTGCTCCTGGTGACGAGCAAGATTGCATGTGAGTTTTCTTCAGCCCAATAATGATTGTTGTAGAAGTTTTGGATGGCTTTTCTGGAGAAATTGGCTTCATCGGTGAATAACATTTCAGTGTGAAATAATGGACTTTCAATCAATTTAAGAAGATACCATTGGCAAAAGTTTATCCGTAATGGAAAGCCTGAACCCGTTGGATATGGTAGGGATATAATAAAAAATAATGGAGAATTTTCCAAACAAGAATATGTGAAATATTCAAATTGTTCCCAATTTTTCGTGTACTTAATCCTGGATTTTCCTCAACTAAATTCAAAACCGCTAGCTCAATTTGTGGAGGTCTTACTGTACGTTGTACTCCTTTTAGATGATTGTCTATTTCAAAACTTCCCTTTTCGCACAATCTTCTACGAATGCTTGAAAATGTTCGTGCATCCGGAATATTTCTATTTGGAAAGCGGTCTTTATACAACCGCCTGGCTTCTAGTGCATTACCATCAGCTAGCCCGTACATGTAATGCATACTCAGAATACGTAAATTGAACCATGTTTTTTTAATAATAGTTGTTTAATGTTTAACGACTTAAATACGTGACAAGTATACTAGGTAGATAAATGTCAAAACTGTTTATGATTACAAAATAAAATCTGCTTCTTACATACTAGATCGTTTTTAATCCTTGTTAATACCTAACTTCATAACATTGTGCACAGGAATGAATTTTATTTTTTAAGCGAAAACCGTACGTCAAAGGAAAAAACAACAGACCACATTTGCTCAGAAACGAATGGGGATTTCAAAAAAAAGTACTTTAAGAAAAAGCAATGCGTAAAATGTGTTTCTTCAAAGAAATTAAAAAAAAATACCGTACAGACACCACAGGTAAAAATTATAAAATTGATTGTGCATCAGAAAATGCATCTTGATGCATAAAAGGCGTGTACAAAATTTCACAAAAATATCCAGGGTAATACCAAAGCTTAAAAAAAAATTTTTTTTAACTTTAGTATGGACCCAAGAATAACCCCCTTAAATATTAGCATGTTATTAAGAAACATATGATATAATTGGTAACGATATTCTCGAATTTGAAAAATACTTAATTATCCACACATGTATCGAAAGAATACTTTTACTCTACAAATATGTATACAGTTTATAAAGTACTAATTTATCTGTAGAAGCAGCAATTTTTCGACAAACGACTAATTGTCGTGAAATGAATTTGAAACGTTTTGCCACCACGACCCAAATCAAGTACCGGTTTCGAACTACTTGACTCTCTTCAGCTTGATGTACGGGTTCGCAATGGCATTCCCATTCTTATCCGTACATATAGAAGTATTGGTAACAATGAATGTGAGATATTCCCTAATTCCCTAAACACAGAGATGTTTCGATAAGAAGCAATTTTTCGACACACGACTAATTGTCGTAAAATTAATTAGATTAGCTACGCGGGTTATGAAAATTTAATATAATAAGTGGGTCGAATAGTGCGCCATTTGTCTTTAAAATTTCAATATTATCGCGACATACCGAAACTTAATAATATACTTGACGTGAGAGATATAAAATAGAATATTTACCAGTTATAACGTAACGTATATGAGAGTATTGCGTTATAATAATTAATCACATGTGTTTGGTGGTCACCAATGTCCACGCCCTAATTCAATCGAGCCAGGCTTTTACATGCATCGTGACAATATTGTTTGCCGTACACGACCCACTAGTTTGCCTACTCTGCCATTCCGAAATAGTACAGTTATTGATATGTATGCCCACAATGCATAACCACGACATAACAAATTTGCACAAACTGTTCCATGTATGTAGCATTAATTCATAGAGTATTCTCATTAAAAGTCTAATGACAAGCAGACCTAGTTGAAGAAAATAATATCAATCATAGGTCTTGATTAGTGTTTTTGTCCGGTAATTGTATTTTTACATAAACCTTAAGTTCTACGTAATGCATTTGCATAACACATATTAATAGAAAAATATATATTACATTGATCAAAAGGTACTTATAATCCACTCTTGGCAAAAGGTATTAGTACTGCAATGATTTTTTAAATTACTTTCAACGAATTTTTTTTTGAGAAGTAAAGGTTGACGAAAGAATTTTCACTTCCAAACAATTAACTGGCACTGATATCAGTGAGAAAACGATGTACTGTTAGATTTTTATCACTCTCTGCTTAGTTTTTTTTTTATTGTCTGACAGTATATAGACGTTATAATAATCAGTTGACAGCACACTACCATAGTAACGGCATAAGGTGACCACCATAATTAGGTAAAAATTCAGGCGAAAAATTATTACCTTGAATGTTTTTTTAGAGATAATTTAATGCATGTGTAAAAAACTCACAAGTCGAGATTGTTTTGCCACTGACAGCGAAAAAACTTTACTTTAAGAGTCCTATACAGCATGTGTCAATTTTCATTAGCCATAGGCGATTAAGTCATGCAATACGTGACAACATGGCATCCCTACTTTCCTCTCCAATGCGAGCGCGACCGATACAAGCTCAAGTTATAGCAGTAACTGTTGACTATTGACTTGGGTGTTTGTAATGCGTTCAGAAATAATATTTACACGTTGCAAGATTTGTTTTTCTTTTTCCTTTCAGTAAATGCAGAGAATTATTAAGCTGCGTTCACGCTGCATGACACAAACAAAAGCGTAATTCTAATAAAATTACAAATAAGGTAAATAAAAAAAGGATTCTGAAAATAATAATAAACTAGTAGATCAGGAGATCGTGGCGGCCATTAGATGTTTCCCGTTCCAGTAATAAGACGGCTTTTATGGCAGACTAGATCGCAACGTGTTCGCAGCTAAAGATTGAATGTAAAATCTGGTGGGGAGATCGGAGAAAGTCGTTGTAATGTCGATTGTTGCCGGGATTGGTGACGGAGAGTAGGGGTGACACACGTTGCCACATATTATTTGTATACGTATAAATCGCACGCACACATTGAATCCCTATAGCTAATGAAATTTGACACATGCGGTATAGTGGATCTGTCAACAATGGAAAAATAGCAGATTTTAGATGCTAGATATTCTTGTTGATTTTAAATTTGGAGAAAACCTTTCAACGTCAACTTATGAATAATTTAGTAATCTACCCCGCTGATGAACCAAATTTAGAAAAAAATTATCGGATTAAAGAAAATTAATTAATATGTCAGAATATTAAAAACAAGTTTTCTCAAAAATCCTTTGGAGGAGATTTGTTTACTTAGGTTCACGTTATAAATTGAATAAAAAGCTACCCCGATCTGCACTTATTTTTTGTTCAACTATTCTTTACTTTGTTTTAAATGAATATAAAATAAATTAAAATTAGGCAACCCACATTACAATGAATTGTTATTCTAGTAAAACTCTCTCCCGCGGTTACAAATGTGTAAATATTTGGTCATAAATGAATTTTTATTCGCTTAGATATTGAGTTATTATTTCAGATATTTATTATATATTCCTTATGTGTAATAAGTACTCGGACATCCTTGGCTTATTAAATTATGTGCTATGCAACCAATATTACATTTCCGATCCACTATATAGGACCCTTAACTTTTAAATCGGCAAAAAAGTTATTTACCTGTGGTTGACCTGACAACAATTTGTATTTTCTTGTTATTCATAAAATCAACTAACTCACTAACTTTGCGTACTGTCTTTGTTTGACCCGATATCAATTTGGATACTTTATCATCATAGTGTTTGTTGTGAAGTGTTGTTATAACATAAAATCTGCAAACTTATTGTAAGTAATCTACACAAAGTGTATAAGAACATAATTACTATGTACTAAATGTTTCAGTAATTGTTTGCACATTTAGTAAATTATCTTACCGAATTGCATTCGAGCTTTCTTTTTATTTCCGGATAAATTTTCCATTTTCAACCTCAGATTAAGTTGCTAAATGGTAACTGGAGTCTACAAATTTCCTCCTCGATAAAACGACGAGTTGTTTTATTGAGCAAGCAATTTTTTTCGTACAGTTACGCAAAAACAAAAATGTTCGTTAGAAACTGATAATAGAAGTTAACAACACTAACATATATTGTTACACTCGCTTCGCCTTAGGATCGTCCTGGCACAAAGGGAGGCACATATAGCGCTAACGGTAACTAGAATAATGTCATCCGGTCGACAATTAGAGATGTGCCCGCATGTAGCTTCGCCCAATTAAATTTATGAAATTTTCGAAAATTTATTGTGTGTCACCTTCAACCTGCCTTACCTTACTTCCCTAGTGTGCGTTGGAAAAGATGGGATGGAGCCTGTGCCTCTAACTCTCGGTTTTAGGGGTGGGTCACTCAAAATACTGAAGGTGGATGACTCTTAGGCGCCAGCTGTCATTCTATTTCAGGCCCACTCCAATAAGTTACTTATTCCGACAGCGAAAATAACTTAGGTACACTAGGTATAGTAAGACATTCATACACGATATAAACAACAATAACAATTTTATTAAATAAGATTGGAATTATCTATGGCCCAATAAGATGCACAGTGAAATTATAATAAACCCACAATTGGGTGGATCACCTTATATATATAATACAAAACAAGTTATGAAATAATCAACTATCCAAATTTAAATAATCTATAAAAGCTAAAAGAGCATAAATACGCTTAAAAGTTTAAATTAAATTCAGGTCTGGCAACCGCAAGAGTGAACTTAAAAATGGAACTTTTTTAAAAAAAAAAAAGAAACATGTATACATTTAAAACCTGATTAATTATTTGTGTTACAAAAGAAATTAATGGCGGGGAACGAGATCTCGCTTTACATTTAAGCCTCTACAGTTATTACATGCTGTAGATGTGTATTAAAAAAAAAACAAATAATTAACTAGCTATAACACTTATGAGAACAAGAATTAATAAAAACTGCAAAATAGGCTACTGACCGGACGATAATTAACTAGCAATTAAATTGGATAGCTCAATCAAGCCGATCCGGTTGGCATCGGATACAAAACTTATTGAATCTTAAAGATCTACTCAAAACGTTAATGAAAATGAATATACAGGTAAAAGCGCAACTTATTCTAATGAAATTAATTAAAGCAAAACAGATAAATAGGTTTCCAAATAAAAATAATTATATATACATATCTTGACAGTGCATTTGATCCACACGAGGCATCGGTTTTCAATAAGGCATCCACAATAAAAATATATTAATTCCGGGTCCAAAATGATGTAGATTTGCTCATAAAGGCGGTGGATGGTTCAAAATTTCTAATTTATATTTAAAACGCCCACGTGCTTAGCGGAAGATAGGCTAGCGTGATGGCGGCGATACTTCCGGAATTCCAAAACGTGTTCGCACATAAATGCAATCGACAGTACGGGATAAAATAAAAAGCTAAAAGGGGAAATATACGAAACAAGGCATTAGTCAGCAGAAAGAGAAATTAAGAAACTTAGTAAGCTTACCAATCCAGTGATGTTCTTCAAGCAACAAGAAAATCCTGCACTATCGCAGCAGAAAACTAATTAACTACCAAAATTATATTTATCACTGTTTAATCATCCACGATTTAACGTGTGAATTGTACGGTAAATAGACAAAACAGTCCATTAATTACAGTGAACACTGACTGAAGTAATTGGATCGCTTTTTTAAATCAACTAAATGGTTCGATCGATATCGGAAGAATAAATTGACAAGAACACGAGGCCGGGTTACAAGATGTCAAGGCGACATCTAGCAAGTTGAAGGTGAATTGTTACATAAAATATTTAAAAGATAAGAGACAGATTAATAAGAACCAGACAAAGAAATAATTAAATAGAAATAATCGCAGATAATTATGCATCGACGTAAGGAATATCACAACATTAAACGGAAGGACAATCTTAATGCTTCCTAATAGCATAACCAATGGTACACACACGAGATGGCGCTACCGCTGTAAATTGAAGGAAAAATAACCCAAGTTAATTAAAAATGAAGGAAACCACTTAATTAGACGAGGAAATTAAATAGAAATAAATTAGATGAAATTTCCACATCCCGCAGAAAATAATTATACGTAATTCCGACAGTAAACAAAGGGTTAATTCTAGGCGTGACCTGACTTCGCCCGAAATAATTCAAGATAAATGTAAAGCGTCACTCGCAGGAAATGCAACAAAAATTATAGAACGCTAATAAGGTATAAGATAAAAAAAAATGTAACAATATTCACTTATTACTCCAATGTTACTACTAACTTTTTAATATATCTTATTAATAGGAAACCATTAAAAACACATTTTGAAGTAGCTAAATTATAAATTTGATATACAAAAATGTCAGTAATAACTCCCGCGCAAACTCCTCACTAAATTCGACGAAGCACATCAAGGAATTCGACTGTCGCTTCTGTTTAATCGTTATTCTCTGTAACACACGACAACGACCATACTAGAACTTACTAACAACCAACGTATAAACAAAATACTTGAGTGTAGCAATGTTGTCAAATCTGTACAGGTGCGGATAGTTAAACCCAATGCTCGAAATTCTGATATAATGAGGAAGGAAACGTGATCAGCGAACGTAAGCTTTCCAACAAAAGTAACTACGAGATGACTGACATGCTTTTCGGCGGATTACGAATTTCTCAATAAAATCTATTGAGTTCCTGGTAAAGAATATGAAACAGCACATCTCGATGTTTAACTTTAATTTGTTTAAAGAACACCAATTCGTGACCTGCTCCAGGTTCTGTTGAAGAAACAGTGGACAACAACCTAATAATTTTATAATATAATAGTTTAATTTGTGTGTTATGTGTTCAAACAAAATGTACTATGCTGCTTAAACAATCTGAATAACTGGTGTGCAGTCAGCGGTAACTGGATGACGTTCGGCAGCAACATTCGCTGTATTTTTGGACCATTTCTCGTATCCTCGTATGTTAATTTTCTGCAATGACCACGTCGACAAAACTATAATTAGAATTCAGACAATACAACTATAAATCGCACAGTTCACACAGTCATCGACGTCGTTACGTTGTAGTTCTCTATAGTATGCATAGCATAGCAAATACGAATTTGCATACATAATGTTCGGTAATAAACCCAGAATTAATTAACACGATGAGGGAGAAGTGATTTCGTGCAGAACAGGTAGGGAACTAATTATGGACATGAATGTAGATGAAATACATTTTGAACAGGCAGCACTTGTTAGCGACGACGAAAACTTAGACTTCGTGTCGGCGATTTAGAATGGGGTCAAGTTGACACTCGATTAGTGTTAACTTAAGCAATCTCTTGATCAGAGTCTTCGATCTGATTTCATAATGTATTGTCACAACTGGATACTAAAATATCATTCCATTAAAGTACTTCTATTCGCGAACAATAAAGTGTATCTATTATATATCTTCACAATTAATTAAAATAACTATACTAAATTTAATGATATTCAATTACATATAGTATATGTCTAAGTTCAATCAGTACCAATACAGGGAATCGGGAGCTTGATATGCATTAGAAAACCTAGTAGTATATTTAGTTTGATTATAAACAAAAAAAAAAGTTACACTCGTAAAAGAAAACTTTTGTGGCCAGGATTTGGATCTTTCCGGTACATAAGGGGGGATATATCAATGAGGTATCGATTTATAGACCAATTTCTATGCTACAAGAATGTCAAAAATATTTGAGAAAATAATTAAGAATAAAATCGTATCTTTTCTTTAAAAAAATAATTATTTTGCACGGACCAATTCGGGTTCAGGCACAACTGCGGGCGTATTGGGTTTTGTGGATTTTACTTTATCATGTTTTGAGAATGGAGAATATTGTGCAGCCACTTTCTGCGATATTCAGATATTCACAATGTTTTATTGAAAAATTTAAGTTATATAATTTGGTTGAGCTATCTTTGCGGTATTTCAGATCGCATCTGAGTAATAGACGTCAAATAGTCAGTGGTGCCACCAGGTTCTATATAAGTTCCAGTTTCGTTTTTAATTTATATTAATGATTTTACCAAAAATACTAATACCGATAAATCTATACTTCGCGGATGAAACTGTCTTACTTGTTACATCCGCGACTGGTGTCGATATTGAGTCAAAAATATCTGTGGCCCGTACAAAGGTTTGTTGTATACAGCATGTGTCAATTTTCGTTAGCCATAGGCGATTAATTCATGCAATACGTGACAACATGGCATCCCTACTTTCCTCTCTAATGCCAGCGCGACCGATACAAGCTCAAGTTAGAGTTAGCAGTACCTATTCGACCAACATCTTGGATGTTTGTAATGTGTTGAGAAATAATATTTACGAGTAGCAAGGATTTATTTTTCTTTTTCCTTTCAGTAAATGCAGAGAATTATTAAGCTGCGTTCACGCTGCATGACACAAACAAAAGCGTAATTCTAATAAAATAAAAAATAAGGTAAATAAAAAAGGATTCTGAAAATAATAATATATTACTAGATCGGGAGATCGCGGCGGCCATTTGATGTTTCCCGCTCCAGTAATAAGACGGCTTTTACAGACTAGATCGGAACGTGTTCGCAACTAAAGATTGAATGATTGAATGTAAAATCTGGTGGGGACATCGAACAAAATCGTTGTATGTCGATTGTTGCCGGGATTGGTGACGGACACGTTGCCACGTATTATTTGTATACGTATAAATCGCATGTAAAAATTGAATCCCTATAGCTAATGAAAATTGACACATACGGTATAGGTTTATAGGTAATCACTTTATAGTAGTAAAACAGTTACGATGGTATTTTCCGTGAGAAGTAGTATCATGTTTGATGTAAACCAAGTCAAATATTTGCGAGCATATAGCAAATAAACTGATGAGAGTATTATTCCTTTTAAGAAATCAGTACCTCGGGATATTGTTAGGATTGCATACTTTCTCACTGTGTCATTTGATAACATCCTACGAGATTGTGTTACGGGGTCACAATCAGGGATGGGCCTCGACGTGTCGACTTTGATTGTCGACCTCGACGTGTCGACTTTGATTGTCGACCTCGACGTGTCGACAACCAGTCGACAATGTTAACAAACAGTCGACAACCAGTCGACAATGTTAACAAACAGTCGACAATGTCGACAATGCATTTTCTGACTTCTGACTCTGAGTTCTGAGGTTATGTTTGTCCGTATTATTATTTATTTGTGATTGTGAGTGACTCAAGTAACTGTTCTTGGAAGTTTACAAATAAAATAAATCATGGTTGGTCGTAAACTAAACAATAATTACAGCAAACTGAAATTCCAAGTTGTAAAAGTACAAGGAAGACATGCTGCAAAATGTAATTATTGTAATAATATTGTGAAGAATACAGCCGCTTCACGTTTACAAGCGCACCGGTAAGTTGTTTTTTCGTGCTTCGTTGTTTGTAGATTAGATTGTTCATAATACTCGTAGTAAAATTACTTCTAAAGAGGTACATAATAATCGATTTAAATTGAAAATAGTTTCAGCGAAGTTTACTATTTATATAAACTGAATTAAAAATATGTATGTTATTACCATCAACCAAGTTTGTGTAATGTATATATTTACTCCATTTACAATTTTCAGAAATGTTTGCACTGTTTCTGTGCAAAAGCCATCCACGTCTGGGAATGCTGTAGCAATATCTCAAAGTAATGAGAATGCAGAAGAACAAGGAATTGCTGAAGATCTCGCTGAAGCCGAAAATTTATTTCAGCCATCCTTGTTAGTTGCAGAAAATGAAAATATAGTGGAAGGAGAGTATAATGTCATGAACGATGGAGTTCTCTTATTGGATGCTGAAAAGCACATTCAACAAGTACTAAATAATGATGACAACAATAACAACAGTGTAGCGTCAACCTCATCTAATTGCTCCGATCGTACACTTATAGGAGAAAGCTTTTCCTCAACGCCAGGAGAGATAGTAGAATTAGTAGAGACGCCCATAGAGGGTGAGGGTACCCCAACATTATCAGGAAAAAAACGTAAACGAAAAGGCATTGCTGCCTACTTTGATCAGCTTAATGATCGTGAAGAACAACAGATTAATAAATCATTATCGGAATTTATGTTTGGATGTAATGTTCCGTTCAGTTTAGTTGAATCGAGATTATTTAAGAACTTTATTAAATCGTGACGACCTGCGTATGCAGATAAAATTCCTGGCCGAAAAAAACTGAGCACAACATTACTAAATCAATGTTATGAAGACTGCATCCAGAGCGCAAAGGATAATTTGGGAGAAAACTCCGTCATCCTGTGTGACGGTTGGAAGAATTCATCTAACAATACCAAAACTGTTGTAACTATGTTACATACTGCAGATGGAAAAAATGCTTTCCTAGATGCCTGGGATTTTACCACTGAATCCGAAACAGGTGAACATCTTGTCACTGTAATAACAGAATCTAGAAATATTGCGAAAGAGAAATATAATGTTAACACGTATGCAGTGGTATCAGACAACGCTAGTGCAATGGTTAAGATGGGAAATTTACTGAAACATGCCATGTGGCACAGTACTTGTAACAGCCACACTGGCAATCTCTTAGCGAAAGATGTTTTGGACAAAGATCTTTGTGCAAATGTTGTACTCATCATGAAAGAGTTTAAGCAACCGGATTTAGAAAAAGATATAGTTAAAAAGGGCGGACATAGAATCAAACTACCAGCGGAAACAAGATGGTGCACTTACAGGGATTGTTTTAAAAACTTTTTAGACAATTTGGAAATTTTGAAACAAATAACTGCTGTTACGAAAAAAAAATCAAGGCAAGAGTTAAGGAACTTATCTTTAACGAGGAATTTGTTGATGAAGTTAGAGAAAATTTAGCACTCCATGACCCTATTTGCAATCTAATTAATGTTTGTCAGAAAGCGGAGACATCCATTGCTGACGCTGAAGTTACCAGCTCAATTCGAACAACAATTAAAACATCGACAGGAAATGGCACTTAACACGTATGCGTTAGTGGCATATTATTTTCATCCGCTATATAATCAAAAAAATCTCACCGCAGATCATAAAAAAATTATTCATGATTTTCTATTTCGGAACCTAGACGCCGATGGTCTTAATGAATGGGATTCATTTAATATAAAATCCGGCATTTTTACAAATCTCTTCGAAAAAAATCTACAGCCTATGGTGTTTTGGCGTTTTGCGAAAATGGAGTGCCCTAAATTGGGTAGTTTAGTTTTAAAATTATTAAACATTCCTGCATCTTCTGCAAACATAGAGCGATTATTTTCTAATTGGGGAAATAATCATTCTCTACTTAGAAATAGATTAACGTTTGATAAATCCAAAAAACTTCTTCACGTGTATTTCACATTGCACGAAAAAAGTGATAAAGAAGAATTAAATCTTGACATGGAATGAAGTTGTTTATATTTTTAAATAATGTTATTTTAATAATGTTGTTTTCTTGCCATTGTCGGCATAAAATTATTGTTTATATTTTTGAATACATGTTTTTTTAATAATGTTGTTTTTCTTGCCATTGTCGGCATAAAATTGTTAATTTTTTTGAATAAATGTTTTTTTAATAATATTAATATTGTTTTCCTTGCCATTGTCGCAATTGTCGACATTGTCGACATCTGTAAATTGCTGAAGTAAGTCGACCTCGACGTCATTGTCGACACGTCGTTTATTGCATTGTCGACGTTACATTGTTGACGTCGCCCATCCCTGGTCACAATTCGTCGCGGCACATGATCTTTGGTCTGCAGAGGAAGGCGATCAGGGTACTAAATTCGTTGCCCTATTGTGATGACTGTCGCCAGGCAGTTGTGAGTACAAATATTTTGAGAATTCCTGGCCAGTATATGCTTGATTGCCTATAATACGTGAAAGCTAGTATTGATTCTTTTCATACTTGTGCCACTTTTTATAACTACAGCACTAGAAACAAGAATAATCTGATTGATAAATATACTCGATTGAGTAGTACACAAAACGCGTATTGTAAGAGAGGTGTAAAATTCTACAATGCTCTTCCTCAAAGTTTAATGGATTAAATTTTAATAGTTCTAAAAATACATTAAAGAATATTTTAATGAATAAGCGTTTTTGGATGAGGATGAATATTTCAAGTATTTTAAGTTTTGTGAGAGTAGGTCATGAGCCGTTTTTCTGCTGCATTGTTGATTGTATAAGGTGACCGATTTATGTTGCCATAGTAGTGGCATATATACTTTATTGAAAAATGACCAAATGGAAAGTTTATGAATACTCCATTACACATTTGTCTTTTTATGCAGAGGCTAATATATCTGTTCAATAATTTAAGTAGACTAAAACCCGTGCTGTTTATCTGTAGTAATACAATGTTTTGTAATAAACTTCGTATTTTTTACATTTTAGTCTTACGAAGACTTTGAAAATTGCAGGTAACAAAGATGATGGATGATAATTTTTGACTGAAGGTTTAATACTAACCATATACAGCGACGCAACTCTCACAATTTCAGGGATCAATTGAGGTAATGAATAAAAGTTAACAAAGTGGTGATTATACTAGCATAGTCTCAATACCTTGAATAGAGATTATATATTAAATAGAATTGAGATGTTTTCAAGTTTTAAATGTGACCATATGTGAAATATTCACCCATAGCGAAAATATAGATTATGGGATAAACATTATCTAAATTTTCACAGGTTTTTAAATAAAATTGGTGATTTGGGCTCGAATATAGGTAGGTATACGAGTTACTGCAGTATGCTGCACTGATTATAAATAATAATATGGTATACCAACTCAAAGTATATAAAATTCGTATTCATCCTGAGTCTATTAAGCTTATCCTTTAGTTAGCCAGAAAACTACATACAGAGGCTGAATGTAGTTAAAATTACGATGGCCTTCAAAGCGCTGTAGAAACACGTTATAATTTCCCGTCTTGTTGCGCTAGTTATGAAATGAGACGTTGCGTGTAGAACTGAATCGAGTTTCTTATATGCAACTGTGCCTTCAATATTTATACATGCATTGAAGACGTTGTCGTGTAATTGGGCTAAACAAGCAATTATATTTTGATTATCAGAAATAATTGAATTATGACGCCAATTATTGCTAAAATTAATTTAAAATCTGCTTTTCAACCAAACTCGATTTTTAAGAAAACAAAAAAAAATAGTAAATTCAAAAAATGGCATAATTCACTTAAGCAATAAAACATCAGAGGAACATCATATCAATTAAAACTACATTAAGGAGCAACAATTTAATTAATAGAAAACCGCTTACCGTCGCATTTATTAAAACAAGTAGGCCGTGAATTTAGTGAAAGTTTTCAGTGCGAAGCAGTATTGTTAGCATATTTGCGTTTATAAATATTATGAAATAACCGGCGATTTGCATCAATTGCAGGACAATATACTGAATGTTAGTCGCGAATTGTGTGTAGGTACGACCAAAGTCAATTACATCATCGAAATATGTCATGTGTCATTGTAATATGGACACTATTGGTCATTTCCTCTCAATTTATACATGCAATGACTCACTGCATAGTTCTGATTCGTTATATCTTATATACCTATGACAAACATTTATTTCACCTTTCAATTGAACAGACTTAAAATACAGAGAGATCATAAATGCTTGACCGTGCCACTTCATCGATATATCAACTTTGGCACGAGTTTGCCACACGTTCATTGTTGTAGTATGAATATTTAGTTTGTATCTAGTTTCGCTAAAGTGGCTGTCACTTCAATATTCTATTATTTATACATATGTATTTGTCTCATATAAGCTTTTTGTCGTTTCTTTTTCCCTTGGTTTACTGCATTTAATTGATTATTAGAAACTGTCTTTCTCAAGGCAATAAAAGGCACATTTCGTTGTTACTGTAAGTTACTTTTTTTTTGTGTGTGTTTATACGAGTATCATCATTTTTGTTTAATTTTAAAGTTGCGTTGACATCAACAATGCTATTTACGGAAGAAAAAGATAAGTTTATTGTGGAGGCTTATTTTCGTAGCGGAGAACTGTTACCGAATGCAGAGTGGAAATATTCTACTGATTCATGTAGACAACAGTTTCACACTCGATTCCCAGATATGGAATTCCAACATGATATTTTTGCAAGATATGTCAACCGTCTTATTAGTCGTTTTCGCGAAACTGGCAGTATATTTAAGAAACACTCTTGTGGTAGACTTCCTTTACTAACAGAAGTGCTAGAAGATATTCAAGAATGGCTGGACGTGAGTCCTAAAAAATCAGTAAGGCGACTATCAGCGCAGACAGGTAAAATATTACTTTGATTGATATACAGAAAATTTATTAATTGTGATTTTATGTTCATACAGGACTATCTTATGGAACATGCCATAAAGCCACTAAAAAACTAGACTTGCATCCATAAAAAGTATCTGTTGTACAGAAATTGTTGCCAACAGACTTTGAGAAACGCATACAATTTTGTACGTGGTTTAATAATAATCTTGCGGATGATAATTTATTGGACATCACATTTTTCTCAGACGATGCCTGGTTTCATCTAAGTGGATATGTCAATTCCCAAAATTATCGACACTGGTCATCCGTAAACCCACATGTTTTTATTGAAGCTGACATGCACCCTATTAAAATAGGTGTTTGGTGTTTAATAATGTTATAATTTTAAAAATGAATATTAATTATTTCAAAGCATATGTCTTAGAAACCAACGATAAATTTCTTTAAACTGTTTATTGTAAATGTATATCTATTAGTAAGTTAAGTACTATTTAGATAAGAATTGTTTATAAGACTCATGGCACCAAGTGTTTGTGTTATCGCCCAAGTTGAGTTTATCACCGTCTGGTACATGCCAATAGGCGTGTGAAACTATATCTACTATAAGGGTGAAGGGTGAAGGGCGAAGAGAGATTTGCATGTGGGTCCCGAGAGAGCGGAGCCCGATGGAAGAAAGAAGGCGACCAAAATCCGTCAAGTAGGCAAGTCGACCAAAAGACTTCAAAGAAAGAAGTCAAAAAGATAACCTTTAAACGTAACGGCTGACAGCGTATTAAGACTGTTCTATTAAACCGTTACGAGTATATAGAAGGTTCTCTAATTAATAAATAAGTCGACTCAAAATATATCGGTCGACAAAGTACTAAATTGTCGCTGTGAACCTCATAAGTAATATAATAGGTTCTTTATTTATAATGTGTAAAGTGCGAATAGCAGTTAAAGAAGCTTCAGGTGTCTCTATATTCGGAGGAGGTTTCCCTCTAAGTAAACCGACAACAGGAAGATCTTCTTCAGGGAAAAAAGAAGATGAAAATTATATAAAAGGTATCTAAAAGATATTATTGTGCGAGTGCCAGATAAACCAAAATGTTAAAATGTGTGTTAATGTAGATACGTCGAACTGACAACTATGTTGTCTGTCTCCATAAGACACATACTGAATACTAAGGTTGAGACGGTCTATAGTCTATAGGATTATATAAGTAAGCTAGTAAACAATTTTTTGACATTCCCTCAATACATACAAAAATCTTATCTCTCAGCTCATTTAAAAAAAAATCGTTATAAAATAATGCTTGTCAACTGAGAAGCAATTATAAAATTAACCTAATTAAATAATTAAGGAATTAAATGTCAACCATTCGTTCGATTGTAAATTTCGCAGCAAATATCATGGCTCACTATACCGTATTCAAATAAAACACATAAAGTCGGCAAAATGATATTAAAAAATAACAATAGCTCAGTAATGGTAACTTTTAAAGTAATAAAGCCTTACACATGTTTGGTACGAAATTTAGTAGGCAATTCAAAAATAGAGAGCAATATAGGCACCTGACTTTTAAACAAAAGTATGTCATGTAACTTTAATCCAGTTTACTGCAAATTCAATTAGTAATTGCAAAAAAAATAAAATAAGTTTGCATTACGACCTTTTGTCATGAACAACATTACCAAAAATATAGAGAGCAACATAATTTTATAAAAACATTAATTTTTCAGAAAAATGGTAATAAGTCACAATCGGCCTTCCCCTCGGAGATGACTCACCCTGTATATTCCTCTGTTACTTGATATGATTCAGTACGATGAAAAGACTCGAACTCATACACCCGCGGTGGCGGAAAGGTAAGCGCGCACTAAACTAGAGATCGGAAGTCGTGGGTTCGCATCTCACCTGTGGGTATATTTTTAAAATTAAAAATTTACCTAATTTAAATAAATAATGATCAGTGATCAAGAAGAAAATTGTAATAAAAATTTTCAACACAGAAAAACTAATTTTAAAGTTACTTAAAATTTAGTGCATGTGTCGGACTGCCGACAATACATGTAAAGAAAATCATTATAATAGTACCACGCGATCATTTAAATTCTAAATTATAGCAGGCGGGATTTTTTTTATTAGGTTGTCCAGAATGTCAATTATTGATTAATTGAAATTTGCGGTTATGTTATACTTTGTGACATTTGTGAATCTTATGTGTAATCGATTTAAATTTAATGGAAATGAAAGCATTACAAGATAAATTAGTTTTATTGTGAATTACAAAAGGTGTTCAAAGTGTTCTCCTCCTGTTGCGATGCAACTGTTAACCCTCCGTTTCATATTTTCAAAAGCATTTGCCAACATCTGAACGGTTATAGCGTTACATGCATTAGAAATTGCCTCTTGTAGTTCTTCAAGATTTTGTGGGTTATTTTTGTAAACTGTGTTTTTCAGATACGGATAAATGAAATAATCAAGAATCGTTAAGTCCGGACTGCGAGGCGGAAATTCAATGACTCGATTATCATAAAACTCGCGAATTCGAGCCATACTGTCCCATGTTTTGTGAGCTGTTGCATTGTTCTGTTGCAAATACCCATGTAAAAGTTCGTCGTCATGAAGATTTTGTAAAAACGGTTCAAGTAAATTATTTCGATATCTCTCAGCATTTATCGTTCCTTCAAAAAACACAGGTCCAAATATACGCCTTCTAGAAACCGCTAGCCAAACACCAATTTTCTGCGGATGGAGAGGCGATTGAATAAACTCATGAGGATTCTCCGAAGACCAAATACACATATTTTGTTTGTTTATATAGCCGGATAGGTGAAACCATGCTTCGTCAGAAAAAAATGTTAAATCCAAAGTGTTGTTGTTATTTAAATTATTCAAAAACCACTGACAGTATTCTATTCGTACAGGAAAATCTCGAGGGAATAGCTCTTGAACGACCTTAATCTTATAGGGATAAAGATTTAAATTTTATTTTAAAATTTTTTGACAAGTTGCATATGAAAGGTTTATTTCTTGGGCTAATCTGCGAAAAGATTTTTTGGGAGACTGTTCCATTCTTTCTGGAACATCTGCCACAATCTCAGAGTCCTTTTTTTGGGCGCGCCACTACCAGCTTTCCTACCTACAGTTCCAACATTACGAAATTTCGCCACACATGTGTAAATTTCTTGGACTAATTTTTGATAATCCGCAGGAAAATTAGGGAAGGCATTTTGAAAATAATTGATGCAGTGCGGTACTGAATATGTCCATTCACCATTCTCTTGTCGTTCGGCGTTTTTAAAATAACTTTCAGTAAGAAAAATCTTATGTTCTAAATCAAACATTTTGAAACGTCGCTTTGACAATTCAAATTGTAAATTAGTACTTATACACAGACTAAACAACCCAGACCGGCAACTACTTGAAAAAAAAATATCCAAGATCTGCTATCCTTGTCACACATCAGTGAACTTGGTACGAAGATGGCGTTAGCAGCATATTGGCGCGAAATTTGAAATGAACTTGTTTTTAGAATACGCTTATTAAATACATTATTTATGTAACAGAAACATACACAAAAGTTACTAAAACTATGGTAATAAATATTATTTACTGTAACAATTATAGCCATAGTTTGAGCATCTTATGTGTAATTTTGTGGTGTTACATATTAAATATGGTGTAAATATGTGATACGAAATATAAATATTAATCTTTTACTTACATGTATTATAACATCCCTCTTACGGTGACCTATTAGACACAATACACTACTACTCTATATAAGATTAAGAGAAATATAATAATCTAATAAGTGAAAACTGTCAAGGAAAACATAGCGATATAATAATAATAGTTTTTATTGATACATATACTTATACAATAAAACATAATAAAATTAAATTACACAACCAGTAATGAGAAGACAATAATAATATGCAAATCTTGTAATATAATATAATATGATGACTAAGAAATTTTGTAATATACATACTTAAAGCACAACTGTACAATATTTATACTCACTCGTCGAGATTTGCAGGAAACCTGTGCATTTTTTAACTTCATCCTGCCCAAACCCGCACACTAAACACTTAGGCACCATATTTGTATCAACATATAATTAATACTACGTACGACAAAGGATTGCAAAAATATGTCAAACGTGTCAAATTTGAAATGTAGTTTTGAATGACATATAACCACAGCATAACAAACATTTCAAATGACGCTAGCGCCATCTCATCTCCAAGTTCACTGAATCTGACAAAGACGGTAGAGTATTGAAATTTACTTTGCTAAACAAGGATGAGTACTCTGGATAAAATCTAGGATTAAGTTGCCGGTCTGGATTGTTTAGTCTGTGACTTATATACCAACTTAATTTAAATTTCACAAACTGCTCTAATTTAGAATTTAAATGATCGCGCGGTATTATAGCTTTTCTTAATTAATTTATAGTAACCCTGGAATTTCAGAAATGTCATGTTTGACAGAGGGATTTCAAAAACTAAATATAATACTATTAAAAGAAATCTAAACCTGTAATAGACTTTAAATGTTGTTTTTTTGTTGTTACAGGTGAGTGGATTAAATTTTTAAGTAATTCATAAGTGGAAAAACTTTTTATGAACAATTTTTCTTAGATTAATAAATTTTGTTGTTACAGAAAAACGCATTGGTCTTATTTTACTCATTAGAGTTTAAATAGTATTATAAAACAACATTTACTGAAAACATGATAAGAAATATGGAGAAGTTGAAGTTTGATTTTGCGGTGAAAACTTCGGCAGATGAAAAATCAAAAATTATTTGTATAACCTCAATAGCTACACCTAATGCACAGCTTTTTGGTATACCGGCTGAATATCAACCTGCAAGTCTACACCAAGTAATTATATCTACTTCAAACTATAGCAAGATAAAAAAAACATTAAATAAAAGATACCAGACAAGGAAAATATGGTTAACTCTAACAGATGATATATCAAAGTTATATTTGGATGAAGAACAAAATTTACAATTTAATGATTTATATCTGGAAGAAATTATGGAAAATACAAATGATTGTAAATCTTTACCAAGTGGCCCAAATCAAAATTTGGAAAAACTATTAGAGAAATTACTCGAGGAAAAACAATGTAAATTTGAAACTCAGAATTTAGGGAAAATTTCAAAGGATTTTATGATTGAGAAATTCACTGGTAGAAATGCAAATGCTCATCAATGGATTAAGGAGTTTAACAAAGAATGTGAACGTTTCCATATCAACGAAGACAAAAAGAAAATAGAAATATTAAAATTTTTTTGCAATATTCCAGTATAGATTGGTACAGTTGTATGTTAATGAAAATTACAGTTGAATCAGAGTGGAATAAATGGGAGAAAAATTTCTGTGATACATTTGCAAACAAAGGTTGGTCGCCCATCAGATATGCTCTTGCCTTTAAGTATCAAACGGGTTCACTGCTCGAGTATGCAATAAAAAAAGAAAAATTATTATTAGAAGTCAGGAAGTCGATCGATACTGGGACACTCATAGATCTTATAGCATCGGGTCTGCCTAACTATCTGATTTTTACCATATTACGAAGCTATCTCCAGTAACAGTTAGTTCTTAACCGAACAATTACTTGCAATTGTTCTCTTCGAGGGTGGGAGATGTAAAGAAAATCATTATAATATAGTATTATAGCTTTTCTTAATTAATTTATAGTAACCATGGTATTTCAGAAATGTCATGTTTGACAGAGAGATTTTAAAAACTAAATATAATACCATTAAAAGAAATCTAAACCTGTAATAGACTTTAAATGTTGTTTTTTTGTTGTTACAGGTGAGTGGATTAAATTTTTAAGTAATTCATAAATGGAAAAACTTTTTATGAACAATTTTTCTTAGATTAATAAATTTTGTTGTTACAGAAAAACGCATTGGTCTTATTTTACTCATTAGAGTTTAAATAGTATTATATACATATATCCATATTTTAGTTGATATGATTCAGTATGATTAAAAGACTCGAACTCATACACCCGCGGTGGCGCAAAGATAAGCGCACCTGACTAGAGATCGGGAGGTATTGAATTCAAATCTCACCCGTGGGTAAATTTTTAAATTTAAAAATTAACCTAATTAAATAAATAATTATCAGTGGTAAAGCATAAAATTATAATACGTATACTAGACATTGATCAAAATAAAGCAAAGAGATAATGAAGCCAGGAAACAAAACGAACAGCACATACAAAATATTATTCTTATACCGATTATAATATTTGTCAGCGATAGTTGGATATTAAAAAAGAAACACAATAGCAGCTTACAGCTCACATATTGAGAGCTGACCGGTGAGATGCCCCTCCCACAAGATGCGCAGTGAATTCTTATAATATTAGGATAAGCACGAGCAGTCTGGAAAAAATGTCAAGCGTTTCACATCGAAGTGCAATTGTTTCCTATATATGTTTCTCTTTTCACTATATTATAATTTCTTATCTGCATTTACTCCTTCGTCCGACTAATGCATGCAATGATGCACAAATGTTATCGTTTCTTCATTGACCTATAAGTCGCGCAGCTAGGACTCCTCCCAGCGGTCAGCACTCGGTCTGTGTACTGTACATGTATTTGTAAACATCTGGTTAAATAAAGAGAGACAAAACAAGATAAAAAATAATAAGAAAAAAACTACATCAAAAACCGATAACGACCAAAATAACAAGGAGACGCCTAAACTCTTACGAACGCCTCATTATGATGGAACCAAGTAGAATAACAGTATAACGTGCAAAAAATACAACCAGGATAAAGATAAACAGCCTTATTCATAACCAAATTTAGTGGCTACTAAGATCCAACTAACACTACTAAAAAAAGTTGTATTCATAATGGTGTTTAATAGCGTACTAAGCTTAGTAGTCAACTAAATTGTTAGTAGCGTTTGAAGTTACAGCTCATCGATAAAGCTAACCTAACAAAAACAAATTGGTACGAATACAAATAAGCACACAATTGTCGACTACTTTTAGACCCGGGATTATAACTTTTTTATTAAATACATTGAAATGGAAACATACACAGTTGAAAGAGATGCACGATATAAACACACAAAATAAAATTCAATATAATGCTATGAAAATGAAATTGTTAAAAAAGAAAAAGGAAGGATGAGTGTATGAAGAGAAATTTTTATATTTAGACTTTATTTTAAATAAAACATACTTATTGCCAACATTATCACTAATCTCATTAATCTTTGTTTTGCCATTTTTCATTTATAATATTCAAAATGGATATTGCTACTATCGATGCCCTTGTTGTGTCCAGTTTTATTAAAAAAGCATCTGAATTTATTCTTCATAAATCCAAATGCTTGGTTAATGACATTTCTCATTGGTATACGAGGTGTGGCAATTATATAACGAGACTGCGCCCCTCCTATCCCGTGGTCGCATGGTGGGAGGTTGTCAGTGAAATGTAGTCGACTTTGATCCTTCCCGAGCAAGCATACTTCGTTTCGTCGTTGTACCTGCTTTAGTTTGCTTTTGAGACTTGGTTGTAGGGGACGCTGTTGTGTAGTCGTGCCGCGATCATGGTGAACATAAAGGTCGAGCAGCGCATTAACCTGAAATTCCTAGTGAAATTAAAGAAATCACCCACGGAATGTTTTCAAATTTTAAAGGAGGTGTTTGGTGACAATGCTATGTCACGTACACGAGTGTTTGAGTGGCATAAACGGTTTTCTGAAGGTCGGGAAGAAGTTGAAGATGATGAACGTCCCGGACGACCTGTGACTGTCAGAAGTGAAGGAAACGTCCAGAAAGTCAGCGAAATTGTGCGGAAAGACCGACGTCTGAGTATTCGGATGATTGGCGACATGTTAAACATTAACAAAGAGAGAGTGAGACAAATTATGCATGATGAATTAAACATGAAAAAAGTTTGTGAAAAATTGGTTCCGAAAAACCTCACTCAGGAACAAAAAGACAATCGGAAGGACATTTGCTCTGACATCATGGCACGACTCGCAGATGATCCAGACTTGCTCACAAATGTCATCACATGTGACGAAACATGGATTTTTCAGTATGACCCGGAAACTAAACGTCAATCCATGCACTGGAAGACCCCCTCATCGCCAAGAATGAAAAAAGCGCGAATGAGCAAATCCAAGCTGAAGGCAATGTTGATCGTGTTTTTCGATATCCAGGGTGTTCTGATGATTGAATGGGTTCCTGAGGGTAAAACCGTAAATCAGCAATACTATACAGAAGTCCTAATTAAGCTAAGGGAACGTGTAAGGAAGAAAAGACCAGATGCATGGAAGAACTACTCATAGATTCTCCACCAAGACAACGCGCCAGCCCACAATGCCCTGTCTGTGAAGCAGTTTTTAGCTGAAAAGTGCATTCCTGTGCTAGAACATCCTCCGTATTCGCCTGATCTTGCTCTATGTGACTTTTATCTCTTCCCAAAAGTGAAAAGTGTATTGAAAGGAACACATTTTGAGTCGGTAGAACACGTAAAAGTAAAAACGGGAGAGTTGTTGCGCAGTATCACAAAGAATCACCTACAGCATTGCTTCGAACAATGGAAGGCACGTATGCAACAGTGTATAGATAGGGGAGGGGAGTATGTTGAAGGGGATAAAAGTGTATTGTAACTTTGTTTGCAATAAATCACATTTTTCACATCAGTCTCGTTATATAATTGCCACACCTCGTATGGAGTTGACTATATTTTAACACAAGACTTGTCGTTAGTGTTTGTGATGGACTTAACAGATATCTTGAACATGCATATCCATTATCACCAATCAAAATACCTTCTATGTCTCCATTCTGAAATCATCCTAATATCACCTAATATTATTTACATGTTTCTTAGCATTTAATTTTAATGAAGTATGTATTACGTCAAATCTCCGATTTAATGAACATTTGTTCCAAATTCTCTAAGTTATCGGTACTGTCACATTGCAACTATATCACAAATCCTTGCCTTAGCATCGCATAGATTATTTCTAATGCAAAATATAAGAATAAACTATATACATAATTTAATGTGTAGTATCTATAACGTATTTTTACCCATTGATTATCATGTTTGTAACCTATTTTATTTCATTCTACATTTTGTATAGAAATTCTATTATTATTGAATTATATATGAAGGGTACAGGTCCAAAAGGGGCTATGTCCAAAATTATGTCAAATGAAACTGAGTACGCCATCTTGTAGATTGTTGGGAGTAGAATTCGATGGTGTATAGCACACGTCCAAAAGGAGGTTAAGTCACTGTGAAAATTACACTTGAAATATTGGTGTACACCAATAAAAGGGGCTAAGTCCACATGTACACGGCCGAAAGGAGCTAAGTCCATTAGTTCGTATACAGGTTTCATTGCAGAATACGCCATTACTGCATCGCATTGTGTTGCTATCATCGTTGCTGTTTGGTTTTTTAATAAACTTTCATTGGATTGTGTACTTAAAGACGGTAATCAACGATAATGGATAGTGACAGTGAGTGTGAAAAAGTGCCGTGTCAAAATAGAGGCAAGAAAAGGCAAAAACACGGTCGAATGAAAGAGGTTATGACGAAAATGAAACTACAAAGTCATGAGTTGGGTGAGTCCTGTAACTGTAAGAAAAAATGTTTTCAAAAGGTGCCGTTTGAAGCTAAAATGACTGTATTAAGGAATTTCAATACATTGAAGTCTAACGATGAGCAGAATTCCTACTTATGTGGTTTAATTTCGGTTCTGCCGGTACGCCGACGAAGGCCTAGAAAACCAGAGGAGGAAGCAAATCTTCGCACTGCTGTGTTTTCCTACAGAATTCGTTTTAGCTTGAATGATTCCCCACAGGAAATTCAGGTTTGCAAACAAGCATTTATGGCTATGCATGGTATAAAGAAAAAAAAATTATCTTATCTACTAAATTCTCTAAAATTAACGGGAATAGCTCCAAGAGATAAAAGGGGCCAGAACATTAATCATCCTCGTAAAATGCAGCATAATGTTTATGAAACAATTTACAACCACATCAAATCTTTCAAAGGCAGGACAAGCCACTACAGTGTAAAAGATAGCAAAAGAATTTATTTGCCCGAAGAGCTAAACATACAAAAAATGTTTAGGATGTTTTGCGATTCACATCCCACAATCAAAACGTCTTATGAGTCATACAGAAGGATTTTTAATACAAAATTTAACCTTTCCTTCGGGTATCCCCGTTCAGATACTTGTAGTGCATGCGATTCATTTATCGTCAAGAGTAAATCTCTCCAATCTGACATTTCTACTGCTGAAGATTCCGACACCAAGGAGAAGTTGGAGAACGAAAGAAAAACCATTACTGTGGAAAATGAGCTACACAAACGTAAGGCTGAAGTATTTTATAGCCGAAAAAGGGCCGCAAAAAGAAGCAGCCGCATTTCAGAAACCAAAGAAGCAATCTGTCTCGATTATGGCAAAAATCTATGTGTCCCAAACATATCAACGAATGACGTTTATTTCAAAAGCCAGCTGAATGTGTATGTTTTTAATATTCATATTCTGTCAACTGCAAAAAGCGTTTTTTATGTTTACCCTGAAACGGTTGCGAAAAAAGGGAGCGACGATGTATGCTCTTTGCTTCACCACTTTTTATACAATTTTCTGTATCCCAAAGTGAAGGAACTCCACATATTCTGTGATTCTTGTGGAGGCCAGAACAAAAACTTTACAATGTTTCGCTTTTTGCATAATATAGTCCATAGTGAGCGCAGACTTGATTATGTTAAGGTTGTCTTTCCAATTCGTGGATACTCCTACATGGAACCTGATAAAAATATGGGCCTAATAAACGGAAAACTAAAAGCAGAGATTCCATCAGACTGGGTTGAGATTATTAAAGATGCACGTACAAAACCATGTCCATTCGACGTAGTTGACGTTGACCAAACGTATTTCCGAGCTTGGACGCTTTTTTTCAATAGTAGATACGTGAAGAAATGCCCATTCCCTTCTCGTCCAGTGAGGGAATTAGAAATTCGCGCTGGTCATCCAAAACTAATTTACTATCGTACGAGTTACAATGGGTTTTGGGCGTCAGGTGTACTGGAAGATAATAAGGTTCGAAAAAGTCAGAATTTTCCGGTGTTACTGGAAAATGAATTCATTCTTCCCCAATATCTGTATACAGGTAAATTTCATTTGTACATCCAAACAGAAAATCTTCAAATTTTCTTGTTCATTTTCAGATGCCCTTCCAATACCACCCAAAAAATTCCAACATCTGCAAGATCTAAAAATCTTTTGCAGGCAAGAGGCTCAGAACTTTTTTAACAACATTCCCACAAAATAATGGAACTGGATAACTGAATGCAGACAATCCATTTGAAAGGGACTTGGCACCTTTAGGCCGTTTAATTTGTGTATTTAGAGTTAAATACATTTTCTCTTGTATTTTAATATCAATAAATCTCGTTTCTGATACAAAAACGTTGCTTAGTAATATTTACAGTCTGTATTTCCGATTTTTATTTCAGGATTACTTAACTAATAACATGAGAACAGCGTTATATACTTTCTTTTTCATTTTTCTCACAATGGTTAATATGTGACTTAGCCCCTTTTGGACCTGTACCCTTCATATGTTCAGTAGATTATTAAGCCATTTTTAAAAAAAATTGGGTTTAGAGCCCCATTAACTTGACCTCTCTCAACTTCTTGCTATTCTGCTACTTAGTAGCCACTAAATAAGCGTTTATGAATAAGATAAATTAATAGCGTCTTAGTAGGATGTTAGTAGCTACTTACCAGTAGCATACTAACACCTATTAGGGTGATGATTATGAATAAGGCTGAAAGAATGAAAGAAGAGTCTTTCTCAACCGTCACTGTTCTTGGCGCAATGTCTTACATGCTTGCTTCATATCCCTCTCTGAGTATTGGTTTTCATACTCCATGACGAATATGGAAAGGCATCAATTTAAAGTTGTATCACAGGCGCTGACAAATAATCAGAGAAGATATTAAGTGATGAGGTATTATTATTTATCAAACCAAACGTAATTGACAAAATTTAAAATATCTCACGTTACATAATATGTGCATATGTCCATTATTATTTTTCTTTCATGTAGTAGATAATTCTGTCATCCACACTGCAAGACCTAACAAACTCACACTGGCATACCCACATTGCCAACCAGACGTCTGCAACCCACACTAAAAGTCCATGAACTAGTAGACCGTATATTAAACACTTCCACTATTGTTTCCAATATACGTATACCTACATACATAAAACGGTATAGGTACATATAATTCAATGTTTACCCTACAAAAGTAAATGGTTAATAATAGTTAAATAATTTCAAATAGACTAAGAGAGTTTAGCTCTAGATGTAACAATGGAGTTATATTTAACAAATTTTGAAACATACATTCTCTTATATTTAACAGAACGTGTAAAATGCCCTAAAATATCCTTATACTTATACAAGTAAAATAAAAAAGCCATGCAGATATTTCTATTAATCTACTTGTAGTGCTGGGTGTGTCACAGGGATCAGTTCTACTAAGGTGGCCATACGTCCCGAATTTCCCGGGACAGTCCGAAAATTTGAGTCTCTGTCCTGATATTTTACAAATCGTTTATTAGTCCCGAAAAACAATAGTGTGAGAACGTAAAAGTTTAAATGAATATATGTATTTATTTAAGTAGATTAGATTGTAAACCGAGAATATAAGCGTAAGTTAAGAGACACGCGCCATACCGGCCGTATAAACAGAGGATTCCCCATCTTGTGTTTACCAGTGAAGGCCTATATTCAATCTCAAGGAGAGTGTCCCATGTTTATTTTAAAATTGTTTGAAAATCCACTGGCACAAGCTTGGTTACATTTTATTAACACTCAGGCATCAATATTTCATAAAGCTGTTACAACAATTGAAAATCAAACTGAATTAGATGTAATTGCTTCAACGGATGCTCTGAAACCTTCAATGTTGAGCAAGATAGAGATAGAGGATAACTTTATTCCAATAAATTTTAAAAAAAATCTCGAAAAACTTGAAGAGAATGGCGACGTGTCACAACACGAAGTTACTGAATTTCCAGAAACTATTGTTTCATTTTGTCAGACTACTCATACTTATTTGGAGAAATGGACAAAAAAGTATTTCAGGAGATGGAAACGTACTGCTGGATCATATTAAATAAAATCGCTTCTTGGAGTTAAGTTGAAACAGCTTTTTTGTTAATAAAATGATACCAAATCATAAATTATTGGAAATTGATATATATGGAGAATATGTTTATCTTAAACAATATAGTACGGGAAAAAGATATTGGAATGGTCAAAAATAAATCCAGATTTAATAACATTGCGGCAATTGTGTGTGCTAAATACGCTGAAATAAAGGAATATTTCCAGTAAGCACCTATAAGCAGTTGCGATGTAGAAAGGACGTTTTCTATCTACAAGGATGTACTTAATTCAAAGAGAACAAGTCTTACAGAAGAGAAAATGAACAAATAATAAGGTATTTTGTATTTTATAGATGACCAGCCACTTGTGATCCAATTATATAAATAAAATTAAAACCTCTTTAAAATTAGAAAATTTCAATAGTGCGTCCATGGACGATGAGTCATCGGCCGCTCGTGTCCGCCCCCTATTAATAATATATGTAAAAAAATATTTAAGAATACCTTCTTTATTTGTGATACGTGTTTATTTTAATAATTAAAAATTTATGTTAAACTTATGCATTTATCATTTTGCAGGAAAACGGCTGGAGCATGCCAGCGGTAACAGATGATCTGCATGTTAGTAAAACCTGCATTTTTAAATTAAATCAGAAGATTGACCAAGGAGTTGATATAGCATATGTGCATGGTGGAGGAACGAAAAAATTTCAACGTTGGGGAATGATGCTTCATTAGTAAATTGGATTCAATCAAACCCCTTTGGGACGGCGGCGGCGGTGGAAGGGGCATACCAAACTCATTTTTCGGGTTTCATTTCAACAGCAAGGCAACATATTCGACATTTTGGGCTGAAAAATTATTCTGTTTCCAAAAAGTTTACGTTAGAGCCACAACATAAACAGGAGAGATTAAACTTTGCTAATTTGTATGTGAATGAAAACCTCGATTTCTGGGAACGCGTTATCTTTTCTGATGACAAGATCTTCCAGTCATCCCACGACGGCCCGGTACGTGTATACATACCTGTAAATATGCGCTATGAAGAACGGTATATAAAGCCAACGTTCCGTAGTGGTATATTTTCAGTGTATGTGTGGGCTTGGATCAGTTATTTGGATCCTGGTGTTTATTGGAATGTTGAAGAAAGATTAACTGGAAACTACTACAGAGATCTCCTGGAAAATGTTATGTTAACCTTCGGTAACGCAGCTTTTTGGAAATAATTTCATTTTTCAACAAGACTCAACTCTCCAAATCAAACCTCTAACGTTGTGCGTCATTGGCTTGCAACCAACAACATCAATGTTCTTCCATGGCCATCAAAGAGTCCTGATCTTAACCCAATTGAGAACGTTTGGGGACAAATAACAAAACGTGCGTACAGAAATAAATTTAGAGCCCCAAATCATAAACTTTGGGAAAGTATTGAGGAAGCATGGGAAGAACTAACGCCAGATTACATAACACTTTGTTTATTATGTCATTGCAGAATCATGAAGAATGAAATATGGACAAAATATTAAAATAATTCAGATCTGCTTTCATCTTAAATTCTCGTTGTGCTTCAGTATCCAAATAACCTTAATATTCAAATTTGTATGTTAAGAGCCGTTAACTTTCAAGCTGGTGGCACATCTACAGCTGGTCACTTCTAAGGTCAATTTTAGATAGTACCTATAGGTTTTGCACGGCTCATTATTAACAAATATAATATGATCATCTGTGTGATATGTAACCATATATGTACATATTAGATATAAAAACATATACTTTTTTATATACTAGGTACTTAATTACGGTTCAAAACATATTGCTGACGAGAAGCAATAATAAATAACACAAATAATTTGCACTGTTGTAAATCTTAAACCATTTATGCCAGTCGCCTTATCTTACACATGTAGGCCGTAACAAGGTCGTAACCCAAAACAGCGTATGTAGGCGTTCTTCTCAAATGTCATTAACGTTAACAATTAAAATTTAAATGTTATTACATAAAATGGTTTAATATTTTGTTTATGAAATAGAAGCATATTAACTTTTACTGTCTACTTGATTAATTGAAAATGTTTATTTTAACTAATAAATATTGTGCCTAATAAATACATTATTTTCCACAATTAGTTGTGAACAATATTTATATTTTGAAATCAATAAATAAAGAGTGTGTAAATTAGATTGTTCTTTAAATAAGAGTACAGTAGGTAACACACTAAACTGAGATGAGTAATTCTTAAACAACTATACTTAGTGGTGATTAATTTGGACCGTTCTTCGGTTTACATATTTCTTTGAATACCTTAACAGGTGTTTGGCTGTCTAAATCTAACGGTTTAGAACGTATGTTAGGCTGTAATTGTACTTATGTTTCCAAATAGGCAAATTTAAAAATATATTTACCAAAAATGCAAAAAGTTATGAAAAGAATAACAAAATAGGTACGAGGTACGTACCTGTCATGCAGTTATCTCTATACTTTGTTTACCATAAATGTTTACTCCCACACCTGTTCACTTGATTTACATCCATGAACTACTCGGTTTTCCAATTTAAATTGTTTAAATATAAAATATAACAAAAATTTTTAAATTATATACCAGGTACTAATAAATAAATATATTGCACTTCGTTTTTAAGATAATATATATAAAACACACTTGTTTTTAATTCAACGTGTCCGTTTCCCTACACGGCCGATACGTGAGCGTTGTAACACTATTCACAAACCATTAAAATCGAACTGTCACCGCCCAGCTGACTGAAAAACATTCGGCGTTAACTTCAGGAAATGGACTTTCTATAGAATAAAAATAATAATATCATTGGTTAATAGCATATGAACTTCAAATTGAATCCAATGAGAATTCGGAATTATTGGCGGGAAACATTCTAAAAGAACATAACGATTGTCAGTTTCGGATATCAACGGAGAGAAGTTAGTCAGTTAGTTATTTCCAATTATTTGAGTTCCCAAAGCTTCTTCGTAAAAATTGTAAGAAATGGCTGACGAGCAATTGCCTGCCGGCTGGGAAAAGCGTTTAAGTCGCTCAACTGGTTAGTATTCACAATAGCCATAAAGATTATCTCGTTAGTAAGGATGTATTATATTTATATTCCGAATTAAACCCATATCATAATTTATTATTAGGTTATGTACATTTTTAACTGTTCCCTTTTATTTTTAAAATCGACAGCGTACCTTACTCCATGATTTTATTTAGGTCAGTATTATTATTTGAATGTACACACCAAAGAATCACAATGGGATGTACCTGAAAAGCCTGCTGAACCTGCTACTTCATCAGGACCAGAAAGAGTGCAGTGTTCGCATTTGCTTGTAAAACATAAAGATTCCAGGAGACCATCTTCTTGGAGAGAAGATAACATAACTAGGTCAAAAGAAGAAGCATTGGAAATGGTGAAATGTATGTTTTAATTTTTAGAACACAACATTATCTCATACGTACATGTATTTTTGTTTTAGCTTATCGAGAACAAATTGTGCAAGGTAAAGTGTCATTTGCAGAATTAGCACAAAAATATTCTGATTGTTCTTCGGCAAGGAGGGGTGGTGACTTAGGTCCATTCAATCGTGGTGCTATGCAGAAACCTTTTGAAGAGTGTGCGTTTTGCTTAAAAGTTGGAGAATTAAGTGAGCCAGTATTTACTGATTCTGGAGTACATATAATTTTACGTACAGTCTAATTACCCCTTCACGCCATTCTATATTATATTTAAGGAAATGTTTTTGCTTAATATAAGCAAGAAATCTTTAACTTTAAGCAAGAATTTTAAAATATTTGCATTTATACAAAAATATTTTTTATTTGTTTTTTAATATTATAATATAAAACTTCCATTAATGTTATGCACATATTTGAGAGCATATATATATAATTAGATATCCTGAATATTAATAATACTTCTACAAAACTCCAGCAATTAGTGCTGAAAAGCAAGCCCTGTTTTGATTGTTTTGGTTGTGTCAATAAATATATAAATGAATTCTTTATATTTATATTTTTCTTATTATAAATATTGCATTGTTAATGTCGGGCAAATTTTGTTTAAAAATATATATATTGGAAATGCCCCTTCATAAAATGCTCTACATTTTCAATGCCCTTTTATATTCAAGTTATGTAATGACAAGAAAATAGTTATAGTCAAAACCTTTATGAAAGCATAAGAACAGTACATAAATATTAATTAAAGAAACAGTGGTATAGATACAGCTTAAAATTAAAACATTAATTAACATTGGATGATTTGATTTTCTGATGTTTGTATACAGGGTGGGTTTTTTTTCATTATTTGTATGGGGAATTCGAAAACCATAAGAGATACGCATTAGGTTAAATGGAGAAAGATTTGCATCTTTATAAGCCTCATGCAGATACGTTTTTGTCCATTTAAGAAAATACATGGTTTACTAGATATTTGCAAAAAATAGAAATTCTCCAAAACCTTTTCAGTGCTATAACACTTCTATTCTTAAAGTTAGAAAAAACTTTTTGAATATTGTTTTTAAGAAATTGAATTTCAAGCAACGACAACTTCTTAAATTTTTAATTTTGCTTAGCATTTTTGAGTTAGCAAGCAAAGTCTATTTTTTTTTTAATGGAAACTATAGTTGGCTATGACATATTCTAGTAGTGCATTTTTTTCTGCTTGCAATGATGTAAGGGTTGTAGCACTTATTTTAATAAATAACTGCACAATACACTATTATTATGTTTAACAAAAATCATGTCTTGCCGTGGAAAAGAAAAGAAACTTATAATATACAAATTAATACAAGAAACAATAAAAACGTTAAACGAATTAATAATTAACAACACGTAACACGCTAAATTTACATTAAGTGTTCGAAATGCCCACCATTATTATCGACGCACATACGGCACCTTTTCAACACTGAGTTAATAGCTCTCCTAATTTTGCGGCCATCTAAGCTATCAAATACATTAATAACAGCTTGTAATAGCTCCTCTTGGGTTGCATATGATCGCACATATACGAGATCTTTTATTGCTCCAAAGGCGAAGAAATCTAACGGTGAAAGATCTGGGGAACGTGCAGGCCATAAAACAGGACCATTTCTGATGATCCACGAGTTTGAAAATAATTCGACTAAATATCTTGTGACCTGTGCCTGATAGTGAGGTCTGTAAATTTAATTCATCTAGGATATTGTCGAAACCTTCCCTAAGAAATTGCAAATATCGATTTCCGGTTAAAGTTTCATTAACAATAAATGGCCCAACAAGTTACAAACCATTAACACCACACCATAAATTGAAGCCAAACCTAATCTGGGGTCGCCTTTCTTCTAAACGGTGAGGATTTATTTGCGCCCACAGGTGTTCATTATGGCGATTGAACATGCCACAGTTTGTAAGACGTGTTTCGTCGGTCCATAAGATCTGTATCGGAAAGTTATTATTTTCATGGCACATATTTACGAACCAAGCACAAAAATTTAATCGTCTTTCACCGTCTCCAGGGTGTAGAGTTTGACCAACTAATTTTTTATAAGGATGGTGCTTATGTTTTGATAAAATTCTCACTACTGTGCGTTGTGAGGTAGCAGCGCCTTATGCAATTTGCGCGTTGATGTTGATGGATTCTGATTAACAGCAGCTAAAACATTTATCTGCGTGTTTTCACCAATATTACCCTTATTTCTAGGTATAACAAAACTTCCATACTCTTTTAAATTATTGTATAAATTCTTGAAGGTGTCTAACGATGGTTGAGGGCGATCAAAATACAATAAAAAAATAGCGTTCGGCGGCTTCTTTACTATTTTTGTTACAAATAATGTAACATTCAATCATATCAAGTTTCTCAAGATTTGTGTACACCATAACTAACTTTGTAAAGCAACTAAATCACTAACAAAACGAACTATAATCACCCTGATGAACAAACTGTCAATGGTGAAGTAAACATAATGCTTCAATTATTAATATCGCGTTTTCCACGGCAAGACATGATTTTTGTTGAACATAATAATAGTGTATTGTGCTGTTATTTATTAAAATAAGTTCTACAACCCTTACATCATTGCAAGCAGAAAAAAATGCACTATTAGAATATGTCATAGCCAACTATGATTTATTTTTAAAAAAATTAAGACTTTGCTTGTTAACTCAAAAATGCTAAGCAAAATTAAAAATTAGGAAGATGTCGTTGTTTGAAATTGAATTTCTTAAAAACAATATTCAAAAAAAAAATTTCTAACTTTAAGAATAGGAGTTTTAAAAGTTTTGGAGAATTTCTATTTTTTGCAAATATCTAGTAAACCATGCATTTTCTTAAATTGACAAAAACGTATCTAGATGAGGTTTATAAAGATGCAAATCTTTCTCCATTTAACCTAATGCGTATTCTTATGGTTTTCGAGATCCCCATACAAATAATTAAAAAAACTCACCCTGTATACTTATAACTGGAGATTTAATTCTCTAAACTACAGGAGGAAGTCTAAACCCATGACTCAGGATTTAATATATTAAATATGTATCTGTCGAAAAGTTAATTTTATGTTTAAGAATGTAGGTTGCCTGGCTAAGAATTGATATTACTGCTGTTCATAAAGTTTGTATGTTGGACAAACTAAACGAAATATCGTTTCAAAGACACTTCGCATGTTATCGATCTGGCAAAATCTTAACATCAGCAATTGCTGAACAGGTTCACAATTCACGTCATTCAATAAAACTCGCAATTTAACTCTGGTTATCAAAAAAGTTAGAAGATGCTGGGAATTTAATACATATGAATAATTTCCTCATCTTTCCCCACAAATTGTCTATTTTTTTTCTCTTTGCTCTTTCATTAATACTAATTTGAGTTTAAGTTTTAGCTTTTCCTGGTTTAAACTGTCCGATTTTTCAACTATACTTCATTCACGTTAAGAATGCAGCGTTGGATTAGATGGAAGAACATTTCCCGAACTGTGATTGGCTGTTACGCGCGACCGATTTATTTTAAAAAAATTTCGAATCAGTCAGTTGTCAAACTGCTGTTCGCTTTACCGTTTATTATTTCCTATTGTCCGTTTTATTTTTCGTATCTTCTAAACAGTGTGTTCAAAATAGTTCTTTTTAGAACTCTGCCACCGTAATATTTTACAATAAGGTATATCATTATAAATTTTAATCACCATTTTATTTCTATGATTGTGCCAGTGTCATACAGACGCCGATTGTTGCGCTATCTACTGCATTCTTAACGTGAATGAAGTATAGTTAATCACAGCAAAACAATATACACACTTTTTACCCATGGATTTTGCTTTTTAGGTTTATTGAATTATTTTGTATCGTAAGTAGATGGTAAGTAGTATTACAGCGATTCGATCAGCATCAACGAGTCCCGAAGATGTCTCTTGTAACAGTAGACGAACAGCCGGTATCTATGCCTAACCTCTTTTACATTGTTACATACGCGTAAATCTGCACATTTAATGCCTTTGGTACCGAAAATGTGATTTTTGCAAATATGTGCGAAATTCCGATAGCGGCCAAACGCTTAAAGATATCAACGTACGTGATAAAATGTCATTTCTGGACTATAATCGCATAATAAATATTGTTTGGTTATCTAAATCCCACTTGTGATTCCTGTCACAGAATTGTGAACAATTAAAGTTGCTGATTTACTCATTTTTCTATAACTGTGTTATAAATTTCAATAAAAATCTTTAATTATTGATTTAATTATATTGGATATCATTTTAAACCAAACCAAAAGATGTAGTAGGAGTAGGATTTAATTATGAAAGTGATGTACTCCTGGGCCACCCTATTTGGAAATATAAACAGAAACTCAAAAAGTATCAGCTTTAGGGTGGTCATTAATTAATAATGCAGTGTGGAATGCATTGACTTTAACCTTGAATTGAAGATTGCGCTGATTATTATATTCTGTATAGATTCAAAGCTGCACATTGCAAACAAATAGATTATAACGTAATCAAAATAGTTTATACTGTCGGACATGAAATAAATCATGTTCATTTACTAGTCTGCAAAAGATAGATGTTCCAAATGTCAATGATGAAGTAAATAAGTAATATGAAATTGCATGTGATGCCGTGCGGAACGCCTATCTTAAATTGTTAGGTATTTGCTCATATAGAATATGCTCAAATCATTATATGGACAACGCAGCACAAGCGTAATATGTGCCACGTATTCTTGAATTCTCTCTTAATCTTGAAACATGTCCAGGAGTTTATATAGACAGATTCTATGATACTTCATTAAACGACGTATTTCTATGCAAAGTATTACGAAAGGTGAAAATACTTCTGGCGTTATCAATTTTACTTCGCGCCATTTCTGTATTATCTATGTATTTTGCAAAATTAATGGGGGTCACAGTGATAAAACATGTAACACGCATCTAGGGCAACATAAATTTATTTATTAAGGGATGATTATAGCACAATTCCACGGCTTCGTTAACAAGTGTTCTAGAATTTTTGCCCATAACTGCAGCAGATATATTGAGGAGACGGGCTGGTTGACATTTTTTTTGTAAAGTGTCTCAACTTTTTACTTAGGTTGTTGCTTTAAATCATAGGTTCCCAAAGTGGGCGATAACGCCCCCTTGTGGGCGCTGCAGGTCTAAAGGGGGGCGGTAAGAGACCCAGAAAAAAATGGGGGCGTTGTGTAAAGGCTTGAAGTTATAGTGGTTTTTGAGTAGGTGAAAAAATGGGGGCGCTAAAAAATTATTTATTCTCAAAGTGGGCAGTAGGCAAAATAAGTTTGGGAACCACTGCTTTAAATGAATCAAGGCTTGCTTGATTCAGTAACTAATCAGCATTTAAATTTGATAATAATTTTATGTAACCGCCCATTAAAAATTACATAAATGAATAAATTCTGGAACAATAGGCATGTAACTTTTTACCCCACACCAGGGCTGGTTGTTACACCACAAGGGGTAAATTGTTACAAGAAAAAAACAAATGTAATCTCAGATTTTTTATTAAGAATAATCATCGTTTCTTTTCTTGATTTGAACAAAAATTAAATATTATTATTTATAACGAATCACAAAAAAAGTTTTACCTAGTCATAGTAATAACATGGTACTTTCTAACTTTAAATAAAATTATGCCCTTACTTAAATAAAAACTTAGGCATACAATTTTTTTGGTCTCTCTGCCTTATTAAAACAAAATAAAAATTAAAAAAAATTATGTTCTTTAAATAAAAACTTAGGCATACAATTTTCATTTGGTCCGTCTGCCTTATCAAAACAACATAAAGAAATTTTAAAAGAATAAATAATAAAAATAAGTAAAAATTCTATAAATTAGATAAACTCATAGTTTTGTTTTAGACAAAATACGAGTAATTTTTAGCCTGAACGAAAGTTATAAACGTTATGTATTAGACAAAAATCTTATTTTTCGGACATTAGAATTCTAAAATTTGAGTTATCCTTTGACCAATATCTACAATTTTGTGAGGAAACAGTACTACTTGCCGAAACCGGTGCTTCGTCACTAAATATTAAATTCTGATAAAAAAGGGCGATGTTCCATAGTGTTCTCACCAACCCATAAACAGATCTCGAGTCTGAAAGCGTGATCTGCATTTTCTAAGATGTGCCTGAATCTAGGATTATATGGATAAATTTATAAATTGTTGCAATAATATATTACTAACATTGAGTACAGTATAATTAGATCATCAACGTTATCATTATTAATTAAAAATATGTAATATAAATTCAACAGTCTTTTAATGCACTATATATTTAGCATACCGCAAAATAAAAACGATAATAGAACTTTATTGAGAAACAACGTGGCTACAAAACAAACAAAAAGTATCTATATTAAATAACATGTGATTGTGGATGGTGTTCATGCATTTGTAAAACTGTAGAAAAATAAGGTGAACAATATTTTTCACAAATCACAAAAAGTGTTTAAGAAACTTTTGAGGTAGGTCATCTTGGAATACCTCAGCTCTAGCCAATATGTCCCTTTCAAACAATGTCTCTTTGCTAAGCAACATTTCAATAATTGTTCTTCCTTCTTCTGTGGCAGCTATATGTAAAGCTGTATTATTATAATCATTTACGATATTAACGTCAGCCCCATATTCTAGTAGTAATTCTTGAGTGTCGACATTTCCGCATCCTGATGTGATGAATAGTAAACAAGGGAATGGATGTTAATTTGAAAGGTTCTATTCGTGATAATACAACCTTTCCAATTAACATCCACTCCCTTGTTTAATAGTAATTCAACTATGTCCGTTTTGCCTTTTCTTTTGTAGTTATATGTAAAACTGAATAATTATCATTATCTGTGATATTAAGGTCCTAATAATCTTAGAATATCGATATGTCCGTTACATGCTGCGAAGAACAGAGTACCATCATTAACCCCTTTCAGATTAACGTCCATTCTTTTTTTAATACTCCGTAATTCAACTATGTCTGCCTTCCCAACTCCAGCAGCTCGATGTAAAGGCGTGTTATTATCACCATATATGCTAATAATGTCAGCTCCACTATCTAGCAATAATCTTAAAGTGTCGATAATAGTCGATATTAAATGTTGCGAAGAGCAAGGCGAACTACCAAAGGAACCTTCCAAATGAACATCCATTCCCCGTTTTAATAACGTCTCAACAACCTCCATTTTGCCTTCTTGGGCAGCTACATATAAAGTTGTATTATTATAATTATTTATGAGTCAGTTCCATTTGCTGGTAATAATCTTAGGGTGTCGATATGTCCGGTAATTGCTGCGAAGGACAATGGACTACCACCATTATAATCTTTCAAATTAACATCCATTCTCTGTTTTAATAATAATCTCCACAATACTTGTCTTCCCTTCAAGTGCAACTAGATGTAAAGCTGTGATAGAAGACTAACCAAACCTTAAGAAATACTTTGTCATTCATATATATTTTTATTATACAGTCCTTCTCTAAAGTACCACCCTTTCCTTCATTTATTAAAAAAATCGCCGAATTTCACGGCTAGCAAATAAAAAACAAACTACTGAAATTTAAAAAAGCAAATAATCCTGAACACATCACTGATTTTAAATTAAATGTTCAAAACGTTCAGTTGCAGCCTTACGAACATATGTGGATTGCCTAGATTGAAGAATCGTGTTGATATCACAAACATCCGTGCATTACAAACAGAAATTCACAAGTGTATCAACAAAAGTTCTGTACCACTAAAATGGCTAGTGTCCAAAATATTTTATTGCAATAAAATGATGTACAATAATATTGCAAAATAATTTATTGAACATTTTTAAATTACATTACTAAACAATACTAACATTTTAAAAATTTAATAAATGAAAATTAGAATATTAAACATGAACTTAACTAATAAGGGTACTTAGTTAAATCAATGGTAAAAACTTCACTCACTAGGCATTCTGCAGGCTGAAAAAAAAAGTTCAGGATCCTAAATACACGTCTCTATTTATTTATATTCAAATACGCTTAGTGTAAGATTTATATATGAGACACAATATCCAAATTTTACAATTCAACGAGAGTAGCTTCACAGGTGAGAATCGGTTGCGTAGTAAACATAACGATACCATCCCAACCCAACCACAAAAAGTATCTGTTTAAGATGTAATATAGTATCTACCTCTCATCTATTTTCTCTCTTCTCGGTTTGCGCATCACACCGTCAAGGTTGGGGACTTGGGGAACCCGAAACACAAATGCGCTAGATGTCTGGTAGTTGCAGAATGTTAAAAGAAAGAAAAAAGTATGGTTTCCAAAAATCTGAGATGTATAATAGTGCAAACATTTAATGTATTGCAATAAATAGATTCATGTCAAATAATAACTTGGATGACTATAATCTACACGTAAAGTCACGTTTATATATCATACTAATTTACATTTGTATTCCAATATAGACGCGGCCCATTGTATAGCAGTAGATATTTACAATGTAATTAGTTGTTTTATTTTTCTAATGCACAAAATAATATACCGAAGTTGAGCAATATTATTTCAGAAAAGTTAGTCTTATCAGTACATACATATCTAACTCCACGGATAAAAAAAATTAGTTATATTTACTATTTGCAAATACTGCATTCGGCAACTTTTACATTTTATAAATTAATGATACAGATATGTTTCGCAATGCTATGTTATTGGCAAAATTACATTACACACACATCTGTACTTTACTATGGTAATTATTTTTGTTGCCACCATTTATGCCGATTGTCCCACAAAAGCGACAAAGTCAAGTTTATTGTTGGTATCTAATAATTTAGATAGCGAAAAATTTCTTATACGAAAATTGTAGATGTATGAGCTGTTCAAGATAAAAATATTTCTATTTATACAGTGTTCGAGAACGACGAACCAATTCAAGTTTTTAGGTTTTTTCTATTTAAAAACCTAAAAACTAGAGTTGCTACGGTTTTTCTTCCATTTTATAACAGACCTTTAAAAGTTGATTAAGGGGACTTCTTTTATATTAGCTGATATTCAACATAAAAACAAATACGTTTAACGTAAATGACAAACAATACTAACGAAAGTTAAAAAGTCGGCATTCTTTTTTATACTTATACGTTTAAAGCGGAGTTTCAGTGTGGAAGCTATATTCCTTTATATTCTTTATGCCAGTAAAGTAAATTCTAGTACTTGTAATGACGATTTTCTCTTCCAAATAAAGGTACCTACCCACTCGGGTATGTTTTTAAGTTTTGTTCTACTTTAAGTCAATCAAGAGAAATTTGATAATGTTTGTTTCATGATTATGAATGAATTAAATTTTCTGTTTTTTCAACGTTTGCAAGGTGTGCTTCATGTTTTTATATTTTATAATTATATGGTGCTTTTCATGACAAAATTGTTTAATTATTTATAACGCGAATCGATATTGCCCTACGCACAACAATGCCAATGAAGCAGACACCCCTTGCCAATCAATGGCTCACTTGCACATGTCAATCATCGGCAAAATTGCCAATAACTGGCGCAGATGCCCTGCTTTGGTTTTAATTCATTTTTAGCTAATTAGATATACAGATTGGCGTATTTAAAAGTTAATATGCATCTTCAAATACACACACATAAACATGTACCTATGTATGTATGTATACAACAGTTCAAGAATGTGGCTCTCGATTTACCCACACCACCATAAGACCGGTGGTGTGGGGAGACCGAAAGCGCGGACACCATGCGCGCATGGCATTCGTTCCGTATCTTTAGAGCGTGAACTTACATTCTGTCTGAGCAAACTCGCAAATATTAAAATAAAATGCCCTTAACTGTGGAGGAAAAAATACAGATTGTGTTATGGTATGCGAAGGATAATTCGTACAAAGACGTGCAAAATTTATTTGTTGCGGCGTATGAAAATCGTCCACCTCCCTCTGTCTGAAATGCTATTGAATGTACGAAGTGGGTTTTATAATCGTTTAGGGTACTGCTTGATGCAAGAGGGACAGACATTCGAACATCTTCAACATTAAATTTTGTATAGTTCATTAAGTATAATATTTTGTTTCGTTTTAAATGTGAGAATTTTATTTAATTTTTTATAAGAATTTTATTTTAGTTAGAAATTTTATAGAGTTTTGTTTCAGTTCAATGTTAATACATTATACATCAGTTACCAAAATATTATACAAAAGCCGTACATAGCGAAGCAATTCCTTAAAGCAAACGTCTGCATACTAGCTTTCAACGTTTTGCACTGAAGCCTCGGTACCCGGTCCCGGTGTCCCGATATGAACTCATCTGTACTCCCCTATTATCGTACCCCTCCATTTCATGTTTGCATGCACATGTGTGTGTGTCTGTGTTTCCCTATATCTACTTTTATTTCAGTCAAACGGTATATGAAAGTAATGTATCTAATTAGTTACTAACAAATCTTGTTGATAAGACGTTAAGAAAAATACAGGCATAAACTTTGGCCTTAAATCTCAAGAACTTTAAAAATCGTCTCTGGATGCTCTCCAATTTCAATTTATAGCAGATATAAATTCGATGCCAAACAACAGCAGCGTGTTCTAGCCACGAGCGAAAAATAAAGAAGTTCAATAGTGGCTGCATTAACAAAATGCCTACTATTTCTAGGAATAAAACAAAGTGTACTAGAGGCAGAAGTGCATACATTAGTAACATGTTTGACGAAGATGAAATAGCACTCGCAAATCGTTTACTTCCTGCACGCAGGCCAATACCTGTCGTCCAATGCTATAATCGAAGTTAATGAGTTCCATGCTTCTAGAATACTTCATAACATGACCTTTATTGATATTAAGTGCCAGATCATTGTCCTGACACCATTCATAGAGAGTATCTAAATCACACTGTAAACGCAGAGCATCTCAGATAGTATCAATACGATGATAGATATTCTAGTTGCCAGCGTAGGCCAGCTCATCACAAGAAGGCGATTCCATGAGGTTATTTATAAATAGCACAAAAAGCAGAGGGCCCAAATTAGACCCCTGTGGAACGCCTGTCGTGGCAGCAAAGTCAGCAGATTTGAATCCATTGTAGTACACATAATTGATCCGTTCCCGAAGATATAATGTCAGAAAACTAACCAGATTACCATGAAGTCCCAATGCATCAAGTTTCCGCAGCAGAATGTCATGTCCTACGAGGAAATAATAGAACAGGAGAGATAATAAACTGGTGGGGGAATGGGTATTATTTAGACAGAAGTTACCACTTTAAGGAAGGTCAGTTATGACAATATTGACCAATCATAATTTATAAAATAAGTATTTTGCATAACTTGTCATATATCCGGTATGTTTGATTATGTGTTCAGTGGCGTATCATACATATTCTAGGCATGTTTTCTTTTTATTTTTTCTTTAATACAGTTAGAATAAATGTTACTATATTAAAAAGAATAAGAGTGAAAAAATAATGCACTCACGATATTTCATTAATTATTATTGGACTAAGAACCTATTTTGAATGATTATCGATAACATACAAAGTGTACATATACCCTATATAACATATTTATGCACGCTTATGCATTGCGGCGGCCATATTGAGTTACTACTTTGGACAAATATTATTAAGGAGACTCTCTCCTGTTCTATTCTTTCCTCGTAGGTCATGTCTAATAGTGCGAAATGCGCGCGCAAAATTTGTATATATGACACCCATTAGAAAGCGAGAATCAGGAGCGGCACTAATATCTTTGGTGATACAAAGCAGATTACTCTTCGTTAAGCGACCAGTCACGAATCCATTCTGTATAGGAGATATTCTTCTGTGATAGTAAGCATATATGAATTTGTATAGTATTTGCTCAAAAATCTTGGAGAAGTTGGAGAGAATTGCAATCTGACGATAATTTCTCAGGTCACACCGATCACTTTTCTCTAGAACTGGGATAAACATTTCTGGGCAGCGCCAGGTTGAAAATATCTTTGGGTGTACGAACACCATACGGCAATCCTTAATTAGATAAGAAGGTATATGAACGTCACCAGCAGTCGGGATTGATTTCAGACGATTGGCACTCCACAAAATATCCTCCTCGTTGAAAGATGTTTATGGTTAAATAATCAGTAACTCTTAGCTAATTTTTGATGTCGGAACCAGTGGAATTTCAGTTTTTCCGGTAAACCTGGGTAAACACATGAAAAAATCCCTCAACTATATAGGCGGGTCGTCATAGCTGAGATCGCCGTCATGCATTACTGACGGAATACGAAAATGCTTTCCTTAAGGTGAATATAGCGCCAAAGTTGTTTTGGATCACTCATTAGCTTTAGTTCAGCTTTATAGGAAAATTAAGTAAGACTCGTGAATCTGATTTTTAGTGATAGTCCTTAGCTTACTGAACTCACGATAAAAGGAAATATGCTGGGTTGCGCTCCATCTGCGATGATGATAGTTTTTAAGCTTAAGATTCTGTTTGATTTCATTAGTAAACCAATGTGGAAAACAGCTATGAGAAGACGACTTACATAAACGAACAGACTTATCAAGAACATTATATATATATATAAATATATGATGTTAAATTTTATTGACCTTTAATTCATATATGTAAATATATATTAATTTTATTGGACGATTTTTAGGTCGTTAAACTAGTTTTAAATAATTTTAAAACTCGCTAATTTGTCGTGTTTGAAAATTACAATTTTCTAATTTTACCACTGACAATTAATTAGGTAGTTTTCATTTTTTTAAAAATTACCGACACGGCTAAGATTCGAACTTAGACATACCGATCACTAGTCGGCCGCTCTGCCATCTGAACTACCGTCGGCTTCCCGATTTCGAATTTCTAAATCGTACTGATATATGTATATCAAGTAACAGCTGTGCCGGTGATTTTTAAAAAAATAAAAATTACCTAATTAATTGTCAATGGTAAAATTAGAAAATTGTAATTTTCAAACACTGCAAATTAGCGAGTTTTAAAATTATTTAAAACTAGTATAACGACCTAAAAATCGTCCAATAAAATTAATATATATTTATATATATAGTTTTCTATAAAATATGTCAACGTACAAATCAACATCATCAAATTTACTTAATTCAGACCAGTCAATTGACAGGATATCATTATAAAGAGTTATATAATTAGCTTTACGAAAGTTGTATCGGAAGTTGTTGTTAGAGGGAAATTCAGAGGCTTTATGAATTACTGGAATCTTAAAATATATGGAAAATACGGGATGATGAGGATTCTCGGCAACAATTGGTGATGGTTCACGTTCTACCAACATTTCGGAAGCAGAACTTGAAAGTATTAAGTCAAAAAGTATGTCATCAGCATTGGTGATATTACTGAATTGAATTAAATTGAGAATAGATGCGAAGATAGTGAGCGTACTACTAATCAGTAATATTTAAAGAACAGTAACTAGGGACATTGGAATCGCCGACAAGTAGCACAGGATAATCAAGAAATAAAAGTTCAAGGAATTCAAGAACTAAATTAAAATCATCAACGCTTAAATTTGTTGGAATATATAGAGCAGCAGTGTAAAGTACATAGTGAGCAAAGTCACATCTGCATACTAGAATATCAACCAAAGGAATAAGAAGTATCAATCACATAATATTTAATGTTTTGATTTAAGGCAATTAACACGCCTTGACCGGTCGTGAGGTTTACCAAGTTGAATTTCCTGTTACTTCGACAAACAGAAAAATTGTCTGTAAAGAGTTCATTGCTTGCAAAGGAATCGTTGAGCCAAGTTTCAGAAAAAACAAATATATCAGAGCCACAATTTAGGATATTTTCATAGGCTTCATGGGTTGGTACAATTTTAATGAGACTAGACAGAATCGCGTTTTATCGACTATTGGGATACTGTAGCCAACTGGTGTTGCTCGAGAGCCGACAAAACACGAATCTGTAAAGTATATTCCCGTCTTACCCATCACCTCTTGTAATAAGAAAATATAAGTAACTTTTTTCGATGAATTTTAATTATGCTATGTGTAATGCAAGTCAGGACAATTTTTAAATAAATTGTAATCGGGTAATACACATATTATTTTAATTAGCTTTTAAAGGCCTATCATAAAAAGCATAGCATTCCATTCCAAAAATATGCTGGTGTGCGTTCGTTGTTGACACTGTATAAATAAATATATTTATAAATTCATATTCTCATAATTATCTACCATTTTTGTATTAAAAACTTTTCACTGATAGATACTAATAACAGACAGTATGTTTGCTATGGTTGTCTTACTCTATTTAGTTTATATTTTGCCGAAAAGTTCATCAAATTCTACTCGTATTCATATATGTATAACAAGGAAATAATGATTATGTTGTGTACTCGACGGTACATGCATTTATGTCAACATCAGTCAGGCAGTAGCCGACACCTGTTTCAGAATCAGTGAACAATAAATTCACGAGTGCGGGATTTCAAACACTGCAAATCAATTATTTGTTTAAACAACTACATTTAAAAAATATTTAATCTACTTAAATGTTTCTTTCACTATTATTATTTATAATATATCCTTTAGTATACCTGCTATTTTATTTGGTTATACTTATCTCCTAATATGAATTTGGTAATATAATTTTAGAAATAAACAAAGCGTTATTTTTTTAAATAGCAGGTGTACATTTAACAATTCCGCATACAATAGTGAAAAGCATTTCTTCCCAACTTCTACCAATCTTTTTTGTAGTGAGTTTAACGTTGACGCTACCGGATTCCCCAGCCTTAAAGCTATTCTCATTGAACTACAGATTTTATAAATATAAGTAAAAAAAAATTGCATAATTGTTACGACAGATATTTTTGATTTTACAAACATTCCTTAAATTGTATGTGAGTATGCTTACTTCAGGAGAAATACCAATCAAACTATCCGCATGTGAATAGAATTCTTCTTTCAAAGATATTACGATGATCTGCAAAGATTCTTTTTTTTGCGTAATATATTTGGCAACTTTGCTGATATTAGTATTATCTAGAGCCGCGTCAACTTCATCCAGCACGAAGAATGGGGCGGGTTGATAACTGTGAATAGCAAACAGTAATGCCAGAGCTGCAATCGTTTTTTCGCCACCAGACAAATTAGACATCGGCTGAAAGCGTTTTCCAGGAGCTACACAATTGTAATTAATACCGTCTAAATACGGTTCTTCGGGATTTTCCGCACCCAGAAACGCTTGAGCCGATTGATTTTGTGCTAAATCCTTATAGATGTTATCAATCTCATTGGAAACTTGATCGAAACATCTGGTAAAACGTTCGTATCTTTGTAATTTAACACGCTCAAAATCAGCTTTAGCTTTTTTATTTTGCTTTCGAAATAATTCAAATTCTTCACTGGTAGATTGTAATTTGCCCTGTGCATCAACTAATTTTTGAATTGCCTAAAATTAGATATGTTCATAAATGTTGTAAAGTAATTCATAAATTTTGAAAATATACCCGCATATTCGGAGCTTGAATGTTCGTCAATGTGTCTTGCAGATTTTTTATTGCATTCAGTAATTTATCAGCTGCTTTCTTAATTTCATCTTTTTCTTCTTTATCTTTCAAGGTATCAGACAACATATTGTAATCAATTTGAATACTAAAATTAATTAAGTTAAATTCTATTTGTAAAATTAATTTTCCATTTTACCGTGCTTCACGTTCATATAATTGAACAGTACTACTTGCATCTCCTGATGAATTTTGGGACGGATCAGGCTGAACAATGTCTTCCATATTTCCAAGTAACGTTGGAATAGCTATATCATCCATCTGCATATTATATAAATGAGAAATGTATACACATGTACTTACGATGTTTTTGTTACCTTACACTGCATTAAAATTGTATGCCTACCGCTCTTTTTACTTTCAATTTTACTCTCAAGGGAAACGACTTGTTTCTGAGCTGCTTGCAAATCTTTTGCCATAGATCCCACTTCACGCCTGGCCTTGCCAACCCCTTCTTCCATATTATCGCACTCCTTTTTCTTTGCAAGACGTTCAGCTTTTAGTTGGTCGATATGGTACTGATCCTTATCGATTTCTTCTTTTTGTTTTTGCTCTTGCTTTCTGCAAGATTCCAATTTTTCTTCTTCATCATTAATTGCACGTTCCCAACGGCTAACGTTTTCTAAAATATAAAACACGTAACTCATGAAACACTTAGAAGAATTGGTGGATTACTCTGAGTATCTCTGCTTCTTTCAAACTCCAAATTACTGGTTATTCTATTTATTTGCTTTTGGAATTCGAAACGTTTCTTCTTCCTTTCCTCTTGGGCTCTTAATTCTCTGTCTTCATACTGTCTGATGTTCCTAACACCAATTTCTTGACAGAATCTCGAGAAGACTACATCTTCAACACTGTTCATTTTCATTGTGATTTCTTCTATTTGCTGCTCGCGTGTTTGCATCGTTTTTTCAATTTCTTCTATTGCAGGCTGAAAATATTTTTTTAATCTCTTATTCATACAATATTGTATACAGAAACTTACCCCATATTTAGCAATTTCATCAGACAATATAATAAGTTCATTGTCTACTACCTTAATTTGTTTATTCTAAAAACAAATAACTTAAAATTAGGAGATAATATCAAAAACTATTATTAAACTTACAGTGTTTTCCATGTCTGTCATTGCATATTTTAGGCGAGTCTCTAGTCCTTTTATTTGAGAAACTACAGTATTTAGTTCAGATTCTTTTCTGGATTTCTTTATTGCTTCACGTAATTCTTCCGCAAGTTTTTCCTATAAATATAACATGACATCAGCCCCAATATACAGATTAGCCGAGGATACTCGTCAGACTACAAGGGCGTATTTAACATGTAAAAATAATTGCATTTTATTCGTCGATCAAAATGCTGACATTGATGTACTAAAACTATTACGTCATGGATTTTGATGACGAAAGTGGATTATTTCGTGAGTTTTAGTATATACAGATTGTCGTATTTAAAAGTTAATACGCATCTTGAAATACACACACATAAACATGTACCTATGTATGTGTACAACAGTTCAAGAATGTGGCCCCCCACACCACCGGTCTTATGGTGGTGTGGGTAAACCGAGAGCGCGAACACCATGCGCACATGGCATTCGTTCCGTATCTTTAGAGCATGAACTTATGTATGTACATTGTGTCTGAGCAAACTCGCAAATATTAAAATAAAATGCCCTTAGCTGTCGAGGAAAAAATACAGATTGTGTTATGGTATGCGAAGGATAATTCGTACAAAGACGTGCAAAATTTATTTGTATAGTTCATTATAATATTTTGTTTCGTTTTAAATGTGAGAATTTTATTTTAGTTACAATTTTTATAGTTTTGTTTCAGTTCAATGTTAATACATTATACATCAATTACCAAAATAGCGGAGCAATTCCTTAAAGCAAACGTCTGAATACTAGCTTTCAACGTTTTGCACTGAAGCCTCGGTCTCGGTACCCGGTGTCCCCCGATATGAACTCATCTGTATTCCCCTATTATCGTACCCCTCCATTTCATGTTTGCATGCACATGTGTGCGCGTCTGTGTTTCCCTATATCTACTTTTATTTCAGTCAAACGGTATAACATTTCTTCAAACACGTTGAATTATTTTTTTCTGTAAAGTTCACTTTTGAGTCAGCATTATAGTCAATATTGCGTTGCTTTACTGTAATATTAAACATATCAAGAGTGCTCGTAGAGTAAGCTCTTCTGCGATGATGTAATGTTTTTTGCACTTCGCCACTCTGTATGCGACCTTAAAATATGCCCAGCAGTGTGCTGTGTGGTACTGAGGCTTGTTTAGTAAACACATTTTTTTGCATTTATACTTGCAACTCCCTACTATAGAATACGCGAGATTTTTCAACTATGTTGGAGTGATTGGCCTCGAGATGTCGCTTTAGCTTACTTGAGAGCATACACTTCCGCACTATAATTTTAAAAAGAGCACACAATGCGATCTCTCATCATTGTTTATTTCTACTAAAGCCAAAATTCAAATAGTTATCATCGTATTTACGATATTTCCGTTTCTTTGCTATCCTACCACTTGTCGAAATCACTCTCACTTGAACTGTCCACTTTCTTACTTAAAAAAAATCTTTCCATTTTTCTACGACTGCACGTAAACACAAAGTGACACATTAAAACAAAGAGTGCACTACTTTCGCAGCGGACGTCTTAAAACCGTTTACTTTTCATCTCAGATGTTTACCCAGCGATTGTTATTCAGGAGCTGAACAGGTTCCCATAGTGGTGCTGTATTTATACTGGCCGCCTCACCTACTTAGAACTTTCAAGGAACTTCGATAATGTCCGATAGTATGCAATGTAAGTCTACTAGACAGTTCTATAAACTCAGGAATGTTCTACACTTTCCTGGAAAAATCTATGGGCTTCAAGAATGTTCCATGTCTTTCTAGAAAGGTCTACAAATTACGGGTACGATCTAGTCTAGATGTTTTTGTAAATTCCAGCTTCGAAGATGTTTCAAAATGTTCATTCTAAAATATTCCAGATCGCTATGTTTGTCCGCGTTTGCAGGAGTGCCTCATGGCAACCCTGTTTACTCCTGTAACGCCCAGGAGGTCACATGCTTAGGGAACCCCTGGCTTATGGGATTCTAATGTCAAATTTGAAAAACAATTTGAATTCAAGCAGGGTTGGAAATTATAAAACGTAAATATGGCGGATGCGTAAATCAATTACAGGCACATTATAGTTTCAAATCTTGTAATATTTTATATAATTATTTTCAATATGCATATAGCCATTGACACAATAATATTAAGGTGCAGAATTTGGGTGCCAGAATAACACCACTTATAATATGAGATGATAATGGTTGTGGGGGTCAGTTTGTGATGGTGTTGTCGTTTGAAAACAAATATAAATCGAATATTTCGAGTTTTACAAAATTATTTCTAAGTAGAGAATTGAGAAACATTTCTTTTAATAACTAATATTAGTTAATGACATATTTCTAAGAGATATATTAATGTTTCGATGCACTTTATGAAACACTAATTGTGTTTACACCATATTACTACACAAGTGCCTTCTCCCACTACAATATAGGTCAAAACCAGTTGAATAGAAAGTAGTGGGTGTTGCATATGTAACTATCCGTTACTAAAGTACATATTTGTTACTCGATAAGATCCGTAGTAACGAATACTGGTTTCAAATATTCGTTACTTTGTCAAACAGTTACTCTCATAATATATAACTTTTAGATGACATTCTTGTCTGAAATATTTTATTAAAAAATATACTATAGAATAAATAACTTTGTACAAAATATTTTAATTTAACCAATTACACTGGCCAACAAGGTTTTTACCCTAAGTTAGTAACTAATGAAATTGAACAGCATATATAAAGTAAAAATGATTCGAAAAGCGGCAGTATTGGCTTAGCTCTGGTTACAGAGAAAATGCAGGTCGAGACTTGTTGCAGACGTGACTTGACTCGTTCCCTCAAGAATGTTCAAGTTTGCAGTGTTATGCTTTAATCTGGTTGGTTGATAGGACTATAGGACTTAGGGAGGGGATAAGCAGATACATACTATATAAGAGATACATCTTTGACTGAAATACCACTAGCGCTAGCACAGCATAAAGCCGTGAATGAGAATTTTTAATAACGAAATTAAAAATTGAGATAATTTAGTTCCATCTTTAAAGACACAGTCATGCCTCGTTCGTGTAGAAGTAATCCAAATAACTTTTGTTACGTATGTGGTAAATTTACCCCACTAGGCCAGAGTGAAAAGTTAAGTCTGAACATTTGCCGGGCCTATGAACTTTACTTCGATATGACCGTCAAAAATCAGGACAAACAGTGGGTTCCACATGTAATATGTACTACATGCAGCAGATATTTGCGAGATTGGTTATGTGGACAACGACATTCTTTACCGTTCGCCATTCCTATGCGATGGAAAGAACAAAAGAATCATCTTGAAGATTGCTATTTTTGCCTTAACAAAACTGCAGGACTTAACACCCGTAAGAAAAGAAAATATAATTATGTGGAAACTGAGTCAGCTCAGAAACCTCGACCCCATGATGAACAGCATCCTGTTCCACGACCGCCAATTCACAAAGAAAGCGAGGGGAGTACAATAGCTACCGATAGCGACACTAGCTTTGAAGGTAATGAAAAATCAAGTAACCCTGATTTTATTCCATCTACATCAAACGAACCACATTTAATTACTCAGTTTGAATTAAATGACTTGGTGCGGGATTTGAATTTATCAAAATCACAAGCAGAACTTCTTGGGTCGCGACTACAGCAATGGAATCTCTTAGCAAAGGACACAAGAATAAGTATTTTTCGCAGCAGACATGAAAATATTGTTGATTTTTATAGTATGGCCGGTAATCTGGTCTACTGCAATAATATTTATAAACTTTCTGAAGCTTTTGGAATACATCATGATCCCAGTTCTTGGAGATTATTCATAGACTCATCAAAGACCAGCCTAAAAGCAGTTTTGTTGCATAATGGAAACCATTATCCTGCTATTCCGATAGGTTATGCTGTTTCTATGAAAGAAACTTACGAAAATCTGAAAATTTTATTAGAAAAGATAAAGTACAAAGACTATTCCTGGAATATTTGTGCAGATTTCAAAGTAATTGCAATTATTTTGGATATGCAATCTGGTTACACCAAATACTGTTGCTTCTTATGTCTTTGGGACAGTCGTGACAGGGAAAAACATTACCATAAGCAAGAGTGGCCACTACGACAACAGTTTATACCAGGAAAAGACAATGTACAACATCAGCCTCTAGTAGAAAAAGAAAAGATCATAATACCACCTCTCCACGTGAAACTTGGGCTCATGAAAAATTTTGTAAAGGCAGTGGACCGCGAAGGTGACGGTTTTAGATACCTTCGTGAAAAGTTTCCAAAAATAACAGAAGGAAAACTGAAAGAAGGTATTTTTGTTGGACCTCAGATACGAGAAATAGTAAATGATGAAATCTTTGAAACCAAGTTAACAGCGAAGGAAGAAACAGCTTGGCGCTCCATGGTACAAGTTTTCACGAATTTCTTGGGAAACAAAAAAGCTGACAACTATAAAACTTTAGTAATGGATATGATACAAGCATTTCACGCTGCTGGCTGTAATATGTCCCTTAAAGTGCACATTCTACATTCTCACTTGGATTTTTTTCCGGAAAATATGGGCGACGTTAGCGATGAACACGGTGAGCGCTTCCACCAAGACATCATGGGAATGGAAAAACGGTATCAGGGGAAATGGAATCCTATTATGTTAGCAGATTACTGTTGGACGTTAAGAAGAGATGCTGTAGATGTTGTTTATAAGAGACAGAGCAATATTACTTTACATTTCTAATTATAATAATTTGACATATACATTAAATTATGATCTAATCTAAAAAACCTTTTCATTCTAATACAATAAAAAATCGAGATAACTTTACGTTCTACCTTTTATTAAAATAAATGTTTATATGTTTTCTATTGAAATTCGTATAAATTATTTGATGGCAAAATCAAAAGTTGAAATTTGTTGGCCAGTGTATTAGTATTACTTGTATTTGCGTAGATCGATTCCATTATAAAAGTTTTGTTTGAACTAATTGTATTGATGAAATGTAAAATAAATTTTGTGCCATGTACTACATTCTACATTTATTTGTGTGATTTAATATCGGAGGCGGGGATTTTTATGGTTTTATGATAGAATATCTCGCCTATCGTAAATAAAATGGGGACTCCTTAAAAAATACTTTAGGCTTTGGCATTTTACTTTCGATTTTGAGTTGGAATGTTTTGTGCGATTCTTTTAACGAATTTTATTTATTTAACGTAATATACGTGTTCATTTCAAAACCCCCCACTCCACATTTCTGAAAATATGGAATCTATAAAAAACTCCCTGAAACACCTAAGAAGCATTATCGTGGGGGGCATTTCTTGATGCAAAAATTGACTCACCCACTTTAACCCCCGCCCCCGGGAGCTACCCCCACAAAAATTTTAAATGGGAACGGGGATTCAGTAATACGTTATTTTAAAGGTGTTTTGTTTTCAAAGTTATTTATGAATTTAAATATTTTTTTTGCAGAAAAATTCAATCCAATAATTTTTCAAAATGTTGTTCGTTGATCGCTAAACAATGGTATAGCGGATGTTCAAAACGGCGGTCTACATTTTCAAAAACATCTCTTTGAATTCAACGGTAGGTTGCGTTAATTCTCTGACCATGTTCTTCTAAATTTTGAGGCGGAGGGGTAAATTCCATCTCTATTCAGTTGTTTTTTGAGAGCATCAATAATTAGCGGATTGATAGTATTTTCCAACATATCAAGATTTAGATTTCCATTGAAAAAAAAGCGGACCAGTCACTTGGCCCCAAGAGATGTCTGCGCATACATTAATTTTTTCAGGATATTGGGTGTGTCCTTCTACAGACAGATGAGGGTTGTTGTTACATATTTTCAATTTATAAGGATGACATTTTTGAAGTTTTGTAATTTTATGAACCGAATCCAAGGAAGTTCCAGTTGTCGCAGAAATCTGACGTAATGATGTACCGCGCGATCATTTAAATTCTAAATTAGAGCAGGCTGTGAAATTTAAATTAAGTTGGTATATAAGTACCGCGCGATCATTTAAATTCTAAATTAGAGCAGGCTGTGAAATTTAAATTAAGTTGGTATATAAGTATTAATTTACAATTTGAATTGTCAAAGTGACGTTTCATAATGTTAATTAATCAATAATTGACATTCTGGACAACCTAATAAAAAAAATCCCGCCTGCTATAATTTAGAATTTAAATGATCGCGTGGTACTAATTTACAATTTGAATTGTCAAAGTGACGTCTCAAAATGTTAATTAATCAATAATTGACATTCTGGACAACCTAATAAAAAAAATCCCGCCTGCTATAATTTAGAATTTAAATGATCGCGTGGTATTAGGATTTATGCCGAAATGACCCAACATTTCCAATTGAGCGCCTTCATTTAAAACTCTCGCCTGATTATGTATTACATTTGCAGCGGATTCAGTCTGAGTAAATTTATCGATAAGATTTAGGACATATCTATGAGATAGCATGCCTTTTGTTAAATGTTGCGGCAGTTCGTCTAGCACATTGACTTTCGGCTACATAAATTAATACAATTTCAACCCTTTCTTGCAAATTGTAAACCATTATTGCTATTTTATTTAAATAACTTTGGGTTAAACATTACTTTACTCTGCTGTTACAAAAAATAAATCAATGAACGCAAAATCGGTATAAAAATGTTCCTAAAACATACAATTTTGTTTAATAAGTAATTACAAAAATAAAGAAAAGTATTCTGTACTAAAGATAACTAAAAAGCTAAAGAACCATAAGATTATTTATTTTCCATGTTTTTGAGAAGTTTATAAAAGTTTTTAATATTGGCTTTTGTGTCGATGCTCCTAAAATAGATTGACTAGCTAGAAATATAAAACAACTCAAGCCTACAGATTTTTTTAAAAATTTTCAAAACTAATCAATCAATTTCAAAAAAGTAAACGCCAAAATGTACCGTTTTAAAACATAGTAGCTTCCGGGGGCAGGGGGCTAAAGTGGGGGGGGGGGGTCAATTTTTGCATCAAGAAATGGCCCCCACGATAATACTTCTTACGTGTTTCAGGGAATTTCTCATAGATTTCAAGATTTCCAGAAATTTAGGGTGGGAAGTTTTGAAATGAACAGACTGTATATTAAAATTACTATATAAGTGAATATTTTGTTTGTACCATATATTAACTATACAAATTCCCGCACCGCTCATTTGAACGAATACTCGGTAACGCATATTGGATTCGAAAGTAACGAATAGTTACAAGTACTGAAAAGTAACCGAAACCAACATCACTAATTTCTAGCTTCTGTGTGATAATATGGTGCAAAATTAATTAGTGTTTCTTGAAGTGTTAACCTTACTCCCACAGGCCTTAGAGTCAGCAGTTCAACCTTACAAAGATCTGTTGTTGTCAGGCATAAGTATATAATAACTACAATCAAATAAATAAGATGTTTACTATGTTTAGTGTATACTGTAAAATTGAGATAAAAATAATATAACTGATAATATTCACAATAATAATGAAATAAAGTGAATGGGTTGTATGTAATTCATAGTACAGTAATAAGATTGCGAAACTATATAACAACAAATTATTTTTATGGTTACCTAATCTAAAAATCCCCGTTGTAAAAACTAAGATAATTTTTAAACTGACTGGGATAGAAGAAATATGTTAAAATGTTATACCACAATTAATATTTGATTGAACGAATAATATTTTCCTAATTTTACTAAGCTTTTCAACACAGTCTTACCTTTTGTGCTTTTAACTGAGACATGTATTTTTCATCCCATCGTTTTGCTTTACGAGCCAAATCTAAGGTACCTCCTGATATAAGTCCTGACTTTGTATAGTATGTACCATCCAAAGCAACTGCCTGGAATACAAGAAAACGTTTATATTAAGATCAAAAAAAGTAAATAAACAAATATATACATACATCATTTCTAGACCCGCCAAGTTCATAGGCGACTTTCATAGCATCTTCAGGAGTTTCACATACCAATGCATTATGTGTTGCAAACATTACGGCCTTTGCAATACCTTGCGGTTCGAATTGAAGTATATCATACAAAAGTCTAACTCCCTTAGGTTCAGTTATATTACGTAGTCGCTCTTTAACTGGCTTGATTTGTAAAGACTCAACAGGTAAAAATGTTTCTGGTTCTAACATTTGCTCCTTAAGATATTTTATGCATTGTATTGCAGTATTCTCTGTATCAACAACTATTGCTTCCATATATTTTCCCAAAACTTTTGTTATAGCAACATTATATCGCTTATGAATTGGCTGACACATGTTTATCATACGATCATACTAGAAAAAAAAAGTAGATATAATTGAAGCTATTATATCACATAGCTATGGTATTTAAGAGTTTTGTGGATTTTTTTGAGTTTTCAAAAAATTACTTACTACTCCAGAATAATTACTCTTAAAGCGTTCTATTATGTCGTGTTTCTTCTTTCGGCGAACATCCTCGTGTTTATCAATGCTAGCATCGCCAAGTTGCTCGAGAATGTCATCTAATTGTTTTTGAATTTCGTGAACCCGATCTTTTGATGAACCTACATCTGACTGAAGATCGGATCTTAGCTGCTTTTGATAAACCAATGCTTGTTCACTAGTCCTAAAAAGAAAAGAAAAAATTTCGAGTTGATAACAATTTCACATTCGATATATCCAAATTATACAGATGGTCAAGTAAATTTTACATATCAAATGAAAAGGTAGTGTTAATATATTATGTTGATGATACAAATCTATCTATCTATCACTATCCCTTACCGAATATGTTCAGCTAATTTTTTAATTCTTTTTTCCATCTCTTCCTTTTCATGTTCTTTTTGTCGATGTTTATTTTCCGCTTCTGTTCTTAACCTTGAGACATTATCCAACCGATCTTGATCTGACTTTTGCTCTCGATTAACAGAATCCACCTCCTGCATATACCTAGCTGACCGCTTCGCGGCCTCCTCTTTTAAGCGATGGTACTCCTTCACTTGTTCATCTTCCAAATGAACATCGCGGCCTTGGCTTTCCGACTCTCCTGCTATTGTTGTTTCATATTCTTCCTTGGATCGTTCAACTTCTGCTAATTCATCCACAAGTTTACCAATATCGTTCATGTGCGTCTCGTGTGCTTTCCTGGCCTGATCGAGCGTTTTTACGGCGCCTTCCAGTTTTTTCTGCATATGAGAAACTCTCTCCTTTGCTTTTATAAACTGTGGCTTCTTCTTTGACATTTCCACTTCCTAAAAAGTAATTAGTAATACTACAATTAGCACCGGCCAACAGGCAGATAATATAAAAATCTGTTCATCCGGAGCTACTAGGAACATAATTCAACAGTTTTTTCCCCCTAATGTGCCCAGGGAATGTAAGAAACCCACAATAATTAACTTCATTAGATTAGCTTACAGGATCAGACGCGATCAGAAACAGAAAATAATAAACTTACCGAAATTTCAAATTTAAATCTTTATGAATATAATCAATTTGAGTAATAAATAACCTTTATTTGTTCTGCACAGTATGGTACAATTTTAAGGCAGAAAAAGTATGCACCACAGCATGAAATGAGGGAGAGAGGCACAGGTTTCGCGCTAGACGAAGACTTAAAGACGTACCTAAGAACATTAATTAGTCCATGTTTAATTTCGTTGCACTTTGACTGCCCTAGTTATAATTACATTGCAATGAATACATTGCTTTCGATATCAATATTTTTACCGTATACCGATAGGTCCAGCCCGCGACGGGCCATACATAAGCAACAATATACGTATGGAACGTAATGCTATGTGGCAACGTGTGTACGATACCACTCCGCGTGCGCAACCTAATTCCGATAGTCGAGCGCAACAGATGTCCCGTCATTCGTATTTAGCTGTGCATACGTAAAGGTAGTTATCATGTCAGTGTATACAACCGCAGAGAAGGTACAAATAGTTTCGTGGTATCTTGCAGGCAATTCCTGTCGAACAACCGCTGATTTATTTGCTGTAGAGTACGTAAATCGGCCTATTCCTTCGCATTCGACGATTGAAGTGACTTTCTTAAAATTTGAATTTATTTTGCAGAATTATTGATTTTTTTACTTTTATCTTTTAGAAAACGTTATTGTTTTTTTATTACTTAAAATTACTTTTCCGTAGCAGCTAAGAATACAATAATAATAATAAATTGGACCTTATTATGTCTGAAACAAATGGGCAAATTACGTATACAGAACGAATATGCAAACGACTATATCCTTGCGCGGTTTAAGTCTTACTAAATTCTTAACTGGAATGTGCTGCAATTGAAGCTGCTGCGGGTAGAGGGGTTTCGGTGTTGCCACTCATTGCTGACTATGGCCCGTTCCGAGCTGGACCTATCGGTATAATATATACTTAAGCCACGGCTCGTGTTTCTCAGGTGCCATGAGTTCTTAACCAAGCTATACTAGCATAAGACTAAATTCATACTTTTATTATTACTATTAATATTATTATTATTATAGTGTTGAAAAATAATAGACATATGTAAATTCAGGTAGAGATAAGCATATTGATGAAAATGAATAATTATTTACAGTACAAGATAAAAATTATATACATAACATATTCTCAAAGGACAATACATCTCCGTTAGAAGACATATTACCACGGGTGCGCTGATATCTTAAGAGGAGGCCCCAATTATGGATTTTTTGTTCCTTTCTTTATTTCTCCATCAAATCGAAAACGGATTTCACAAACAGGTTTAAAAAGTAATAGAGAATATGTGTATCTAAGTTTTTTGTCTCAAATGAACAAAAAACATTCTTTATTTCTTTATTTGTGACTAAAAAATCAAATAAAATAGACACACAAATTGAATGAATTATTGTAGAATATATGTACCGCATATAAGCTATATGAAATGTTTCATAAATTGCTTAAACGTAATTTACTATTAGCAAATTTTGAACTGGGAAGGACAAATAGTGTATGTATACTTGTTTTTCTCTTATATATTATTATAAGTAAATTTTGGGATTTGTTACTTATTATTTCTCGCAATGTCTTAGAGAAAACTGAAATATTACGAAAAGGATTTTGTGTTGCATAAATAATGGTGGCTATTTTTCTTATACAATATATAATTATTTATATTCTCTAATACGCGAATATTTTGAATTATTGAATATTATATTCTCCCAATCGATACTGATATTGTCAATCAGCGAAATTAAGTTATAAAAATTTCACCGCCAGTAAGATTCGAACATTTGTTTTTAATACAATTTAAGACGGTAAAATGATTCGTAGTTAGTCTTCGCTGTGAAGCAGTTGGTTAATTCGAAGGCTCTTGCAAACCTCTGAGACTAAGTTCTAATCATTCGGGCGGTAAACTGTTTATAATTTGATGTCAATAATTAACAATATCAATGTCGACTGTGAAGATAATAATTTTTAATAACTCTTTAGCATTGAGAAAAATGTTTAATTTCAGAATGTTTTTTAATGTTTGTGAATGTGTTTTAACATTATGAGAATTAAAAAAATAAAGGAATAAAACGATTGTTATTTATTTTTTGCAAATTTACGGGAGGGAAGCGAATAAACTTTGCGTTAAAAGATTCATATCAAATGCGTTGTGAGGCTGTTTCCATTTCTTTCAACTCAGATGATGAATATCATAGAGTATTACATAAAGCTTTGACTCAAACAAGTCCTCGCTGTTATACCAAACGGTATATAAAAATGATAAAGTACGGCCACTAAGGTTTTTGAAACGACAATTATTTGACACTGGAAAGAGAAAAAGACGCTCTGTGGTGACTTGTGATAAAGATTATGGTCCAGTAGCTAATGTATCAGTAAGCTGCAATAAGTAAGAGATGATTTGTGAATGGAAAACGTCGAAAGTGCGACTAGAAGCCAAGAAACGTCTAATATTTGGATAAATGACAGGTCTGTTAGAGTTACCGCGTCAAACTTTGGCAGAATATGCAAATTGTGCCCTAAAACATCATATGTCAACACAATAAAAACATTGTTATATAATTCCTTCGATGGCAATAAGCATACACTGTATGGCGAATGCTGCTTTTCGGGAGCGATACGATTTCGAAAAAATTGGTGACTATGGTTTATTTATCGACAAGGAGCGAGCCCTGATGGGATAATCGGAGAAAATCTTCTTGAAATAAAATGTCCATCTGTCTCACAAAACATGGATTAGCCATTCAAAAAAATTAAATTTGTGACAATAGAAAATGGTCAATCAACATCAAAAAGAAGCCATGATTGTTACTATCAAGTACAATGTCAGTTAGCAATAACCAAAAGAAAAATATGCTATTCTGTTGTGTGGAGTGAGCATGGCATTCTGGTGGCAGAAGTAAGTATATCTTTGTGTCGGTACAAAAGCAACATGCAACACTTTATTCTGTAGATATGGAGAGATTTGTATTTTTTCAAAAATGTAATGCTTCCAAACTTTAACAATTCTTTTACATTTGCTTAATACCAGAGTTGCTGGATCCCCGCCATAAAAGAGGCCTTCCAATTAGAAATCCCCCCAGAAAACAATTATGCATAAAATATTAAAAATATGAATAGTTGTTGGTATTAGCGGCCTTTCATTAATAGTCAATAGATAAAAAAAACATAACAATATAAAACATTACAAGTGTAGACCAGTTCATTCTTGTCTTCTTCAGTATATAAATTTACTTACACATATTTTATTTATTAAAATATTAAATATACTATATTATACACCGAGCTGAAGAAGGTTTCATATCTGACGAGAACTAAGATAGCTTACAGAGGCACTTGGGGCTAAGGTGAGCTATAATAGTCCGAGGTAGAAATGAAACTTCCAGCGAGTTTGTGTACTATTTTATTCACAATCAGAAATAGTAGTAATAGCACAGAGAAAGAAACAAAGAGCCCATAAGATAGGCTTTATTGTAGCCCTTCAGTTTTAGTTCATTTAAGGAAAATAGAGGACACTACGATTTAGAATTTACCATTATTTTATATTTGAACCACATGTTTGCTGGAAAAATGAAATTAAGATTTGTTATAAGTTACCTTTTAAGTTTAACTGACGATATTGGGGAACTTGAATTAAGATCTATTTTCTATTTTTAATATTTAACAAGAATACAATCTCCTTATTCATCTCATCCCAAACATATTTAGCCTTGAGTTGACGACAAAAAACCAATTCACTTTTGTTAGTGAACGACAAAAAACATATACATATGTAAACACACCATAGTTATCAATATAAATTACGAATTCTTGAATTTCAGATGATATAAATTCCAACATTATTTTCGATTTTCCGAGTGTTATATTAGAAAATAAACCAAATAGAGTATATCTGTGTACCCATCAATCATCATGATCGTAGTTACAAACACTTCCCAATAAGAAAAGCTTAGAAAAGTAGTTGACATAAATCCGATAACAATTTTAATTGCATGGGTACATTTGTTTTGGCACGCTGTAAAATTTTATGTTCACCTCCGGCACGCATTATATCATTTTTTTTGTTAAAATATGTTTAATTAATTTACACTCTATACGATTGGAGTAATGACTTGTTAATTTAGCACTCTTTAAATCAATTTTGCCCTATGTACAAAAAAGCAGTATGTGTATGTTTTTTCTTAGTTATGAGGATCGTCATTTTACTTTTAACGCTGAGTCACTTTACAATAAAACATTTACATGCCATAAGAAAATTGAATATAAAATAAATGCCAGTATTAGAATATTAAGAATCATTTTCATACGTTGCCCTATAAATTGCTTAATGGTATCACCATCATCAATCTCGCTTTGAATGAAGCATAAAAAGAGCCCAGAATGATTTCACTGAAGTCCGTCGATCATAATCATAATTTCTTAGATTATTCTGAATCTGTAATTATTGTCCTTTCACTGAAACAATATAATGTTATTCGGTTACCTATTTAGCAGATTATAACAAAAAATGTTTACATCAACTTGGTAGCTTTATTAGACATTCATATCACAGAATTTTTGTTATATGAAAATGAGGCAATATCCCTATTACTGATGATTGAGTCGAGGTTTTACATCAAGTGTCCAAATGACTGCCATCAAAGAGTGTGTCGAAGTGCCGGTGAAAGATTTGCACCTCATTTATTTAAGAGTTTTCGAAATAATTTATTAAATGGCGGTTATGTATAATAAAATTATTTCTTTCAGTGACATAAAGGAGTAGTAGTATAAGTATTGATCAGAAAAACAAGAAGAGCAGAGCACTAACAAAATTAACAAATGCGCATATACCACCCAGTTCCTTTCAAAAAGTGAGTGTAAAATTCTCTGTTCAAGTTTTTAGTCTGATGATGGTCGCAGCTATAAGAGTTTTCAGTTCTTTAGTAATTTAGGATTATCAATTTCAAACACTAATTCCTTGCAATTTATTTCTCAAAAGTAGGCGGAATTATTATTACTTCAGCCAGATAAATTATTTGACAGTTACAGAATATATTAGTTAAGACGTCATCGCTGTTCAACGTCGTTTCAATAATTTCAATTATTTAAAATGAGAACCGACTCTCAAAGCGAAAAGGTGGATATGATTTTAGTAATTGGAGAGTTTGACGAAAATTACTTGCTAGCATCAAGAGTTTATGCTTAAAAATATCCTAACACGCGTCATCGCCCTGACAGGCGGTCATTAGAAAGTTTATTGCAAGTGTTATCAGAAACCAGAAAGGCAAAGACCAATTATAGGAAATGAAGAAAATGATTTTGTTGTTATCGAATCTCTTGTAGAAAAGCCGGATACAAGTCAGCGAAAAATAAGTGAAGCCAGTGGAATAATTAAGCAGGCGAAGCGTCGGAAAAATTATAAAAAGGCACAGCTTTTTCCCGTATTGTATTCAATTACACCAAGCACTTTTGGAAGTAGATTACGATCGTCAACTCGTATTTTGTTTATGTTTTTTTTGGATTTTATACTTTTTACGGACGAGTCATCATTCCACAATAACGGATTTGTTAATAGGCTTAATTTTCACCACTACAGTGACGAAAATTCCCATTTTTTTAGAACTCTCGAAGGCAACACAGATGTTGTGTCAATGTGTAGGGTGGAATAATTGGAACGCTAGTGATACGTTCTTTTTCGATGGTAACTAACAAAGAATGTGGTTACAACTAGACGGTATACCAGCGCATTTTCAAGTAAATGTTAGAAATGAATTGGATAGGCAATATCCCAATAGGTGGACAGGACGCGGCGGTCCACTCAATTGGCCAGCAAATTCTCCAGACCTAACGACTTCCGTTTGTTTTTATGGGAATATTTCAAAAATATTGTCTATGATACACCACCAACTACACCAGACGATATGAGAGACAGAATAAGAATAGCGTTTCGTTCTTTAACACCAAGTATTTTAACAAGAGTTAAACAGTCCTTTCAAGAGAAAATTCGTTTATGTATTGAAAAATAAGGACATCATTTTGAGCACTTGTTAAAACATTAGTTTTCTTTTACTACTTAAGTTTGTTATTTGTTTAATAAAGTATGTATTTGTTGTTTACCTAGTTATGACGCTTTTTAATTATTGTGAAACAAAACCAATCAAACCGTTAGGCTAATAAATATTAGCCATTTAAAAAATGAATTGCAAGAAACTAAAGGCTGTATTACACTTACCAAGTTCTTGATCAAGTTATTGGCCAAGAAATTGTCGGCAAGTTCTTGATCAAGTTATTGTTGACCTTGACTGTTTTACACCTATCAATTTCTTGGCCAAGTTTTTAGATGAATTAGCAGTACCAATAGTGCAAAAGTACGAAACAAAAAAATTAATAAAGTTACCGAAGATTTGCGTTTGATATTGAATGTAAAAATAACTACACAAGAGATATAAAAGAAAATAAATAATTTACGCATACAATTCTTTCAAGAAGTATCAAGTTAACATGTCATTTTTAACAATGTTCTAAAATGGAATTTGTATTTACATTTTAGACAGTTGGCAAAAAAGTTTATAACATGAATATTACTAGAAATCACTAAAAACTTGATCAAGTTGAGAAGAAAAATAGAACATGTTCTAAGCCACCAAGTTCTTGGCCAAGAAATTGACCAAGTCGACTTGACAAGTGTAATACACGACTTGTCGTCAATTTTAACTTGATCAAGTTCTTGGCCAATAACTTGGTCAAGAACTTGGTAAGTGTAATACAGCCTTAAAGTTTGAAATTGAAAATCCTAAATTACTAATATAGTTTTTAGTAATAATAGTAAATAATGTATAGGGAGTATAACAGTAAGTAGCCTTCATTTAGCCTATAGTATCAAAATATGCCATAATATACAAGTGTTCCATTTAAATTTTCATAACTTTGGTACGCAACTTTTATTGAATCACTCTGTATATTTCAAAAGAATTTTGAAACGTGCCCGTAATGTGGCAAAGTGTTAAAACATTTTTGTCACTTCGTATATATAAATCGACGGAAATGTGGTGCGCCAGCCTGTATATTATCTGTGCTATACCTATATAAATGTTTACATTAGGATATTTTCCAGTTTGTTCACTAAAATCATTCCTCTTCCTAGATTGTATTTTTATAATAATATTCCCCCAAACATTAATCTTACTCAAAGAAGGAGCTCTTGGAATTTATAGTCAATAAATCATATAAATAGAAAAAAAAAGTAGGCACAAGGTAACTTTATGTGCATAGTTGATGTAACAGTTTTTTGTGCAGAAATGTTTGCAAGCAACTATAGACCTTAAGTCTTATTATCATATGGCTAGAAATTAAATGAAATTTTGAATCCTATATTTAGTAAAAATGGTTTTGTGAATTATTAGACAAAAATAATTATAATACTTTCAAATAACAGAAAAAAATATATGTAAAGTAACTTATTCAGTACCGAAATAAATTACCTAAAATAATATTTTTTTTTAGGAGCGTCATCTGTCGTTAACTAGAATACCAATTGTAGGCTTCAATCTCTTAAATTACAACTAAACTGCAGTTTATATAAATTTATCAAATATTCAGCGCCTCTGGTGGTAGTAACCGGGCGACGGTGGCGTAGCCTGGTGTTCGTAACCATTTTAGGGCTACAAAAATTTGTTAATCATGGGCCATCTGGATATTTATCTGTGGTAATAGTACTATTATTTTGTATCCCTTGTACTTTCGAGAGAATTTTTTTTAGTAGGTGATGAATTAAAACACTTTTCAATGTATAATATGAGTTTATACCGTAGTCGACATATTTTAATTTCTGATACGAAAGTAGAAAGACGAAATAAACTAAAGATAAACATAGGCGAGGCTGCCAAGTCTCGACAAACCTTTCCTATGAAATGTAAGGCGTGAGGGTCCCCCGCCACTGCGTTGCTCTCCCACCACTGTTAGCAAGCAGGCATCGCTGCATATTATAAGGTCATCTGCATGGGATAGAAGTGTAAACCGAAATTAAAATATGACGACTATGGTATATCGACAGGTAGAAAATGAACGTATTATTTAACAGTCTATCTATTTTTTCTTATAATTTATAATCTATTTTTATATTGTGATAACTGAAACATTCTCTCGGTCCATAATTTAATAAATTATACCATTATTACATAAATGACTTTTATTACCTTGATTATCGGTTCACACATTTTACGCGGTAGGTATTTTGAAAAATGAAAGAGTGACGTCTATCAAAACAATAAAGATATTGCAATGCCTAGAATGTAATGTATTTTTGTTGAATAAGCGTTCATTTGTTTCTTACTTGGTTCATTCATTTTCTTCACCTAATTTTAATTTCATGTGCCTATTATCTATATTTTTCTGATTCGAACGACCCAATCCGCGCGCGCCTCTATGTATATGAACTCGCATCCATGAAACGCACGGAAGAGACGAACCGTCTCCTTCTCCTAATATTTGGTCGTCGCTACTATGAATCAACGATGAATTATGTACCTACTCTCACTCTACAAACCAATCCTCGCTGTTGCCAAATTGACACATCTGTGGCTTTTTAATGGAGTGCAGTAGGACGCTGAAAGGGAGAGGGGTTAACAAGCCGCGAAATATTTTTACCCGTCGGGGGCGCTCTTAAAACAAATTGTCTACAGCAAGTCATTCATAGAAGACAGATTATTGAAAACTAAAATACCAATTACATATCCTTCAATCTCATCCCAAATTCATCCAATAATTCATGTTGTATGTCCTGGTACCAACATACTAGTGAAATTATCATTTTGTCATTCTCATTTTGTTGGCAATATCGGTCGACCAAACAAAAAGTGTGAATCTAATATGATTCTTTTATCATGTCAAACAAACCCTTAATGCCTGCACTTTACTCTCCTTTAAAATTTTATCGTTTTATCTCCAGATTTGTTTAGATATTCATTAACATCAAATCACTTGTATTAGATAGATAGCTTGGTGTAAGAAAGCCGAATATTGTAGTTGCTTAAATGTGGCTTAATGTAAGTTGGTTCCAATTTATATGCTATAAATAGTTAAAGTATAATTATAACATATAAATTCTGCCAGTATACTCCAGATTGCCGATCCTTAATTAACAATATTTATAATTTTTACTGGCTGGTAATAATTACCAGCTAGTATGCAGAATTTGTATGTTATAAATAGTTATACCGACTGTGCGCCAAACTTAACTCGATAGTTTGTATGTTCTGCAATATTAGCGGCACTGTGTCTTTGCAGATAAACTACAAAATGTATTATAGACTATTCCAATCAATACTATCATAGGGTTTAATTTTTTGGGGGTCAACTGGTCAAGTTGATCAAGTGTTAAAAATTCAGAAAAAGGTGCTACGACTAATCGACAGCGCCACAAATCGTGCACACTGCAGACAGCTATATGTTAAACATAATATAATGACGGTATACACGTTGTATATATACAATCTGGTAGTGTTTTCATTTAGATTGACTTTATGAAAAAATAAAGGCCATCATCATTGCACGGACTAATACTTCTGTTTCAGGAGTCAACGATAGATACCACAATAAAAAAAATACATACTGCTTCACGAATATCTTGTTCAATTTTTGCTAGTTCTCTGCCGTATTTTCCCTGTTCTTTTTTCTTTTGTTTTAGTGCATCTTGAGCTTTTTCTATTTTTCCTTCCATTATGTCTACTTCCTGCTGCTTAGATTTAAGTTCAGTTTCTAATTTTATCATTTCACGCTCGTTATGGAATAATCTGAATAACTGATGTTCCACTAATTTATCATTCTAAAAGTGCAAATTTCGATTAATATTTCATACAGTTTAAGTTAGTGTGATGGTACCAAATCTTCCTCGAGTCTTGCATACTTATCAGCTTCCTCCTTTTCTAGGCGGGCTTCTTTGCGTTCAGCATTAATTCCCTTCTTTTTCTGATAGGCAAAATTCAGTTCCTCCTGTGCTTTTTGCATTGAATTCTTATGGCGTTCATATTCATCTTTCAATGCTCCAGAACTATAAAAATATAAACTTACTATAAAATATTAGAAATTGCAATTTCGTAATATTTTTATTAATATAAATAAATAATAAACCTTGAAATTTAGAACAAATTAAACTTATATTAACAAGGCTTCTGTATTTTTTACTTCTTAGTTTAGTGCACCAAAAGTTTTCAATTAGTTTTCCTATGCACATAAGTTTATAATCATTTTGGAATATATCTAAATTCAATAATTAAAATATTACTGAATTTTCATGCTTTCAGTAGTCAAGTATCTACTTGTATCATAATTTCTGCAAACACTTACCCACTAATTTCTTCAAATAAAGTGGTCATATCCTTTGGATTTTTCATAACAATAGATTCAACAGCACCTTGGAAGACTAGAAAATTTTTAGCTTTGATATTAATTTTTAATGTTTCCAATTGTGACATGTATTCTTGATGTGAAACAACCTAAAATATACATAATGTGATTAACACTTGTGAAAACATATTAAATTTAAGAAATGAGTATTAAATTATTGCACAGTAACTGAAATAATTAAATTTAATTAAATAAAAATCCAGAACTGCATATTAAACAAAAACATATAAATATGTAGCATGAAATGTAAAAATTGGAATTTGTAAATGTGCTTACATGCATTATTTAATAGCAAAAGCATAAAAATAAGAACGAAGCCTTTGATTAAAAATTTGCTTAAGTACAATTTTTAATTTTACTAATACTTATTGAATAATATTGCATGTCTTGTTATACACAAAAAGCAAAAATTATATATTATGTGATATAAAATCAATATTTCCTTTTTTGTTTGTTAGAGACATGCTAATAACATAAACAGTAATCATTAATTTCTTATTTATTTTGTCACACATTAAGAAATAGTAAGTGTTTTAATATATGTGCCCGCTTAAACAAGTTCAACATAAATACATTGAAAATGTTCTGAAAGACACAATATTATTCTCAGTAAAACAGTACAAAACAGATTCAAAAATTTTTATTTTGCTGAAACAGAATATTAACCAAAGTAGATATAATTATTGGCCTCTCGTGCTATCCATCAACATAAGCAAAATACAAAAATATAAAAAAGAAAGTTTTCTGGAATCACCAGACATCCTACTATTCAAGAACATTAGCATGTTGCAAATTATATATAATTCGACTTGTTAGCTGAACATACATATACTGTAAAATCTATCATTTATACTGTATTTATATAGAAAAAATAAAAATTACTTACAGAATTATTTATTCTATATTCAGACGAGGAGCCTTGTACTGATCTTTGAAAAGCTATTTCTTTGCCCTCATTTTCATTCAATATGAAAGTAGCAGTAACAGAAGCACTAAAATAAGAGAAATGATTAAGCATTGTGTTTATAGGTACTTGATTATGTAGCACCTCTTCGAAACAGGTTTGCTAATTGCGGCACCATGTATCAAATCTCCAAGTCTTTTTACTCGTAAACTATTAGTTCTCTCGCCCATTACGAAAGATATAGCATCCATAAAATTAGATTTTCCTAGAAAGATAGAATCACAGTTAACATACCGTTCGGTATAAATCTTATTAACAAACCAGATCCATTAGGACCAATAACGGCATTAAACGGCTTCAAAGGTCCAATTATATGTTTTCCTCTATAGGATTTGAAATTGTCTAGTTCGATATACTTCAGAAGTGGTGTATCCATTTTAAACGATATAATTTCAAGTACGTAAAGTAAGTATTTATAAGAATCGACAAATTAGCGTCTATCAAACTATTATTCCAGAACAAACTGCCATTCCCGCCACTCTTCATATATTCGAGCTTTATTCTGCTGCCAGTAGTAACAACCAAAACAATAGAAAAACACCAAACATTTTTCAGACTCCAAGGTTATCTCTATTGCCTAAAGAAAAGTGAGTTTCTTGCTACAAATGATCGACAAATTATTTGTGAAAATATTTATCTGAAATTACAAATTTCAATATACAAAAATTAGAATATCTTCATACTATGCATTGTTATTAAGTGCGATAGTGAAAGATACAACGAATGGTCGCATTCAAAAGTTGCGTAACTGTTCCATTAACAAATCCAGTAGATATTGGTCGCATTCAGCAGACACAACAGTTGCGTAACTGTGCAGTGATCGCATCAAATGATGTACACTCACTTAGAACCAAAGAGGAAGCATGAGTGCAGTTTGTTGGCGAGGTAAGTGGTCGCAACAACTGCAGGTGGGGTAAGGAGAATTGATACACTGCCAAGCGATTATAGTCCTTAAGGGAGTCCGATTTCGTGCTGTCATTGGTCGAAATGTCGTGCTCGAACTTGGTTCGTAGAATTTAACGAAATCATACGAACCAAGTACGAGCACGACATTTCGACCAATGACAGCACGAAGTCGGACAACCTTAAGGACTATAATCGCTTGGCAGCGTATCAATTCCCCATACCACACCTGCAGTTGTTGCGACCACTTACCTCGCCTACAAACTGCACTCATGGTTCCTCTATTATATTACAATCTCTTTGCTTTGAACATATTGTGGAGCCGTCGCCATTTTTGTGAGTGGAAAAATTCCACGCTCACTAGTGAGCGTATTCTGATCTACATGCGCATTAACACATTCCAACACCAACGTAACACACAATTTTGATGAAAGTTTCTAAAAAAGAAATATAGACAAACTAAAGCTATTGCGCATAAATGTATTATAATATTGGAGTTAACTGACTATTTTATCGGAGTTGGAAAAACTCGTCCATACACTAAAAGCTAGGCCGAAAAATAATGCAGAGAAACAATTTATTATTATTGGGTGTAATCTGTGTAATTCTAATATATGGCAGCAGTGAAAAGTACCAAATGGAAAATGATCACATAAACGAGAACAATGCTGTCAGCCAAGACTCAACTGTTGTCAAGTAAATAGTTGCTCCACATGTTCAGAATTTGGTGCTTTTCCCTGCTGCCAAATGTTAGAATTATGCAGATTAAACCGAATAAACAATAAATTGTTTTTCTGCGTTTTGTTTTAGCGTAATTTTTTAGTGTAAGTCCAATACTGTAATATGTAGATTTATTTCTATACGTTCACTAGTAAGCATAAAATTTGTCCGCTCACTTAAATGGCGACCGCTCCACAAGTTCAGACTGAATCTGACCGATGCATCACATATAAAACATGTGTTCTGTCGGAATACTGATTGGTTAAGAAAACATTGAAATATACCACAATTTTACAACAAAAAAAAAAGAACAGCATTTAACACCTATGACTGGGCACTTCTAATCTGATTTTAATACTAACAGCATTTAATCTTTTGATATTTTGCTTGACGGTAGCACGGCGACATTCTCGAATTAGCGAGAATGTCGCCGTGGTAACCAACAGCCAACATGAAGGTGAAGCGACAAGAATCGAAGAAACAGAAACTCAAAAAGTATCGGTTTTAGGATGGTCATTCATTTATAATGATGTGTGGAATGTATTGACTTCAATATTGAATTGAAGGTTGCGCTGATTATCATATTCTGTATAGATTCAAAGCTTCACATAGCAAACAAACAGATTATAACAAAATATCAGTGGCAGTCTTACAAACATATTACATATTGCCCATATTCAAGAGTAGTGTTGGTATCACAAACATCCTTCCATTACAAACAGAAATTTACAAGCATCTCAACAAAAATTCTCTATCACTAAAATAGGTTAGTGTTCAAAATATTTTATTACAATAAAATGATATACGATAATATTACAAAATAATTTATTGAACATTTTTAAATTACATTACTAAACAATACTAATAACATTTTAAAAATGTAATAAATGAAAATTAGAATATTAAACATGAACTTTACTAATAAGGGTACTTAGTTAAATCAAAAGTAAAAACTTCACTCACTAGGCATTCTGCAGGCTGAAAAAAGAAAAGTATAAGGATTCTAAATACATGTCACTATTTATTTATATTCAAATACGCTTACTGTAAGAATTATACATGGGACAAAATATACAAATTTTACAATTCAACGAGAGTAGCTTCACAGGTAAGAATCGGATGCCTAGTAAACATCACGATATCATCCCAACCCAACTACAGAAGATTCTGTTTAAGATGAACTTAGTATTTATCTCTTACTCACACAGTCTATTTTCTCTCTTCCTGGTTTGCGCATCACACCGTTAAGGCTGGGGAACCCGAAACACAAATGCATTTAAGTCGCTGGATGTCTGGTAGTTGCAGAATGTAAAATTTAGAAAAAAGTATGGTCTGTGCATCATAAATTTACCTACGAGGAAAGTATAGAAGTAGAGAGTATGATACATGGGCGAGATAGGGGAAGTGGAACCGATTTCACTCAGACTAGACCGACTCGTGTTTTGTCGGCTCTCGGGGAAACCGGTAGGTAATACGGTACCCGAGAGCCGATAAAACACGAGTCGGTCTAGTCTGAGTGAAATCGGATCCACTTTCCCTATCTCGCCCATGAACAGGAGAGATAATAAACTGGTGGGGGAATAGGTATTATTTAGATGGAAGTTACCACAGGTCAGTTATGGCAATATTGACCAATCATAATTTATAAAATGAGAATTTTGAATAACTTGTCATATATCTGACATGTTTGATTATGTGTTCGACGGCGTAACATACATATTCGAGACATGTTTTTTTTATGATTTCTTAAATACAGTTACAATAAATGTTACTATATTAAAAAGAATAAAAGTATCCAAAAAATAATGCACTCACGGTATATCTATAATTATTATTGGACTAAGAACCCATTTTAAATGTTCTTCAAGAACATACAAAGTGTACATAATATATCCTATACAAAATATTCATGCACGCCTATGCATTGCGGCGGCCATATTGAGTTACCACTTTGGTCAAATATTTTTATTAAGGAGATTCTCTCCTGTACTATTCTTTCCTCGTAGTAAATTACAGATAGGTGTTCATTTTCTCCGAAAATCTGAGTTGTATGATAGTGCAAACATTTAATGTATTGCAATAAATACATTCATGTCAAATAATAACTTGGATGACTATAATCTACTCATTCATTCAGTAGACGTTCATATATCGTACTAAAAAAAAATACGCCCGAAAAAAGAGAGGAAAGAGTATTTACATTTGTATTATAATATATTAAATTGTATGCCAGTGGATATTTACAATATACGTAGTTGTTTTTTTTTCTAATGCAGAAAATAATATATTGAAGTTAAGCAATAATATTTCAGGAAAGTTGGTCTTATTCAATCAGTACATAAATATCTACCTCCACAGATAAAAAAAATAGTTATATTTACTAATTTCTTATTTTTTAGAAATTAATAATATATGTTTCACATGAATAAGCAGAATTGGCAAAATTACATTATGTACAGATCGGTAGTTTACAATGGTAATTATTTTTGTTGCCACCAATTATACCGATAGTCCTACAGAAGCGGTATCTAATAATGTTGATAGTGTAAAATTTCTTTTACGAAAATTGTAGATACTATTAGCTATTCAAGATAAAAATATTCCCACTTATACAGGGTGTTCGAGAACGACGAACCAACACTAGTTTCAAGATTTTTAAATAGAACGCTACGGTTTTTCTTCCATTTTACGACAGACCTTTAAAAGTTGATTAAAGTAACATCAATTTATATTAGCTGATACTCAGCTGTTCCACAGATATAATGATTTTTCACTGAAAATTGTATAACTTTTGAAAAATTCAAATGATAAAAGAACTATTATGGGTTCAATTAGTAAATGCATTATTCGACTACAATAATTTACCCTTTTTGTAATAGTTCAATTAACATTCTTAAACATTCTAAGAAAATTAAATGGAATACTATATCTAAGTGGCAGTAAAAAGTACTAAAATTGTACTATTTAAAAATACCTACTTTCTTGCATCTGTCGGCAGTGTTGTATAAGTTCAAAATAACATACCTGGATAAACAATATTACGACTTATTCATTTAAAAACATGAATAGCCGTATCTTTCGTTACACATAGCACATCTTAAAGTATTTAAAAATTTTATTTGTAATATTTTATTATTACAAATATGTAATTTTCATTAAAATTTTAAAACTTAAGATGTGACTAGCTTGACCATTCAAGAATTAGGTATAAAATGAAAATATGGCTGTACAGCATATCAAAAAATGTTACATTTATAATTTTAGACGAAGAACCAAAACTGTCAATACAAATATTAAAATTTACTTTAAAAATTTTTTATTTTATAAATAAATAATATTAGTTGCGGATAATTTAGTATTTAAGATACATGAAACGTAAAAACAAATACGTTTAACGTAAATGATGACAAACAATACTAACAAAAGTTAAAAAGTCGGCATTCTTTTTGGTACTTATAAGTTTGAAGTCGAGTTTCAGTGTGGAAGCTACATTCCTTTATATTCTTTATGCCAGCAAATAATTTCAATCGCTTTCCCACCAAACATACAGGCTGGCTGACAAAAAACGCCCCAAGCCGTAGCTCCGTTATTTATTATCCGATTTTAAAAAACGAAATATCAAATAAAATGGTTAAGTAAATACTATCAATTGGCGTAATCAAAATATTATTAGGAACAAACAGTTTTAACATGCGATAGTCAATTTTTTTTTTTTTAATGGCAACGAATATTTTTAATTAATGTTTCGGATAAAGAATGTTTTCCTGATTTTGATGATGTATAACACGTCAATTTTTCAACATAAGTTTCAAGTGTGCCGTGGATAGCAATCAAATGCATCAAGTAATAAATACTGTCAATTAGAATGTAAATGTTAATAAATACTGTCATTGTGACATTTGTGTATCGGTGTGACATTAGTTCAACGTTCTGATTCTTTCTGTGAGTTTAATTCATCATTAACATGGATAGCAATCAACTGACGGACATGTTGCAAGTATACTTTGAATGTAATCGAAATAGTGCTGAAGTTGTGAGACTCTACAGTTATCGTTATCCGACAAGAGAGGTTCCAGACCGTCGTAAATTCGGAAGAATCGAACAGAATTTAAGAAAATATGGAGCCTTCAAAATGCCAAAAAGTAAGAGTCGACAGTTTAAGGAAAATACAGAATTGGATGTTCTTTTATGCGTGGAAGAAAGTCCATGGACTTCTACTCGAAGAATTGCAAATGAGGTCGGCGTATCGCACCAAACAACACAAGCGATACTCAAAAAGCACAACTTCATACCATACATCTCTCAAAAAGTACAAGCACTATTGGAAAATGGTCATGGTCGAAGAATGCAATTTTGCAACTTTTTTTTAAATGTTACACAACGAGATCGTAATTTTTATCGAAAAATTATTTGGTCGGACGAATGCAGTTTCAGTAATAATGGCATTTTTATCAGAAAGAACAATCGATGTTGGAGCCAAGAAAACCCAAGAATTATAATTGAGAATAATTTTCAGCAAAGATTCAGTTTAAATGTATGGTGCGGTCTTTGGGGTGATCGATTAATTGGCCCATTTTTCATAGATGGCATCTTAAATCAAGCAAAATACCATCAACTATTGCGTGAAAACATTACAAACTTTTTAGATGATTTGCCAATTGCCGAGCTAAACAGAATGTACTTTCAGTAAGATGGCGCCCCTCCTCATAATGCCTTAATAAATGTTGAATGGTTAAATGCGACATTTGCTGAGAGGTGGATAGGGACCAATGGACCAATTCAATGGCCCGTTCGTTCGCCCGACCTTACGCCGCTGGATTTTTGGTTATGGGGCTATCTTCAAGATCAGGTTTATTTTACTACTCCGGAAAATATAGACATTTTACGGCAAAGAATTATGAATTCTTGCCGCGAAAAGCTCCTAATTTTATACTCAACGCCACTAATGGAGTAATTAGAAGGTGTCAACTATGTCTTCAACAAGGCGGCAGACAATTTGAACAATATTTGTAAATAAGTTTCGTATTTATTTGTATTTTTTTAAAATTTCCATTCCAATAAAATGATATTAACCACGGCACACTTGAAACTTATGTTGAAAATTGACGTGTTATACATCATCAAAATCACGAAAACATTCTTTATCCGAAACATTAATTAAAAATATACGTTGCCATTTAAAAAAAAAAATTGACTATCGCATGTCCAAACTTTTTGTTCCTAATAATATTTCGATTACGCCAATTGATAGTATTTACTTAACCATTTTATTTGATATTTTGTTTTTTTAAATCGGATAGTAAATAACGGAGCTACGGCTTGGGACGTTTTTTGTCAGCCACCCTGTATAATCATATTTATTAATTTCAATTACACTTCATTTTTTGCGGTAAAGTAAATTCTAGTACTTGTAATGACGATTGTGCTCCAAATAAATGGTTAATTTGACGATTTATCAATTTTTGACACATAGCAACTGCGATATTTTCAATGTGTTGCTAATTCATGAATTTTCAAGCTTGATGAAATAGAAAATATTATATAAAGTTATAAACGTAAGTATGGCGTTTTGGCAACTTTTTCAAACTATGCATAATTTCTTTCCACTTCAAAGGCTTTAAAAAAATAACTAAAACTTTATATTTGAAAGGCATTTGCTACCGACATGGGCCAATAAATTATAATGGCATCAAATTTTACCTGTCAAGTAATATAACCTACAAAAGCTGTTTCAGGACTGTCATAAATAGTAATATTTATGCACCTTTTGACATTTGTTAAAACTGTCATCCAAATAAAACAAATTTGTCAACAATCCTTGTCCACTAAACAGAATAGTTATATATTAAATAAAATATATGTATAGAAAAGTAATGTTTAATAACTTTATCGACGACTAAACAATAAAGTAGATATTATATTAATCGCTACTGGTTAATAATAGGACTCATAATACCCAGAGGGAATAATGAGACATAACGTTACCATTATTCCCTGCATTCCGCCAATAAGAACAGAACATTCCCAACGTTGTCGAAGTAACGATAGACAAGTCCGGCCATTTTACTAACTGTCTAACCGTCAAACGTCATATTGATATAGTAATCTGACATTTTCGTTTACTTATTTTGTTTTTTCTTTTAAGTAATCTTCAGTTAGTCGTAGATAAAGTAGTGTATACTAACTCGCAATAATGTGTATTATTCCCTCGAGCTGAGTTACTCCTTCGCCGCTTCACGGCTCGGTTCGTAAATTCGGCTCTCGGGAATAACTGTCATTATTGACTCGTTGTATAAACTAAACTATCGACGACTAAACAATAAAGTAAGTATTATATTAATCACTATTGGTTAGTAATAGGACTCATAATGCCCGGAGGGAATAATGAAATGTGACCGGAGAATAATGAGACATAACGTTACCATTGTTCCCTGCATTCCGCCAGTAAGAACATATCAACGTTGTCGTAGTAACTGTAGACAAGTACGACCATTTTGCAAACTGCCAAACCGTCAAACGACATATCAATATAGTAATCCAACATTTTCGATTAATTATTTTGATTTTTTTTAGTAATCTTCAGTTAGTCGTAGATAAAGTAGTGTATACTAACTCGCAATAATGACTATTATACGCTCGAGCCGAGTTACTCCCTCGCCGCGTCGCGGCTCGATTCGTAAATTATAAACTGCTGTTATTTATAATATTTATCCACAATCACTATATTATACGGTCATAATTCAACTGCTTAGCAACCTTTTATGGGGTCTATAAAACACTAGTGTTTTATAAATCATAAAACACGCTATAAAACACGCCATATAGTAAATACATAGTAACCGATCCAAGACCTCCCGATATTTTTTTAGTTAATGCGAAATTTCAATGATTTTTGAGGTGACAGCCGCTGTCAGACCGAAATGTCAGATCATTGTTTCATAAATTTCGGCGATTCTGATTATAAATAAGTGTGATTGTGGATAAAACGTTGTATTGCATACGGGTTTTAGATGCATTTTATTCACTTAAGAAAATTAAACGCTCGAGCAAGCTCTCGCGTTTAAACATTCTTGCGTGAATAATATGCTATCTAAAACCCTTATACAATAAATAACTATTAATTTGTAAGTGTATATAGTGGAAGCTATATGCACTTAGATATTAATTAATTAGTACAATATTAGTCTCAAATTCTTCCGGTCGATGGTAATTTGTAGTAGTATTGAATCGCAGTCTTTAGTTCGCACTTTGGCCGTGTTGGTAGCCAAAACTATTCAACCATAGAGGATTTTTTTATCTAGCAATGCACGGCATCGTTCGTCCATTTTTTAGCCTTTACCAAGTTTCCAGTTTTTGCCAAACGTCACTCGTAATAATATTTAAGTGTTATGACATTATATGTTTGTCATTAATTGCAAAATATTACATTCAATGTTGGCAGAACAACTCCCAACCAAACAGTAAAATTATCAGATATGCCATCATCACAAAATATAAATATCTGAGTTTTTTATGACATAAAATAAATGTATGTACATTTGTGTTATTGTAATGATACATTTTATTATTAACTGATAATTAAGAGAATTATTACATTCACAACTAACAATGTCTCGTAGTTTTGAATAAAACATTTTAATTTAAATACGTGGCGGCACCTATTTTGAAATTTCCCGTCATTCGTGACGTGCATTGGCGGATACAACTTCTTAACTATGTTGGAATTCAGTGATGGGCAAGACTACGAGTACAACTTCAATGAGACTAGACAGATTTGCGTTTATCGACTATCGGGGAAACTGTAGGCAAAACGGTGTTGCCCGAGAGACAAAACACGAGGCTGTAGGGTCGCATTGAAAATGCACTCGTATTCCCCTCTTGCTCATCACCTTTTCTAATAAGAAAATATAAGCAATTTTTTTCGACGAATTATAGTTATGTTATGTGTAATGCAAGTCATGGCAAATAAATAAATTTTAATCGGGTAATACACATGTTATTTTAATTAGCCTTTAAAGGCCTACCATAAAATGCCATAGTGTTTTATTTTAAAAACTTTTCGCTATCTACATTACTAGATACTAATAATGGACAGTACGTTTACTATGGCTTTCTTATTCTCTTTAAATTTTGCCGAAAAGTTCGTCAAATTCTACTTGTATTCATATACCGTAGTCGACATATTTTAATTTCTGATACGAAAGTAGAAAGAGGAAAAGAGCGCGACGAAATAAACTAAAGATAAACATAAGCGAGGCTGCCAAGACAGTACACTCGCGTGAGGGTCCCCCGACATCGACACTGCGTTGCTCTCCGACCACTGTTAGCAAGCAGGCATCGCTGCATATTATAAGGTCATATTCTGCATGCGATAGAAGTGTAAACCGAAATTAAAATTTGACGACTACGGTATGTATAACAAGGAAATAATGATTATGTTGTGGCCTCGACGGTACATGCATTTTTGTCAAAATCAGTCAGGCAGTAGAAAACGAAGTCTATTTCTTGCATGTATTTGCAACGCAAACACCTGTTTCAGAATCAGTGAACTATAAATTCACAAGTGGGGGGATTTCAAACACTGCAAATCAATTAATGTTGGACGCATTTGTTTAAACAACTGCATTTAAAAAATATACAATGGATTTCAATTTTTCTTTCACTATTAATTATTATTTATAATGTATTCTCTAGTATACCTGGTATATTATTCGGTTATACTTACGAGGGTGAAAAATTCTCGGCCTGACACAGAGATGGCGTTCCAATTAGCGAAAATTTATGATTCCTGTCTGCGTGCACCTGTTATTAGTTCGTATGACAAGTTTCAAATTGTTCTGTCAGGTAGTTTGTTTACACGAATTTTCGCAGTAGACGTGTTTTTCGTTAAAATGGATAAACTTGAATATCGTTGGTCATAAAATTCTTCGATTTGGATGGATTAACCCCTTAGGAAATTCATCCGAAATTGACAAAAGTTTACGGGGACTCTGCTCTTTAAATGTCAACCGTTAAAAAGTGGGCAGCTGATTTTAAACGTGGTCGCACGTTTGAAAATGACCCACGTAAAGGACGACCAAAAACTGCAACCACACCGTAATACATAGAAAAGGTGCACGATATAGTGTTAGACGATAGGCGTGTGAAGGTGAGTGAGATAGCTGAGACCGTGGGGATATCGGAAGAAAGGGTGCGAAACACCTTGCGCGAAGAATTAGGGATGCGAAAGCTCTGCGCAAGGTGGGTGCCGCATTTGCTGAATGTCGATCAAAAGTAAATGCGCAAACAACTTTCGCAGCAATGTTTGGACCGACTCAATAGGGATCCGACCGATTTTGTGCGGCGATTTATTACCATGGATGAGACCAGGGGTCACCACTACACGCCAGAAACGAAACAGCAGTCGAAGCAGTGGGTGGAAGCCGGTGGTTCAGCGCCAAAGAAAGCGAAGTCGATCTCATCTGCCGGAAAGATCATGGCCAATGTGTTGTGGAATGCGAAAGGAATCTTGTTAATTGATCACCTTGAAAAAGGCAATTACAGGCGAATATTACTCCAACCTTCTTGACCAGCGAAAACTCAAGAAAAAATCATGTTTCACCAGGCAAGGCGTTCACCAAAGTGCGTTGGCAATGGGAAATCTGCGGGATTTGAGGTGTAATTTGCTCGACCATCCCTCCTATTCTCCTGATTTGGCACCCTCAGTTCCCAAACTTGAAAAAAATTGTTTCTGGGAAGCGTTTCGAGTTCAATGAAGAAGTTGAGTGGGTCCTAAATGGATATTTTAACAGCCTTCCAGACTCACTTACGGGAAGGAATACTGATGTTGGAGAAACGCTGGACCAAGTGTGTTGAAGTAAAGGAGATTATGTGGAAAAATAAAATCATTTTTAACTGAAAATCGCAGTCTTTCATTGTCAGGCCGAGAATTTCTCACCTTACCCTCGTATCTCTATATATGACTGTGGGAATATAATTTTAGAATAAACAATGTGTTATTTTTTTTAAAATAGCAGGTTTAAAACATTTAACAATTCTTTACACAATGGTAAAAACCATTTTTTCTAACTTCTACCAATCTTTTTTGTAGTGAGTAAAACGTTGACGCTACCGGGTTTCCCAGCATTAAAGCTATTCTCGTTGAACTAAAGACTTTATAAATATAAGAAGTAAAATTTTGCATAATTGTTACGACAGATATTTTTTGATTTTCCAAACATTCCTTAAATTGTATGTGAGTATACTTACTGCAGGAGAAATGCCAATCAACGCATCCGCATGTGAATAGAATTCTTCTTTCAAAGATATGACGATGGTCTGCAAAGATTCTGTTTTTTGCGTAATATATTTGGCAACTTTGCTGATATTAGTATTATCTAGAGCCGCGTCAACTTCATCCAGCACGAAGAATGGGGCGGGTTGATAACTGTGAATAGCAAACAGTAATGCCAGAGCTGCAACCGTCTTTTCGCCACCAGACAAATTAGACATCGGCTGGAAGCGTTTTCCAGGAGCTACACAATTGTAATTAATACCGTCTAAATACGGTTCTTCGGGATTTTCCGCGCCCAGAAACGCTTGAGCCGATTGATTTTGTGCTAAAGCCTTATAGATGTTGTCAATTTCATTAGAAACATGATCGAAACATCTGGTAAAACGTTCGTATCTTTGTAATTTTACACGCTCAAAAGCAGCTTTAGCTTTTTTATTTTGCTTTCGAAGTAATTCAAATTCTTCATTGGTAGATTGTAATTTGCCTTGTGCAATAACCAGTTTCTGAATTGCCTAAAATTAGATATGTTTATAGTAAATGTTGTAAAGTATTTCATAAATTTTGAAAATATACCCGCATATTCGGAGCCTGAATTTTCGTCAATGTGTCTTGCAGATTTTTTATTGCATTTAGTAATTTATCAGCTGTCTTCTTAATTTCATCTTTTTCTTCTTTATCTTTCAAGGTATCAGACAACATATTGTAATCAATTTGAATACTAAAATTAATTAAGTTAAATTCTATTTGTAAAATTAATTTGCCATTTTACCGTGCTTCACGTTCATATAATTGAGCAGTACTACTTGCATCTCCTGATGAATTTTGGGATGGATCAGACTGAACAATGTCTTCCATATTTCCAAGTAGCATAGGAATAGCTATATCATCCATCTGCATATTATAAAAATGAGAAATGTATAGACATGTACTTACGATGTTTTTTGTTACCTTACACTGCATTAAAATTGTATGCCTACCGCTCTTTTTACTTTCAATTTTTCCCTCAAGAGAAACGACTTGTTTCTGAGCTGCTTGCACATCTTTTGCGATAGATCCCACTTCACGCCTGGCCTTGCCAACCTCTTCTTCCATATTATCGCACTCCTGTTTCTTTGCAAGACGTTCAGCTTTTAGTTGATCGATATGGTACTGATCCTTATCGATTTCTTCTTTTTGTTTTTGCTCTTGCTTTCTGCAAGATTCCAATTTTTCTTCTTCATCATTAACTGTACGTTCCCAACGGCTAACGTTATCTAAAATATAAAACACGTAACTCAGGAAACACTTGAAAAAATTGTTGGATTACTCTGAGTATCTCTGCTTCTTTCAAACTCCAAATTACTGGTTATTCTATTTATTTGCTTTTGGAATTCTAAACGTTTCTGCTTCCTTTCCTCTTGGGCTCTTAATTCTCTGTCTTCATACTGTCTGATGTTCCTAACACCAATTTCTTGACAGAATCTCGAGAAGACTACATCTTCAACACTGTTCATTTTCATTTTGATTTCTTCTATTTGCTGCTCGCGTGTTTGCATCGTTTTTTCAATTTCTTCTATTGCAGGCTGAAAATAAAAGTTTTTATCTCTTATTCATTATTCAACGTTGTACATAGAAACTTACCCCATATTTAGCAATTTCATCAGACAATCTATTAAGTTCATTGTCTACTACCTTAATTTGTTTATTCTAAAAACAAGTCACTCAAAATTAGGAGATAATATAAAAAACTATTATGAAACTTACAGTGCTTTCCATGTCTGTCTTTGCATATTTTAGGCGAGTCTCTAGCCCTCTTATTTGAGAATCTACCGTATTTAGTTCAGATTCTTTTCTGGATTTCTTCATTGCTTCACGTAATTCTTCTGTAAGTTTTTCCTAAAAATATAACATGACATCAGTCCCAATATACATGATAAGCCGAGGATACGCGTCAGACTACAACAGAGTATTTTACATGTGAAAATAATGACTGCATTACCCATTTCATAACAACGAAAATAATTACGTTATATATTACGAGGGACACTATTTATGTATTGAGAATAGAAAGAATAAACAAATGAATTTGATGAAAAATACCTTTATTGCTTTTCAAAATAATCGCCTTTAAGATCTATACACTTATGCATGCGATTGAACCACCCTTCAAAGCACTTTGTCCAGTCAGAAGATGGTAGCTCTAAACATGCGTTTTGAAGGCCTCAACCGCTTCTTCGGGCGATGAAAATCGTTGTCCACGCAGTTTATCTTTAATTCGATCATGAAGTGGGATCTATCGCAAAAGATGTGCAAGCAGCTCAGAAACAAGTCGTTTCTCTTGAGGGTAAAATTGAAAGTAAAAAGAGCGGTAGGCATACAATTTTAATGCAGTGTAAGGTAACAAAAAACATCGTAAGTACATGTCTATACATTTCTCATTTTTATAATATGCAGATGGATGATATAGCTATTCCTATGCTACTTGGAAATATGGAAGACATTGTTCAGTCTGATCCATCCCAAAATTCATCAGGAGATGCAAGTAGTACTGCTCAATTATATGAACGCGAAGCACGGTAAAATGGCAAATTAATTTTACAAATAGAATTTAACTTAATTAATTTTAGTATTCAAATTGATTACAATATGTTGTCTGATACCTTGAAAGATAAAGAAGAAAAAGATGAAATTAAGATCAATTCGATCTTTTGTGTGTCCGAATACTCGTTTGTTGCATGTGATGTGTGTGAGCTCGCATTGTCATGATGCAAAATGATTCGTCGTTTTGGGTTGGTTTCTCTCAATTTACCGAAAACTTCAGGCAAACAAATGGTCGTATACCACGCTGAATTAACGGTCTTTTGATTTTCGAGAGCCACAGTTGCCACAGCACCAGTTTTCGTGAAGAAAAACGCCACCATTTGCTTCCTAACGCTGCGAGAACGAACAACTTTTGTTGGCTTTGCTTCACATTGAAACACCCAAACTGACGGCTGGCCTTTTCTTTCTGGCTCATAAGAATAAATCCACGACTCGTCACCTGTGACGATGTTGTATACCGCTTTGGATGCACAACAGTTGTATTTTGAAATCATTTTACGGCACCAATCGACACGAGCATTTTTTGAGCATCTTTCAACAAATGTGGAATCCAACGCGCACACAGCTTCCGAACACACAAATGTTCGTGCAAAATCTTATGTATGCTGGTCATACTAATGCTTAAATATCTCTCGATTTCTTGATATGTCACATGACGATCTTCTTCAATTTTTTTCGCACAGAATCGATATTTTCCGGCACAACGACCGATTTTGGACGACCTTCTTTAACTTCGTCCGTGAGCGAACTTCGACCACGTTTGAATTCAATGTACCAGCGATACACAGTGGGTGTGGATGGCGCTTCATCACCAAAAGTTGAATTCAGTTGATTGATGCATTGTTCTTGAGTTAGACCACGTCGAAAGTCATAATAAATCATAGCTCGAAAATTTTCGCGAGTTAATTCCATATTTTGGCTGAGATGAAATTTTAAACACTGCAAAAAACACAAATATTGCTCGCACGTCAAAACTTTCTGACTACCTATAACGTCAAAAATGTCAAACTTTACGATGACAATTTCAAATTTCACCTGGCAATACCAGTGTTGCCAATTCTCAATACATAAATAGTGTCCCTCGTACTAAATTTATAATTTCATCATAGTAGAATAAATTATATGTATATAATAATAATTACAGGATTATTTTAGTGATTAATATTAATTAAAAATAATAATATTGGCGTTAGGTCAATCAGTTTTATTAGAAATATTAACATCGGATGTTGGCGTACATGGAACTTCGTTTCATCCAAATACTACCGATCTGATGAGTGAAATATGAATCGCGCTAAAATAATTCAGGTGCATTAATCTAATTCACTACTAATGCTCCAAAATACTTGCAACTTGTTGATTTATATATTCAGATTTGATGTTAGATTTTATTGAAGACTCAGAGCAACAAAATCCTCGGAGTTCACTGCTCATATTCTTTAATACCTGCTTTAGCATCCATAGCAAAATTCATAAATATACAGTATATTTGCTTATTTAAGTTGTAAATAATTAACGGGTGCTGTAATTGATTTACGTATTGCGATCTAGAAATTTCCATATTAATAAATTGCCAACTTGGAACGTCTTACTTCATTTGTTCTATAGACGTAGTCATACCTAAATATTTAAAAAAATACGTCCAACTTTAACCATAATTTCGAATTCATATTCGATTAAAGTTGCCGATAATTTTCAAAATCACCACTAAAAACCCCTTTAACCTCGGCTTATCACAGGGATTACCAAACTAACTCTGTCGGCGCACTTACGTTTAACATTTTGTCCTGGCGCCCTTTTCAAAATATGTGTACATATGACATAAATCAGACGGAAATGAAAACAGTTCAAGATAAGCCTTACAATGTGAAACGCACATTAGTAAAATTGAATCACAAGAACCATCAAACTAAAATATGAAAATACCAAAAATATTAGATCAATGATTAAAACCTTCAACAGTGCTTGCTGATTGCCACAAATTTTTTTCAAAACGCGGAATAAGGTGTGAGACTGCCTCTCTCATTTCTCGCTTTACATCGATTTTTGAGCGATATTTGCATTTTACTAGAGCAACAGCTGAAAATGCTGGTTTTGCATAAATAGGTTCTCGCAAAGGGAATGAGGATCCTTACAGCTTTTGAACACAGAAGATATTGATACTGGATATTCATTTTTGATTGATATATAAAACTCCGCTAAATTAGAAGAAGCAAATTTTGTTTTCAGGCTATTGTCGTAGTAAGAGTTCAATTAGTCTCTGATTTCTGCGAAGTGAATTCTAGTGGAGTTTCAGCAAACCAGCCCGTGGTATTTCTTGAAAAGGGACAGCAAGTCTTGTGAAACAACGACTTTATTAGAGGTTGCGTGTTTGTGCAACTCAGGGAAACAATGTTGACCGGCCTCCTCCCTGATTTTTCTTATCAACAACTGCAACTTTTTCCTAAACGCCGTGAACTTCTTCAAAAGTTTCCAAATGTTCATGTTATTGCCTTGCAGAAACAGATTCAACACATTCAGATTGTCAAAAAAGTTCTCTTGTTGGAAAGCGTAAATTTCTTGACGTAGCTCGAATGCACGGGACATGACGTAGCCACATGAAAGCCATGGTAAGCTGCAGTAGTATAGCAGGACCGTGTGTTCAGCTCCTATTTCCGTACAGTTTTTTGAAAATTCTGACTTTCAGTTACCTACTTTTTATGTAGATTTCTATGTTGACGACACGTTCTAATACCAAATTCAATTAAGAGCTCATCGACATTAATGCAAAAGCTTCCATATAGATGATGTAATGTGTTCATATAGCATGCGTTGCTTTACTGTAATATTAACTCTATCAACAGTGCGCGTAAAATAATATTAACTATATTAAGAGTGCCCGTAAAGTAAGCTCTTTTGCGATGATGTGAAATTTTCTGCACTTCGCTTTTCTGTATGCAACCTTAAAAAAAATGCCCAGCAGTGCTCGTGTGGTACTGGGACTTGTTTAGTATTCACTTTTTTACTTCTATAAAACTTGCAACTTCCTACTAAAGAATTCCCAAGATTTTTCAACTATGTTGGAGTGATTGGTCTCCAGATGTCGCTTTAGCTTACGTGAGAGCATACACTTTGGGCACTATAACTTTAAAAAGAGCACACAATGCGGTCTCTCATCATTGTTTACTTCTACTACAGCCAAAATTGAAATAGTTATCATCGTATTTACGATATTTCCGTTTCTTTGCTATCCTACCACTTGTCGGAGCTTGATCACTCTCACTTGAACTGTCCACTTGCTTATTTAATAAAAATCTTTCCATTATTCTGCCACTTTACGAAAACACATCCGACACGTTGCAACAAAGCGTGCCCTCCTTTGGTAGCGGACGTCTTAAAACCGATTACTTTTCTTCTCAGATGTTTACCCAGCGATTGTTATTCATAGCTGAACAGGTTCCCGAAATTGTATTTATACTAGCCGCCTCACTTACTTAGAACTTTCGCGGACCTTAAACAATGTCCGATGGTATGCAATATAAGTCTACTAGACAGTTCTATAAACTTCAGGAAAGTTCTACACTTTCCTGGAATAATCTATGGGCTTCAAGAATGTTCCATATATTTCTAGAAAGGTCTACAAATTACGGGTACGATATAGTCTAGATGTTCTTGTAAATACCAGCTTCGAAGCTGTTTCGAAATGTTCATTCTAAACAGTGGCGGCGTGTGAGTTCGTTTAGGTGGGGTAATTACATAGACAAGACTGATTCGTTTAATATCGGTGATATGCTCGGCATCTGGGAGTGTATCACCGATAATAAACGAATCTGTTTTGTCTATGTAATTGCCCACCTAAACGAACTCACCAGCCGCCACTGATTTTAAAATATTCCAGATCGCTATGTTTGTCCATGTTGCAGGAGTGTCTCGTGGCGCCCCTGTTTACTCTCTGTAAGGTCGGCGCACCGCATGCTTAGGGAACCCCTGGTTTATGGGATTCTAATGTCAAATTTGAAAAATAACTTGAATTCAAGCAGGGTTGGAAATTATAAAACGTAAATATGGCGGATGCGTAAATCAATTACAGACATATTATAGTTTCAAATCTTGTAATACCTTATATAATTATTTTCAATATGCATACAGACACTGACACAATAATATTAATTTAAGATGAAGAATTTGTAAGTTAGCATAACAAACATCACTTACAAGATTATACTGGTTATAGGGTTCATTTTGTGATGGTGTTGTCATTTGAAAACAAATATAAATTGAATATTTCGAGTTTTATAAAATTATTTCTAAATACAGAATAGGGAAATATTGCTTTTAATAACTAATTAGTTTATGACATATTTTAAGAGATTTATTAATGTTTCGATGTACTTTATGAAACACTAATTGTGTTTACACCATATTACCACACAAATGCTTCTCCCACTACAATATAGTTCAAAACCAGTTGAATAGAAAGCTTCTGTGTGATGATATGGTGCAATTACTAAAGTGTTAACCTTACTCCCACAGGCCTCAGAGTCAGCAATTCAACCTTACAAAGATCTGTTGTTGTCAAATGTAAATATATAATACTATAATCAAATAAATATGTTTACAAATAATTAAATGAAGTGATGGAAATCTCTTGGTGAAATATGTCGAAATATAAGCAAGTAATAACAAATAATTGGTATTGTTTCACAAATATACATATATAATTAAATACTAGATGTACATTTCGCCTTGCGCCTTTTACAACCAGGCAATGTTCTTAATGAACAAACCGAACTCATAAATTCACCGCTAATAAACCCTAGCATTGTAAAAACGGTCTTTCCAGATAAGTCATTGTAGTCTCTTTTCATAATTTTCTATTTTTGTATATTTTTCTATTTACAGTTTTGTTTGAAGTAGGTAGTTACAGTATATTAAATTTTACTTTAGTTTCTCGAGAACTCTGACGATGCCGCATGGCGAAATGTACATCGAGTATTTAATTATATATATTTGTGAAACAATACCAAGTGTGTTATTTGTTATTACTTGCCTAAAAAATGTTTACTGTATACTGTAAAAGTGAGATAAAAATAATAAAATTGATAAAATCCACAATAATAGTGAAATAAAGTGAATGGATTGTATGTAATTCGTAATACAGGAATAAGATTGTGAAACTATATAACAAAATATTATTTTAGCTATTATTTTTATGGTTAGCTAATCTAAAAATCCCCCTTGCAAGAAACTAAGATGATTTTTAAACTGACTGGGATAGAAGGAATATGGAAGGAATAAGGTTATACCACCATTAATATTTGATAGATCGAATAATACTTACCTAATTTCACTAAGCTTTTCAACATGATCTTACCTTTTGCGCTTTCAACTGAGACATGTGTTTTTCATCCCATCGCTTTGCTTTACGAGCTAAATCTAAGCTACCTCCTGATATAAGTCCTGACTTTGCATAGTATGTACCATCCAAAGCAACTGCCTGGAATACAAGAAAACGTATATATTAAGATTGAAACAAAGTAAATAAGCAAATATATACATACATCATATCTAGACCCGCCAAGTTCATAGGCGACTTTCATAGCATCTTCAGGAGTTTCACATACCAATGCATTATTTGTTGCAAACATTACGGCTTTTGCAATACCTTGCGGTTCGAATTGAAGTATATCATATAAAAGTCTAACTCCCTTCGGTTCAGTTATATTACGTAGTCGCTCTTTAACTGGCTTGATTTGCAAATACTCGACAGGTAAAAATGTTTCTGGTTCTAGCATTTGCTCCTTAAGATATTTTATGCATTGCCTTGCAGTATTCTCTGTATCAACAACTATTGCTTCCATATATTTTCCCAAAACTTTTGTAATAGCAACATTATATCGCTTATGAATTGGCTGACACATGTTTATCATACGATCATACTAGAAACAAAAAGTAGATATAATTGAAGCTATTATATCACATAGCCGTGGTATTTAAGAGATTTGTGTTTTTTTTAAGTATTCAAAAAATTACTTACTACTCCAGGATAGTTACTCTTGAAGCGTTCTACTATTTCCTGTTTCTTTTTTCGGCGAGCATCTTCGTGTTTATCAATGCGGGCATCGCCAAGTTGTTCGAGAACGTCGTCTAATTGTTTCTGAATTTCGTGTACACGATCTTTTGATGAACCTACATCTGACTGAAGATCGGATCTTAGCTGCTTTTGGTCAACCAATGCCTGTTCACTAGTCCTACAAGAAAAAGAAAAAAATTGGGAGTTGATAATTTCACGTTCGATATATCCAAATTATACAGATGGTCAGGTAAATTTTACATATCAAATGAAAAAGTAGTCAACGCATAGGGTGTGTGAAAACATTATGTTGATGTTACGAATCTATCTATCACTATCCCTCACCGAATGTGTTCAGCTAATTTTTCAATTCTTTTTTCCATCTCTTCCTTTTCATGTTCCTTTTGTCGATGTTTATTTTCCGCTTCTGTCCTTAACCTCGAGACATTATCCAACCGATCTTGATCTGACTTTTGCTCTCGATTAACAGAATCCAACTCCTGCATATACCTAGCTGACCGCTTCGCGGCCTCTTCTTTTAACCGATGATACTCCTTCACTTGTTCATCTTCCAAATGAACATCGCGACCTTGGCTTTGCGACTCTCCTGCTATTGTTGTTTCATATTCTTCCTTGGAACGTTCAACTTCTGCTAATTCATCCTCAAGTTTACCAATATCGTTCATGTGCGCTTCGTGCGCTTTCCTAGCTTGATCAAGAGTTTTTACAGCGCCTTCCAGTTTTTTCTGCATATGGGAAACTCTCTCCTTTGCTTTTATAAATTGTGGCTTCTTCTTTGACATTTCCACTTCCTAAAAAGTAAATAGTAATACTACAATTAGCAACGGCCACCGGCAGATAAAATAACAATCTGTAAAAATCTGTTCATCCGGAGCTACTAAGAAATAATTTAACAGTCCCCGCTCCCCTCTAAAGTGCCCAGTTAAAGCTTATATGATCAGACACGATCACAAACAGAAAACTACAAACTTAGGGTAATTTCTAATTTCTTCATGAATATAATCATTTGTTCTGAACAGTATGGTACAATTTTAAGACAAAAAAGGTGTGCATAGCATGAAATGAGAGAGAGGCATGGGTTTCGCGACGTACGAAGAGTCATATTTAATTTCATTCCGCTTTGACTGCCGTAGTTATAATTACATTCCAATTAATACATTGCTTTGGATATCAATATCTTTAATTTTAATATGTAACTACTACTTTGATATTAATTTTAAAGTAAGTACTATTAAAAAGTCGAATATAATGATTATTTTATATCTGTACGAATTTGTCTGTTGTTAATAATTAAATATAAGTGAATAAAGGTACATTTTTAGAGAGAATTAAACTTTTGAAGTTCATTTAAACATTCAGGAATGTATTAAATATGTTCCAGTTAGTTTTACTACAGACAATAAAGGATATTATTTACTAGCAAAGTTAATTGTACAGCAATATCCTTACTAGTAGTACTACATCGCTTTTCCATTAAAAACATTAAAATTAAAGTAATTTTGAATGCAACCACAAGGTCAGAAAAGTATTAGAGCAATTAATTATACAAACATATTTGTTTGCCATATTCTTACTGCTCACTATGACTATTACCATTATCACTGACGTACTACAAGCAACTTGTTTGAAACAATTCTCTCAAGTATTATCAATGATTACATGCAAACATACTTTTGCATATTACTCAAACATTTCTGATTAAGCTAAACACAATCATTATTGTTGTTTATTTAAGCTTAAAACTATAGTAGAATTACCGAACAGATGCAGTAGCAACAGCGCACGAGAAATACGCCACTTGACCGTCATACGTAAAATAACACTTACTATTGGTTCGTTTGTGGCCATCTTTGCAAACGAGCCAATAGTAAGCGTTATTTTACGTATGACGTTCAAGTGACGCATTTCTCGTGCGTTGTTGCTACTGCATGTGTTCGCTAATTCTACTATAGTATAAATTTCTATCCATCCATGTTTGAAAGACAGGTGTTGACATCAATCAACCACCATTCATCTATTACAGTCGACATGTTTAACCCTTCTTAAATATAAAAATTTCTTAAACAATATTACCTTCATATGTGATCTTCAAACATTTATTATTTTAGAGAGAATCACCTGCTTCTTTGATTAGATAGCTTTCTGTCTTATTACGGTATCATTGTTCTGTAAACATTAACTACTATGTATGATAAACAAATTCTACCTCTTGAATATTTGTAAATGGAATAAGGGGTCCAGAAATTTCACGGTCTTTCTTAGAAAATGAAATTAAGGAAGCTACCAATTCTTTTGCTAGTTGGCACAAAGCTTTCGGCATTATTACTTACTTTAAAAAAAAATGATTTTATAGACGAAAACTCAATAAAAGGCAAAACATAAAAACACAAACCAAAATAAAATGATGCTGTAAAACGATATACTATAGTTGAGTCGCTCTCGCAACCAACATGCGCCACTAAATTAAAATGGCGTCAAATTTGACATGTTGCAAAATTTTACCTGTCAAGCAATATAATCTACAAAAGCCAATTCAGGACTCTCATAAATAATAATATACATACACCTTTTGTCATTTGTCATAATTTTCTTTTCATCTTTTTTATAATTGTCATCTAAACATTTTAAATTTGTCAACAATGCTTGCCTCCTAAACAGTATAGCCAAATGTTATATAAAATATAGGTGTAGAAAAAATAATATCTAATAGTTTTAATTATATTTAATTTGTAACTGGCTTTCATGTAATAGTTATTTACCATAGGAATGTATATATCCCGAAATATTAATTAATTAGTTTAAGTTCATTGTTTTGAAATTGTTCCAGCCCATCAAAATTTGTAGTGGTATTGAATCGTCGTCTTTAGTTCGTATTTTGGCCGCGTCGGTTGTCAAAACCAAAAAACGACTCGGCTATAAACAATTGTCATCCGCTTGTCGTGTCATACGCTCCGTGAAAATAAAAAACTGACAACAATGCTAGCCTAGTAAACAGAATAGAATTAAATAAAATATAAATATAGAAATGTAATATTTAATAACTTTATTTGTAATATTCAGTTTGTAACTGGCTTTCATGTAATAGTATTTTACTAGCAGAAGCTATATATCCTGAATTGTTAATTAATTAGTTGAAATTTAAACTTGTTCAGATCGATTGGAATTTGTAGTAGTATTGAATGTTCGTGTTTAGTTTGTTCTTTTGCCAAGTTGGTTGCCAAAACGACTCGATTATATGTAGCACTACTGATTCCTAGTTATTATCTTCTACTGGTGAAGAAGGAAAGTAACTAGCTACTGATCTCTTTACACAGACAAAATTACACTAGATCACTCATGTAGCTATTGATAAGCGAAAAAGCCATAGATCTCATCAGCAAGCTGTACCACAATAAAACAAAAATACATACTACTTCACGAATATCTTGTTCAAATTTTGCTAGTTCTCTGCTGTATTTTCCCTGTTCTTTTTTCTTCTCTTTTAGTGCATCTTCAGCTTTTTCTTTTTTTCGTTCAATTTTGTCTACTTCCCGCTGCTTAGATTTAAGTTCGCTTTCTAATTTTTTCATTTCACGCTCATTATGGAATAATCTGAATAACTGGTGCTCCACTAATTTATCATTCTAGAAAGTGAAAATCTCGATTAATATTTCATACAGTTTAAAGTTAGTGTACTGATACCAAATCTTCCTTGAGTCTTGCATATTTATCAGCTTCTTCCTTTTCTAGACGGGCTTCTTTGCGTTCAGCATTTATTCCCTTCTTTTTCTGATAGGCAAAATTCAGTTCCTCTTGTGCCTTTTGCATTGAGTTCTTATGACGTTCATATTCATCTTTCAACGCTCCAGAACTATAATAATATAAACTTACTTTAAAGTGTTAAAAATTGCAATTCTGTAATAATCAACTTTGTGATAATAAATCTTGATAATTTAGAACAAATTAAACTTATAACTTGGATATAAACTAAGTTTCTGTATTTTTTACTTCTTAGTTTAGTGCACAAGTTTTCAATTAGGTTTCTCTATGCACATAAGATAATATATCTAAATTCAGTAATTAAAATATAATTAAATTTTCATGTTTCCAACAGCTAAGTATACTACTATACTTCTACTTGTATCAAAATTTCTGGAAAAACTTACCCACTAATTTCTTCAAATAAAGTGGTCATTTCCTTTGGATTTTTCATAGCAATAGACTCAACAGCACCTTGGAAAACTAGAAAATTTTTAGCTTTGACATTAATTTTTAATGTTTCCAATTGTGACATGTATTCTTGATTTGAAACAACCTTAAAGAAATAGACAATGTAATTAACTTTTGTAAAAATAAACTTAAGAAATGAGAATTGAATTATTGAACATTAACTGAAATAAACTAAATTCAATAAAAATCCAGAATTGCATAAAAATTTATATATACAGTGTGGAAATAAAGTAACGGATAAAGCCATTAACTTCGATAATATTCATTTTTTGAAACAAATCTCGAAGGGCTATAGCGATATTAACTAAAGGAAATATCTTTATCGCACTTTTAGTTTCTTACTTCATTTGTTTTTCATGTTATGACGTCACCGACTTTTTTTTTTAAATGACAACCTATAATTTTTTTAATTGATTTCAATAGTACTTTCAATTCTCTATCCAACGGTATAAAAGTTTTATAATGCTATATTTGAAAAAAATTGAGAAAAGGAGTCCTGAAGTCAAACATTAAAAATTCATTAAACGAATTTAGTCACATAAATTAGATGGAAAAGTTGACGGCAAATTGTTTTTTATCATAAAAATGGCTTTTATTGTATATAATATAAAAATATTGAAAAATCGAATTGTAAATTTACTATCTACTCCATCCAAAGTTGATATTCACATTAAAACTAAATTCATTAACCAGGAAAAAAATTAACGATAACATCACACAAATATAAGCACAGAAATAACACTTTTTAAATAACATTTCCTTTAAGTGTTCAAAATGACGACCCTGTACCATCCGACAATACTCAAGACGATTATAAAACTCATTTATCACATTCTGAATAGTTTGAGCTGATATTAATCCAATTTCGTGTCGAATTCTGGGCTAAAATTAAGTTATTCTAATTTAGAAAAGAGAAGCAACACTTACTTTAATGTGTTACTGACAAATTATTATATTCTGTCAGCTGCAACTAATGTTTTTTGTTTTAGGCATCGGTAACTAAATTTATTTTGCCAATATAATGAATTTTTAAAATTTGAACTTCAAGACTCCTTTACTCAATTTTCATTTTCAAATACATTATAAAAATTTTATACCGTTGGATAGAGAATTGAAAGTACTATAGAAATCAATTAAAAAAATTATAGGTTGTCGTTTAAAAAAAAAGTCGGTGACGTCATAACACGAAAAACAAAAGTAGGAACTGAAAATGCGATGAAAATATTCCCTTCAGTTAAAATCGCTATACCCCTTCGAGATTTTTTTCAAAAAATGAATATTGACGAAGTTAATGCCTCTATCCGTTACTTTATTTCCACACTGTAAGTTAAATGAAATGTAAAAATTGGAATTTATAGATGTTCCTGAAGCCTTCGATTAAAAACCTGCTTAAGTGCCATTTTCGATTTTACTAATATTTACTTGTTATACCAAACAATAAACATTATATATTTTCTGATATAAAATCATTATATATTTGTTTCCTTATTAGAGACATGCTAATAAGAAAAACACAATTACTCCTTGTCTCAGAATAAGAAGGAGTGATTCAAATATCCCGCCAAAACATGGAACACATAGCTTAAAATTTAGTAGACAATTTGATGCGACATCATGACAATTGAGGTTAGATGAACTATATTAATACTAACTAAAGATTTAGCTGTTTTGTGTTTCATTTACTACTTTCATCAAAATAGATGGATGTGCCGCTTTTCATTCTACCAGTCAAAGCTGCAATACGAGTGCACGGCAATTGAAAAGAGGAGAGTAAAGTTATAAACATAAGTGAGAATAAAATTATAAACACAAGTAGGTGCATACATCTATAATTTGATGAATATAAATCTCTTAACATTCAAATCTGTTCATTCTAGTTTTTCAAAGAATCATTAGAAGAATCTATGGATAAAGATATAGACCCAATTTACAAATGAAAAGAGTAGACTTTGTTCTGAGCGTTTTGAGAAGGATTGCCATTATAAATATATAATTACTGCACATTTTAGTGAATGTGCTATATCGACATGAAAATTGTGAATCAAGTATATTTATTATTAAATATTTGTATCAGCAAGCAAGAATGAATCAAACCTTTTATCAAAACGTCCTTAATAACTTGCAGAAGAAGTTTATGCTTATTAGTTTCTATTGTAAATATCAATAAAGAACTTGTACAGATAAATCATTCGTATTACTGCTACAAACCTTGAAGAGGTAAATTCAAGCAACTACTCTTGGAAATGTGAAGCTTACATAGAACAGTAATAAATTGAAAAATTTACATCGGTTGAAGTTGTTTACACGAACTGCAAAGATAATTACATATACCTACACATTACTAATTATTCTTCTCTATTAAAATTGATGTATTTTGAAAATATATAAAGTATAACACATTTTTATTTCTATTATATATTGGAAATTAACAATAATTTAGTGTTCACAAGATTCAAAATTTACATGGTCGGCACAATTTTTCCAAATACTTATTATAACATTTGTAATTGCTTCTGTCAAAAGTTCTCGAGTAACTGATATTCTGAAAGGGGATGTTTTTGAAGTAACTTCTCCTTATGTATCAATTCAGAACGTATATGAAGTATTCTTAATTGCCTATCTTTATCGGTATGGCTTTTTAATCCTTCAGGTTTTCAACAAAGCTTGTCGTGCACTCATTATACTTGTGGCAATCCAAACTTTTTCCCAAATATTCTCCACCAGATATTTTCACCTTTTTCTATTAGGACAGGTTTCTTTACGTTCGAAATATCTGAAATATAACATGTATATGAACATGTGGTAATATAATTAGTATTTAATTAACACTTACTTGAAATTAATGCGTCAATTCTAGAATATATGTGAGTTGTTCAGTTCATTTATGGTATGAACTCATCTATAGTAATTTTTGCAATGATATTAATTGTTGGACGTTTGATTTTTGCACTGTCGTACTGTATTTTTGACAGATTCATCAAATTCAACGTTTTAAATGCCTGATCACTTGTTCCTTAGGTCTTAAGCCGTCTGATCAACTCATGCTCGTGTTGTACATAAAAGTACGGATTTTATTTAATAACACAATAAACTATAATAAACCGAAGTAAAAATGTAAGAGACTAGGTTATGGCTTGACTATAAACATAAAATGACGTTTTGTCAAACTTATTTTCCCATGTTAAACTTGCCTACGCAAGAACCAATGAAATACCTTAAAAATATACGCCATTTTGGCGCGATATTTGAATCACTCCTTCTTATTCTGAGACAAGGTATAGTAATCAACAATATTATCCTCAGCAAAACAGTACAAAATAGGTTTAAAACATTTTTTGTACCAGTAGTAAAAAATCATAGCATTTTTACACGTAACAAAGCGCCACGAAATGACATTTCACGACCTGGAACTAATAAGAGGTAAATAATGAGGCCATTATTGACCTAGGGAAATAATGAAAACAAATAAAACGAATGCCGCAACCATGCACTCATGCTTGTAGTAGTAGTAGTATGTCAAGTTGTGAACCGTCAAAATAAGTAACTCTATTTTAGGCACAATTTTAGGTTAACAATACCAGAATTATAATATACGTTTATTTAGCAATTGCTATTAATTTTATATTTTCTAACAATACTTTGTTGTTTACATGAAAAAAAAAAGCATTTGTCTATTAATACATAAAATATGTATGATAGTATAATATGGAATCAATATATCACCTAACTATTACAGATGCAAATAATTATTTAATTCATATTGAAAATTCCTGTATATATTGCGGGTGTGGTTGCGTAAGTAGATGTAGGTAGATCTTGTAACATACATTTTATATTTTTTTTATTTACTAGGGAATCTTCGATATAACCTTTAGCTACAAAGTGGTTCCATTATTACAAACTTTTGAGACGTACCATTTTTGCTATTGTGGATGTGAATAACAATTAAATTATCTCTCATGATGACATCAGAAATTAATAAATTACACAAATCATCCTTCGGCATGCACCAGCAACACCAATTACAAGACCAGTCTACAGAGATATAAATTATCAATAATTTCAAAGTATTAATATATAAACATACTATCTTAGTTGCAATGTAACATATGTCGGGTACCTCAGTAAAGAATTTTATAATTTCCTCGAGTAAATACTAATGATTTTTTGGGCTTATAATTTTAAGTTTTTCTTTTTAAAAAGGCAACTAATTTAAAATATTTTGATATGTTAATATTCTCTTTTAGGCCAAGTGTAGCTTTCAACATTGAATATTGCGCCCATAAAGTCGAGGCATTTTTATTTTTTGAATATACATGAAAATAAGCCAGAAGTACGTTTTCAGAAGTTACTACTGTATATTTGGAATTATACCATTTTTTAAATTCTGTAAATGTTTTCATGTATAAGTGATTGTGATTAGATTTATGCGGAAGCAAGTTCTCAGCTGCCTGTTCTGCAATCTCGCGCATTTCAGGTGGTGTACATCTAAACTCTTTAGACATTATAAATGGAATGAAAAATAATCTAAAAAATACTTGACTTTTAGTTTCAGCATTTACGTCAAAACTTATTTGTAAACATCAAAATATAGCCTACTTATTTGTTTACATGAAGTTTTATTACAAGGGCATTCTTACATATATGAGTAAATTTATTCATAATTATTAAGGTTTTAAGGTCCAATTAGACTACTGGTACAAAAAATAGTATACATACTACGGTTGAGAAGACTATTATTGCCCTTGTGGCTTAAATTCCTCGGCGCTTTGCGCCTCGGAATTTAATCTCGCCACTCGGGCAATAATAGTCATCTTCTCAACCTTGGTATGTAATATACTATTATTTTGCTTAAACAGAATATTAATCAAAGTAGATATCATTATTGGCCTTTCATACTATCCAAGAGCAAAAGCAAAATACAAATATGTGAAAAAGAAGATTATCTGGAATCACCAGAGATCCAGTTATTCAAGAACTAAATATCAGCATGTTGCATATTGTACAATCATGTGCAGTAAAAAGTAAACGAGTAGTAAAGCTGTTTTGCTGCTATATTTTTACTAGATTGTTATGGACTTCATAAAAATACGAAGTGGCATGCTGTAGTGAGACTGCAAGTCACTCCGTATTGTCCGCCTCCTTGTCTCCTTGTGTGTGTCATCCGCTTCTTTTCTATATGTCCCCGTTGCATTAGTCAAGAGTGAGACTCATCTGAATACATTCACATTTGTTAATATGACGTTTAGGAAAGACGTGTAAGAAAATGTTTAGACCACATTGTGTAAACAGCTCGGACACCGATATGATTTGTATGACTTTTCTGTTCTCCACAACGACGAAGTTCATATAAAAAAGTGGCTGTTTGATCTGGATAAAAAATATACACAAAAGAACACTGGTGTATAATAATACATCCAAAAAATTACATAAAAGACGTAACAAATTCAATTCTACCCTAATTTGTAGCTAGTCAGTTCTTCAAGAACCAATGATTCATTTTATTATTTAAAATTGTCAAACAAAAATACTGTGTTTTATGTTTCTTTGACCTCAACCACACACTTCTCATAGATTTTAATTTGAGATAATTTTTAGATTTCTACGCCTACGGGATTTAAAAGAAGAATGCTTTGCGTCAACTGTCTGTACAGTTCAAATACTGGGAAAAAAAATTGTCAAATTGTAACACACTGTTGTATTTTCTGGATAGGCAGTAATAATAATAATAAAGATTTTTTCCTTCTTCATTTCATATTAATATTTATATATTACATTTGTAAGTATAGTTTTGTAGAGTTTATAATAAGTAAAATTCGAAAATACGAGTATGGTGACTGATGAAGATTATAATTTTAAAGTTTTAATTTTGGTCTTATCGTTAAATTATATTTATTCGAATTTAAAAAATAAGGTGTGGCCACCACACGACTTTCTTATACGTATGAGCGTTCCGAACTATACAATTTTAAGAATTGTTTTATACAAAAGTTATTCAAAATCCCATTGTAAGTACTTCCATTATCTTAATAAATCCCTATAGAATGCATAATTTACGACATATTTGAAAAAAATCACTATTCGGTAAGAGTAAAAGTGGTATTTCCGGTCCGAATTTTGAAATTCTTTTTATACAAAAGGTATTGAAAATTAAGTTCTAAATACTTTTATATTCGTAACGTACCTGTCTAGCATGACTTGCAAAATATTGGCAAAAAACTTATTTTCGATAAGAGTAAAGACCTACTTCCGGTAGGAATTTCGAAAAACTTTTATAAGAAAATTCTTGTCAAATTTAATTCTGAGTACATATGAATTCTTTATAAATTTGTTTAAACTTAGTAGTTGACGAAATATTGGGAAAATTCGATTTTTTCACTGAAGTAAACTACTATTTCCGGTCCGCCTATTTTACTGAAAATCTAAACAAATCTCAGGAAGGAGATTATACTTGCAAATACAAAATTTGTAATTAATAGCTACAGCGGTTTGACCGCTATCGTGGTCACACACAGAGAGACAGACATTTTTTAAAAACAAATTTTTCGGTATCAGGAGACTTCAAAACGTGGACATCTGCAAAAATCTTGAGGTCGAAAATTTTCTTCATCACAATACTTCCTTATACTATGTATAAGAAAGTAAAAGGCATCGTCCTTGTGGTCTACATATTCAGTGTTACTGCGTGCAATAAAGTAATACTTCATGCAACCAAAACGGGTGTCGAATAGCGCCGAAATAGAAAATAGTATATTAAAATACAAGTTACATAAGACATTTGCGCACTAAGAAAGTCAAAATTGATGTGAAAATTCTGCTTGCAAATTTGTTTTAATTAATTTGTAATATACAGGGCTTTGATAAAGTAACGCACAAAATTCATAAAACGTACAATGTTCATTTTTGAAAGAAATGCACAAACACGTCAAACAGTTTATTTTATTCCGCGTCTTTTAACAAAGTCAAAAAAATAAAACGTCAAATTTGTCAAAGTTATGACGTCATCAATATTTTTTTTAAATATGTAGCTTGGTTTTTTTTTACTTTATTTGATAAAGCTTGTTTTTCTGCATTGTAAAGAAATAATTGAAGTAGGGGTCACATAAGAAAAAACTGAGAGAATTAATAAAAAACAAAATAAACTTTATTATAGTAATAACATTTAAATTAACTAAACAGTCCATTAAACCAAAATGATTTCTTACAGGAATTGTTCAAACTGTGTCCCGTTCACTATCTAACATAGGCCAAGACGATGGTAGACCTGATTTACAGTCTTCGATCATCTGCGGAGTTATACGAGTCATTTCATGTCTAATTCGTTTTTCTTTTTTTAGTTCTTTCTTATGTGACCCCTACTTCAATTATTTCTTTATAATGCAGAAAAACAAGCTTTATCAAATAAAGTAAAAAAAAAACCAAGCTTCATATTTAAAAAAAATATTGATGACGTCATAACTTTGACAAATTTGACGTTTTATTTTTTTGACTTATGTTAAAAGACGCGGAATAAAATAAACTGTTTGACGTGTTTTTGCATTTTTTTCAAAAATGAACATTGTACGTTTTACGAATTTTGTGCGTTACTTTATCATAACCTTGTATAATACATTTTCAAACATAAAACAAATAGCATTTATTCGTCTTTTCTTTTATTTTTTGTCAAAATGTCTGTTGTTGTCAAGACTACCATCATACAATGATGATTTTTGTTTAAAAAAATCCATCCAAGCGGTTTATATAAAAGTTTAATTTACGTATTTTAATTCGTACGCGCAAGCGCTCGAGGATAATACAATACATTCACTAAACATTTACTTAAACCGCTTTAATACTAAAAAAAGCATATAATAAATAGTTAGTTATTATATTGATATATAATATATAAAATTAGTTATATGTAGTTATAACAAGTTAGTACTTTGTCCATCCACCCTGATGGATTATCACAGCACGTACGCGTTTCGGCATAGATCTTACAGTGTTTCTTATTTCCTCTACAGTCAAATTATTCCATTCGTTTTGAATTGCTTCCACAAGGTCTATCCTATTATTTGGTTGGAAATTTCTTTTATAAATCCTTTTTACGAATAATCCCCATACGTTCTCTATTGGATTCAGATCGGCGGTTTTTGCGGGCCACGGCAGAGTATTTATATTATTTTCTTGTAACCACTCTCTTACCACTACCGAAGTGTTAATAGGGGCATCATCCATAAATAAAGGCAGTAATTAACCTGATGTCATACATCACGACTCTGACTACCTAAATATTATTATTGAACAAATTTTACCTGTTGGAAAATGAAACCATCAGGAAATTGCAAAGAAACAGATGGTAATATTACATTCACCAAAATTTCCCTGTAATGAAGACCATTTAATCTACCACCCCCAAATATTAACCGAAAAGTGGCCACTCTGACAACTAGGACAAATATAGTTATTTTCAAATTGAGAGTTTCTTGGCCTAAATACTCGAATGCGACCATTGTGATAAGATTGAAACACTTTCTCATTTGAAAATACTACATTCTGCCAAAATTTATCACTTCGTCTTAAATATTCTCGTCTCGTGCAAAATCCATTCTTTTCCGTTTATGCGTTTCTGTTAGCGTAATTTTTCGGAGTGCACTATAACCTTTCAATCCGTGTTCGTGAATGCGACGTTTACCAGTCCAAAAACAACCAGGATGATTTGTTTCTCTTAAAGCTTTCACCATAGAATGAAAAGGAAAATTTCTTACATAATGAGCTAAAGCTTGGTCTTGTTGTGCCGTTGATATTTTAGATGCCCCTGATCCATTAGCTCTCTTGACTGTTCCTTCAGTTAGCCATTTTCTTTAATTCTAAAAATACAACCTTTGCTTACGTTTAAAATATCAGCCACACTTTGCAGTGGCCAACCATCCTCTAATTTTGTCACAGCTCTCATTTTTTTAGCCTCTGTTAAATGTCTTCTAGGTATTTTTTAAGTTTTCAACAAAAAGCAGCTTTCGTAATAATTTTACTTAAACTACTGTTTACAGGTTTGGACAGAATATAACTAAAATATAAAATTTGCTCATCACATCAACTGCATTATCAGTGAGAAATCAAACCCTTATTTTATTACCTCCCTAAAGTGGAAAAAGAAAGAATAAACCTCCTTCCCCGAATTTGATATAAAAATATCATTCATCTCACACATGTGTAGCAAACACTCCTACCAACAAATAACAACAAGCTGTGCAACTTAAATAAACATCTCCATTCATTGCACATTATGTAAATATTTACATATGAACAAAAATTGTCCTATTTATTTTATTTAAGAGGAGGTCGGAGTTATGAATGATATCCTCTTCCAGCCCGACTTACACTATAACTTATCAGTCATTTACTTTTCATTGCACATGATAGTACATAATTTAACTTGTTAGTTAAACACTCATATAGTGCAAATTCTATCAATTACACTGTATTTATATAGAAAATATAAAAATTACTTACAGAATTATTAATTCTATATTCAGACGAGGACCCTTGTACTGATCTTTGAAAAGCTATTTCCTTGCCCTCATTTTCATCCAATATGAAAATAGCAGTAACAGAAGCACTAAAATAAGTGAAATGATTAAGCATTGTGTTTATAGGTACTTGATTATGTAGCACCTCCTCGAAACAGGTTTGCTAATTGCTGCACCATGTATCAAATCTCCAAGTCTTTTAACTCGTAAACTATTAGTTCTTTCGCCCATTACGAAAGATATAGCATCCATAAAATTAGACTTTCCTAGAATAATAGAATCACAACATACCGTTCGGTATAAATTTTATTAACAAACCAGATCCATTAGGACCAATAACAGCATTAAAGGGCTTTAAAGGTCCAATTATATGTCTTCCTCTATATGATTTAAAATTTTCTACTTCGATATGCTTCAGACGAGGTCTGTCCATTTTAAAGAAGATAAATTTTAAATAAGTAAAGTAAATATTTACAACAATCTACAAATTAAATCTATGAAGCTACGATTCTAGAGCAAACCGCCATTCGTCGTATATAAACATATATTCGAACTAGTGACGCTACTTCAGGAACAGTTATTTTTCCGGAACATCTCGTAACGTTTTAGTATAAAGGCTGGTTTTTCCAACCCCGAATAAAATACTGGGTCAACGCCAACATTTATTTCTGCACAATACCTTTAATTGGTTGTATCTTACTTTTCTAGTAACTTTCTTCAAAATTATGTATTAGGTTGGTCTTGGAATACATCAATGGCACATGCGTACAGAATACCTTAGACCATTTATACATATATAGACACGCCCACGACACGCCGTCAACGATTAACCCTAGTGCACGTGCACGCCATTTTCCGTCCCGCCTTGAGTACGAACGTACGAAGTCGTACCAAAGAATATTACCCTTACGGTAAAGAGCGACACTCCATAAGAAAACTCAGTTTACTTTTCAACGACCTTCGGCCATTTTGAAACTACTAATTCAGTGGCGCGCCTTTCAGTCCATTGGCGTAGAACTGCCGAATATTGCCAAAATAAATTATTATCATATTTAGGGCCGGTTTTTCCAACACCGGTTAAAGTATCCGGTTAACTAATCATTGATTACGCTTAATCGTTGATTATCTCTAACCGGCGTTTTTCAACGCCAAGAAATACGCCGGTTATCTGATCAGTGATTAAGAGTTTATTTTAGAAGGTTGGTAACAAAAATGCTCGTACATTTGATCTAAATTAGCATATTTGTTATAATAATATTGGCGCTATTTCCTATATTTGAATTTGTTCTTTGTGCTTTTTGCCTTTATTTTTTTAAAGATTATATTCTTTATATGTAATTAGATATTTCATTTTAGTAAATAAGGTTTAAGTACTTATTTTGTGAATATTGCATGAGAATTTCTATGTACATAGCACATATTTAAAATTTCTATTCGAAATAAATAACAAATGCCACAAACTTGAAACTGAAATAAATTTATTGATTACTTATTGCTATTGAAAAATACAAAAATTTTGTAAAAATGAAAAAAATAATACAATATACGTACATATATGAAATTAACAGTTACCAAAATTATGTAAAATATATGATATGTAACAAAATCATAAAAATAGGAAGTTTGCTGAAAAAGAAAAGTCTACATCTAGGGTCTTAAGCTGGATTATCAGTCACACTATAATGATATAAAATATTGTACTTTGCATTGCCATATCTGAGATGATTTAACTTTCACCAAATTCCTGTGGGGTGAATAAAGCCAGATATTTTTACTGAAAGATCATACATCAGCTGTTTATTAAGAACAATGCATTCTAACTAATTTTATGTCCATTAATCAAAGAAGGTTTATTGAGAAAGTCTTATTTCCAAATTGGTTTACACGATTTCAACATAATAAATGTTATGTTCTGGAGGAATCGGTGTGAACTCGACAGTGCCTGTAATAATTATTAGTGCAGAAATTAACTGCACGTCAACTTTACAGGCATGTACATTATTCATCCAAACCCAGTTCAGCTAAAAGAATTTAAAGTGTCTGCATATAATCTCCACGTAAACCTTCCAGCTTCTCTAGAATTTCTTCCATATTTTCAATTTCATTTGTAATTTTCAGTATAGTTTAATATGTTAATGACATATCTAAAGTGAGTCTAAAATATGTTCGACTAAAATGATGTTTTCACAAGGTGCTACTAAATGCAATTACAAAAAGGGAATGAGCAAATGCAAGCATAAATTGCCACAGGATTTTAGAATCCACATGAATTCAGGTAAAGTCCCAGAATTGTAGTAGAATAGAAAAACTTCCAAAGCTGTATTATCCTCATCAGAGAAAAGAATGTATTCGTAGTTATTAATTAATTAAATTTCTGTAGTAAGCTAAAAGTTACACATACCTATTTAATATTATGCTATTTTTATACTGTTCATTACATTTATAGAAGAAACAATACAATTACTAAATCACTGATGTAAATAATTATTAATTAATTCCAAAAAATACTTTTATACAATAAAACTAATGCATATGAAAACAACAGCTGTCAATAATAACAGAAATTCAAATCTTCTAGGTTATGCGCATGTGTATATAGGCCTAATCACTGTTTAATATTTTATCAGGTATTTCTTTCGCCGGTTAAAATTTGGTCGATTAACGACGTTCTTAATCAACGATTAGAGTTAACCGGCGTTGGAAAAACGCAAATTTGTCCTAACCGGTGTTTTAATCAATGATTACGCTAACCGGCGTTTTAATCGTAGTTGGAAAAACCGGCCCTTAAACAGTAGTTATTCGGCAATTATTATACGTGGATATCCAAATAATACTTTTGTAAATATTTTGTTTGGAATGTTTTGAAAAGGACAATTAAGAGACAAAATTTACAAGTAATAAACAGAATTCTTTAATAATATAATTCATAAACAAACATATATATTTAACACCAATTATACATAACAATAAAATAATTTGATATAAAAATAACTACAACTACAAACTAGAAATAGTAATTATTTTTGTCGACTTCCCAGGTGTTCTTTTAAAATCTGCATTAGCTCTTTTGAAAGTATAAAAAAATTTTAACTTACAAAATAATTTCATTAAGTACAACCTGGGGAAGTCTTCACATGGCAATCAAAAAGGAATTTGTTCAAGCACTTTAATGAAATTTAATCCAACATTATCTGTAATTGTAAAGGTTTAAAAATGTTGCACCAAACACAATTTCTCTGATATACTCTACAAAATCCAAGGTAGGTATACATAAATTGCAAAATGTTGATTTTTCTTTGGTTTCCCAGGCATTTAAATGGCACATAATTGTGCTTGCACTTAATTCCTTAATGTACCTACCATATTGTGAACATTTATTACATGTATGTTTATCCAAACACTTTTTCATAAAATATCTGCAAACATAATTTAATTTTCAGTTCAAACCTTAACTTTCTTTTTCGGGGTGTACTGAAAGACAACTTTTTATGTGTTTGAGTAGCCACAGGACTTCCTCTCGTAGTTACTCTATAAACAAAAAAGGATACAATTATTGTGTGAAGGATAAGTTTGATCTTAAACTTACGGTGAACTAGACCAGAATGAGCAAGGTAGGTCTCAGGATTTGTTTCCTCTGTGTCTATTAACAAAAAAAATCAATTCGATGAATAGTGAGTCTTCATTTTAAACTTACAATGGGCGGACATTTTCATCTGCTGGTAAGTACTGTGTTGGTTTTGCATGGCATTGTAGTCGATTCTTCAAATCATTCAAAAACATATGTGCTTCAAAATGTTTCGTGCATACTCTTGTTTGTTTTAAAAACTATTCGTCTTTCCCTATTAAATCTGGACGACTGCAGGTTTGAATCCATTCAAAATGCCTGATGAAAAGAAAAATATTGTAATAAACTTTAAGTAGGTAGGTATGTACATTAGTGCAATTCTTTGTACGAAAAAACTAATTCCATAATTTCCAAAAGAATATTACAAAAAAGATATTAATGTTTACCTGTTTATATCTCCCGGAAAGTAAAAAAAGCTTACATTTTCAAGATTTTCCACCACAACTAACCAATGATCAATACATTAACAAGTGAACAAATTTTCAATTTACTTCAAAAAACGCTACTATAATTTGTTTATACCGCACAAAACAAACAGCTGACGTCTAGCAACAGTTAACGGCCATTTTGAGAACATACATGCGCATTTGGAGCGTTTTGAAAATGATATCAGAGTGTCGCTCTTTACCGTAAGGTAATATTCTTTGGTCATATAAATACTACTAGATATAATGCGACTTTCCGCCAGTTCTTCTGGCTACCATCATCAGATAGAAAACATATTGCTACGCTACTCTGCGCTACTCTTTGAGATATCGGTTGAGTGCGCATGCGACAGTGGGTAGAACCAATGAACGTCAAACGAACGCATACAAACAACGAAGACATACATAACCGTAAAAATTTAGAGAAAAGATAAAACGTGTTTAGGTTAGGGATGGGACATCGGTGGGTAAACATCGATGTTAACATCGTTGATCAACATCGATGGTTGCAAAATATCGACTACCAAACATCGATGTTTTTAAACATCGATAATTATATTTATAGATTTATTTTTTGGCAGTTTAACAAAAACTTTATTATAACTTAATTAATTTACGTCCTTAACAAAATGATATAAAAGATATCACTATTCAAAAAAAATAATAAAAGAAATATATACATTTATAATATGTAGTTAACTTTAGAAACTACTCAAAAAAAACTATATAAAAAAACAATATTATGCAATTACGCATGAAACAACCACATGACTTAAATCGTCTGATACTTAAAAAATATATACATTTACGTGTATCAAAGCTTTTTAAGAGAACGATTTTTATTTGGGATTTTATAGTCTTGCATTTTTTTTTGACTACGCTGGCAAATACCGAGATACATATGGATATGGTTTTATATTTCTGATGTGTCATCTTGCATTTAATACGTGTATCGTCGTGTATGATTGTACGCACTAGGGAATTTCCCGAAGAAGTATACATCGGTAATGTCTATCTCCCTTCTTTTTCTATGAAAATACGTTTACCTCCTTCACTTATTCTGCATGCATACATAATTTAACTTTTATTCTGCACATTAAAAGTACTATAAATTTATGTATTTAATTATATATTATTTAAATATTTATACTGAGTAATATTTAAAAGAGCCTAAAATGAAATATTCGAATTTATATGATATAGCACTGTGTAATTTAAATACTTCTTTTATTCGTAGACAATTTTACATCCTCGTAGCCTGTATGTGAGCTGTTAATTCGGAAACATTTTTGTATTTGTCAACAGAGGACGCTGTTTTATTTTGTGATTAGTGCAAATACATTTTGTCAAGCTTAAAAGTTCGATGTTCACTATATTTCTTCTAACATCGATAGTTTATCGATAAATCTAAATTGCAAACATCGATGCAAAAACATCGAACATCGATCCTAAAATATCGATGTTCAATGAACATCGATGTTTATCGCCCATCCCTAGTTTAGGTGTTTACGTTTAGCTGAAAGTTATTAAGCGTTTTGTGTTAGGTATGTCGAAGTCAAGTTACTCGAGATCCTGCTACATGTGCGATAATAAACAACTGCGTAATGCAAAAGTTGAATATAGTTTTCATAAGTATGTATAATGTTTCTCAGCTATTATAAAGTTATGTACAATATCTATTGTAGGTTTCCAAATGATGAGTTAACGCGTATAAAATGGTTGCGTTTCTGTAATTTAGCAGACACCGATGATGTATCGAGAATTGTTCTGTGTTCAAATCATTTTACTTCGGCGGATTTCACCAATTATGTTCCGAAGCAACTCGGTGGATATTTGAAATTAAAACCTGGTGCTGTTCCGGTAATTCGTCACCCCAAAATAAAGAAAATGAAAACGTAACTTTTACTGGCATCACACATTCAGCATCAGCATTCGTCATATATTATTAGTTAAAATATTGTTGTAAATAGCTTCGAAATTTGTAAAAGAATTTGCTCTATTGTAATAAATATAATATAGTATATTAGGTAAATAATGTGAGTAAATAAAGAAATTGATTTTTTTCAGTTAATTTCTTATGTTACATATCAACTTGTTTTTCCCCCAGTTATGAAAAATCTTTTATTAACCACACATATAATTTTCTATCTATTGGAGTGGTTGATCTTTTAAGGTGAGTATTAATTTTGATTCAGGTGACATATTTACATAATTAAATTAACGTTTTATTACTACACCATTGAATTTGAATGGTAATAATGGATACAAAATAAATCTCTGTATCAACTTCAACCTAAAAAATCTTGCTTTCATATTTATATTGGATCAGAATCCTTTTTACAAATGTTCCTTTGATAAAAATTTCGTAATATATGTCATACATAAAACAGCTTACGGTAGAATCACATTATATAAAATAAAATAGAATTCATGAGACTATTCAAACGATAAATAATTTTCATTTGTATAAAATTTCACAAAGTGAGGCAATTGCGTATGTCGTAGGTGACAGGCAAACATAATATCTATCAAAATGTTAAACACCCCAAAAACCAAAATCTTAGCGCCTTTCGCCTCGTTCTGGGATTGGTTACGAAGTTCATGCGCACAAATGGATAGTCTCTGAAAGTGAGATGCAGATATATATTTTGTTTCACTTTGATTGCCAGACTCTTTGTACATGTAAAGAATAGCTAAGGAGCATTATATCTCTTTAATAGTTATATGTCTTTGGTAGTACCACAGTACGAACTGAAGCAAACATAACGCAGGCATGTGACGTCACGGGTGGACTTGTTTCTGCTGTTGTACGTAGTATGTCAAACGTTCGTTTTAAAGTCGCTCTAATTTTAATGAATTTTATATAATGCCAACAAATTAAAAGAAAAAAATTTAACGGCTAAATTATGTATAATAGTTCTGAGCAGTGTTCATGGCACTATTTTCAACAAGTACAACTCGTATGACAACGATGTCGACAATAATCATATTGTAAATTTAACTAAAATTATTAGTTTTAATTATTGTAAAATTAGGCTATATCATCAAGTTGAATGCATGAACAGATATACTAATAAATTAAATAAAACAGTTTTGTTTTCTGGACAATAATTGAAAATGCAAAATCATTTTTATAAGTATGTTAAATAAATCAATTTCTTTTACTTTCTTATACGTAGTATAAGGAAGTATTGTCCCAGCCAACAAAGACACGTCAAATTCACGTGAATATTTAGTCACACATTACGGCATATGTCCTTCTAAAGTGACGTTAATTTGACGTAAAAATGACGGCCAAATGTCACAGCCCAATGACGTGATTTATAGACGAATCTTAGACGTCATGTATGTCGAAAAAAGTACCATTTAGTGACTACTCTATTACAAGAATAAAAATCCAGTTTTATGTGAAAAAATTTATTTAAAAAATACAAAATACAAAAACTCAGTCTTTGTAATAACACAATATATTAAATTGTAATTAATGGTGACAAAACTTTATAAAGTATGTATTAGTGGAAATACAACCCATCTATTTTTGTCAACTGGTAACAAAAAACACTTAGTCCTAACTAAACTAGCGGAATACAATTGGTAATCAGATAACAATAAATCATTAACTTCATAAATATTAAGCAAAGAAGAATGCAGCGGATACGAGTAAAAATTAGAAAAGGATAAATATATTTTGCCTAAAATAAAAATTTCACCTTCGGCATTTTTTAGAATATTGTGTATTTGAATGATTTTGTTATCAATGAGACAATGACAGTTGGCAAAAGAATATGAATAAACTGTAAGGGTAAAATCTTCAAAACAAGCTTTTTTAAACTGTTTGAAGCTATCTGTATGAGAATGCAGTAGTGGTCCTAAATAATGTTCAAAATGTAATGTTTCGTTGTGTAATAAATGATCCTGGTTATTTGTTTTGACGTTATTAATTTCATGCAATCGATTATAAATTTGCTGAAGTGGCCGGTTTGGAGATTTGACAAGTTTCTTTAGTTGACCTAAAAAATTTTCGAATTCAAATGCTGAGAAATTGTCTAAAGAATTAAATTTCTGAACATCGTCGTACAAATGAGATAACAAGTGTACATTAATTACAAAGAACTCTAATCCATATAAAAACTCGCAATGTGAAACAAATATATCTAGCATTTCTTTGGCGTCTTTAGAGAATTTTGCAATATGATGATCAGAAATGAGCACTGTTATTGCACAGTGCAATAGCAAAAAATGTTTATAAACAGCATCTTTAAGACGACTTTTAAGAACTAAAGGACCAGCATAGAGTATAAACGTTCGCAGTTCCGTCGCTTTCCACCTTGCCAAATCATCCAGCGAACGAGGTTTTCTATTAAATTCTAAAGGAATGTACTCTTTTAAGGAAATCAAATGTTCAGAAATTAAGGTAGTAATTCTGTTACCTAGTCTGACTTTAAGTGATCCAGTAAGCCAAGTATTTAACATTTTCTTTACAACCCCTAGGCAAACACAGTGCATGTAATCTATTGGAAAATCTGCAATGAAATCAATCGGAAGTCTTACTAGAGGAGATTCACCTAAGTGATGATCTTCGTCTAACTGAAGTCTGAATGAATAATCAGTTCTTTTTAGTGCCGAAGTATTTTTGAAAATTACTCTACCATGGTACTCTCCAGGCTCAATACACTTATCACAGGACGAATATCCATTATGAGATTTTGTACACTTAATGTAAGCTTTAGCTGGTATATCGCAACAAAAACTATGTATTTCTAAATCATATTTCCTATTGTTAAATTTGATACCATTATTTAGTACTTCTAAAATTTCATCTACAAATTCTTGTAAAAAAGAAGATAAAGGTTTAGGTTTAGCTACACCGCAAAAGATAGCAATTACAAAGGGACTACTTTTGAAATTTTTTATAACACCTAAAATTGGCCAAAACTGCACCTTCGAGCTATTAAAAAGTGGAAGGCCATCAATATTAAAGCTGATTTTAAGAGAACTAATGCCTGACAAGTTTAAGTTCTTGTGTTTATTTAGGCAACATATTAAACTATTTAAAAACCCGAAGTAAAAAAAATCCCCGTTATCCAACTTCTGAACAGTTTGATTTGAAGGAGTTCTCAATAAAGTTCGACTGTCTGTAGGCAAATCACAATGCAGTGGTGACAAAATTTTCAACAGATCTGACAATGCTGAGCGAGAAATATTATGTTGAACACTAGCCCAATGTCTAAGTTGTACAGCAAGATTAGTCTCGTTACAGTCAGTGTCAGAACTGCTTGGCGATTCAGAGGGAATAACGCAAACATTCTCAGGTACATTAAAACAATAGTTATTTGATAAATCAGAAGTTGCATCTTCATCAAAAATAGAAAAATTACTACTTACAGTACTTGAAGAAATAAACGTGATCTGAGAAATGTTTGAATTTTTATTCTCTGAATGATGTTCTTCCACCCGAGTATTTAAACTTGATCTCAAATTTTTAGCAGTTTCGGCCAACCTTCGATAATACTGCCTTTTTCCAACAAACTCTTTTTGTCTGCGTCGCGACATTTTACATTACCAATTAAAAGTGTATTACAAACGAAAATTACATTAATTATTTCTAATATTCATTCTTGCTTTTTTGGCTCGTTGTGGGGCATGCTTCAACCAAGTTTTGATTGTATTTTCTATGTCTCTTTCAGTTGCTGAGGTTGAACTTAATTTAACTGCTCCTAAAGTAAATGGTAATTTATAAACAATAACAAAACAACTCCAAAATACTTACGAATAACAACTTTATTCAAGTTAAGATCTCTGAATGCTTGTTTATCATTTCTAGTCCCTTTGAAACTGTATCCACTGGCAACGTCGTCAGATAGCAAGTGTCTTAGTATACTATTTGTTTGTGAGGTAATTTCTCTCCCCCCCAAAGAAGAGAAATACAAGCTCTATTAAAACAAAATGTTGTTAATTTGAAAAATATCGTTGTTACCATTTTACTTACCAAAGCAACAAGATCATTGTGATTTTCAAGAAATCTTTCAAGCTTTTTTAAATCTTCTTCAGATTTTATCGGAAGTTGCACTGGTATATTATCAGCTAAAATGTGTTGTGGTGTATGATTCTGGTGTTTCAATATTTTCAGTATTTCTTTATTTTGTTCTTGTAACTGGGCAAGAATTATTATAAGCCTGTTGTGATTAACTCCTATAAAATAATTTTAAGTTAGTACATTTTATCAGAGATTTACTGTAAGAAATAGTACAGGACTATATGAAACAGCAACGGTTAAATACCTGAATTAGCTAATTCAGAAGATTGCACTGATTGCGGTGTTGAAGGAAATTCATTAGATCTGCTTGAAGACGGTGTGGAAGTTATATATTCTCGAGGTGGGGTCAGATGTAATCCAAAAGATCGGTTCGGTGGGGTTAACTGCACTGATGAATAATAATTTTGTGACAACTTAGTGTTGTTGTTATTCAACGCATTAGAACCTAATAAATTATTTAAAAGAATATAGAAAAAAAAAGTTTACCGAACACTTACAACTTGATAAACTATCTGATGTAGTTCTGTGTTGACTCAATGTCGGGGGAGGTGAAAGTTCATTATCTTGATTGTCGTCAGCGCTTGATGAATTTTCATCTGAGGAGAATCGTCGAGGCACTTTTCTTTTTCTCTTTCTTTGCACTTCCAGATCTGATGAAGGAATATCAGAACTTTCTTCTAGAAGTTTTAATTTTCGTTTAGACTTTTCTATATCATCTACAAAATACAAATATGTATAAGCTTTCATTGTTTTCATTTTACGTCACAGTTACAATATATTCATTTTTCAGCATAATTGTCACATGGCTCTCACTATTTAGCCACTCGACCTCTTTTTCAGCATACAGCATGCTGAAGTTTGAAATTTTATGTCGAAAAATTTTTATGAAAACCCCACAGTATTGAAAATAATAGATCGCACAAGTATACAAACAATATTTATATAAACCTCTTTTTTATGTAGTATATAGTTACAATCTTTACAAGTAAAATACATACCATTCTCAAAGTAGCATTTTGATATCGGGTATAATGTCCATGATTCCTCATCTGGAGTATCTCCACATCTTAAAGCCTTGTTATATCGCGATTGATTTTTGTATGGTGGCCAATAGACCTCCTTTTTCCTTGGCGTTAACCACTGTTTGGAAACTAGTGCAATTCCACTGCCATCACCCTCTATGAACTGTACTGCAACGTAGGCCATTTTATATGACCTAACTGGATTACTTTTTAAATAATTTTCCAATAATACAGGATGCCCAAGAATTCGCGGGACAATTATAGTGATAATTAAGTTGCTTACAAAGGTCAGTGTTCTACAAGAAAAGTAGATGGAAAAATCAAAATTTTTGCAGTATTATAAAGATTTACATGCTTGGTGAGACCGTATATAGTGGTATCCTGTTCCGTGAATTCTGGGACAAGACGAGATTACAAGATTTCATCATCAAACATAATCAAACCACAAATTTTAAGGTTAGGTTTTGGTACACAAAAAATGGTTTGATATGAAGCATGCGAAAAATCAGAAATTAACAATATTGTAATAACACTCTAACATGTACTTACCAAAAAGCCAAACAAGTCACACTATAAAATACTACTAATTTGCACAATTTGAAGACAACAAATACACACAAAACGCCTGACGCTGAATGTAGAAACTGGCGCAAAGCAAAAGCACAGTATAGTAACTATACAGTACCGCCACAGTATAGTAACTATACAGTACCGCGACTCTACCGCGGTCCCTTTGATGTTCGTGTTCGAGTTTTATTTTTTTAGGACGACTGCGCAGTGAACTACGCGCAAAGGGGAAGTGAATATACAAGGGTCGGCGAAAAAGTTATAAATATACAATCATAATAATTAATAAAATAATAAATAATTCGATTAGTTATATCAATAATAAATATTAGATATTCTGAACACTATATTAGATAACAAAAAATATATATGGTAGCTAGTTTTTAATATTTCACATTCTAAAAATTACATAACACTCCTATAAAAATATAAAATAATACAATTATACTACTTTTAGTGATTCTATTGATAAAATTGGTTAACTGTAAGCGGGGTCATTAAACAATGATTTAAAAAATCTGTGCCATACAAATATAATGTGAAAGACATCAACGATGTTTTCTGTTGTGTTGTCTAGAATTTTCAAATCAACCATCATTCCAAGTGGAAAATCAACAAAATTCAAGAGAATAATGTGTGTGTGTAATGTGTTTACTGAAAATGTAGTTATTTATTGTATGTTTTAAAGTTTGCTTTACTTATTACCACTTTGTAAGGTGGCAAACAAACAAATGCTCTATCTCACTTTCAAGTTCCTTTTTTTAAGCAAGAAACATAAGCACAGGAAAAAATCTATCATAATAAACGAATATTATTTTATTAGTTCATGGGTTAATGTACACATATTCAAGGTTACAGGTAATAAAACACGATATTAGTAGAAATAATTATTTATTGATAATAATATAATTTAATAATTAAAAACATGAACATAATAACAACAGCATGATTGGCAATATTTGTTGAATGACTATTAAAAACATCATGGAACCCAACAATTTCATCAATGCTGACATTATAAAACAAATGTGATTTCAAAGACAGTTCATCTATGCAAAAGATACATTCTCGATTCTTTTCATCTAACGTATTCACTTTCAATTTTATAGCTGAAAATAAGAATTCATTAAATCCGCTGCTTATTTCCCAATTATGCGTAATAGACCTTAGAGTTGATACTGATGGTAGTCAAATTATATTTGATAGATATTTATAGGCATTGGAACTATGTAAATATAATGTTAAAGCAAACTGTTTTAATTCATTGGTGTATCGAATACCTCTGGAAGACTTTCCAGCCACATAAATTTGAAATTCAAGAAAATTAGCAAACTCACCATTAAAATACTTACCTAAGTTCTTCTTAATATCCATACTTACATCTTCCTGTTCCTTTAATATTTTTTCATATCTTCCTTGTGCTTTCGATAAGGTTCTGATCTGTTTCCTTAATGCCTCCTTCCTTGGTGATGCAGCTGATAAAGCTTGTGAAGTTTATGTTGCTGCATCTTAAAGTAAATAATGTTATGTACAGCTTAACACACAAATAGATATATATATATATATACATACACACATACATACATAAAATACCTTTCATACTCTTTCTTGATTTAGCATCTTTTACTGAACTTGAAGAAAATCACTTATTGAAATGTATCAGTAAGTGTTTTTAACAAAATTCAATAAATGCCACTAAATCACAGTAATGCTAATATAATAACTTAGTATGTGTAATTGGGATATATATCTCAGTGATATGTTAATTACATTTCAGGCTTGCGACAATATTTAGTGTTTAATTCTAACCTTTTCACAATATTTACTGTGGAACTGCATATCCCAATGACACATTCACACTATATTGTGTAAATTCATATGTACTACATCTTTGTACTAATTAAATATGATGAAGTGTTAAATTTAATAGAAAATGATACCTGTAAAAATTTCATCTTGAGACACATCAAAACTTGTGGAAGGTACTTTACCAATACAAACGACACTGGACATATCTCCTTGATTGTCTAGAGAAGGCTCGCAAAAAGACAGACAGACTCTCCTGATGTCTTGCAGTACTTCTTATTTCTTGAATTTTATATTCTGAAATAGTATTTCAATACGTACACACTTAATATCAATTAAAATATATTAACATACGATGTTTGAATAATGTTGGTATGACACCCTTCCTTAGTGTATTCTTCCAAGTAGTGTAGAAACAATAATCTTCAAAATGCTTATTACATAATCTCAAATAATCATGACATTTTTTCGATGAGAAATTTCCATATTTGTGGTTTTCATTAAAACCAACCCTATTCATCCATTCAAAACATCTAAAAAATACATTACATAACTAAAATAAATTATAAAATATACCTATTTAGTATTATTACTGAGATTCATCAAGTGAAAATCGAAAAAAGGATATTCCTGGATCACCTATAATACTTCCACACCCATTAGCAACACATTTCTTAACCATATTATAAATGATTACAGAATGTAAACCTAGATAAATTCTAAATAAAGTACCTAAACACTTAAAAAACAGTAATAGAATCAATTAATTATTAAAAAATGCTATTTATATAACATGTACACAAATCAAAAAGTAAAACAAACAGAATGTAATAAAATCACTTCTTTTTAAATATATTTCAAATTTAGGGTTATATAAATATAAACAAACACTCGTTACCGAACCAGGTATACTGTGCTACAGAGTGGTGAACTATGCGCATGTATTTTATGGAGGGGATCGAAACGGGATTTTTAAGGGAGACGTTTTACTGTATTGGTACTATACTGTGGCAAAAGCGTAATAACAAACGACCACACTCATCGCAAACTCGCAAACGGCTGTGTCTGGCTGTGTCCGTTCGTCTGAAGCGAAACGGCTAAGAAAATACGTGCTCTCATTGCGGTTTATTACAAGTAAACTTGAGCTTTGATTGGCTGGATGAGGAACCGCGTAAACTTCACGTGTGGTGGTTGGTCACTTAATTCACATATGCGATTTTTAAAAATACACAGCTGAAAGACAAAAAGTTCGAGAAAATCTTATCAGCGTTTGCCATATTTCAGGTGAAATACTATTAAAACACATTTACAAAAAAATTTACAAAAATAATAACTTACTAAATTCAAACGATAGGGAAAGTCTATTTATAACATGTATTTAGGTAATTATATATTTTTTTTTTATGATTAACCACTATTCAAATATTTTCGTTCAGTTTTAGGTATTTTAAGTCAAAGAGACCCAAAAAAGCCAACGAAAATAATAAAAGTGAGATACATAATTATTTATAAGTAATTATATATATAAGGCGCATTATAAAACAGTGAATAGGATGACCAGATTTTAACGTCATTTTGACGTTCATAATTTACGGCTACAGTTGGGTTCAAAAATCACGTCATTCTTACGTAACTTTTTGGGCGAATGACGTCGTTGACGAGAAATGACCTTAAAATGACGTGAATCAGACGTGATCATGTTGGCTGGGGTGATGACGAAAATTTTCGACCTCCAGATTTTTTCAGATGTCCACGTTTTGAGGTCACCTGATTCCAAAAAGTGGGTTAACCCACTTTTTTGGAAGACACACACAGCCGTTTTTTAAAATTTTAAAAAAATGCTGTGTGTCTCTCTCTCTCTCTCTGTGTGTGTGACCACGATAGTGGTTAAACCGCTGTAGATATCAATTCCAAATTTTGTATTTACGTGTATAAAATCGCCCTCTTGAGATCTGATTAGTTCTTCAGTAAAATCGGTAGACCGGAATTTTGCCAATATTTTGTCAACTACTAAGTTTAAACAAATTTATAAAGAATTCATACGTACTCAAAATTAAATCGAAGAAAAATTTTCTTATGAAAGTTTTTTGAAATTTCTACCAGAAGTAGGTCTTTTACTCGTATCGAAAATCAGTTTTTTGCAAATATTTCGCAAACCATGCTTTTTAGACAGGTACGTTACGAGTATAAAAGTATTTAGAACTCCAATACTTTTTGTATAAAACATATTTCAAAATTCGGACAGGAAGTAACACGTTTATCGCATAGCGATTTTTTGCAAATATGTCGTAAATTATGCATTCTATATATATTTATCAAGAGTATAAAAGTATTTAGAGCTGAATTTGGAATATCTTTTGTATAAACAAAATTTCAAAATTCGAACCGGAAGTAATACCTTTACTCTTAGCGAGAAGCATTTTCTTGCAAATATCTCACAAAGTATGCATTCTATGAGATGCGCTGTTGCTACTGCATCTGTTCGGTAATTCTACAAGTACTTAGAATAGGATTTTAAATAATTTTTGTATAAAATAATTTTCAAAATTCGGACACATTTACTCTCAGGCGTATTTTTTTAAGAGGATAAATGTATTTAAAGCTTAATTTAGAACAACTTTGCATAATTTGAAATTCATATATGTATAAGAAAGTCGTGTGGTGCCACCTCTTTTTTTTTTTTTTAATAATAAATGTATATCACAAATTGCTTTGAGTTTTATTTTTGAATAACCAAAAGTAAATGGAATTGACTGGTCTTTACAAAAACTTATAATTATTTGAGGTAAGTACGATAGGACACGATAAACGAAATTTCTGGGTTATATATTCAGATTTTGTTTTACAAATATTCTTCAAATAAGAAGATTGGGGTTTTTAATAAATTAAAATATATACTTTCTCTGTCACGCACTGACCTATAAATCTGCGCGACTTATAGGTCGAGGCTCCTCCCATCGGCCAGGACTCAGTCTGTGTACTGTAGTTGCATCGTGCCCACCCGTGACGTCACACGCGTAGAATTATGTTTGCTTCACTGCTTGATAGTTAAGGCGTGTCTATATGTTTAAATGGTCTAAGATTAGCCGCCCTTGAAGCTTCACAGAGTTCTTCGTTAAAATTGTGTTTTCAATTCTGTGTATGTTTTCGCGATGCTAAGTGACGTTGTACGTGGCCTTTTTGGGCATTCTGTAACGATATTTTACAGACTATGCAATAAATTTCGGAATCACTGACAATGGAGGACATACAATCTGTATGACCCTTAATCCACCTTGCCATTGTTTTACGATGCCATTTTCGACGTTCTTCCATATCATAGTAACAATGTTCTAGATCTAAATAAATGATAACTAAAAATGTATGCGTATCTTATTGAAACTTAACAAAATCCAATGCACACTTACGTCGAGATAATTGGGAGAAATAGATTCAATAAAACGGTATCAAACGGGAACTATTACAAAAATTACGAAGTACATAATTAACAGGCAAAACAATAAAAAAACGAAACTAACGTTAAGTATGAATAGGTATATACATATATAACTTTATTTATCATGGGAAATATAAGGTATATATTAAAAATTTTAAAAACCCCTCACGCTACTACCTACGCCGATGAAGAAACGAATTTTATGAGGAAAGACAACTTTCTTTAGGCGTTTTCGGAAATTAAACCCGGGCGTTGAGGTTACAACACGGTTAGTACAAAAGTATGTGGTACAATTGGTACAAATGCGTTCGTTAATTCAGATGGGTAAAAACAACCGTGTTCGTAAAATCGAAAAAGTAACCAGGTTCAATAACCCGGTTCGGTTTTCATAACCCTGGTAAGTGAGTAGGGTAGTGTAGGTTGTTTTACCCCTCCGGGTATAACCTTACAAAGCGTTAGTATCAATACACAAAACTCTTTTATTTACTTTTATAGGAAACAAATTTAAAAAAAGCTTTGCTAAATTGTATCTGGAACAAGTACTTTATAGTTTTTATTGCAAATTCCTTTCTTATTTTTCTTTGCGTTGAATTTTATACAGATTATAGTGTCATCGTCAGATTCAAGTACAAAGAAACTTGCTAATAAAACTATTTTACGAGTATCTGGAGTTGGAATATTCACTGTGGTATTCATTTCTTATTTCATTTTGCTGGTACAGAATTTAAGCTACGGATATAGTGTTACCGTTGCCTTTTACCCTTTTACCTCCTTACATTCATGTAGCGGCGCTGTTCGATGTATTCACCAGGTCGGGTGCGGGTGAATTGGAATGAGCCGTGGACCGGTTGTCAATGGTTATTTGTTTAGAGTGATGTCAGATAAGACAGTTGTCATATGACATTGTGTCAGGTCAAACATATTTTAAAAACAGAATTTGATATTTTATTTTTTAATGTTAGTATATGTTATAAAAACGTTTGTTAACAATAGGTTATGTTTATGTTGCGTTACTATACATGGCCGCAAAGTGCGTTCGGAAATGTTTTAAATAACCCGCTGAAATTTGTGAACCTGTCAGCTACTTTCTGACCGGGTGAGGTTAATGCTATACATTTTCCGAAAACGAAAAAATAAAATATCATTTTTTAATGTTAGTAATAAAAACGTTTGTTAACATTTTGGCGTCCAACTAAGTGGCAGTGAACATTTAAAGTGAGTGTTCGCGAATTCACCCCGCACCTGAACATTTACAGTGAGTGTTCGCGAATTTACCCCTCACCATGCCATCGAAACGAAACAAGAAGGATCGCCAGAGCAGCGACTTTGTGGAAGATCCGGAGCCGAGGACCCCACTGCAGCAGCCCTCTCCGCGAGCAGTCACCCCTGGAGTTAATCCAGCGCTACAAGTGGAGATCCTTATTAACGAAATAAAATTAATAAATAAAGGAATGCAGGCCCTGGAGAAGATCCACGCTGTCACTCCAGAAACCGCCCCCAAGGCTATTATTAATCTGGATCTTGATGTGGAACCAGAACCTGTTTATACGCCTATCAACGCTGAAGCAAATCAGGAACCCAGGAATATTCAAGAAAACGCCGCAGCTCCCGGAGACTGTCAGGGAGCCAACTAAGTGTTATCATCAGACATGCTGTCACACCTATCAACCTGGGTTAACCAATACTGCACCTCCAAGAGCATATAGTGGCCATCTGATGGAGGACCCGGAGGTCTTCCTTACAAGACTGTTAGCACATCTGGACGATAGAACATTTGAAGTACCTGAGGTTATTGATGATGCGGTACAGCCGTTCTTCGTTGATGAAGCATTAACATGGGCTAAGAAAAATAAAGGTGGGTTCGATACATTAGTCGAATTCACCTATAGATTCCGACGCGCATTCTTGAGCCCCCAGAGGCGGAGGGCACTACGAAGTGCTTGCGACACAAGACAGCGGCCGGAAGAGGATCCAGCCACATTCATTACCCGGCAAAAACGGTTGTGCCGAAGATTTGATCCTCAGTGACCGGAAGAACAACTGGTGCAGCACATCACCATGTTATTGACGGAACAATATTGCATCCAAGTCGCCCAGTCAAATCCAACCACGGTCCGAGAATTGCAAGAGGCGTGTGAGAAATGGTCAAATATTTTCACCAATTTCCAGAACAAGGCATCGCAATCTAAGAAGGAACCAAGTGCACGACCATCACCTATTAAGCGTGAACTACCTACAGAAAAATCATTGCCGAGATGCTGGTTCTGCCCGGGATGTCATCTTAACAGGAACTGCCCAGAACAACCCCAGGCGTTCAGGGAACGCCATCCTCGTCCACAACAGGACTCGGGGGAAGCCGACAGGGCCGCCCCGCGGACCTAGGGACGGCCATAATCACAACAGCCAATCAGGATACCCCAGCGATAGCACTACGAATAAATGGCCGGACGGTCCTCGCCCTCATCGATACGGCGGCTAGTCAGAACCTGGTTCGGCCCGGTTGGGTAACCGGATCTATCATCGCCATACCACCAATGCAGTTCCGTTTGGCCACGAACCAACATACCTTCGAGGCCAATCGCCGTGGAACTTTGTGCGCGGAAACGACCAACGGTTGTTAAGTTCAAGTGCAGTGTCATACAAGTGAACGATCTGTAAGTCGACATAATCTTGGGATTGCGTTGGCTTAGTGAACATCAAACAGTGATCGATGTGCCGCGGGGTTGTGTGCATGTTGGTGCGGGACAACGACAGACGATCCATTTTCATTCGCGTTCGCCCAGAAATAGTGAACCGGTCCGTTTCGACCTCGGTAGTGCCGCGATGGAGATGGGCCAGTGTACCGAAGACCAGCGACGGTCACTCCTGCTGATTTTGGAGCAGTTCAGCGAACTATTCAAGGAAGGAGGGGTGATAACCATCACAGCCACTACCCAACATACTATCCGGCTGAAGGATACAACACCAGTAAGGGCGCTTCAATACCGTTATTCCCCGGAGAAGAAGAAGATAATCGCCGAGCAGGTGGAAAAGATGTTGGCTGCCCAGGTGATCCGCCCTAGCCACAGCAATTATGACTCCGGTGGTTATCGTAGCAAAGAAGAACGGCAAACCTCGCTTCTGTGTAGACTTTCGAAGACTAAATGACCGCACCCACGACGAGTCCAGTCCGCTACCCCCGATTCACGAGTCCCTGAGAGACCTGGGAACGGCAAGAATATTTTCGACCCTTGATCTAAGAAACGGCTACTGGCAAATTGCGTTTGCCGAGGAGTCGAAACCACTTACAGCCTTCACCACCCAGGATGGGGCAGCTTATGAATTTGAAGTAATGCCGTTCGGTCTCAAAGGGGCACCGGCGACGTCTTGGTGGGGTACCTCCAAGACTTTGCGATTGCCTACCTGGATGACGTCATTGTGTTTTCCGAAACCTGGGAGGAACACCAGCGACATCTAAGATTGGTGTTCGAACGTTTGTCCCAACATGGACTAAGACTAAATTTGGAGAAATGCCGATTCGCCAGCGAAAAGATAAACTACCTTGGTCATGTCATCACCTCTACCGGTAACCAACCGCAAGAAGCCCATGTGAACGCCATCATGTCTACTGAGGCCCCAAAATCTCGGAAGGCCCTGCAGCGGTTCCTGGGAATTATCAATTGGTTGAGGGATTACATCCCAGGATGCTCAGAGATAATGGCTCCCTTGACGGATCTCCTTAACACCAAAACAACCTACAAATGGAACGCGAGCGCTGCCGCAGCCTTTGATGCCATCAAGCGAGCCGCCTCGGAACCTCTGTTCTTGCACCGACCGGACTTTCGGCAGCCATTCGTCCTCCAGACGGACGCCAGCGCCCTCGGCGGCCCCGCTGTTCTCTATCAAGAGGAAGATGGGCAACGACGAGTGGTCAGCTACGCCAGTGTGAAGTTCAACAAGACAGAACAGAGGTACAATGTCAACGAACAAGAATGCTTGGCAGTGGTCTGGACCATTAAAAGGTACCGTCCGTACTTGGAGGATCGACCGTTTAAGCTTAGAACGGATAGTAAGGCTCTCACCTGGCTCCAGCAATTCCGGGAAGCCAAGTCCAAGCTTATGAGATGGTCCTTGTTGCTGCAGGAGTTTCAATACACAGTCGAACACATACTCGGCCGGGAAAATGAATTGCCGGATGCCCTCTCCAGGAACCCGGGGAACGAGAGAATAGGCCCCGAGTTGGAAGACACGGAGCGCTTGCTCCCATACGATTACCAGTCACCCCGAGCCCCAGAGGCAGGCCAGAACGTTTACATCATCACCAACGAAGAACCACTATTCCACCAACTACAAGACGCCCAGCAAGGGGACCCACATATCCAAGAATTAGTCCAAACGGCCATACAACCCACGGACGAGGACGATGAATCCCCTTGGCTGTTTCGCGATGGATTCCTTCGACGACGAATTGGGAATAGACTACCCATATTCGTACCCTCCACGGCGCGAACGTTGGTAATCAACAAATACCACGACCACCACACGGCCGGACATCCCGGGACCGAAGAGACTATCCGGGCCATTGCGGAGCGATACTTTTGGCCGCACATGAAATCCGAAATAACTGACCACGTCAAATGTTGCCGTATTTGCAATGCCTTCAAGAGGGGAGCCAACCAGACCCAGGCACCTCTTAGACCACACGCTCCAGCCCGCCCCTTTGAGGTGATTTCGGTGGACATCATTGGACCCATTGGTCCAATGATGTCCACCGAAATCACCTCAAAGGGGCGGGCTGGAGGTTCGGTCAGGAAACCGCTATGGGATCGTGGCCCAAGATGTGTACTCTCGATGGATTGAGGTGGGAGCCGTCAGAAATGCCACATCCACCGCAACAATCGAGTACCTGGAACAGATGTTTCAGAGATTTGGATACCCCATGGCAATCCTTACTGCAATGGCCCGCAGTTCAACTCGGTGGCATGGGAGGCGGCGCTGCGGAGGTGGAAAAGCATACATTGGACTACGGCAATATACCACCCAAGAGCCAACCCCGTGGAACGAAAGAACCAAGACATTAAAAAGGGTCTCCGTATTCAGCTCGAAGGTGAGACACCAGAAAGATGGGATGAGAAGCTGGGAACCGTGCTGTTCAACCTGAGATGTCGCCAGAACGCCGCAACAGGCTACTCTCCGGCCAAAGCCCTGTTCGGGTATGAGCTGCATGGCCCGGGTGAGTGGCGAGACCCGCAATATCAGGAACCAGAGCCTGCGGAACAACGAACCCAGAAAGTGCGCGAAAATGAGCTCCGATATCGAGAACGACGCTACGTACAACCTGGTGCCCCCATGCCGATAAATCTGCAGGTGGGAGACCTAGTGATGGTGAAGTCGCATCCTCCGCCTGGCCAGCATTTCGGACCACGATGGATGGGACCCTATCCTGTTGTGGAGCTGGCAGGAGATACCTGCGTATGGGTTGAGCGAACCGGGGCACAACGTGCAAAATATCATCTCAACCAGGTGCGGCCCATGAGACAGGCACCAGCTCCAGTTCCTGAACAACAGCCACGCCCGGGAACCAGCCGCGAACCAGATGAGAGACATTAAAATGCGTAACGGACCTGGAGAATTAATCGAAACAGCGTCTTTCGAGGGGGGGGTATGTTACCGTTGCCTTTTACCTCCTTACATTCATGTAGCGGTGCTGTTCGATGTATTCTCCAGGTCGAGTGCGAGTGAATTGGAATGAGCCGTGGACCGGTTGTCAATGGTTATTTGTTTAGAGTGATGTCAGATAAGACAGTTGTCATATGACATTGTGTCAGGTCAAACATATTTTAAAAACAGAATTTGATATTTTATTTTTTAATGTTAGTAGATGTTAGTAATAAAAACGTTTGTTAACAATAGGTTATGTTTATGTTGCGTTACTATACATGGCCGCAAAGTGCGTTCGGAAATGTTTTAAATAACCCGCTGAAATTTGTGAACCTGTCAGCTACTTTCTGACCGGGTGAGGTTAATGCTATACATTTTCCGAAAACGCCTTTTACTGCCGTTTTGGGACAATAACAGATACTGCTTTCTCGATTTTACGAACACGCTTGTTTTTACCTGACTGAATTAACGAACGCATTCGTGCTAACAGTAGGCGTTTTCGGAAAATGTATAGCATTAACCTGACCCGGTTAGAAAGTACCTAACAGGTTCAGTAACTTTACTGGTTAAATGAAACATTTCCGAACGCAATTGCGGTCACGTTGAGTAACGTAACGTAAACGTCTGCATATAACCTTATAAATAGCTATATTCATAACATAATTTAGCTGTACTGGCAATACGACAGAAGTAATGGACCGGGGAGGGGATAAAACAACCTGCATTACCCTACTCACTTACCAGGGTTATGAAAATCGAACCGGGTTGTTAAACCCGGTTACTTTTTAGATTTTACGAACAAGGTTGTTTTTACCCGACTGAATTAACGAACGCATTCGTGCTAACCGTGTTGTAACCCCAATGACCGGGTTTAATTTCCGAAAACACCTAGTGTTGTAACCCCAATGACCGGGTTTAATTTCCGAAAACACCTTATAGGCGTTTTCGGAAAATGTGTACCATTAACCTGACCCGGTTAGAAAGTACCTAACAGGTTCAGTAACTTTACCCGGGTAACGTAAACGTGTGCATATACTTTATTATAAATACCTATCTTCATAACATAGTTTAGCTGTACTGGCCAGTACTGGGAATACGACAGAAAAAATGGACCGGGGAGGGGGTAAAACAACCCGCATTACCCTACTCACCAGTTATGAAAATCGGACCGGGTTGTTGAACCCGGTTACTTTCTCGATTTTACGAACACGGTTGTTTTTATCCGACTGAATTAACGAACGCATTCGTGCTAACCGTGTTGTGACCCCAATGACCGGGTTTAATTTCCGAAAACACCTTATAGGCATTTTCATAAGGTGTTTTCGGAAAATGTATAGCATTTAACTGACCCGGTTAGACAATACCTGACCGGTTCACAAATTTTACCGGGTTATTTAAAACATTTCCGAGCGCAATTTGCGTAACGTAACATAAACTATATTCGTACCTTAGATTCTGTACCAGCTGAATGAAATAAGAAAGGAATACCACAGTAAATACTCCAACTCCAGATATTCGTAAAATACCGCGCGATCATTTAAATTCTAAATTAGAGCAGGCTGTGAAATTTAAATTAAGTTGGTATATAAGTACTAGTTTACAATTTGAATTGTGAAAGTGACGTTTCAAAATGTTAATTAATCAATAATTGACATTCTGGACAACCTAATAAAAAAATCCCGCCTGCTTTAATTTAGAATTTAAATGATCGCGTGGTAGTTTTATTAGCAAGTTTGTTTGCACTTGAATCTGACGATGATACTATAATCTGTATAAAACTCAACGAAAACAGGAATAAGAAGGCAGTTTGCATTAAAAACTATAAAGTAGTAAAAAAATAAGTGTTTTGTGTATTGACATTAACGCTTTGTAAGGTTATATTTGGAGAGGGAGTAAAACAACTTGCACTACCCTACTCGCTTACCAGTGTTATGAAAACCGACCCGGGTTGTCGAACCCGGTTACTTTTTCGATTTTACGAACAGGGTTGATTTTACGCGACTGAATTAACGAACGCATTTTTGCTAACCGTGTTGTAACCCCAATGACCGGGTTTAATTTCCGAAAACGCCTTATGTAATACAGAGGTGAAATAAAACGCTTACAACAAATTAGACTATATTTTCGTTCAAAGTCCAATAATTTAATACACGTTTATTAAAACATAAAACATCAATACGTTTAAACAAATATAAATAACATGACGAAAACAAAAGATATCTAATAAGATAAATAAAACTAATAATAACTAAATTTCGTGAGTTTCGGCTTTATTTTGCAATTAATTTAGAAATTATATAACATTTCGAACAATTATCTGTTCTTTTTAAATGTAGTTAATATTAACAATAAACATTTCTCTTATATAAATTAAATACATCCATGCAATTATTGAAAAAGAACAAGTAATTGTTTGAAGCGTCATATAATTTCTAAATCAATTGCAAAATAAAGCCGAAACTTAAGAAATTTAAAAACTTTTGTTCATTGTTATAATGCCTCAGATTAAAAGAAAATAAGAGAATAAATGAGTCATTCTCATACTATATTCATTAAAATTCAGAAACTACCTGTTACAATTAAGAAAAAGTAAACTCTTTACATTGTTTGGGCCGAGTCTATTTCTTTTTTTGGATAGAAATTGTCCTGATTTAGAAAACAGTCTGTCACACGGAACTGATCAACATATTTCTCTTTAAGTAAGTCACACAAATTCGGAAAATTATATGAATTAGATCTCCACCATAACATTGGATTGTTCGTTCTTGGAAGTCGGTTTTTCTAGGTAGCGCTGGATCGCTATTAACGCCTCAGAATATGATGTGCCAACGAAACGATATTTTTCTTTTGCTCAAAATTTTCCCAAACACTATTTTCTTCCTGAGCACTACCAACATTTTGTTTCCGAGATGCAAGCACATCCGTATCCGGAAATATTTTTACGATTAATTATCTGACTAGTACAGAAGTTGTGTGTACTTTTACATTTTTAGAAATTGCATTGTTGGAGACACCCACGGTTTTAAATCGGGGATCTGAAAGTGTACTAAGAAGAAGCGTGTTGCTGTTCTCTAGACCTTGAAATCTTATGTTAACTCCTTTTAGAATCGCTTCAATTACATCTCTCAGTAATTTAGAGACTGCTTTCAGCAAATCTGCATATTCGTTTTTACTAAGATTAGAATAAGCATGAACAAGACCATCTGTTAATATAATTCTAGAAGAAGCCGTTAGGTAGTTTTCACCAGTTATACAAGGTGTCTCTAAAAGGTCTTTAAACAACTCTACCACGTATTTTTCGGACCAAAATAAACCGATTTAGCAAAACTTGGCTTAGTCAAAGTTGCTTAGTTTGTGCGCAATACGGTCCTGAAGTTGCAGTTGGAAAATTGTTTTTTTGTTATAAATTTGAAACGGCTGGAGCGATTGCGCTAAATTTTGTCACGTTTACATACTTTTATGAGTCAAGAAATTCTGTATCAAAATTGTGATAGTAATCAATCCATAGGCGGAGAACCTGCGTTTATAAATATTACAACATTTCCATTTTCTACGCCAATGAATAAAAAAGAGTTTGTCTATAAAATTTTAGATTAAGTGTCTTAAGTACAAGAAAAAAGGTACTCTCGGTAAGACTCGAAAAATTGCATCGTTTTCTCAAAAATCGCATTTTAAGATACATGTACATGGAGCACACAGTATGCGCTGCCGTCCTCTAGTTAATGTTCTCAAATCTTAAAATGCGATTTTTGAGAAAACGATGCAATTTTTCGAGTCTTACCAAGAGTACCTTTTTTCTTGTACTTAAGACACTTAATCTAAATTTTATAGACAAACTCTTTTTTATCCATTGGCGTAGAAAATGGAAATGTTTTAATATTTATAAACGCAGGTTCTCCGCCTATGGATTGATTACTATCACAATTTTGATACAGAATTTCTTGACTCATAAAACTATGTAAACGTGACAAAATTTAGCGCAATCGCTCCAGCCGTTTCAAATTTATAACAAAAAAACAATTTTCCAACTGCAACTTCAGGACCGTATTGCGCACAAACTAAGCAACTTTGACTAAGCCAAGTTTTGCTAAATCGGTTTATTTTGGTCCGAAAAATACGTGGTAGAGTTGTTTAAAAACATTTAGACACCTTGCATATTTAGTAACAGTTTCTAAAGGTTTCAAAGTGTTCACTACTTGCCTCATCAATTCCCACTCCTCAACATATAGTACAGGAAAATTTTTATTCAATAGCGCAATTGTAGTCTGTATAATTGATTCCTCTAAATCGACAAATTTCTCTCTAACATGCAGAAGGTGGAATTCCATCTAGTTCGCCACACTGAATTTTTTGGGTTCATTGTTTGATTCCTTTTCTTGTTTTAACAACTTGGCCATCGAAGAAGTGCTGTCTTTGAAATCATTTACAATGTTTTATTTTGTTTTAAATACTACTTTAATGATGGAAGTTCAAGCGCGTCTTTCGCTACTAAATTTACGGTGTGAGCAAAACACCTGAAATGCTTTAATTTTAGATTTTCTTTTATAGTTTTTACTATATTTGCCGGAAACCCTATTTGCCACATTACACCACGATCAAAACTTTTTTCTGCGAATCCCATTCATTCAACACGCGCTTTGTAGCAAGATTTTCGCTTGTGAGATTCTGTAAAAGAAGAACACTCCAGAAAAATTGATTTCAATTGAATAGTTACTTTTTTCAGAATAAAGAGCACTTGAGTAGCGTACAATATAAATACTTGCATAATTACTGGCTTTGAATGCAGACATTATATCGACTACAATCAATCTTACTATAAAATTGCCAGTTTGATTTTCTATTTAATACAGTGATATCTTTATGCCTTATTACATAAATATAAACAGTTTCAGCTGTTCCACTTTGTTTATGGTAATAAAATTCTTAAATACCGTCCCACTTGGCAAAATCAATATATGCTCACTTGTTCTACATTAGGAAATACGTATTTTCATCCTTCTCTAAAATTGTGATTTTGCCAAGTGGGCGTCATTCCAAGGTAACGTTATTTTAGAACTGTTATTTTTCTGGAACGGAACGTTTCAGATGAATAACCGTTATTCCCATCACTTATTCCAACAAAACAATAAAAAAGTACCAAACATAATCTGAGACTCCAAGATTATCTCTCTCTCTCTATTACTTAACAAAGAAAATTATAAATTCCTTATTATAAAATAGGTATTTGTGAAAATATTTATTTGAAAGTTACTGTTTTACGAAATTCAATATTTAGGATATTTTCATACTGTGTATTGGTATTGTAAATAATACAAATGACAGTGAAGGATGCATCCCAAATAAAAACGCGTGTTCTGTCAGAATACTCTGGTTAAGAAAACATTAAAATTTACTACAATGCCAAAATTAAGAAAACAACGCAAAAGAAAAGTTTATCGCCACAATGTTAATCGTAAAAGAATGCAAAAGCGAATGCTCAGTGTAGGAAACATAGCATGGTAATTTACATGAATTTACTTATTAAATATATTTTACCCATCAAAACATTTATTATTATTATCATTTTTAGTAAAGAAATAAAGCAAGCTTGGGATAAGAGAAAATCTATTAGGATTAATTTAAAGGAAATGGGTTTATCATATGATCCTAATGAAACAATTAAAATACCATGTACTAAAAAACAATTGAAAACTAAGATTGTGACAAGCATAAATGAATGGGAAGAAAAGTCTATTGAAAATGAAATTTTAGAACCTAAAAAACATGTAGTTGAAGAATTGGAAACAGATGCAAGCGCCCCTAGAGCTAAATTGTTTCGATTACCAAAAGGACAAGTTGAATGGATTACATATTTATTAGATAAATATGGAAATGATTTCAAATCTATGGCCAGAGACAAGAAAAACTATAACCAGGAAACATGGAAACAAATACGAGCAAAAATCAAAAGATTTCAATCGATTCCAGAACAGTATTCAGAATATCTAAATAAAACAAATGTTGAATGTTTGATAGATAAACCAGACTGTATAAATGATTTTGATAGTGACCAATAAATATTTCTCAATATGCATAGCTGTATCAATAATATTTATCTTTAAGTACTATTTGACAAATTATTTTTTGCATTACAAACATTAGTTATAAGATAATTGACAATAGTATCAACCTCTGCCATTGCTCCAGCACCAGTATCACCACACATAAGAGTCTTTTCAATAACTGGAATAACACTATATCCCCAAGATTGTAATAAGTTTAGATGAATATTGGTAATGGGATGATTATACATTTTTGTATTCATTGCAGGACAAACAATTAATGGTTTAGATGTTTCCCAAGCTCTTGTTGTGCAGGTCAATAAATTATCACAAATGCCCTGAAAAATATTTTTTTAATATAGAATAAATATGTATAATTAACATACATTTGCAATTTTTGCTAATGTATTGGCATCCAATGGCGCTATCAAAAATAAGTCTGCCCATTTTCCTAATTCTATATGTAAAACTGGGTCTCCCCTGGTTTTCCACATAGCCCATTCATCTGTATCATAGTATATTTTAATATTGGAGGATATATCCTTGCTATCATAAAAATGCGTTGCGTGTTCGGTGACCAGAACCTGAATCTGTTCCAAATAAACTATAATTTATCCGACATATAAATATACTTACTTGATATTCAATGTCACTTAATTTACATTGTTTTTCAAGAGTTTTGATGAGCAATGGAAGCTTAATACTAGCAACACTACCAGTACAGCCTATGAGTATATTAACCATATTTATTTTTATAGGTAATTTTATTTGGTCAGTTTATCTGAAAATCCTAACTTGGACCATTCCTCTTTAGCCATAAGATTATTGTCCATACGGCATTGAAAATACTCTTTAGCTTGTTCCCGACAGGCACTATTATTATTGTTACTTTTCCTTAAGCAAATCATATAATGTACCATCAACTTTTTACAAATTCCTTCGTGATCTAATGGAAAACTTCCTTTATCAGGTGGAGTAGGTGTAAATATTTTCTGGCCAAAGGTCATAGAGGACATGATGGCATTTGTATTACATATCTTGTGTTATATCTATTTTTCAAATTATTCGAAATTTAAACGTACAAAAAGACTGTGAAATAAAGATTTGTCATTCTCCTACTTGACAGATCATTCATTTATGCGAACTATAGATGGCGCTGACCTGGTAGATCTGCATCATAGAAGTGGCTTGAGAAGGATGGGTCATATAAACTACAATTTGACATTCTTTATTAATCGCCATCTATTTTCAGCAAACGTAAGTTTCTGAGACTACAATCGGTTCAAGATTGATGGTGGGTTTATGCAATGCAGCGTGAATTAGTCCTAACCTACGAGTAAAGAATAGAACAGGAGAGAGTCTCCTTAATAATATTTGTCCAAATGTGGTAACTCAATATGGCTGCCTCAATGCATAGAATATGTATGTTACATGTCAGATGTAGTGTCAGATATATGACAAGTTATTCAATATACTCATTTTATAAACCATGATTGGTCAATATTGCCATAACGACCTGCCTTAAAGTGGTAACTCCGTCTAAATAATACCTATTCCCCCACCAGTTTATTATCTCTCCTGTTCTATTCTTTCCTCGTAGGTCCTAACTTAGTATTAGTATTAGTCTTAAGAAAGTTCGATCATTGAGAATACGTGTTAGCGTTCAGTCAGCTGATCTTATGGTCGTAAGTTTCTTAGGACCACGTTAGGACACGACCTTGAAAGTTCGTAATTTTTAACTCTTAGGACTAAGTTAAGACCTCGTTAGCCAAGATCTACCTTGTGAGGTAATACATACACAGCTACGTACCATTTACGCAGCGTAATTTGAAAATTTAATTTCTGTATAACGTGTACTTTTAAGGTTAAAACTAATTATTAGGACTAATACTAATACTAAGTTAAGGAACGCTGCATAAACCCACCATGAGTGCCTTTAAATCGCTTTCATTCAGCAGACACAACAGATGCGCAACTGTTCACTGATCATGTCCAGTAGACGAGCGCTCACTCTGAACATGTTCAGGGGCGGCAGCCATTTTTGTTAGCGGAAAAATTCTACGCTCACTTAGTGAGCGTATTCTGTACGCATGCGCCATTGATGCATTCCAAGACCAACCTAATACTTAATTTTGAATAAAGGTACTAGAAAAGTAAGATACAACAAATTAAAGGTATTGTGCAGAAATAAATGTATTAAAATACAATTTATTATTATTGTTTATTCGGTTTAATCTCTACAATTTTAACATATGGCAGCAGTGAAAAGTACCAGACAGACGATGACATAAAGCTGAGCGGTCCTGTGACCTGTCCAGCGAACACTCAACTGTTGTGAAGTGAACGGTTGGAGCGGGATCGGTTCCCGATCCGTCTGCTGAATGAAAGCATTGGTCGCATGAGCAAACGGATCGGGAACGGGAACCGTTCCCGCTCCAACTGTTAACTTGACAACAGTTGAATGTTTGCTGGACAGTATCGTTCTTCTTTATATTGCTTTCATTCAGTAGACGGATCCCGATCGGTTCCCGAACCGATCCCGCTCCAACCATTCACTTCACAACAGTTGAGTGTTTGCTGGACAGGACCGCTCATCTTTATGTCATCGTCTGTCATCTGGTACTTTTCATTGCTGCCATATGTTAAAATTATGGAGATTAAACCGAATAAACAATAATAATAAATTGTTTTTCTGCATTCAGTTTTGGCGTAGTTTTTAGTGGAAGGGTTGGTTTTTCCAACTCCAATATTTTAATACATTTATTTCTGCACAATATCTTTAATTTGCTGTATCTTACTTTTCTAGTAACTTTTCAAAATTATGTATTAGGTTGGTCTTGGAATGCATCAATGGCGCATGCGTACTGAATATGCTCACTAAGTGAGCGTAGAATTTTTCCGCTCACACAAATGGCGGCCGCTCCTGAATATGTTCAGAGTGAGCGCTCGTCTACTGGACATGATCAGTGAACAGTTGAGCAACTGTTGTGTCTGCTGAATGAAAGCATTATCACCTTCCATTTGGTACTTTGACTCTTTTTTTCATCAAGTTTCGGTGTAGTTTTTAGTGTAAGGATAGGTTTTACCAACCCCGATTAAAATACTCGGTGAACTCCAATATTATATAATACGTCTACTTCTGCCCAAAAGCTTTAGTTGTTCATATACTTTTCTAATAACTTTCTTCAAAATTGTGTGACACGTTGGTGTTGGAATTTTGAAATGCGTTAATGGCGCGTGCGGTCGTATTACGCTCAAGCGTTGATTGAAGGAATATACCGGGTGTCCACACGAAAACTTTATATTGAATTATTTCTGGTGTTTTTGAAGACAAAAACTTGAAATTTTGGATGGTTGTTCAGGATATAGGGGGACAATGAATAGTGTATTTCATACCGCCCCATCGGGTCACCCGCCGCCGCCGGCCTCCCCCACTCCAATATTTTAAATGACACCCTGTATTTTTTTTTGGTGGTTTTGAAAGAACACAATTTTCTTGATATTCCTATGTGAAAAAACTAGTAACACACATTATGACATTTATGAGATATTTAAATTTAAAAGTTTCAGATATCAGAAATTATTAAGTCCGAAAAATCATAAGTTAGTCATGGAAATACTTAAAACAAGATTTATTCACAACATTTTAGTTAAATTAAATGCTCAAATTGTTCACCGTTTACATTTAAACATAAATAAAGTCTATTTTCAAAAGCATTTCTAACATTTTCGAACACTTGTGGCGTTAAATTTCGACATTCCTCTGTTATTCTATTACGTAAATCAGCTATTGATTGTGGCGGTGTCTTATAAACAACAGACTTCAAATGTCCCCACAAAAAGAAATCTAGGGGAGTTAAATCGGGGGAGCGAGCTGGCCATTCAATAGAGCCCCTACGTCCAATCCAATGTCCTGGGAAAATATTATCCAAATAATTCCTAACGTCTAAACAGTAATGTGGCCCAGCTCCATCTTGTTGAAAATATAATTGCTCCTCCTTTATTTCATTCAAGTTTTCTTCTAGACACTGTATGATAAGAGGATGTATTAGCTCTTCCAAAAATTGTAAGTACTTAGGTCCATTTACATTTTCCTGGAAGAATATCGGGCCAATTACTTGGTTATTAAGAATTCCAGCCCATACATTAATTTTTTGGGGATATTGTGTGTTGCCTTCTCGGAAAAAATGGGGTTTTACGTCGCTCCAATATCGACAGTTGTGTCTATTCACAAGACCATTTAAGTAAAAGCAACTTTCATCACTAAAGCAAATACTTCGCAAAACATTTCCATTTTGCCGAATCATATCTGTCATTATTTCACAAAATTCGACTCTTCTGTCGAAATCACCGTCACCCAACTCTTGGTGAAGTTGAATTTTATAAGGGTGCATTTTGTTTAATTTTAATATCTTATGGCAGGTTGATTTTGGCACTCCCGAAACTTCGGATAATTTTCTCAACAAAAGCTCTGGGTCTAAATTAATATACCCAAGAACTGCTAGTTGCATAGCTTCATTTAGTACACCACAATTATTCGTATTCCGTTTTTTATTATTTACAGATCCAGTTTGCAAAAATTTTTCTATTAGCGTTCTGACATAAGCAACAGATACGTTTCTGTTTGGATGGTTTTCATTGAATAACGTCGCCGCTTGGGAATAATTTTTGTTTGCAATCCCATACAAAATCACTATTTCAGTTCTCTCTTCAAGAGTATAAACCATTTCAGCGAAAAAGCCGAAACTTTAAGAACAATTTTACAAGTATTAATATTAATGAAACACAAAAGTCCCAATTTTGACAATTCTAATTTAAAGCAAACTATTTCCATGACTAACTTATGATTTTTCGGAGTTAATAATTTCTGATATCTGAAACTTTTAAATTTAAATATCTCATAAATTTCATAATGTGTGTTACTAGTTTTTTCACATAGGAATATCAAGAAAATTGTGTTCTTTCAAAACCACCAAAAAAAAATACAGGGTGTCATTTAAAATATTGGAGTGGGGGTGGCCGGCGGCGGCGGGTGACCCGATGGGGCGGTATGAAATACACTATTCATTGTCCCCCTATATCCTGAACAACCACCCAAAATTTCAAGTTTTTGTCTTCAAAAACACCAGAAATAATTCAATATAAAGTTTTCGTGTGGACACCCGGTATAAAGATGCGCAACGCTATAGTAAAATAGCGTGTCTTTCCTTTAAGTCGTCCCGCAAACCCCTTGCCGGGAAACATCATCGCTATCTCGGGCTCTTTCGAATCTCGGATCCAAACGACTGATGCAGTCGCTATAGATCTCGGATCCAGTTTGGTACGCTCAGTGCTATGTAGTGGCGCATCTTTATGTATTCCTTCAATCAACGGCTCAAATGAGCGTAGAATTTTTCTGCTCGCAAAAATGGCCACCGGTCCGCAATATGTTTTGAGTGAGCGGACGCCCTCTGAATCTGTCACTAAACTGTTCCGCAACTGTTGTGCCTGCTGAATGCGAGCAATCACATCCGTGTTACAGTTACAACTCATTATATAGGCTCTCTACGAATTTGCTACGAGGAAAGAATAGAACAGGAGAGATAATAAAGTGGTGATTATTATATTATATATTATTTTGTCGGAAGTTACCACTTTAAGACAGGTCAGTTATGACAATACTGACGGCTTTAGTGCTTTTATAATGGTGAATTGTGTGGTTTGTGGCCGTTTTAAAACGACAAGAAGAAAGAATTTCACTTTTGTTGTTGTTGGGTATATCCGGTATGTTTAATTATGTGTTCAGTGTCGTAACATACATATCCTAGACATGTTTTTATATGTTTTCTTTTAGAATTATTATTACTATGTTAAAAAGAATAAAAGGATTGAAAAAATAATACACTTACGATACTTCTTTAATTATTATTGGACTAACAACCTATTTTAAATGATTATCGAGAACATACGAAGTGTACATATACCCAAAATATTTATGCACGCCTATGCATTGCGGCGGCCATATTGAGTTACTTTTTTCGACAAATCTAGACAAACATAATTTTTCACGAGAATCTCTCTCTCTCTCTCTCTCTCTCTCTGTTCTATTCTCTCCTCGTAGCGGATTTGAATGTTAATGCGCCATCTTGCAACGACTCCTGCAATAATTCTGATCTTTTTGTGGACTTGTCCAATCTTCTTATAAATACATCAATGGTCTTGGTGGCCTTGGTGCTCAAATGTTAATTGTGTGTGATGCAGTAGTGTAGTGGTAACCTAATCTGTGGTGGTAACTGTAATTGCTATAACGCACGGTGCGCACGGTTGTGGCACGGTATAACGCTAAAATCTAAAGCAAAATGGGTATTGTGAAAATATTTTGAAGGAACAATTCATTTAACTGTAGAATTTAGAAAGCCATTAAATTGGTAAGACTTTATTTTAGTATAAAGCAAATAGACTTATAATATCCTACTTGCACAGTTTGAATACATTGAGCTATTTAGTATTTTCAAAATATGTTCCAAATTGTTTTCATATAAATATTTATATATATATGTATATATCATGGTATATATCTTATATTTTTCTTTTGCTCTTTCTAGGTTGTCTGTTATCTGCACTAGAAATTTTTACAGGAAACTCGAAACTACTGTAAGTAGTTTAAGATGTTTAAGAATTTAATATCATATTTTTGGCAGTCAAAAAATGATTTATCTTTGGAAAAAGTTTATGAGACATTAGAGACAGAGAGTGTTGGAGAAAATACCATTGATAAACATGAGAACGATGAAATTACAGATTACAGTTGTTATTACAGAACTGGTATAGTAACTTCTGCAAATGAAAATCAAATAATTATAGATAATTTGTATCATTATAGTTCAGCAAATTTAAATATTGCTGTTGGAACAAAAGTATCTTTTATATGCTATACTGAAAAATGTGAAGTACGTGTTTCAAATGTTACTGTAGCTGATAATGAGTGGGATTGCTTTGAAACTAATAAAAGCACTAAGTGGTGTCAGAGAAGTTTAATTGGACAAGTTACTAAACGTGATGGAAGAAATATTTTTGTTGATCCAGATGATATTTTGGTAAATTTAAATTGTGTCAATTCTGAATTTATACCTGTAGTTGGAGATTGGATTGAATTGGATGTTATATCAGAAATTGATGAAAGAGTAACTGATTTATTTGGGAAAATTTTAGAAATTCGTAGAATATGTCCTTTAAGACATAAAGTATTAGAGGGCACTGTCAACACCTGGAATATTGGTGTTCAGTGTGGTACTATCAATTTCAATATTTTTTTCAATAGAGAATCTTTATGTGCTGGTTACATACCATCATTAAAAGATAAAGTTATAGCAGAAGTGGTAGAAAGTGAACAAGGTAAATGTTCTTGGCGAGCATTGAAAGTTTTGTCAAATTCTAATGATAAAGTTAATCGAATATTGAATACATTTGAATCTCAGTATGACGTTGATAATTCCAATGTTAGTGTTACCGAAGATATTACACTTGAATTTACAAAAATTAATGACTGTTCTTATTTTGAATTTGAACTAACAAACTCAAGTAACTCTGATATATTTTTAAATGATATTATTATCGAAAACTTGTCAAATGAATGTAGAATTGTAGAGCATTTTCCCAAGTGTATAAAACCAAATGAAACTGTGAAGGTCTGTGGAGAATGCACTGTTAGAACAGCTGGTTTCTCAAAAGAAATGATAATATTTTTATTTGATATATGTAAAATAGGTCGATGGATTAATACTTCTGTAAAAATATCAAGTAAATACACGAATGATCATGTTAAATATGACAGACAAAAATTAATGTCAGATACTAGAAAATTTATGCAACACAATGAACAGGTAGTAGTTAAAGGTCCAAAGCCATTTGTGTCTCCAAGATTTGTTCCATACAGGCTACCAGATTATCAGATTCCCATGAAATTGTGGGATGTGTTTTTAAATTTTGATGATGGCAAACATTTTGCAATTGATGAATTGAAAACTGTAAAACCAGTATTAAATGCTGTATTATCCTTTCAAAATTATGAAGAAAGGTTCCATACCTTATTACATATAGAAGAAATAAATTCTATAATAGAAATCAGAAAATTTGATCGAGAACGTGCTTGTTTTATTCCAAATGGTGAATATCTTATGTTAGAATACGAGAATTTGTCTGAGCAGCGACCATCTATTGTACTAGGTGACACTGTTTTAGCTAAAGATACCTTGAGCAACCATAAAACATGCTTTGAAGGATATGTAAGTAAAGTAGGTTCAAAGCATGTATATTTAAAGTTCAACCCAAAATTTCATGAAGAATACAAAGGTGATGATTATACTATTGCTGTTGTACAATCAAGAACTCAAGTTCGAAGAGTTCATCAAGCAGTAGGCTTGGCAGTTAAAAATTTGGGAAGAAAATTTTTGTTTCCTACACAAGTTGCTAGAGCAGAGCCTCAAATTAGTTTTGTTTATGATAAATATGATGATGTACCAGTAGTTCAGAAAAGCAGTAAGAATGAAATAAAAAAATTATCTAACAGTGAACTAATGAAAATCTTACTTGGAAATAAAGATAATTCCATAGGAAGCAACTGTAATATTGCAGTTGAGGAATCTGAGGCAAATATCCAAAAGAGTAAATTAAATTTAAATGGTAATCATAAAGTTCCTAAAAGATTATCAAATAAATCGACACTTAAACTAGAGTGGTTTGATAAATCCTTGAATTTCTATCAAAAGGAGGCCATCAGGTATATATTGTTGGGAGAAACCAGACCATTGCCCTATTTTATATTTGGCCCACCTGGAACAGGAAAAACTGTTACCCTTGTAGAGACTGTTCTGCAAATTCTACGTTTGGCACCATCTAGGATTTTAGTAGCTACTCCGTCAAATAGTGCAGCTAATTTGATTTGTATTCGTTTAATAAATTCTGGTGTTTTAAGACCTGGTGATCTAGTCCGACTAGTGTCTTATAAATCTATTAATGACAACACTATTCCTGCAATATTAGCGCCTTATTGTGCCGCACCTAGTATTGGTGTTGATGGAACTGGTAGTAATAGTACTTTTGTTACTGAAAGTGGTCTAACCATAGGTAATGTAGGAGTGCATTTTTTTAAGTTTTATGAAATGAATTACCTGCTATGTGAACAAACTGCTAAAAAATGAATTACAATTTATAATATTTACTTATTATTAAAAGTATTCATAATACATTAATTATGTCTTTGTTGGTGTAGTTTTATAATATATTTTATTTTTTTAGGGTGTAATTCAAAAACAATTGGTAAACATAGAATAACAGTTGGTACATGTACAGGTCTTGGAGTATTATACAATTTAGCATTTTCAAAGGGACAATTTAGTCATATTATTATTGATGAAGCTGGTCAAGCAACTGAACCAGAAATTATGATTCCTTTATCATTTCTAGACACATTGACAGGACAATGCGTATTAGCAGGTATGTGTGACAGTACTAAATATATTTACAATAATTACAAAAACAAACTTTTAAGATCGAAAGAAAATATGCTTGAACACACTACAGCAAATTAAAAGAAAATATACATACATATACATATCAGAATTCTATTAATTTAAATTGCAGGAGATCCGATGCAGTTGGGACCTGTGGTTTGTTCAAAATATGCTAGTGAATTTGGACTTTGCGAATCTTTCATGGAACGTCTTTTGAACAGATTTCCGTACGTAAGAGATATTGAAGGCTTTACAAAAACTGGTGGATATGATCCGAAGTTAATAACAAAATTAATCTATAATTATCGATCTTTGCCTGGAGTATTGGATATTCCAAATTCTATGTTTTATTTTTCAGAATTAAAACCTACAGTAAGTATAATAGAACTATACTGGAGACGCGTTAAGTTCAGTTGCACGTCATCGATGACGTTTCCATGTTGTCATAACTGTATTAGAGAAACTAAAAAAGTTGCTTTGTTAAATTATACTTGAGGGCATTTATTTCATTAGCTTAAATAGAAGATTTATAAATTGATCGTAATATACGCATTCATGGCAAATAAACACATAATTTCCGTTTCAATATTAAATTTCTTAAATACATATTTTTAATAGACTAATAGTTCAATTCGATGTTGACAGATAAATCATATCTGTCAAAAAGACGTGCGTTGTTTATATTCTTCCTGTCAAATTTTTCATGTTTATTTTTGCTTTGATATAAATTGTTTAAAAACAGTGCTTCTTAGAAGTGTATTTAGGTTTGTTCGAACCTCCAGTTCTGAACAGTTCCGGAACCGTTCTAGAATTAGTAGTTCTGATAATAATGCGCATGTCCGGCCAAATCCTGGTTCTAGAACGGTTCGAAATCCTGAAGGTTCGAACAGTTTTAAAATTGGAATTTTAGGGAAACTTGTACTACCAACATTAGTAATAGTAATATTAATAAAACACCAAACGTATTGGAAGAAATATCAATCGTAATGAACGTTTAATAGCTAATGCATCTGACTACCAAAGTTGCGACAGGATTTAAAAAGTAATGAAAAAGTTGTTTATATGAAATACGTTTTTCTAAATTTTGTAATGGATAATTTTGCATTTTTTTATATAAGCAATATATTTATATATTACAAAACACCAAACTGGTGGACAAATATCAATCGTAATGAACATTTAAATGTTACTGCATCTACATCTAACCACCAAAATTGCGACAGGATTCAAAAGTAGTGAAAAAGTTGGTTATAAGAAATACATTTTTCTAAATTTTGTTATGGATATTTCTGCATTTTTTAAAAAAACACCAAACTGGTGGACAAATGTCAATTGTAATGAACATTTAAATGTTACATCTCAAAATTGCGACAGGATATAAAAAGTAATGAAGAAGTTGTTCAGAAGTACATTTTTCAAAATTTTGTAATTTCTGATAAACCGGGTAAATAAAACAAGGATTTTTAGTACAAGCTGTTATTAATAATTGGCACGTGCATCAAATGCACACACACATTAATAAATATGTATTACATAATTATAAAATCAACAATCATGATGCATTTAAAGAAATACCTATATTAAAATACATTTTCAATGTTCAAAGCCAACTCCTCTTCTTTTTTTAATCTGTGAAGTAATACACTTTTTCAATCCATTTTGGAGAATCGAAGCCTTTTTGGTAATTTGAATTGCGATACCTACATGATTTGGTACTTACATCAATCAGACTCTGAACGTTTTGTCTCACAAGTCTGGGAGTCACATTAATTTGCAATTTATTATAATTTTCATGACGTAACAGGCTGGTACAAACACATACATATAATAGATTGTTCGGATATCTAATATACTGATATCACAAATTCCCTTTATTTTTCTTAAATCTCAAAGGGGATACATCGAACAAAAAATTATAAGTTTAGTTTACATAATATTAAATACTATTTTGTCTAAGTTTAACAAATATGTCAGTTTCTCTACAAATATATGATAATTATAAATTAACTTTTCACATGTTTGCAAGTTCCTATAATTGTACCATTACATTCACTTTATTCTTAGAGGAAGAATCACTTGCTAGACTCAAGAACATGGTAGTCAATGAAGTAATTTCTAAAACAATAAACCACCATTTGAAGAAACTAATGTTTAGTCACATACTTATAGCTGTTTACTTTGGCTATTACAAAATTGATATAATGGGTGTGAATAAAAACTGTAAAAAAAATTAAAAATAGGTTTCACACCAATACTCTAATAATATCACAAACTAAAATAAAAAAACAAATAGGTACTTGAACGACAATTTAAAAACTAACCTAGAACAACTCCAAACTCTGAAGTTCAACATAAATACGATAAACATAACCAGAAAAATGCGAAAGTTGATACGAATGACAATTACGCATGCTCCGGATATATCAGAATTTCAAATACTAGCCCATCATCGAGAACTGTTAGAACCGTTCCGAACGGTTCTTGAATTACTAGTTCTGAAAGACCGAACACTGAACTACCAGTTCTCAGAATTTGTAGTTCCAGAACTGCATGGTCCGAACAGTCTTTTTCTTAAATGACATGCGCACTAGTTCTAGAACCGTTCAGAACTGCAGGTTCGAACAAACCTTTTATTATTTATTTGCGTTCATTGAATATAATGCCGAAAGGTTTCTGTAAACAGTCGAGGCTTTTTACAAACTTTTCTATAATCATGTGTTAAATTTAATGCGAATTGCGTAAGTATTGCTTATTTTAAATTATATTTTTTTTATATTTTATTTTATATTTTACTTTTATATTTTTGTTTTTCGACAATCTAAATCAATATAATAAATAAGTTGGGAAAGACTGAAGTCTTAGAGCATTACAATTACTAAATATATTACGTTATAGTTATTGTATTGTGAATAATTTTTTTCTTTGGTTATATCAAATGTCACTGACAGAAATAAAAATAGATCAGGCAACATATATGTACAAGGCGAGTCGTCATGGATCTAGTATGACGTGCAACTGAATGTAAAGCGTTTCCACCATAGTAGAATATAATATATTGTATGTGTTCTTTTTTAGATATCAGCTGAAAATAGCGAACAAGCCAAATTATTATTAAAGTTCAAAGATTTTCTTCCAAAAAAGAATCAGGGTATACTACCATCATTTGTTTTTCACGGCATTAATGGAGAAAATTTCCAAGTCATGGACTCACCATCATGGTACAATCCTCACGAAATTAGTCAAGTATTTTATTATGTTAACGAAATGTACAGATGTGGATGCACTGCCAAAGATATTGGTATAATAACGCCGTATAGTAAACAGGTACTAAAAGTTTATAATCAGTGTGAGTTGCTACTTTTATGTCAACTAGAAATCTTGTTAGTTAAAGCTCGTTTTACATCTGTCAATTTTAATTTCAATTTCTTGCCTTGAAGCAGAACCATTGTAATTTATCTGCTACTGGAATATTACACTTAATGTATTTTGTAGCTGTACATATTTCTGTTGGTCTGTACTAAAAATGTATTTGATCAAAGATCTCAGTCACTTAATTTTGTTTTAGCAGATCATAATTTCTTTATATTATTACGAATATAACTACGGGTTACTTTTCTTTGTTTTCAGACCAAGGAAATGAGAAATGTATTCATGGAAGCCGATTTTGATGTACCCAAAGTTGGTACAGTTGAAGAGTTTCAGGGCCAGGAATTTAATGTTATTATTTTGTCAACTGTGAGATCGAATACAAATGTTTTGGCGCATGACAAATTGCATAATTTGGGATTTGTTACACAACCTAAACGGTTAAATGTCGCCTTAACAAGAGCACAAGTCCTAACAATTGTTGTCGGTAATCCATTTTTGCTTGTAAATGATTCCAGTTGGCGGTATATTATTCAGTATGCCGTAAAAAATGGTTGTTACTGTGGTTGCAATATACCGGAGTCTTTTTATAATGACTGAATCAACATGCCAAAGCTACAATATCAAATATCACTTGTTTTTATTTAAGAAGGACGTTTAGTGAGTTTAATGTAATTTTACTTTTATGAACAAATTTTAAATATGCTACAAATGAATATACTCGTATTAGAAACATGCCTGAGGGTTCGGGTCATATATAAAACATATAAAAAAAATATTTTATTACTTTTACATATTAAGATAAATTGTATTTAATATTGTAAGTTGTATATTATTCAGAATGTTTTAACTTACTATAAGAAATTTGGTTATGTTAAAGATATAAAATAATATGAAAACACAATAAAATTTATAATTTGCATTATATGATGCACATTGCACAGAACATTGAAAAAATTCAGGATGTTTTTTCCTGAAATATAAAATTACACTGATTTATCAAATTGTAGATTGTTCATGGAGCTTATGAAACTTTTCATATAATGACATCAAAAGGACATTTTAATATAATTTTAAATTATATTAAAAAATTGCGAGTGAAGTTGACTCCAGGAGATTTAAATCATTTACGTATACTATCTTATATACACACAGGACATCTAAATCATATTTAGTAATGCAGCTTGTATTTGAATTTATGAATACATAAGCCTTGTTTAATATAGGACACATTATTAGAATATTATTCTAAATTTATTGGTAAATAAAATGTCCTAGAAATTTATAACATGCGTGTACATTACATTATATTCTTTCTCGTAATTTTTGAATAAAGCATAATGAAAGTAATTTATATGGACATGCGTGAGACAATTCATTTTTATTGTATTAGTCTTCAAAATACATGTTTCAAATGTCGTAAATAGTTATTTACAAACCAAGTGCGGGAAGACTACCTACATGAGCGTATTTTTGTAGTACGAGCGACTGAAAGGAGCGAGTGTCTATAATAGCGTGAGTAGTGCCTTTGATTATGTATACTATAGATATACAACTGAAGGTTAGTTCGGGACAGTAGCCACCAGAGAGGTTCGGCAGTAGGATGTGCCCATTCATGAATTTTTCCCGCTAAATTTGTTATAGTAAAAGCAGTCTTCATGTAGTAATAAAAAGAAGCCAGTGGGATCTCAAAGGAAGTGCGCAATTATCCAATTACACCAATCGTGTTTGCTACAATTTTATAGGCGTTTTGCTTAAGATTTAAATTTCTTAAAATATGTTCAATTGGGGGATATGATAAGTCTACTGACTGTAATTTTTTTAATTTCAAAAATAAGAAATGATGTGATTGTGGATGTTAAATGTTATTCTGAAATATATATGTATTGCAAGACGATGTAACGAAGAAATGTCATTTTTCCTATATATTTTATCTTATAATTGACAATGATATTGCAGTACAAGCTGAAAAAGGTTCAAAGTACTAACCTTAAATAAAATATTTGCTTGGTTGGGAATTAGTTTGTTTGTATAACTTGTCGGATATGTACTATCCTCAACAATAATTGATGATTATTCATCCAGGCTTGCATCATGAATAGCATTTGTTGCTACGATTCAAGCATGGATAAAATAAAAATAACTAGAACCATAATAAAATATGTAATGTCAAAGCTTAGTACATATAAGTGTGTATCTAATTACCTTTTACAAAGTGAAAGATTAAAATTATTTTCAATGAGTATGAAGGCTAAAATTCTACATAATATATAACACAATAAATCAAATCCATAAAGATTTCAAACAATTGCAATTACACGTGAGTAAATGAAAAATTAAGTAGTAGAAGTACAGGTAAACTAGTTTTGTTTGATAACCCCAAAGTAACTTAATTATTAGGAATTACTATTATTAAAAGCGATTTTTAAAATCGCAGGTAAATACAAATTGAAGAAACGTCCATATACAGAACATTTGTAGGCAGTACTTACTATATTGATAATTATCAAGAATGTAAATGTATAATGAATGTTGCTGTGACTTCCCTGATGAGTAGAGAGCGGAATCGAGCGAGCTAAACTACCACGGAGCCACAACCGTGAAAAGAAATAATGTAAACAACTGCGTGTTGTTTACATTATATCTGAATAGCACTAATTCATAGGGCGAACTGTAACATCTGTTTACTCCAGAGAATCAGAGAAAAAACTGCCATAAAATAAGGAATTTTATGAATAAAATCCTTTCTTCATCGGCGTAGGTACAAGGGTGACGAGTTTTTAAAATTTATTATATTTACCTTATATTTCGCAATATAATATGTATGTTTCAATAACATACGCGTACATTTTTAGTTGTCATTTATTTAGATCTAGAACGTTGTTTATGTTACTTTTTCTCAGATAAAAATTAATTGTCAGTGATTCCGAAATTTATTGCAAAGTCTGTAATATATCGTTACTTAGCTTTGCTAAAACATACACAGAAATAGTTTTCATGCAGAGAATTTCGATAGTTTACAAAATTTCGTTACATGTTAAAATGACGATGCTCGAAGTATTTCTGAGTGCAAGGAACTAACACAAATCCCAAATTTAAAAAATCAGTTATTCCTTCAGGAACACTTTGGAAATTTGCCTAAACTAATGATATATTTTGAAAATAGAATCTCAAATTAAAAAATGAGGTGTGGCCACCACACGACTTTCTTATACGTATGAGCGTTTCAAACTATGCTATATTTTTTTTTTACAAAAAAATTATTCAAAATCCTATTCTAAGTATTTCTGTTCTCTTAATAAATCGCTATAGAATGCATACTTAGCAAGATATTCGAAAAGAGGACTACTCCCTAAGAGTAAAAGTGTTACTTCCGGTCCGAATTTTGAAATTTTATATATTCAAAAAATATTGCAAATCTAGCACTAAATACTTTTGTATTCTTGATAAATACATATAGAATGCATAATTTACGACATATTCGCAAAAAATCGCTATTCGATAAGAGTAAAAGTGGTAATTCCGGTCTGAATTTTGAAATTGTTTTTATGCAAAAGATATTGAAAATTACGTTTTAAATACTTTTATACCCGTAACGTACCTGTCTAAAAAGCATGACATGCGAAATATTCGCAAAAAACTGATTTTCGATAGGAGTAAAAGACCTACTTCCGGTAGCAGCTTCGAAAAACTTTTTAAATAAAATTGTTCTCAATTTTAATTTCAAGTACATTGAATTCTTTATAAATTTGTTTAAATTTAGTAGTTGACGAAATATTGGCAAAATTTAATTTTTTCACTGAAGTAAACTGCTACTTCCGGTCTACCGATTTTACTGAAAAACTACTCAGATCTCAAGAGGGAGATTAGAAACGTAAATACAAAATTTGGAATTGATATCTACAGCGGTTATCGTGGTCACATAGAGACACACAGACATTTTTTAAAAACATCTTTTACGGTATCAGGGGACTTCAAAACGTGGACATCTGCAAAAATCTCGAAGTCGAAAATTTCACATTACTTCCTTATACTACGTATAAGAAAGTAAAAATGGATTAACCACATTAGATGTGGCTATTAATAATTCCAAGTGACGTAGTCGCAGTTTTTAATAGAAATCCAGGTTTAATAACATTGCGGCAATTGTGTATGCTAATGTAGAAGGGACGTTTTCTATCTACAAGGATGTACTTAATTCAAAGAGAACAAGTCTTACAGAAGAGAAAATGAACAAATAGTAGGGTATTTTGTATTTTATAATCACCAGCCACTTGTTATTCAATTATATAAATAAAGTAAAACCTCTTTAAAAATACATTTCAATAGCGCGCCCATGGGCGATGAGTCATGACTCGCTCGATTCCGCTCCCTACTGATGAGATGAGGTATTGTAGGTGTAAAAGCAGGATTAATTCACTTCTGTAGTAAGAAGGATAGTGCTTCTATTATAATAATAAATTTATTGTATCAATAATGAGATTTACACACTATTTACACAATAGTACATTCAAGCAAAAATGTGATGATAACGTCAATCAAAGGACAAATTTATGTCATTGACATTGTAAAATGCTTCTTGAAGGAGAATGTCCTTTATTTTCTCTTTAGATATGAAAGTAGAAAAATGTCTCCACATAATTTTGATTTTGTTAACTAATTACCAGTGACGATGTACTGAAGTGGCTTTTGTCCTATGAAATGTGGGATGTGCAGCAAATGGTTATGAGGGGTGGAGACTTCTGTAATCTCACCCCTAGTCATCAGGTGTGACAGTTTTTTCAAAGCCCTCCTTTATAAGCCAAGGATGTCCGAGTACTTATTACACATAGGGAATATATAATAAATATTTGAAATAATAACTCAATATCTAGGCGAATAAAAATTCATTTATAACCAAATATTTACACATTTGTAACCGCGGGAAAGATTTATAGCAGAATAACAATTCATTGTAATGTGCGTTGCCTAATTTTAATTTATTTTATATTCATTTTAAACAAAGTAAATAATAGTTGAATGAAAAATAAGTGCACAGCCGGATAGCTTTCTATTCAATTTCTAACGTGAACCCAAGCAAACAAATCTCCTCCGAAGGGTTTTTGAGAAAACTGGTTTTTAATATTTTGACATATTAATTAATTTTCTTTAATCCGTTAATTTTTTTCTAAATTTGATTCTTCAGCCGGGTAGATTACTAAATTCTTCATAAGTTGACGTTGAAAGGTTTTCTCCATCTTTAAAATCAACAAAAATATCTGGCATCTAAAAGCTGCTATTTTTCCATTGTTGACAGATCCACTAGCGAGGACCCTTAAAGTTTAACTTTAACTTTATTATAGGTTATGTTGATATGTAATTCAAGGGCAATTTTTCGAATAATTTCATTGACTTACCAGTTTTCATTCTTGGATATTAATTCATTTGAAAGATATCAGAGGACGACACTTTACTACAGTTTTCCTTAGGTTGTGTAGCTATAGTATTAATAAACAAGGGTAATTAGTACCATACCTAACGTAAAGTGGATTACCTTAATAATTGATGTATGTACAAATTCTCACCTTTCCATTAAATTAAGTGATATTCTAGCACATAATGTATATATTCTTATATTTATAATGGATTTATCGCATATGTGGTTTGAATATAATTAACTGTCAGTGTCAATGTCGCTTAAGCGGTTGTCAAATAGATGGCCCTTATATATTTGTTGAAAGAATTTTCAGCCATTACTCTTACTTCCCTAAGTTTTAATAAAGGAAAATCCAAGGAAAAAATTAGTATAAACTAAATTCTATTACTGTCTTTTTTTTAAAATGCCCCAAAGAGCGTTTTTTGCAATTTTAACAGTTGCATCGACCGGGAAGCACTCGTTGCTGGTCGAGAGATGCATGAACAAAAGGTTACTTTAAAGGCGGCGAGAACAAACGATAAATAAACAATAAGTGTTTACAAGCAATATCAAGTTATGTCAAAGTGTCAGCATGGTGTCGGCTATTGACATTTCTTAAACCAGTTTGTTTAGCACATGTTCAGTATGTGTAATGTATTATATTTGTTTAAAACTGTGTATTTTTTGCCATTGATATGTTCTTTACCTTTAGCGCTGTTAAAGGGGGTTTTAGCAGTAATTTTAAAAATTAACGCCAGAAACTAATCAACTTTTACATAATATAAAGTCGAAATTACAGGTTATTAATGCTGTTTTAGCATATTGGCAATGTTATAGCTGCACATATGATGATAAAGTGTGATAAGTGCGCTATCGAATAATTTTCAATTTTAAGCGTTAGTGAATGTAAATAAATCTTCAGAAATTATGTGTATAAGGTCTGGGCTCTCGCAGCCTATTTTCTTCCATTTTAGACCTCTATAAAATAATGTATTGGGTTTCATACTGAATATATGAAACTCTAGTTCTTAAAATAAAAGTGTTATATTGATGTTTCATAAAATTTCATAATCTGTATTTCTTCTATAATTATTAATCCCTAAATTTAGGACACAGAAAGTATTAGTAAATAATACAAAATGTGAAGCTCCCACAATAAAAAAACATGGGCGCGATTTAAGGAGATAAATACATTTATACAGGGTCGGGCAAAAAGAGCGGAACACCGAATTTATGGCTTAACTAGCACTTTTTCGAAAATTTAACCTAAATTAAAGTTTTTGTATACTTTATGTATTATTTATTGGTGTTTGCAGATTTTCCGTTTTTGTCACATTTTTGGAGATATGATGTCACCGGATAGTATTTTAAATGAATCACCCTGTATTTATATTTTTTTTTGAGTAGATATTTTTTTCCTGAATTCACTAATACCAGGTTTAGTGAGTCTCTGACTTATGGTTTCATAAGAAAAAAATAAAATGTAATGGCACCTAAATATTTATTTAATAAAAAACGAACGACAATAACTAAAGATTTTATTCATTAAAGCGTCCATTAACTTTAACAAATGATTATGAAATTCATTTCTCGCTTAAAGGTGACATGAAATGATACAAAATTCATTAAGGTCATTTGTTGACAGATTAGGATACTGTCAGGCAGCCGAAGGTTTTCAGTTTGAACACCTATTGTAAATAAATGTACGTAGATTCAGTTATTGTCGTTCGTTTTTTATGAAATAAATATTTAGGTGCCATTACATTTTATTTTTTTCTTATGAAACCATAAGTCAGAGACTCACTAAACCTGGTATTAGTGAATTCAGGAAAAAAATATCTACTCAAAAAAAAATATAAATACAGGGTGATTCATTTAAAATACTATCCGGTGACATCATATCTCCAAAAATGTGACAAAAACGGAAAATCTGCAAACACCAATAAATAATACATAAAGTATACAAAAACTTTAATTTAGGTTAAATTTTCGAAAAAGTGCTAGTTAAGCCATAAATTCGGTGTTCCGCTCTTTTTGCCCGACCCTGTATAATACATTATATTTTTATAATTATTTTAATGTTTGTATAATGTACATATGTTTTTATTAATATATAATTGAATACATAAAAAAAAGCTACATGATTTTATAAAAATTTTGTATGTATTTAAGTAGAATATTAAAAACAGCATTTTATCTTATTGACTAGATTTTAATGAATTATAAGTTCCCATATTATTGTAGTGCCATTCGCTAATTCCTCTTCCCTTCAAACCATTAACTTCGCACGTAAAAAAACGTTCATATAGCTTTGCTTCAATATCACTTCCCTTGTAATGTACAGAATCGTATAAATATTCAACTTTGCAATCATAATTTTCGTCATTGCTTGTAAAAGAAAACGCCAGAGTTTTCGGCGGCTTACCATTTTCACCGTGTTGATACAGTTTTAAGTCACATTCTTGAATGGGATGTATTTTCTTAGCTGTATTGACTACGTATCCAATTTCAAAATGTGATATGGAGCACGGCTGACTTACAACACCACAGCTAATTCTAGTACCGTCGTCCATATAGAACATGTGGAAGATATATCTATGTAACATTGTCCAATCTCTTTTGTGACCTGTTGGAAAAGCATCAAATTTAGGGATGCGCAAGATAGGGGAACACGAGTACTTTTTTATGAGACTAAACAGACTTGCGTTTTGTCGACTCTCGAGGAAATCAGTAGGCAAATACGGTGTTGATCGAGAGCCGACAAAACACGAGTCTGTCTAGTCGCATGAAAAAGTATACGTGTTCCCCTATCTTGCCCGTCTATAACAAATTACAGCACTATTAAAAGAGTCTATGTTTAAGTTATATACAATTATGGGAGTTACGTAAATAATTACCTAAACGTTAAATCGTCCAAACCAATAATAAAGAACAAATAAACTAAAATAGTGTGTTTAATTTAATAACATTATTAATTGTGTCTTATTTATTCATTCATACAAAAGAGATAGGTGGTAGACTTTTCGTGAGAAAATGAGGCGTCGCTTATGGTGGCTTATTTTTTGTACTCATCATTTTAAATTTCATTTCATTTGCTTGTTATTATGGATCGGCAGTCAGTGGTGCATCACTAGAGATAATTAATTGCACAATTTCGAATTAAATTATTCATTTAAGTCCAATCCTGCTATGTATCATTGACCGCCGAACCCTAGTAATTTAAATAGTGTAATTTGATAGTAGAGGACTAGGTCACAAACAAATATAAGCTCTGTCCACACAGTAAAATATTAAAAGATAGGGAATGAGGCAACTTTTACACGAGCTGTAATTCTAATAAGCTTGTTTGTCAGGCAAGATTAGTACAACGACAGCTTGTAAAGTTTATTCCAACCATCCCTCTGATTCCGGACATACAATATAATATTGGAATTCGAAACGAAAGCATAGTCGATATAGTTAACGGTTTAGGAACTAATTTCTATCTTTTTCGATACCTGTTCGGTTATTATCGTAAACTGATTAGGGAATTTCTAGCCAAACCAAATAGTTGTTGTTAATTATGTATTTAGCTATGTTCATTGTGAGTCGTGTGTATGTTTGTTTTCAATGTTATTTACAAAATTAAATGGCGTCGATTTTGTGTGTAAAAATTGTAAAAGTTTTTTTTAAAGAATTTTTGTTATACAAGTGGATGAAGGTTCGGGAATATGCAGTCTTATAATTTAAAGATAGGGATTAAATAGTTTTATTGTATTATTGTATAAGGCATAATAAAAATAATTTATACTGATAATTGCTAAGAAAACACACGGAACGTATTTATATATGTTTATTGTTTATAACGATAGGTATTGTTATTATAGGGCAGTTTTTGGTAAGAATTATTTTTATGAAACTACAAATTATCTTTTCTTTAAAATTGATTGATTTATTGGTAAATATTTAAAGTTAATTGAAAAGACATATTTGAACCGTAGAGTACATTATTAACGTTGTGCTAAATATTTTAAAATGGCGAGTATATGAATATATTTGCGTTGGAGGTACCGAGTATTAAACTGACTAGCATACTAATAACGACTAATCGCATATACCGTAGTCGACAAATTTTAATTTCTGGTACGAAAGTAGAGGAAAAAAGCTCGGCGAAATAAAGTAAAGACAAACATATAGCGAGGCTGCCAAGTAAACCCGGCAAACGTTTGATATCAAATGTGAAAATCCCCCGACTGCGTTGCTTCTCCCACCACTGTTGGAAAGCAGGCATCGCTGCACATTATAAGGTCATCTTTTGCATGGGATAGATAGCTAGTAAAGAGCTGTAAAAGTGTAAACAGAATTTAAAATTTGTCGGCTACGGTATAATGTATTTTTCTTTACATGTTTACGATAAGCAAATTTAATACAGCATAAATATGGTATAGATAGATAGTTTATTCGTTCCTAAAGATACAAATGTACATGGAAAAAGTCACAACAAATACAAAACATACAACATAGGTAATTATAAAAGTAAGTACAAAATAAGTAACCATAGAATACACAAATAAATAATCCTAGAAAAGTTTTGTATTCTACTATTAAATATAAGTCTTTATTGTCATTAATCATGATCATGAACATGATATAGACATAGCAATAAGATCATGTACCTACAATTTTAACAGGTACACATGTAATTATAAATAACATTTCACACAGCAAACCTAAAGTAATAATAAATCAAGACGGAAAATTAACATTAAAAACATTTTTATTGAAGGGTTAAATAATGTCAAACGTCATGTTCCTTTCATAAACTTTAAAAGAAGACTGTAAATATATTTTATCGCCAACCGTCAGTAAAGTGATGCGTTACCATAGCGTTTTACGGAGGTAAAGAAACATTTTATCGTACTGTACAATAATAGTATATTAAAATACAAGTTTCATAAGACACGATTTTTGCGCACGCGTTCAAGTTTAGAAAACGAGCCGCTAGGCGAGTTTTCTATAGAACAAGTGCGCAAAATGTCTTATGAAACGTGTATTTTATACTATTTTTTCTATTTCGGTTATTAAAAGTTCAAAAAAGCTTAAAATAAGAGACATGTTTTGTTCGAATATTTTAGAAATTTTGCTTTTTTGAAGTTGGTTACTCTGATTTTTAAGTAGAACGTTTTAAATATTTGAATATCGGTGGTGCTATATGTAATTGTGTTTAAAATTCAGACTGATTTATACAATAAATTATTTCAAATTATCAACAAAAAGGACGAAATAAATAACTGTACGCCCCCAGAGATTCGCAAAATAGCAGAAGACAATTTACAAAATCTTTCGTCCACAAACTCTCTACATATTTATCAAAACAAACTTTTATAACAGTTGTACTATTCAGCATGGTAAGTAAATGTCAATAGTATAGCATCCGAAAACTTATCATCCAACTCTGCTTAACAATTTATATTGCTAAATAGTAAGTGAAATGTTAGCATGTGTGCTTTTTATTCTTTGTACAATTTTATTGCACATTTTTGTTACTTTAAAGGCTTATATTTTGACATTTAAATACGGTTTGGTTCCATTTTTTTTGTTACCAACTTCAAAAAAATAAAATTAGCGTGCGATAAAGTAATACTTTATGCAACCAAAACGGGTGTCGTAAAGTGAACTTTATAGCACCGGAATAGAAAAAGTACTTTACCTGCCGCTAATATCTGTCAGCGTAGCCATGACTGATGACTTTAAAAATAAATCGTTTGTCACTGTCATAAACTGTCATAAGTTATTATATCTTTATTTCTTAAATTAACAATTTTCACGGTTGGCGATAAAATTTTGTATGCACCACGTCAGTAAAGTACCTTTATCGAACTCGTCTTTTACTCGCCGCGCTCGCTTCACTCGCTTGGCTCGTAAATCAGACTCGTTCGATAAAGTATCACTTTACTGACTTGTTACATAAATAACTATTATCGCCAACCGTCAGTAAAGTGATGCGTTACCATAGCGTTTTACGGAGGTAAAGAAACACTTTATCGTACTGTACAATAAAGTACTTTACCTGCCGCTAATATCTGTCAGCGTAGCCATGAGTGATGACTTTAAAAATAAATCGTTTGTCGCTGTCATAAACTGTCATAAGTTATTATATCTTTATTTCTTAAATTAACAATTTTCAAGGTTGGCGATAAAATTTTGTATGCACCACGTCAGTAAAGTACCTTTACCGAACTCGTCTGTTACTCGCCGCGCTCGCTTGGCTCGTAAATCAGACTCGTTCGATAAAGTATCACTTTACTGACTTGTTACATAAATAACTAATGTATCAACTTTTATAAACAACATTGTCTGTGGTCGCGCCACGTCGAGTTATTTTGACAGATTGATGGCAAGTGTCAACCAACTTGATTGAGTTTCAAATGATTTTTGTAATTAAAAAACTTAGAACTAATTTCAGCCCGTGACTTAAGTGCCTGCTGTTAAGTTTACTTCGTGATTAAAGCGCACGAAGTCGCAATTTGTCAAGGTGTACCTATTTAAAAGAACACTTAGCGTCATGAAAACATACAATGTGCACGCGGTCTACCTGCGGGTGAATATACTATACTAGACAATCTGGTCGACTATAAGTGGGAGAATCAGTAAACAATTTTAGTAACGGATTTCATCACAGCTTTCCAAATTGTATGAGTAAATAAAAGAAATGATCATTAATTCTAAAAACTTAAAAATAATAATTTGGCGCGTAATTGTTCTAAATTAGATGGACAAAACGCGATTTAAAAATGTACTAGTCGACTAGAGATCAATCGTGAACAAAATTCAAATGAAATGCGCAAGTACAGCTGCTATCCTAAACGCGAGTCAGTCAAGCCCAGGTCAAGCCTTACTACACTCGACCAATAGAACAGTTTGTATATTGCTTTCTCATACTAACTCATACAAACTCTCGGTGTCGTCGTTTTATCACACAGTAAATGCATCCGCAGCTCGCCTGCAAGCACTTGGTATACGTTAAAGGGCATTTTAAAGATGGGAGTAAAAAATACTTTATACACTAAGTTAATATTTATATTAGAATTAAAAGGTGAAAATTAGGTTGTTGGATAGGTAAATGATTTTTCATAATTTTAATATTTTCCTATTTAATGGTTTGTTTCGTAGCTACTGACTTTCTTCAAATAAAAACTGTTTTTTAGACAAGATTTTAAAATAATTATCACACTATTTACAAGGCTTTGGACAGATGGCACCAGGTACAGGACGGAATTTCTAGAAGAATCAGTCAAAAGCCTATTATGTTACTGCCATGATAACGCGCAATGATGTGAGATTCAGTTCGCCATGTTTGTCAGGAACTAGAGTAGCCGTCTAGTGTAATTTTGTGTAAATGCTTCAGTCTTTTGCCGTTAGAGGGGAAATGCTCTTGTATTGTAGGAAACGGAAGTGGTACCGACTTTTCAAGAAACAAATTATTACTGTGTACCTTAGATTCGAAACCACGCATGAAAACATTTCAGTAATAAATGAAAAAAAAATTAATTGTTAGCAATGCTACAAGAAGTGGACAGTTCGCCATATTACAGTAAAGCTCTATGGTCTTCATGGGAACACGGTATCACTTGAAACTGTTGGCATTTTGACTTAACCAGTGTACCTATAGCATCCTGCACTAACAGTTGCATATGAAAACGCTAAATGTTCTATGGGCGCCATTCTAGAACACACGCTAGAAAATATTTCAATGCGGTTTTTAACGATGTTAATTTTATTCTTCAAGACTTTTACGCCGATTTATAACGGCGAAGAAAGTGTGAATCCTCTACTATACATCTGCGTTGAAATATAGTAGCCAAAGTAACCAACTGTGACTAGTAAAAATGCGGCAAAGAAGCAGAATACCGCTTCATGACATGGGGAGGATTTTGCTGCTGTTTTAGCAATCCTAGCTGACTGCTTGGAAAAGGAAAAATAATTAAACCAGAGTAACGGATGTATTTAATTGATTTATTAATCAGCATTTTAGCGAATTTTACAATTTCTGTGCCTGCTTGAAATCAACATAATTGTCAAATTTCACATTATTATAATCCCATAAACACCATTTTTTAGGGTTTCTATTTCATCATATTGGCAATGTTTTATAGTTACACAGAAGGACGATCATATGATTAGAAAATAATGCCTCTGGCGGTAGAACAAACGAAGAAAGACGTATATATAATGTGAATTACAAAATTGACACGCTGTCAATATACAAAAAGTGCTCTTTCATCAAGATAATTTAATTATTGTAAATAGTTACCTTAAAGCTTTACCTACCGAAACTATGATCTCTGAATCCCATCATTTCTACATTTTGCACTTTGCCGTCAATAGTTATTTTTGCATTTATTGTTCCCATTTGTTCGTAATGTGTTTGATGCGCTCTGAAAAGAAACCATAGGAATTAATTGAATATGTAAAGTTTTCATTAAATATGTGCTATAGAAAACTAATTAAATAGTTAAATTTAACGCTGAAACTTACTTTTCCAAAGTTTCGAAAAATTCCTTAGTCCATATTTCCCTTGCTAATGCTCTAGCCAAAGCACTACGATCGGAATGAGTATCAACCACGAAATAGGGCATATCGGACGTAAATACACCTTCGAATTTTACATTGTGCCATCGTTCATTGTGTTCTTCGCCTGCCCTATTTACAAATCATTAATGTTATTTTGAGGTACACATTTTGAATTAACATCATACCTTACCACATTTTGCCCTCATATGCTATATCCCACTGTCTCATTGGAGAAACTGGAGTAAAGGAAATTCCGCCACCAGCAAACGAACTTTTTAATGCTGTATTGGCATTCAATTCAGTTCTCGGCATATGTTCGCTATGCAGAAGTCCTAATTCTGGAATCTGCAACAAATATTATTCAGTTTTTGCAAATAAAAATGTGTGTTTTGGAAATCGATTGTTATCCATGGGTTATGAAGGAATCGGTGATTCATTTACAGTTTAAAGCTTCCAAATGGTCGAATATTCGCGTTATTATATAATTTTTATTATACAATTTCTTTTTTAATCATTGATGGCTAACTACATTCAGTCAAAAATTCTTCATTTTGTATCACTCTTTCTAAATATTCGTTGCTTGTCTTTATCGAGTTCTTTAGAGCTACCTATTTAATAATTGCTGTTGACATGCCAACTTACCAGCAAATAAACTAATCCATTAACTTTTGCATTGTGCCTGCGTTCAACACCACCAACAAAATAAAATCCAGCTTCCGATACACCATGGTAGAATACAGCATCAAATGCCTAAAGAACACAGCTTTAATAAACACGAAGAAATTTTTAAAAAAGTACCTAAACATAGTGGAATAATACAAAATGTAATTATTATTAGTTAATTGTATATAAAATGTAACATCTGGAATAATGCTTAAAGATCGTATGGAAAATGTAGAGGTGGGTCGAATTTTGTTTCACACACTTTTTATATAAAAGTGATATTTGATACTTCATCTCCTCTTTTGTATAACTATATAAGTACCCTTTTCAATATTTCCAATAAGATTATAGGTATCATAACGTCCTTTTTGAGCAAAATATAAAGAAAGTGAAACAAACATTAATTGCGTGCTCTTCCATAAAATATGGTTCATTAAGTAGTTGAAACTATAATTTTTTTTTGCAAATATAAATCGTATTTTTTATTTATAGTTCTAGGGTAGCGGATACTACAGAACATATTAGATTAATGTTACCATAAACTGAGGAAACTGGCATATTTTTCGCGACTTATAAATATAGACTGGACGTACTAGGTTGAAATTACGACGGAGCAAAGAAATAATGTAAACATCACGCAGTTACTGAATAGCACTATTCATATGGCGACCTGCAACATCTGTTGTTGTCGCGAAAATTATAGCAAAAAAAGTGGATTTACAGCTAAATTCCTTTCAATAAATAAATATTGTATTCACAGATGAATCGTCATTTCCATTAAAAGGAACGCGCCAATCCTTCTGTTGTTCGATATTGGGCTCGGGAAAATCAGCACAGATATTTTGTTAAACACACCCAATATCCCCAGAAAGTGAATTTATTGGTGGTACGTTAAGTGTGGACAAAACCTCGATATGCTACAAAATCAGATATGTACTTCTCGCCGTTGATAATACCGGAATAGATCGGGTAATTATTTGGTTCCAACAGAATGGTTGTCCTGCACATAATGCGGTCAGAGTAAAGCATTTTTTAATGAATACTTTTCCTGATCGTCTCATTACTGGAACAGGAAACATTCGTTAGCCTTCGCGATCTCCTGATCTATCGCCAAACGATTTCTTTTGTGGGGATACATCAAAAATAGAATATACTTACAGTGCACAAGCTGGCAGGCTAGAAAACATAGATATTTTGAGAAGGGTAATCATAGAGGCTTTTGAATCAGTAACAGTCGATGTGATTTGTAATGTGCGAGAATTTTTTTTATGATAGGCTCGGACAATGCCTTGCTGCTGAAGGTAGCATTTTTGAGCTTATGCGAACACATTTTATTTTTTAGTATTGTTTAGAGTATATTTTTTATTTTCATTAGAATTGCGTTCTTAGTAAATTTATAGAATAATTTACTAAGAATTAATGTTTAATTAGAATTGTACTTTTATTTTCCTACTGCGTTGTATACGCAATATAATAAAAATCGCAGAAGTATTTTGAATTGTCATTTGGTAAATATGTATTTACGAAGCGTGTGATGCTTAGATAAATACATGTACTACATCCATCGGCTGACTGTATGCGACTGAAATGCCATAATCATACTTTACTACCGGCACGTCCTGGGCGTTGTTGCCGCTATGCATAGTATACACATATCCTATCCCCAATATGTTTTACACATGCTGTTTATGTATATCATGTCTGGAAAAATACCTGAAAATATTTGAGTCTGCTGAGTGAATAGGCCCTGCTTATAAGCATATTAACTATTAGTTTGATATTATTTTGATTGCCCGCTAATAAACACTATTAATTTTAGCGAAACATCTATTGTTCTATATAGTTGGCCTAATTTCAAAACCATGCCTATTTTCGAAACCATGCCATGCTTCATTTTCTGCTGCAAACTGTTTCTTATCTACGTTTTCTAGGATGATTAATTCTGTTTTCCATTACTTTCAAATGATGATCTGTCATCAGTGTTTTTTACTGCAGCCGGTGCAACATCTAAAGTTTCTCTGCATTCTGATGTACCATACTTATTCAGTCCCTTTACAACTTCAAGGCTTATTGAATGAGGTGATTTCCAGTTATTACAGTTATTTTCAGAAAAAAAATTGTTTGCATAATAATTATATACTCCCTCCGTCCGAAAATATGGTATACATTTTGTAATTTATTTTTGTCCGGATTTATGGTATACATTTACAATTTTATTTAAGTACTAGAGTATTAAACATAATTACAAATAAAATTTAATTGATGAGGGATCGAGCTTTGTCTATGGCTTCTTGGGAACACACTAAACTAGATGGTAAGCGTCCTTCACGCCGAAGCTTGGCCTTATTGATGTGGAGAATCTTATACGAATTTCCTCCTTTAATCAACATAGTTGATTCCATACAGCTCTGCAATGTTAGAAAAACATTGTCAAGGGTCTCTCTGTCTAAATTGTCAAAGGTTTTTTTAACACATTCGATCATTTCATCAATTGTATGTGGCGAAGCTTTATGTTGCAAAGATTGTATGGAATTGAAAAAGCCAAGATCCAAAACGTTTAAATGGGGACTGTTTGGTGGTTGTGATTTAAACTGAATAGACAAGCCATCTGTAGAACCATGAGCCAGAAGTTCTTCATCGTCGTCACGAGCATGAGGTTTTGCATTATCTTGTTGTATATACATATATCGGCTTTTTTCTTATGACATATGGGGAACTTTAACTTGACCGCCGGAATGACATTCTCAAGAATCATTTTTCTACATTCTGCTGAATTGACGGACTCCACATTTTTTGTTACCAAAGTTCCTTTAGGTTTATTTTTCGAGTTTCGTTTGGCCGGTTCTTGATAAACAAAGGGCCATATACCAATTTTTCCATTAAAAAATTGTTGTCGATGTGGATCGAAACGTGGTCGGGCGACAGCAGCCATAAACATCACTTTGGTTATAAAACGTTTGCTCTTGCAACTTCGGTAGGGTTCTTCCTCGTCTATCATAATGTAATAAGAGCGCTTGTTTTGCGTTGAATAAAACCATTTTTCGTCTATGTGGATATAATCGTACAAATCTTCAAAACGTCCATCCGATATCACTTTCGACAAGCAAAACTTTAATCTCTCTAACTTGTTTTGATCTGTTAACAAAGGTTTAACAGTAGAAGATATACGCTTTATTTTCTTTCCTCGTTTATAAATGTCGAACAATGTCGACTTTGGAATATCGACAGCACAGGACAGACTACGAATTGACGTTCGACGATTGAAAGCAACTTCCTTAACTTTGGTTAACTGTTCAGAATAATCTTTACGTTTCCGTCCACATTTATATTTCTTGTTTGATGTAACATCAGCACAAATTTTACCGTCATTGTACTGTTTTTGAGCCAGTTTCCAAATTCTAGACACGGATAAACGGGTTGCCCCAAATTCAGTTGCAACTTTATTTATACTGCCGTGCTTCAGCTTCTGCTCTTCTTTCAGCTGCAACAATTTTTGCAATAGACTATCAATAGACCATGACGTTGCTCACCGGTTAATTGCTTGAACTTGGAATTCCATTTCAATAAGCTTATTTCATTACTTATAACAATATCTGCCATTTTGTGAATAGGGCATGTGTAAAATAATTTTTCATGAAATGACGTTTTAACTCTGTTGACGTTTTTGACACAAACCAAATCGGACATCAGCCAACTATGTATTATAGTTGTTTACCTAACATAAGAACTCCCAAATAAGTATATTTATTATAGTTTGTTACTAATGTCTCATTAATTTTCAAAAAAATTTCAAATGTATACCATATTTTCGGACGGAGGGAGTAGTTTTTATTTATATGTATTGTTTCATAATTTTGTATTTCAGTTACCTTCGTGAATTTCAGAATTATCAATATTATTAACTAAACTATTATCATTTGAAATTTGAGGATTGATATTTTCTTTTTCAGATCATCATTTAAAAACTACGATTTTTGCTTATCTAAAATCATAATTTTTGTAGTTCTTAAAGAAATCATTCTAAAAAAGTGAAAACCATAAGTATCTAAAATTTTAAGTCAAACATTTTAATCGAGCTTTCTATATTTTTACAATTTTAAAAACCTGCAAATCTAGCGGTCACGTTATAATCAAAATTATTGATTAAATCTCTAAGGTATCATCAGATGAGCGTAAAGAGGGATTCACACTGACGCAATTAGTTGCAGCGATTTATCGCATGTTACAAGTTGCATGAACGGTGCAATTTTTAAGAGTTGCACGGTTGGTTCACACTGATCAGGAAGTACAACCAATTTTTCACAAATGCAATTTTTTTTTGTGGTACTACCAACATCAAATAATTATATGTCATCATTCCTTTCAATGTATAGTGATGAAAAATAATACATGTGCTTTGGTACATATCATAAGACAGGTTGGCAGCGTAAAAGGTACTAAAAAATCGCATGCAATTTCTTCAGAAAATAGAACACGCTCTAATACGTGCAACTTTTCACAACCGATAAATTGCTGCAACAAATTGCATAGTGTGAACGCGAATTTTCGTGCAACTTTTCATAAAACTGGAATTGCTGCAACTAATTGCATCAGTGTGAACCCCTCTTTATACGACATAGTCATAATTTTTTATAGCCAAATTGAAAGTTTCAATAATTATAAGACTTACGTTACTTACTGTTGGTGAATTTAAATACGCACTTCTGAAGATAACTACAAAAAATATGGCTTACACACCTAACCTACAAAATTTCAAAGGAGGGAAAGTGTGCACGTGTTTATCAGCATTTTTCCGATAATTAAAATTAGTAATATTTAAAAATGATGTTCCCTTCAAAGATTGGTTTATTGCTTTAAACAGAGACATAATTTTTCTTTGAAGAAACCACAAAGTATTGAGTATGCACGTAAAAAGCTTATTCGATATCTTAAATACTGCAATTGTGATTCAAACTTGACGGAAAAGCCACACCTTATCTGGAACTTAGATGAGACAAGCTTTTGCGGAAATTCACACAATGAAGGTCTTCAAAAAGGGATTTCTGCGACTCGTACAAGTTCTTCCGGAAAAGATAATATCACTGCCCTAGTATGGAATGACGATGGAGGTAAAGCCCCACCACTTATCATATTTAAAGGACAACTATATCAGATCAATTTATGGTTCCAGAAAACCCAGCGTTCCATGAAACAAATAACGAACGGACGGAGACATCTATCTTCGAAAATTATTTTAAGAACAGATTTCTAATAATAAATGGATTCCAAACCGTGTCGTTCTCACAGTGATAGAAAATAGCGAGGAGCGAAAACATTGTATTTTTAAAACTTCCTCCGCATCCTGCCACCAACTGCAACTGCAAAGTCAAACATTTAAGAAAGTAGTACCTAAGCACTTCCTCTAGTTCACCTTATACGTTTCTCAGCGAAAATGTAAATAAATGTTTAAGTAAATAATTAATATGACTTAAAAAATATTGACCGTTATGTGGTACGTGAGATTTTTTAGATAATTCATATTTTTAAATTTATAAGGAAAGTTTCGAGAATGTTGCATATAAACGTGGAGATCGTGAAGGTAATGAAAAGATACAGATACAGAATATTTCACTGAAAAAGTGTGTGTTCATAAATACAAAGTCCGCCAGGATGAGATAATGGGATAATTAAAGAGTCGGTTATTTTTATGAAATATTTTCTAAATTACTGATTTTGGTGATAAGGTACATCACACGTGAGAAACTTAATAACGACTATTTTCGTAATATAAATACATATCATTTTACGTCTTCTTACCAACGCCTAGCAACTTTTACACAATTCCATGATTTCCGTGAGGCATATTTTATTGAATAATTACGAATTACGAAATAATTAAATTAGGAGTTATTTTCTTGAGTTGCAATATTTATTTTAATTGAATGTCCCTTGTAGGGTATAAGTATAAAAAAATTGTCGTAAAAGATGTCAGGAGTAACTTAAATCTAAAATATGGCAGTCCCAGTAACCAAGAAATAACATTTCTTTTTCACTGCGGCTTAACGCCTGCTCTATAATATTTGAACTTATTCATAGTATTTTTCATATTCTACGTTTATTAAAAATTCAATCAAATTCTGTTTAAGATATATAATAATTAGCGTAGTACCAAAAGATTTAATAAACAATTTCTTAAACAATCATCAAAATCTAAATTTAAAAAAAAAATAAAAAAGATATATCTATATATATTCTATATAACTAATTTAATTATTAATTACACTAGCGAACAAACTTAAACTTTTCGTTCTGCCATGAAATGAGGTACGTTTATTTTAACAATCTCATTTGTATTTTAATAATAATAATAATAGCATTTATTTTCTACCATACAACAAGAATATTGACAAAATAAATAAATAAAAATGAGATAAATACTATGCGTATAATGAAAAACAAACATGAACAGATTTATCTATTTACATAATTTAATGCGTATTTCAATTCTTACAATTAGAAATGCTCTCCCTATCTGAGCCCAACTAAAATATCTTCTTTTAGTTTTACTATTATTACTTTTGGGCTAAGAGCTAAACCAATACTAACGCTTTTTGATTAATTGGTACTTTGTCAGTTACTAACTTAGGGCAAAAATTTGTTGGCCAGTGATATTTACAAGCACATAATTTCATAAGAATGAAAGTAATTTTTTGTTTTTATAGTTTATGTATAAATCGTTGAATTTCTTTTTCATTGACATGTTTTATATGCTTACATATTAGGTACCTACATGTCCTTCACGGACATTCAAACATATGACATATGATAGATATTTTAAATTTAATAATGTATATACATTAATTTACATCACAATCTTTTGCTTATATTTTAATTTGTTTCGAAAAAAATGTTTTCCCCACTTATCAATTTCTTGACCGTTTTTAGGTGAAATAGCAGTACCAATAGTGCAAACGTACGAAATAAAAAAAATAATAAAGATACCTAAGATTTGTGTTTGATATTGAATGTAAAAATAACTGTAGATACAAGAGATACAAAATAAAATAAATAATTTAGGCATACAATTCTTTGAAGAAGTATCAAGTTAACATGTCATTTTTAACAGTATTCTAAAATGGAATTTGTGTTTACATTTTAGACAGTTGGAAAACAACTTTATAACATGAATATTACTAGAAATCACTAAAAACTTGATCAAGTTGAGAAGAAAAATTGAACATGTTCTAAGCCACCAAGTTCTTGGCCAAGAAATTGACCAAGTCGACTTGACAAGTGTAATACACGACTTGTCGTCAATTTTAACTTGATCAAGTTCTTGGTCAAGAACTTGGTAAGTGTAATACAGCCTTTACATTTCTGTTAAAACATGTAGCCGGACCGGAATAAATGAATTTTGTTCGACAGAAACCATTTCACGAGAAAATGTTTTTGATTGCCGAGCTGTCATTTTGGAATTCAGATTTATATATACCTGACATCTTGTATATTATTGTTATTCTTGCTCACATACATCTTCGAAGCTCGTATCTTTAGAGTTTTTTATAGCGTGACGTAGGTCTTTAATGTTGGCGGTGCTCATTCTAATTAAGGAACAATTAGTTCAACGTATTTGAGAAACATTTGTCCTATTATATTTGTAGCAAACTAGAAAACTTACATATCTTATGCGAACTTAAGTATTTGGAAAATAAGAAAGACGAGGTCATATAGAACATTAATGATATTGCTATTTTGTTGTATTATATGTTATGCATCTTTTGTTAGTGGTTATTCGATTTCACTGTTTGTTCATATTTGCTTGTTTTAATGAAGATATCACATTAAATTTCCTACTTGGAAACGTCTTCCTTTATTTCTTCTACCGCCAGAGTCTTGATTAAATATCTAATTTACAGCTATAACATTGGCAATTGATTAAATAGCATTAATAATTTGAAGTTTTAATTCATATTATGTTGAAGTGGATTAGTTTATGCAATAATTTTTAAAATCATTACTGAAAAAGCTTTATACAGTAAAGCCTCTCTTAACGGGCACCTCTCAATATAACGGGCACTTTTTTAGGCACTTTTCTAACATATAGGGAATTAACGCAAAATGACTTCCTAGCAACGGGCACTCTCAATAACGGACACAGGCAGCAAAAATTTCCTCAATTAGCATAATTCTTTGAAATTTGCCTCTTTATAACGGGCACAGTGGGCAAGAAAAATACTGCTCGATAAATTAAATTTGACTTTTTCGCATTTACACGCATTGAAAATGTTTCTTTGCACTAGGTTATTGTTGCACTACGAGTTCTCGGGATTGGTTCCATTCGTTTCGGCATTTTTACTCTTTATTTATATTGTTATTTCCAAATAACACCACTTGCTTCAGCAATTTCCAAAGACAGACAAATATTACCGGAATAATAACTTATCTTACCGTATCTCAAATTCATAAACAATTGGTTCTTATGAAACTAAACTTGGAGTCTGTGGCTTGATACTAAACAAAAACACCTTAACCACACTAAAGCACAAAAAGGCTAAATACGTATTTCGACAACTAAGTTGTCATCTTCAGTAGCACCGATTAAAAATCGCATTGTCTACACACCGTAGCGTAGCAGAACAATACAGTGTTGTTCTTCTACGCTACAGTGTGTAAAAAACGTCGTGTAGTTGTCGAAATACCACGCGATCATTTAAATTCTAAATTATAGCAGGCGGGATTTTTTTTTATTAGGTTGTCCAGAATGTCAATTATTGATTAATTAACATTGTGAAACGTCACTTTGACAATTCAAATTGTAAATTAGTAGTTATATACCAACTTAATTTAAATTTCACAGCCTGCTCTAATTTAGAATTTAAATGATCGCGCGGTACGTATTTAGCTATTTAGCCTTTTTGTGCTTTCGTGTGGTTAAGGTGTTTTAGTGTTTTTGTTAAGTGGTTCTTAGAAATACAGATTGTAACAAAGAACATACATATAAATATCATATTATGTACCAATAAAAGACAATCTATTAAAGGGACTACAACGACTTATTTTATATTTTCCAATAACGGGATAGTTCGACGATTGTTTGCAAACTTCCCACTGTAGTGTACATGTTACCGTGAAAGACCGAAAGTAGTGAATGTCAACATCCGCCGGTGGATGTCGACAAATACCAAATGCCTTGGTGAAAGTCCGAACATTTCTTAATTGTATTATAGATTCGGACTTTTACCGGTATATGTCGACAAACACAAATGAGGTCCGGTGAATGTCGGAAACGGCAGATCGCAACAAGTTTTTAGACGGTTCCAGCATCTTGTTTCAGTTAGCTTTGCCTTCGTCAGTCTAACGCAACGTTTGACAGCCTGCGGGCACGCTCCCTAACCTAATTTAATTTTCTTATTAGAAATTATAATTTGTATTCAATGGCTACTACAGTGAATCGTGATAAGTTTTTTGAAAAGTTACATGCCTTAATTGGAAGTAAACGAGAAGACAATTGTTTTTATTTTTCACAAGAAAAGTACTCTAAAATCGTTTCTGAAGTAATTTCTGCTAAAAGTAAGTGTAGTACACCTTTGGACTACAGACGTTTAAAACATTTTGACATTTTAAAAGTTAGTGATGAAGAAAAGTTAATTGTGCCATTAAAACCAGGAGAAACGAATATCCAGTATTATGTTACTAATGATGAGTTGTTTACAATACTTTCTGAAACTCACATAAGAACAGGCCATGGAGGAAGAACACGAATGCTTAAAGAATTGCAAGTTAGATACAAAAATATTACTTATGAAGTTGTAATGTTGTATTTAAATTTGTGTAAACAATGTCAAATGAAACACAGTGCGCCTAAAAAAGGTATTGTTGTGAAACCAATGGTCAGTTCCGAATTGAACTCTAGATGTCAAGTCGACTTGATAGACTTGCAATCACACAGGGATGGCGATTACAAGTTTATATTGGTATATCAAGATCATTTAACCAAATTTGTCCAGTTACGACCTTTAAAAAGCAAGAGAGCGGAAGAAGTAGCTTATCACCTTCTCCAAATTTTTTTAACATTTGGTGCTCCCGCTATATTGCATTCGGATAATGGTAGAGAGTTCAGTAATCGAGTCATATCTGAACTATGCGCTATGTGGAAAGATGTTAAAATAGTGCACGGAAAGCCTCGTCACAGTCAAACACAAGGCTCAGTTGAAAGAGCCAATCAGGACATACAAAATATGTTAACTGCATGGATGCAAGACAATGATTCAAACAAGTGGTCAGAAGGTTTGCCGTTTGTCCAATTCGCCAAAAACACAACTTATCACGAAGGAATACGCCAGAGTCCTTATGAAGCCCTGTTTGGCGTTAAACCAAAAAGGGGTATAACATCGTCATCACTCCCCCGCGGGCAAATTGCAAACATTGAGACCGAAGAACAGCTAGAAGCTTATGTTGAAGAAAATTTGGGTAGTGACCATATTGAAAGAGGCATGGATAATGAAAATACCATTGGAGCTGATCCGCAACCTGGCACGTCTTCATCTCAAGCACTGACTGACTCGCAACCTAACATGTCTTCATCTCAAGCACTGACTGACCCGCAACCTAACACGTCTTCATCTCAAGCACTGACTGATCCGCCACCTAGCACATCTTCATCTCAAGTACTGACTGAACAACACGAGCTAATTTCTTCAAAAAGAGTAGCTGCAAAAGAGAGTCTTCTACTTCAAGCAACAAAAATGTTGCGAACCTCAAAAAAAAAGTTTCCTCCTGCCCAAATTGGTGATACCGTAAGAATTCAAGTCCCTGATGTCGACCGTGGTCGTACAGACCCTCGAAATGTGTTAGCGGTTGTTGTTGGAATAGAGGATTCAGCCTTTTATAGACTAGCTAACAAAAATGGTACCTTGAAGCAGCTTTTCACCCGTAATCAGTTCGTAATTTGTAAAGAAAAGTTAGTTTCCATGGACGAAGTTTCAACAAAAGAAATGTCGCTAAGAGAAGCAGCTTCTGCTAATTCAAAAAGTGGAGGGCAAGGCTACACACGTTGTAACTGCAAAAGAAAGTGTTCCACGACTAAATGCAGCTGTAAAAGCAAGGAACTTTTGTGCAATTCGAAGTGTCATGGTAGTTTATGTTGTTGCAATGAATAAGATATTGTTATTATTTTTTATATTTCATTTTATATTTTTATGTTCTACTGTTTGTTTTGAGTTCAACAAAGTCTTTTTCCCATATTATTTTAATAAATAAAGACCTATGGAGTTTTTTTTTATTTAAAAAAAAAATGTTTTTAACATACACCATGAGTGCATGCTGAATGTCGACAATCGCCGGTGTAAGTTAGAAATAATGAAATTTCACCAATATTTCGGACATACGTCAAGCAACGTTGAGAATGTTGACATTCACCGGTGAATCTCGACATTCACCAGATTTCGGTCTTTCACAGTAACATACATAAACCTTTTTATTGTACAAAATTCACATTTCTCTGATATGTCGTAATCATTTAGCGTGAAATTCCCGAAGGCGTAACGGAAATAAAATATTTCATAGAATTGTTGTCTTTTACCAGGATCAGCACAAAATTGTAAATTTGAGAAGGGGACAAAACTTGAAAATTCAATTAGTTTAGCACGAGTTACCTAGTTGATAACTAAAATGACACCTAGTAAGAGAAAGTTCCTTACTATCGAAGAAAAAGCGGAAATTATTAAATTTGGCGAAAAGTTTAAATTTAGTACTCGTCAACTCGTAAATTTTTAATTGAAATGTCTCAACCGCCGAGATTATAAAGAACAAAGAAGAAATCCTCAAAAAATTATGTGAAAATGGGGATAAAAGACGAAAAAACAATTTTCCGAAAATTACAAGTGGTGCAATGGATCAGATTGTATTCGACTAGTTCTCCAAAGTAAGAATTAAAAATATACCAATCTCTGGAGTACTTTTAAAAGAAACAATTCTGGAAGTTGCAAAACAATTAGAATTTATGAGTTTTAGCTTCAAATGGATGGTTGGACAAATTTTGTAAAACATTGGTGATTGAAAAATCCAAGAACCCACGATGTTTCAAAAGAGCAAACGTAGATAAATTACCCGTAGAGTGGAATTTCAATAAAAAAATGTGCCCTTCGAAGCATGCAACGGCTCATAGATATTGTAACGTTTTCGGGTTCCAATAAACAACTCGTGCAATTTTTATTTAAAACAGTCTGTATATTTGTATACTTAAAATTATATAACAATATGAAAATATAAAACTAACTTAACACACTTAAACTACTACAATTTAATTATCACAGGTATTTATTTATGTCTATTACTAATATCTCTGTCCGTATTTATGTAACAGCTCTATTTATATCACACAGCACTACTATATTTATTTATTTGGCTACCACTATTTATTTCCACTGTTCCCACGAGACCACTTCTTTATCCTGAACTACTCCGCGATTACTCTCCGTAATTCCGTAATGAAATCCCGTAATGAAATCCCGTAATGAATCAATCCCGGTGACCCAGTCGCCTTATATACACATGCATGAAATGTTCTCGAACAGTACCAGTACATTCGGCAATATACCAGTGGAAATCTAGACTTTTTCTTGCTTACGTCGCACATCTGTGAGATGACTCACTGCATTTACGATATTTACCAGCCGAGAGAGAGATGATTTATGGCTCGCCCGGTCTGCCTTTTTTGCGTGTGACAATTTCGTTTTTATCGCGCCGAGAGATCTGATTCTTTTATTTAATGTAACTCAATTCATCTGCTGGTTTCGTTACAATATTTTAAGATGATGTTGTTGATCGGCCAATAGACAAGTTAGGATACAACCATTAGACTAAGACCGTCATAAGACTTGCAATTGTATATACGGTAGACAGACGTGGAATTTGAACAGGGCAGATCAGATAAAAATGGAGATATGGGAACAATAGTATATTTTGTATCAAGTTTTATAAAACGCCATTTTAGTCATGAGTTTCATTAATCACGAGAGTAACGTAGCGCAGCGAGTGATTACTTAAGGTATTTTGTATTTTATAGATCACCAGCCACTTGTTATCCAATTATATAAATAAAATTAAAACCTCTTTAAAAATACAACATCTCAATAGTGCGCCCATGGGCGATGAGTCATGACTCGCTCGTTGTCCGCGCCCTAGTGATTACTAAAACGAGTGACTAACGAGTTTATAAAACGAGTTTCATACTATACTTTTTCTACGACCACAAATAATCAAAATAATACAAAATTACTTGTGTATTGTCGAACCATGTCGGATTATTTTGACAGATTGATGACAAGTGTCAACCGTCTTGATTGAAAATTTCACTTGATTTTTTTATTTAAAAACCTAGAGCTTACTTCAGCCCGTGACTAAAGTACCCGTTGCTAACTTCAGCCTATGACTAAAGTGCACGAAGCCACTGCTCGTCAAGGTGTGTTTAAAAGCCCACTTAGCATCATGGAAACCAATGCGATAAATAGCATTTTAAACGCGAGAGTAGAAAATAGTATATTATGTATCAAGTATTATAAACGCCATTTTAGTCACGAGTTTATAAAACGACTTTCATACTATACTTTTTCTACGACCACAAATAATCAAAATAATACAAAATTACTTGTGTATTGTCGAACCATGTCGGATTATTTTGACAGATTGATGACAAGTGTCAACCGTCTTGATTGAAAATTTCACTTGATTTTTGCATTTAAAAAACCTAGAGCTTACTTCAGCCTGTGACTAAAGTGCCCGTTGCTAACTTCAGCCAGTGTCTAAAGTGCACGAAGCCACAGCTTGTCAAATTGTGTTTAAAAGGTCACTTAACGTCATGGAAACCAATGCGATAAATAGCATTTTAAACACGAGAGTAGAAAATAGTATATTATGTATCAAGTTTTATAAACGCCATTTTAGTCACGAGTTTACAAAACGAGTTTCATACTATACTTTTTCTACGACCACAAATAATCAAAATAATACAAAATTACTTGTGTATTGTCGCACCATGTCGGATTTTTGACAGATTGATGACAAGTGTCAACCAGCTTGATTGAAAATTTCACTTGATTTTTGCATTTAAAAAACCTAGAGCTTACTTCAGCCTGTGACTAAAGTGCCCGTTGCTAACTTCAGCCAGTGTCTAAAGTGCACGAAGCCACAGCTTGTCAAAATGTGTTTAAAAGGTCACTTAACGTCATGGAAACCAATGCGATAAATAGCATTTTAAACACGATAGTAGAAAATAGTATATTATGTATCAAGTTTTATAAACGCCATTTTAGTCACGAGTTTACAAAACGAGTTTCATACTATACTTTTTCTACGACCACAAATAATCAAAATAATACAAAATTACTTGTGTATTGTCGCACCATGTCGGATTTTTGACAGATTGATGACAAGTGTCAACCAGCTTGATTGAACATTTCACTTGATTTTTGCATTTAAGTAACCTAGAGCTAACTTCAGCCCGTGACTAAAGTGCCCGTTGCTAACTTCAGCCCGTGGCTAAAGTGCACGAAGCCACAGCTTGTCAAGGTGTGTTTAAAAGGTCACTTAGCGCCATGGAAACCAATGCGATAAATGGCATTTTAAACACGGGAGTAGAAAATAGTATATTACATACCAAGGTTGAGAAGATGACTATTATTGCCCGAGTGGCGAGATTAAATTCCGAGGCGCGCAGCGCCGAGGAATTTAAACCTCAAGGGCAATAATAGTCTTCTCAACCGTAGTATGTATACTATTTTTTGTACCAGTAGTCTAATTGGACGTTGAAACCTTAATAATTATGAATTAATTTACTCATATATGTAAGAATGCCTATGTAATAAAACTTCATATAAACAAATAAGTAGGCTATATTTTGACAAATAAGCTTTGACATAAATGCTGAAACTAAAAGTCAAGTATTTATTGGATTATTTTTCATTCCATTTATAATGTCTGATGAGTTTCGATGTACACCACCTGAAATGTACGAGACTGCAGAACAGGCAGTTGAGAACTTGCTTCCGCATAAATCTAAACACTTATACATAAAACATATACAGAATTTAAAAAATGGTGTAATTCCAAAAATACAGTAGTAACTTCTGGAAACGTACTTCTGGCTTATTTTCAAGAATATTCAAAAAATAAAAAAGCCTCGACTTTATAGGCGCATTATTCAATGTTGAAAGCTACACTTGGCCTAAAAGAGGATATTAACATATCAAAATGTTTTAAATTAGATGCCTTCTTAAAAAGAAAAATGAAAATTATAAGCCCAAAAAATCATTAGTATTTACTCGAGGAAATTATAAAATTCCTTACTGAGGCTCCCGACACATGTTACATTGCAACTAAGGTAGTATGTTATATATTAATACTTTGAAATTATTGATAATGTAACGAAACCAGTAGACATCCAGGCAGACTTCCGAGCGACAATAAAAAGTGGTTGTAAATCATCTCGACGCGACTGGTAAACATCATAAAATAATAAATCATCCATTTGCGTTGTACTGCAAAGAGACAGAATGTCTCTTGTATGTTCTACAAAAATCGAGAAGAACACTGGCGTTTATCTGGTGTGTTCCAGATGTTTCGAACGCGTATATAAAAAGGCAGTTGACCGATGGATGAGTAATTACGGAATAAGAAGTTCGCGGAACAGACCAAAGTAGAAATAAATATAAGAAATAAAATAGTTCTTTAAGTGGTAGCCGAAGAAAAGACATAAATATTAGAGTGTTATATAAATAGAAGTGATATAAATACGGTGCAGTTTTTATTATAGTGCAATAAAGATATAAATATTACAGACATATAAATAGTACTGGTAAATAAATACATGTGTTAATTCATATATAGTAGTTTTAAGTGCGATACGTTATTTTTATATTTTATATTGTAATCAATTTTAAGTGTACGAATATACAGACTGTTTTAAATAAATAATTGCACGAGTTGTTTATTGCGAACCCGAAAACGTTACAATTGGTGTCAGGTGTGGGGGTAAACAATATAAGTGCAAATAAATAAATAAATAAATGGCTACCAAACCTTTGGAAGAACTAAAGGTCTCCGAGTTAAGGGCAGAATTAAAAGAAAGGGACGCAGGTACGTCTGGAAAAAAAACAATTCTCCTGGATCGGCTTCGTGACCTTTTAATAAATGAAGCTCTAAGAAATGAAATTGCAAGTAATTCAAAACAACTCGAGGAAGACATTCAAAAGAATTCATCGAATGGGAGACAGGAATTTTCTGGGGCCATCGAAGCCGTGGAACAGAAAGTTGAGGAGCGCGTGTTCGGAATGGGGGACGAGTTTGGGGTTCAGCTTCAGTTGCCAGCGATGAACGACTGCGGTCCCCATGACGCCTCAAGCGGAAGCCTGGAGATCTCCCGAACAGCAAAGACAAAGGTAAAACCTCCCACCTTCGATGGGAAGACGTCATGGATGACGTACCTGAAACAATTCGAAGCCGCTGTAGGAGCAAATGGATGGACGTCCCCAGAGAAAGCTACTGCCCTGATTGTGTCAGTAATAGGAGAGGCCAGTGACGGCATTCTGCAGACCTTACGTCCGTAAGAGTGTCAAGACAACCTTAAATCAATCAAGCGTCTTAAGATGAAGTATGGGCATGCACACCTGGGACAGGTAGTCCGACGATTAGAGAATAAGGTGCAACCTAAGAGAAGAACGCTCCGATGCTGGAATTGGAAATGGAATGGAGATGGAAATGGGCCATGCGCATAGTAAATGCGGGAAGAAGCCCAAGAAAACCATAACGGAGCAGCGGAAAATGAAACGGGTCGATGAGAAGAGGCAATCGTCGACCCAGTATCGAAGAGCCTCAAAATAAATAGCGCGAATTGCATCTGTGCAACACCAAAACGCTGATGCTGTTGCAAGGAGACCACGTCCAGAAGACTGCAGGCATAGCAACCGACTAGAAGAAAAATCGGCCAACACATTTAGAACTACCGTGGTTGACGATCAGTGGCAACCTGACAATTTGCGGATCGGTCAAGAAGCTGATGAAGACCTTGGTTCATTGATGGTTTGAAAAGGTACTGGTCGCGGACCGGCTTGTCAAGAAGTAGCTCCTCGTTCCCAGGGACTGGAATCCTGCGGATCTCAATGGGACTCTCTGAAGGTGGAGGATGGCCTACTCAAGCGTGTTGTGGAGAACGCCAATGGAGAAGACTACGCCAGCGGACCCAGGCGAAGATTGGAGGATGTCCACGAGCGAGTACGCCATCATACTCAGGATGCCAGCGACAGGACGAAGAATCGTTACGACGTGCAAGCCGAGAGAGGTAGTTACCGAGAAGGAGACCTTGTTTGGTTGTGTGGTCCTCAACGTCGCCGAGGCCTGTCCCCAAAGCTCCAACAATACTGGGAGGGACCATGCGAAATACTAGAGCGAATAGATGACGTGGTTTATCGCATAAGACTAACACCCCATAGTGAGCCAGTGGTGGTGCGTTTCAACCAATTGGCCCCATACCATGGACGTGACAGCGGTGAAGTGGCGGATGTGCGACAAATTACTGGAAAACCTAGAGAGCCAATTTATGGGAATCCCTTGTCGATTCACGAGGACGAGCACTCGAGCAAAATATAAGGAGGCTGGCAATTCCGAAACTGGGCTGCGGATTAGACCGTTTGGAATGAAGAACCGTAAGAAACATGCTGGAGGCAGTGTTTCGGTATACTGGTATGGAAATGGTCGTGTGCGGCTGTCGGCCCAATCAGCCCGTTGTGCAGCCTGGGACGGTGGATTGCCATTTCCACAAGACGGCTGAGTGCACCCGTGGGTCCCGGTGTGGATTTCGTCATTCGCCAGCGATAAGAACATGGAATAGCGTGTTTCGGGACGAAAAGCAGTTTTTAAGAAGGGGGCAATGTAACGAAACCAGTAGACATCCAGGCAGACTTCCGAGCGACAATAAAAAGTGGTTGTAAATCATCTCGACGCTACTGGTAAACATCATAAAATAATAAATCATCCATTTGCGTTGTATTGCAAAGAGACAGAATGTCTCTTGTATGTTCTACAAAAATCGAGAAGAACACTGGCATTTATCTGGTGTGTTCCAGATGTCTCGAACGCATATATAAAAAGGCAGTTGCACCGATGGATGAGTAATTCCGGAATAAGAAGTTCGCGGAACAGACCAAAGTAGAAATAAATATAAGAAATAAAATAGTTCTTTAAGTGGTAGCCGAAGAAAAGACATAAATATTAGAGTGTTATATAAATAGAAGTGATATAAATACGGTGCAGTTTTTATTATAGTGCAATAAAGATATAAATATTACAGACATATAAATAGTACTGGTAAATAAATACATGTGTTAATTCATTTATAGTAGTTTTCAGTGCGATACGTTATTTTTATATTTTATATTGTAATCAATTTTAAGTGTACGAATATACAGATTGTTTTAAATAAATAATTGCACGAGTTGTTTATTGCGAGCCCGAAAACGTTACAATAATTTATAACCCTGTAGACTGCTCTTGTAATTGGTGTTGCTGGTGCATGTCGAAGAGATGAGCTGTGTAATTTATTAATTTCTGATGTCATCATGAAAGATGACATCAGAAACTATCAATTTTTATAAATAAATTAAATAATTCTTTATATCTGTAATAGTTACGTGTTGTATTGTTTCCATATTATACATATTTTTGTTACATAACCTAAAATAGAGTTATTTATTTTACATCTATAATAGTTACGTGTTAGGATATTGTTTCTAATTATACTATCATACATATTTTGCTATTGTTGACATAAAATACAGTTAATTTTTTTACGTTAGAGGTCGAGTTTTATAAGTTTTAGATTTTAGGTATGATTTGTGGTATACCGATCTAAATAAAAATAAACTACTATGAATTTTGACGGTTGACAACTTGACATACATACTACTGCGACTGCATGGTTGCAGCATTCATTTTATTTGTTTTCATTATTTACCTAGGTGAATAATATGCCCATTATTTACCTGTTATTAGTTCTAGGTCGAGAAATGACATTTCGTGGCGCTTTATTATGTGTAAAAATGCTATGATTTTTTACTACTGGTACAAAATAGTAGTTTATACAACGAGTCAATAATGACAATAATAAAAATAAAATATATTACGTAACACCTACGTAGAAAAAATAGATCCATACTTAGGGCAGAATGAATAAAGAAAAAGCTTCTCTTTTTATTAAGCGAGGCAGTTATCAAAAACTGTTTAATATGGAATTACATTGGTTGAGGCGGCTAGGTAGAAAATAGAAAACGCGAAAGGCCGAGGCGTAAATGAACGGATGACGTCATGGAGACCTTGGAAGCTTTGAGTATATGTAAATTATCATAAAAAAGCAGGAATAATGTAGTAAAAAAATGTATGGGCCTCAAAGGTCTGTAAAAAGCTATATTTAAATAAAATTTTATAAATTCAGACGTCAATCGTATAGTATTTAATATTTGTGCTTCGAGTTATACAAGATTGCTCAAGAATCAGTTTAGAAATCAGTATTGTATTGTAAAATGGAAAGCTCTTACAACAGAGTTATAGAGGCGTCAGATGTATTTCGTCATTGCTAATATGTTCAAAATTATGCCTTATTAACAAGATTAAATAATCAATCCCAGCACAGTTTAGGGTCAACTAGGATCTGGAAGTGTTGTAAACAGTTTCGGTCGTGTTCATTTTTGGTACCTATTTACGATTAGCCCTGGTTACGCCACTGGCTTGAGCAGTAGTATTTGATTTTTTTCTATAAAATCTCAAACAAGCACGTGTGCTCACTATCGTTTCTACAACAGCAAAACACGCATAATAATAAGGTGACCAGCTATTTTTTGTTCAAAAAGCGTACACGTTGCAAGTATTTCATAGGTGAAAAAAAAAGAAGAAAAAACGATAAAAACTTTATTTTCTTTTAAAAACATATTTTTCTTCGGTGTGGATTTTTTTGCTAAATGAGGATGTTCGTCTAATAATGTAGCCACATCCGAACAACTCCAATAATCATTCCCTAGTGAAAATACCCTTTCAACAGCAGCATTAGTGCCTGGACAACATAAGGAAATTTCTATTAAAACTTTTAAATTTTCATGTGGGATATGTTCTACTCTAAAATGCCGAAAGATTTCTACCCATCTTTTGTCAAGTTCTATTTTCTCATCGTTATATTTCTTCAATTTTTCTTCATTTAAATATAAATTTACTCTTCGAATTTCTTCAAAGAGAAAATTGTCATTAATAACAATATCTTTTACTTCCTTTATTACAAATTCGACTGCTGAAGAAACTTCTTTCCATTCAATTTTACTATTTAGAAGAGTCCATTTGAAACAATTTAATGCTCTAAAGTTCACTATCCATTCTTCGATATATTCATAGCAAATTTTATAAAAAATTTTAACTTCTTTTCAAAATTCATTCTTTATTCCGGGATTGGAATCTTCCAAAACGGTCAGTTTATTCTTTAGAATTAGTGGTAAAAATCCATCATTAAATCTTGATTTACATTGCAGTATGAAATCGTTTAATATAATACAAACTTCTGCTGCTGAAATTTTATCTCCTTCAATTTGTAGAGTAATTTTATGAAACAACACGCCTGACTGTGAATAAAATAAAGCATAGGTAGGTTCTGACATATCGTTTTGAAAGAATTTCTTCAAAATTGTAGGACATTTGTCAAGGCTTAAAAAATATGAACGTAGTGGATCATATAACTGCAAAACGCGTTCTAATGCTGGAGTTAAAGCAAGCCATCTGACTTTGGAATAACCAAGCAGTTTTTTGTATTGAACACCAGCCTCTTCACAAAAGTCTTTCAAACTTGCTACCCGTACTGTAAACCGATTGAAATATAAATATATATTTGTAATAATTACTTCCACATCTATTGACATTGAACTTGATGCTGTATTGATGGCATTTGATATAATGTGAGCATTACAACCAATTCCCAAAATATTTCGTTTCAGAAGATCTTGTAATTTTGTGTACACATTATTGACATCTTTACGGGTGCGTCCTCTAAAATTAGTATTTGTGTTATCAGCCGAGAGCGCCAAAATTTTCTTATTCAAATTGTTGTCTGTTATAACTCGAAATAAGTGATTAGACAAAATGTCTGATGTTTCCCCTTCGATTGATTCCAAATTTAAAATCTTAATTTGAATACCGTTCTTAATATCGAAATACCTTACTAAAATTGGATAAAGTTTTATTTCATTGTGATTCGATGCGTCTGATAGAATAGATATACAGGGTGTCTCTAAAAGGTCTTTAAACAACTCTACCACGTATTTTTCGGACCAAAATAAACCGATTTAGCAAAACTTGCCTTAGTCAAAGTTGCTTAGTTTGTGCGCAATACGGTCCTGAAGTTGCAGTTAGAAAATTGTTTTTTTGTTATAAATTTGAAACGGCTGGAGCGATTGCGCTAAATTTTGTCACGTCAAAAGACGTGTACATAGTTTAAAGAGACGTCTAAACGGCCTAAGACACGTGTACACGGCTTAAAGATACATGCACATGGAGCACACAGTATGCGCTGCCGTCCTCTAGTTAATGTTCTCAAATCTTAATTTGATTTTTGAGAAAACGATGCAATTTTTCGAGCCTTACCAAGAGTACCTTTTTTCTTGTACTTAAGACACTTAATCTAAATTTTATAGACAAACTCTTTTTTATCCATTGGCGTAGAAAATGGAAATTTTTTAATATTTATAAACGCAGGTTCTCCGCCTATGGATTGATTACTATCACAATTTTGATACAGAATTTCTTGACTCATAAAACTATGTAAACGTGACAAAATTTAGCGCAATCGCTCCAGCCGTTTCAAATTTATAACAAAAAAACAATTTTCCAACTGCAACTTCAGGACCGTATTGCGCACAAACTAAGCAACTTTGACTAAGCCAAGTTTTGCTAAATCGGTTTATTTTGGTCCGAAAAATACGTGGTAGAGTTGTTTAAAGACCTTTTAGAGACAGCTTGTATATGATACAGACTCCAGATTTTCTGATAGCATTTTCTTGCAGTATTCATTAAATACGCTGGTTACGATAGACTCACATTTTGTTCGCGCACAAGAAAATTTTTCGTCACAAATTTTTTTTAATAATTTAGTAGTGCAGTCCATGCTGCGAAAACTTTGATTATGGATTATTGTGTGAAAAGCGAAAGTAACCTCCATAACTGCCAATTTTTTTTCATTAGTTCCAAAAGTATTCCCTTTAAAAAATATTGTCAGTTTGGATGTTGACGCTGCTGTGTCATGAGACGTTTTATGTACTTTAGTTTCAATGTGTGCCGTTTTTGCACTACGTCCATGAATTGCAATTGAAAATTCCCTATTGTAGATTGTGCATTTAACCAAGGAGTCATCATTTCGATTTTTAACTACAATGAACGGAAACTCTTTTTTTAAATTTTCGTTTAAACGATTTTTCCTTCTTTTGTTATCGCTCATATTTGAATTAATAATCTAAAAATTATATTAGTAATATATTTTTTATTTTGATTTTAACTAAATATTATAATCTGATATTATTTAAGGAAAATGAAAATGAAACTATAATATTAATACGTACTTACATGCAACTTCACCTTCACTAGATAAATAAAATAAAATTTTATTTTATTTTGTACACCTCAAATCTTGTTAACTTGAACAAAAAGTACGAAATTGTTGGTTTTTTCTAACCTCAAATTAATTAAACAGAATGGGAATTCCCATAAAACTTTGCCGTACATACTACGCATGCGTCAAGACTGTCAAGCATGCCGTACATACTGCACATCAAAGATCAGCCTGGGGATTACGTACACAAATATTGGAGAGACAGATATATCCATCTCTTTTCACAAATGTAATTTTGACGTTGTTAGAAAAAGAGATCTGTAGTATCTATCTATCTCTCCAGGTACATAATACGGCCTCTCAATTGTGCCGGAAACGGCAGTCATATGTGCGCGCGAAATTAAAATCACTGTCAAACTCGTGTCTGGTGTTTGCCCTGTCCTCTGACGTGCCGGAAACGGCAAGCAATATGCGCGCGTGAAATTCAAATCACTGTCAAAATAATTTTAAATATTTAGTTAATAACATTGAAATAAAATAATCTAAAAAAATGTTTTAGAAATACAAATGAGTATAAAATTATACAAATGAGTACTTTCAGAGTACAGGATTTGAAAAGAGTACAGTTTGCGAAAAAAGAGTATAAAACTCAGTAAATGAGTATAGTTGGTCACCTTAATAATAAGCATCTTGCGTAAGAGTACACTTATAACAATGATAAAAGTCTATGACGAGTATGGTTTAATAGCGTGGTAATAACCGTCTAGACCTATATAATAGATTATTTAATGATATAAAGTATCAAATAGGCAGCCCGAATAATAATTTCAATATTGTAAATTAGCTATCTTTGCCCATATTTTGTAGGTAAATCATATAACAATAACACATAGGCGAGGCGATATTCTATAGTCTATGTAAGAACACCTGATTAATTATTATGCTATTCCAGTACTTCTATGTATGTAATTGCATTTATTAACTTTTCCAGTGTCATCTGTAACTAAAACGCATTAGTAGATCAAGAAAACACGGTAGCACATCCTGTAAATGATTATTTTTCTTATCTAACTTGTATACGTTGAAGAGATACTGACCGAGTAAAAGAGTAGGTAATGGTATTTTTATATCTTGTGCTCTGATCTGATACACACAGGAGTACGCCATATCAATAAATAACACAAATATGTTAAATACATATGCAAATATAGAAAGCTAGGATTACGTTTAGTATGTTTATTTACCTTTTTATCAGACGACAGTTGTTGAATTTGCTCTATCTTTTCTATGCTATCAACACCGTAGCCCATTCCACCCTTCTTGCGAGACGAAAAGTTTCGCAATTTGAGTATTATTAGCATAGCAACATATTTCAAATAAAACCATCTTCCTTCGACGCTGTAAATGCCCAGTACACGCTTAGGCGTTTCTCTGCTATTTTTTAAATAAATCCATGTTACTGATGATATAACAATTGATATTAGTATAAGGTACATTATTTAAACAGATTCTAACCTCGAGTGTTTGGAATATTCTCCCAGGTTAGAAAAGTGTGATAAATTTCGATAAGATACCTCGATGTTATGCAAAAACTACTTGAAACATCTGGCATGTATATTTTAAGTACCTACCTGTCAGTTTTGAACATTTTTATCTATTCCGCCTATCTTGCTTGTGTTATAATTTTATTATTAATAGTATTCTTTATTCAATGAAATTCTAGATTATCTATCTGTAATTATTGACCTTTGTAAATGTGTCTGTGTTTACTTATAATTTGATTTAAATAAAGTATAAAACATAGATTAGAAAAGTATGTATGTAGGTACTACATTCATATCTTTATATCGAGATTGCACTTGTGACTATCGTCCAGTCTCGATTCATTGTAATATTGCAAAAACTTTTGGAAAATGTCACCAATCTTCTTTCTGTCACTTAGTCTTGTTGCGCACCGACTTCTCTAAAGGTTTTCCCTGGTTAAATAATAATAATATCCTGTTGGATAAGCTATCAACAATTGGGATCTCATAGAATCTTCTTTTATTTTTTAGATTTTATTTGGCACACCGTCAAGAATTTGTTTCAGTTGATGATTAATAATCATACATTTTTAATAATGATATCACTAAATCTTTCGATGTAGACTACCTGGTGTATGATAAGTAGGTATACGTAGATAATCTGGATAACAGTTTAAAATTACAAGCCAACCTTGTATGTGCATGGCGTATACTAAATGATTGACCCTAAACATTGTGACGAACTTTCGCCCGTCAGTGTACAAAAATAACGTAAAAATACATATTAAGCAATAACGTTGATTTTTGGCTTAAAAGATTCGATATTTTTGTTCAAACGCAAACCCTCAATCAAAAATTAATTAATCATGTGTAAATATATTAATTATCATTTAAAAGGATAATGGCTTTGCCATGGTATATATGACTGTAAGCATATATATTGCTGTAATGTTGGTATTCGGCGTATGCAGTTGCACGTGATCATGGCGTGTATTTTGTTAAAAATACTATTTTCAAGTATTATTTGTACACAAGAGCGCGAGGGAAAATTTTATATGTAAAATTGTCATTTATCCAGTCATCACGTGCATAGATGGTCATTCGACATTTGTTCAGTTACGACGTAAATAAATGGGTCATTTGTCCTGACACTTCAAGGAATAAATGATCATTCCACTCGTGGTGCACTCACCGACAAGAAAATCACGTTTCCGATTTCCGTAATTATTTGTAACGTGCACACACGGTTATAAGTAATTAACTTCTTTCCTGTTTCCCGTAATTATCTATGAAGACGCACTCGTTATTGTATGGATAATTCCCGTACTCCCCAAACAAAAGGTCTGTGCACCCACGAGATCATTTGTCACATTGTCTTTAATCCTTATATATTTCATTTTCCGTTCGTCATTTTTACGTGTATCAAATAAATTTATTTCCTAGAAAATAACATCAACATTCCGCGAAATCATTTTAGAATATGCATATATCGATCAAAGCCGTCAGAGATTTATATACCATACCGCACTTCCATAACTGTTTATTTTAAAATTGTCGTATTTTGTAATATGATAAATCTAAATTCTAAATATATATCTTAATTCTCTATTTATGTTTTTCTGCAAGTCGTTTAATTTCAATTTATACTATATTTTAAACTTATGTAAATAAATCGATTAGCATTTAACCATGTTGATTTATATAAAATTTTGTAGATATTTATTAATTAATAAGAAGCTCTTAGACCTACTGTTTCATTTCTCCGACAGAAGCACCCACAGAGCAAGACGTAGATTCTCCTTTCTCACACAAAGCATTGGTATTAATTAAGCCTTTTCCACAAATATTTATTTTAAAGTTGACGGATGTCATTGGCATACCGCAAAGTTGATATGTTGTAGTGGTTTCTATTGGACAGCTTGAAATATAGGCGAATTGCGTCGTCTCGAATATTTTTATCCAACATATTTAAAGAGAGAATTGTTTGATCCGGAATTTTACTCTTAATACTTATTTAGCATGAGCTGATGATTCGAATATATACCGCGAGATCAAAAATTATAGTGATAAAAAGGTTTGCCATGGAATGTAAAACGTCTGTCTATAGTGGATCGGAAATGTAATATTGGTTGCATAGCACATAATTTAATAAGCCAAAGATGTCCGAGTACTTATTACACATAGGGTATATATAATAAATATTTGAAATAATAACTCAATATCTAAGCATTCATTTATGATCATATATTTACACATTTGTAACCGCGGGAAAGATTTTTACTAGAATAACAATTCATTGTAATGTGGGTTGCCTAATTTTAATTTATTTTATATTCATTTAAAACAAAGTAAAGAATAGTTGAACGAAAAATAAGTGCAGGACGGGGTAGCTTTTTATTCAATTTATAACGTGAACTAAAGCAAACAAATCTGCTACAAAGGATTTTTGAGAAAATTTGTTTTTAATATTTTGACATATTAATTAATATTCTTTAATCCGATAATTTTTTTCTAAATTTGATTTTTCAGCGGGGTAGATTACTAAATTCTTCATGAGTTGACGTTGAAAGGTTTTTTCTAAATTCAAAATCAACAAAAATATCTTGCATCTAAAATCTGCTATTTTTTCATTGTTGACAGATCCACTATATAGACCCCTAAATATTTGTCATATAGTTTCTTTCTGACATCCAAGATGTCAGAGAGAACATGAAGTTAAGACAAACGTTTTACATTCTATGGCAAACCTTTATCAATATAATTTTTGATCTCGCGGTAGTTAGCGACATTAGGCGCTTCGTTTTACTAGAGATCTGAGCTGAGCTAAAGTGATGTGTGTGTCTCTGCTCACTTGAAGTGAGGAAGGTTCTGATCAACCTCACTTCGTCTCAGTCAGCTGATTACAAAAGGAACGCGTCAAAATATAATCTCAGCTAAAGTGAGGTGATATTATCTGAGATTTATGTCAAAAGGAAAGCGCCTATTGTAAAATATCAATGACGTAACTTTAAGGTGACAACTGTCAAAATTTTACTTAATCTTAATATTTATAATATTGCTTATTTTATTTTAAAATCTAGTCTAAGTAAGAATTTAATTGAAGGTACGGCATTACTTTTAGGTAGGTATATAATCAATGTAGGCACTAATTTTTTTCTTGTATACACGTTTATTCATTATAAATCCACCCAGCTTTTATCATCGTTATTATTGCATATACAAAAAAATGTTTCAAATAAAAGTTGTGTGGCTCAGACTGAATTTTGTTTGCATGCTATCAAAAACACAGTGGCGTGCAGATACAACGGTATAAAAAGAAAATAATGTTTTTTTTTAATGGAATTCCCTGTATATTATTACATTTTTATAATAGTAATAATAGCTCACTTTAATAATGTTAACTTTTCCATAGAACAGTAACTACGATATTCGACATGTAATAACTCGAAAACGGTTTAAGATAACGGTATCATATGGTAGATTTCTGAAATCAGAGTAAAAAGACCATTATAAAAATGTAATAATATACATTTCATTAAAAGAATACCCTGTATATTATTACATTTTTATAATGGTCTTTTTACTCTGATTTCAGAAATCTACCATATGATACCGTTATCTTAAACCGTTTTCGAGTTATTACATGTCGAATATCGTAGTTACTGTTCTATGGAAAAGTTAACATTATTAAAGTGAGCTATGAAAATGACAACTATTGTGTTTGATAACTGCCATTTCCTTAATAAAATAGTCAAAATGGAAATGTTATTTATCAAACACAATAATTGTCATTTTAATAATGTTAACTTTTCCATAGTACAGTAACTACGATATTCGACATTTAATAACTCGAAAACGGTTTAAGATACCGATATCATATGGTATATTTTTGAAATCAGAGTAGAAAGACCAATATAAAAATTTAATAATATACAGGGTATTTCATTAAAACAAAAACATTTTTTTCTTTTTATACCGTTGTATCTGCACGCCCCTGTGTTTTTTGATAGCATGCAAACAAAATTCAGTCTCAGCCACACAACTTTTAATTGAAACATTTTTTGTATATGCAATAATAACGATGATAAAGGGTGCGGGTAATTTATAATGAATAACAGTGTACATTAATATTTTATTTTGAAAAGATAAAACAATACATTTAACGAAGATATTTGCTGCAATATGAAAAAAAAACAGTCTTCACCTATTTTATTCCTATATCTCTACAAAATGCGTCAATGCGATTGCAAACTCTTATTATTTTGAAAATGAATAAACAACTCCGTGAACGATGTTAATTATAATGAAGTTTCGTGTATAAAATCAAGTTGCGAATCGTGCTGCGGAGGCGTACAGTATGCAAAGAAATCCAATCCTGTTTTCTCACCATCTTCTAATGTCTGTGGAAGATGTTGATTTAGAGTTTCCGGCAAGAGGAGGGAACACAATCCACCGACCAGCAACATTGTGCCCATAATTATTAATGGCAATATCATCATATCCGATCCCTGTAAAACAATGAAAATTACGTAATTAGGTGGATAATGACGTTATGAAACGAGTAGATTAAATTATTATCTTATAATGCAAATAGTATTATGTCTTTCTGTTTGTGATGGAGTTTTTTTTTTGTATTTCTTTTTGACATTCCTGCATTTCTTTTAATTGCAGCAATAACGATATCTATCGGAAGTATTAAATAAATGTAGTTTTCTTTCAGTATTGGAAAGCAGTTTAAGAGAATAAAGTATTAAATTGGAAACGAATTTAATACATTAAATTGTTATTAAACGTACAGTAAATATTTGTAGAATAATAGTATATTTTGCAATGAGCATTTAATGAGAGCTATTAAGACACGAGAATGAAAATTACAATACGAGCCGAAGGCGAGTATTGTAATGAATACCAGTGTCTTAATAGCCATTAAATGCGAGTTGCATACACTATTTTTTCTACGACCACATAATAAAACATTATTTTTTGAACATTCCATTTCATAAATTGAGCGTAAAACTTTCCGTACGTTTTTGCGAATTTAGCTGGTAATAAATTGTTCGTGGCTACTAAGGCTTGTTCCATAACTTCTGCTGGAGTCAAATTTTAAATTTCACTGTCATTATCCCTCATTTTTACCGTTTATATTTTCAAAAAAGCACAACTTTTAACTACTTACTTGTAAATTGCAGTGAACTGTCACATTTAATTAATTTTTATATCTGTCAGATATGCAGTCGCCATATTGAATATTGTTAGAATATTGGAATGTCGCATTCCTATGGGATATAAACTTGGATCGTAATGAAAATCTGTATCGTAATGGACATCATTAAAGTACAGGTTCAGCATATCCAATAATACAATTAAAGTATGGGAGTAGAAAAAAGCATATATAAAACAATAAGACATAATTTGTTACTTAGAAATGTAAGTTATGGTATTCTTGATATGAATTTATTATTCTCAATGTGAAAGATATTATTTGAAAAATATATTATCTATTATATCTAGTTTTGAACATACATCAACCAAAAGCCGGTCATACGCTCCACAAATTGAACAACGTGTGAACATGTCTTAAACGTGGAGGATTAGATGGAACGTGTTGCCGTAGTTAGCTGTCGCATTTGATCGTATGAAATTATTTTTGTCGGCAGTAGTTCAATTGGTAGAGTAAATGTCGACTAATAATTTCCCTTTAATTTCTTGACCCCCTTAACAAACTTCTTTGTCTCCATGCATTCTTTGATGCAGATTCACACGCACATTAATAAATAAAAATAGGTTAAGATCATTACGACAACGGCGGAATTTGTATGTTAGTATAGTAACATGTTGCCGATCGGCAGAAATCGATAAAATAAATACGACCATTCCGCCCTATCTTCACAAAACACTGCCTTTGTCGGCGGATGCGTTACTTTGCCGGCCGGGAGAACTCTTAGTTTATACGGGCAAAACCTCCAGCGGACATTTAGCCACAGCGCACTTTTAAACGTCTAAATAAGTTTAGCTATTCACTCTTTAAAGCTTACCAAGTAGTTTATTAGTGGTATAATAATCGGTCCAATCATTCCCACGACTGTACTTATACTAATTCCAAGGCCTCTAACAACAGTGGGATATAATTCCGATGCCATCAGAGGCAGTACAACGAACGAAGACGATATTCCCATCTTTCCAACACAGTATAATGTTAAAGTTGTGAAAGGATCTGCAAATTTAAATTTTAGTTAATAAAAAAGGGTTTAAATAGAATACCGATAGTGTAATTTGTTAATATTCGCTTGGATTAAGAAGTTCATAAAATATAACATAGAAAAAATGTGACAATAAAAATAAGAATATTGTTTCCTAAAAAAAAAGATTTCCGAAAAACCATAGTAGAGTCATAGTATCAAGTCACTATATAATTCAAATTTGAAAATTCGCTCAACCAAATTCTGCTGGGAAGTTATGTAACTTAAAGTCACATTTGATTATGGGACATTAGAGCATAATGTAACGAAATATGTATCAGCCAGACCAGGCGACGTTAAAAAAGGGGTTATAAATCATCTCCGCACGACCGGTAAATATCGTAAATGCAGTGAGTCATCTCACAGATGTACGACGTAAGCAAGGAAGAGTCCAGATTTCCTCCAGTATATTGCCGAACTTACTGGTACATTTCGAGAACATTTCATGCAGGTGTATATAAGGCGACTGGGTCACCGATGGATGATTCATTGCGGGATTCATTGCGGGATAAGCAGTCTCGAGTGCGTGGTAGCCGACGCGACTAGAAATAAATATAAGAAAATAAATATACGGTGTACGGTAGAAATAGTTCTTTAAGTGATATAAATAGAAGTGATATGTAAATAAATACGGACATATTAGTAGTAAATAAATACAAGTGTTAATTTTAATTTATTAATAGTAGTTTAAGTGTGATACGTTAGTTTATATATTTTTATATTGTTATATAATTTTAAGTACATAAATATACAGACTGTTTTAAATAAATAATTGCACGAGTTGTTTATTGGAACCCGAAAACGTTACAATATGTTACTGAACTTCTCATGGCCAGATCTGATATGATTTACCTTGCACCGAATCACTCTATGAGTCACACAGCCAGGTTCTTTAACAGAAGCATCATTTATTAGCTGTTTGTTAAACACATCACATTCCAATCAAATTCATTTCCAAAGATCTGTAATCAAAAATGGTTGCTTGACAAGATCTTGAGCAATGGGGGACATATGAAGAGAGTTCCGATACTTATTCCAGTAACGCTATATAGGTAATTATCTCCATAATGCATAAGGAGATATATTAACTAAGTTGTGAAGTTAATGAATAGGAGAGCATGTATAATATTGATCCAAACAGCAGAACGAAACCAATCGTAAAATATACTAATGACAGGATAGAAGTACACTAAGTACCTGCAGAACATTTTCAAGTCGAACCAGCTAGATTCTAATAGTAATTACTTAATATGCCAATAAATAAACTTTCTTTACGTTTCTGTTTACATTTATCCAGATGATTTTTTAATGTATAGAAATCATAAAATAACAGTTGATGAGGTGAGGTTCAGTATTAATATCAGTTAAATCAGTTGCTAAAATATAGCAACTAATTGATGGCAATTTGTGTAATGATGACAACGTGTGCAAAATAGCTATATCGATTTGCATGGAACTAGAAGTTTTAGTGCTACTTTCTATTTACCTATTTGACGGGAAGAATTTAAGATATTAGTTACAAAATGCAACATACAGAATACGAGTATTAACTTCCGCGAAAGTTTCATATCCAACTGGAAAATAGACCAAATCAAAGTGTTATTTATAACTACTCTTTTACATTATCTATACAGTCTGTAAATAAAGGAAGGAATAATATTCATATTTCGTTTATTATGCTGTTTGGGAGAAGCTCGGACAGGTCAATTTTATTTTGTTCCTCCGGATTTTATGGAAGTTAATTTTTTCTTTGGTTTACTACTCTGGGACCTATGACGTCATCGACTTCTTTTTCAAATGGAACCTCCTTATTTTTTGCTAGAAATAAAAAGTATATTTTTTTCTGAATTCAGCAATACCCCATATGTGGTATTTAAAATTAATAGTTTTAGAGTATTAAGCGTGCTAATAATGACAATTGACATGTCAGAGTGCAGAAATATCGACCAAGAAATGAGAGATAATGTTTTGGAAGAATTTCAACTCCGACTTTATCATTGCTAAGATACAAATGGGCGGCAATTTGAACATTTATTAATGTAAATTTTTTTAATCTTCCCAAGAATAAATTATTACTATTTGCTCTTTTGATTTTCAAGTTTAATTATTGTTGTCATTTTAATACCTATGATCCTCCGTATCTCTAAAACTACTAATTTTAAATACCACATATGCGTGGTATTGCTGAATTCAGAAAAAAATGTACTTTTTATTTCTAGCAAAAAAATAAGGAGGTTCCATTTGAAAAAGAAGTCGATGACGTCATAGGTCCCAGAGTAGTAAACCAAAGAAAAAAAAAATTGACATCCATTAAATCCGGAGGATGAAAATAAAATTGACCTGTCCGAGCTTTTCTCCCAAACAGCGACAATAAACAAAATATGAATATTATTACTTACTTTATTTACACACTGTATATCAGGAATGTTCACCTGAACCTGTTTTTTTCTCGCGTTTGCCTTGGAAACAATTTTAATCATTTAACCGACGTTTCCAACATGAGTAGTGGTTGGAAACTGTCACGCTGATCAGGCAGCGTCAAACATGCTTGCAAATAAGCTTGCATTTGCAAAGCCTCACCCTATATGGTCAAAATGATGCATACTTTCTATTGTGAAATTACCACCAACGAAACGTGTTATCATTATTTTGAACGGGTATAGGACGGTCACTTTGGGTCGGTGTTGTTATTGGAGTGAGTAGTTTGTTGGGTTAAGCTTATTGTTATATGCGAATGTTCCTGGGGTTATGCATCAGGTTCGGACAGGGCGATGAATGGGACGGATGGTGATGGGACTGGCCATGACGTATCTGTTAGTGTGTGTGGGTTTGCGGTATACGGTATGTCCTAGTTTGCCATTTGACCAACGACGTACTGGCAGGTACATCTTTCGACTTCCGTGGTGTATGGGATATTGACGTATTAGGAAATTAGAAATAAGAGATACTTTACTCTTATTTCTAATTTCCTAATACGTCAATATCCCATTCACCACGGAAGTCGAAAGATGTACCTACCAGTAAGGGAATACCAGCTATGCGAATAGATTACGCAGGTGTTTTCTATGTAATTGAACCAGCATTCGGGTTTAAAGTTATAGGTAGATAAGGTTTGTTGTTCGAATGCTTCAATAAAAATATGACCGACAACAGGAGTGAATGGTAGCACCTACGTTTTGTCGGCAGCAGAAGGAGAGATGACAACGCGCCGTGCAAGCCTTCGATTTAAATAAAATATGTGACTTGATTGTGGTGGTAATTACTTGTAAATATGCTAAACATCTCTCGTAGTATTAGATTATTTTCCTTTCATTTTTTATTTAAAAGAAGCCTTTTAGCTTTTTAGTACATTGTAATATATTAATTACGTAAAATAACAAAAAGACTCATTTTATTTTCCTATTTTTATTACGTATGTTTTATACTGACAAATTGTTAGTACCTATAAATGTATCTACGTATAAATAATTAAGTGTTAGGGCACTCAATTTGTGACACGAATAGTAATAATAGTAAATTTAAAAGCAAACAACTCAATTAATTTTACCGTTCTGTACTAAAAACGTAGTTAAACAAGCTGATCCTCCAATTACCATACTAACGCAGAGGGACCACCTCCTACCCCAACGTTCCATAGCCGGCCACAGGAAGAGATAAGTGGGCAATTCGACTGCAGCGGCGAGAAAAAAATTAAGGAAAGCATTGCCACCCAAGGCAGGCGCATAATAAGATAAACCAACATAAACACTCGTATTTGTGAACCAGATAAAGGTGATTATTAGGGTCTTGAGGCGCAAATTACGTGTCCTGAAGAGATCCAAAACGCAGTAGGTGCGAGAACTGTTCAAATTGTCAGTTTTCTCTTTTAATTCCGATCGTAATATGCTCATGTAATTCGACGGTAAAGTTTTACCATTTGTTCTGAAACAGAAAAAACATAGAAATGAAATGAACAATGAATTTTGATAAAATCTAACACTAAGTAAGTATGGAGATACTTAGAAAGAGAGAAATGAATTTCAGATATGTAGATATGAAATAACTATACTAGGTAATTATTATATTATTTATTTTGTTCAATATTTATATGAAATACTTGAAAATATATTTTCATAATAATAATGGCAGAGAAAAGAAAATAATGTCCACCCTATAGACTTCCTGTAAACGTATTGCTGTCACCTTCAGGAAAATAATAATCTTGACAATTCGTTTAGTTATTAAGAAAAAAGGAATACTAATTTTATTTTTAAAATCGTTTATTTAGAAATTAAGCTATTAGTTAAAAAGAGATACTTGCAAGTACAATAGGTTGCCAACATTTATGGACAATTCTATTGTCAAAATGTATAAGTTGTTGGTATGTAATAGTTAAATAAATATAAATATTAGGCATAAGACAAACAAAAAATAAATCAATGCACTTTATATTTTGTAGAAAAGACAAGCACGAAATATGGTTTCAGTACAAAACTCCAGAACCTAGTATCACTCAAGGCGTTAGAACAGCCTTAAACATTTTAAGAAATTGACCATTATTCAAAAACAAAAAGGCATTGAGAGTGAATAACACACAGAGAGAGTTATGTTAAAGGATGGGACAATAAAGAAATTATTTAAATGCTATTAAGTTATATGAACAAGGAGAAATCAGATGTGCTCGAGAAGATAACACGATTTGGAACGTATAAATATAAATGTAAACATGAATAATGGTACCAATTCATAAGAAAGATAATAATAATAATAATACTAAATATATTAGATACGTACTCTTTATAATAATAAAAAAAATAAAAAAGGGATATTATAACATTTCCAGTGCAAAGTGTTAGATCGTAAATAAGATTATCTTGTGTAAATAACAATATGAATTCAAAATACACTTGTTAGTTCTTGTATGGGTAGCTCAAAGGTTTCAAAGACAATGGAAATGGTTATGTGTGGTTTAAAAACCTGCAAAAGAAAAATACAATGTTAATGTTGTTTATAGCATTCTACAAATTGACGTGTTACCTGAGGAAAAAGCATGGTTAGAAATCGGGGAGAATGTGACGAAGGCGACCGTTCTTCGCAGTGCGAGCCCGGTAAGAAAAATTCCTGTCGTATACAACGTATTTACTGTATTACTAGACCGAAGAGTTTGTAAAAGAAGAATTAAAATAAAATTAATAAATGGCAAGAAGTAATATGTAACAAATAATGAAAAAGGCAATGCATTTATACCGGGGTCGACATATTTTAATTTCTGATAGGAAAGTAGAAAGAGGAAAAGAGCGCGACGAAATAAACTAAAGATAAACATTAGCGAGGCTGCCACACTCGGCAAACGTTTGCTATGAAATGTAAGGCGTGGGGGTCCCCGGCCACTGCGTTGCTCTCCCACCACTGTTAGCAAGCAGGCATTGCTGCATATCATAAGGTCATCTTCTGCATATGATAGAAGTGCAAACCGAAATTAAAATTTGACGACTATGGTATACGAATACAATGAAGGGTTATTCTGAAAAGGAAAAGAAGAAAGATATACTTACCTCAAATGGGATGCAACAAATTTGTGAAACACTTTAATAACAAACAGTTTGAAGTATCGCCATTAGTGTGTAACTGTCAAGTGTATCGATTAGAATGTGACAACCTAAAGAAAACGAACAAGAAAATTTTACCACGAACGTTTTTGAAAAAAGATGCCAACCCAGAACTTAATTGAAGAAGAGAGGCGCTAAAAAAGTCCATAGGCATTTCTTTTAATATCTAAGCGGAAAAAGAGGATTAGACCTGTAGATTTTAAGTTTGTAATTCGTGCAGTAAAGACGTTAATTTTGTAAAGAATTAATAAATTTGATATAGCGAATGTGAGAGTAGGGTCGATATGCACTACTTATCAACCCACGATTAGATAATCTGTATTAAGATCTAGACTTCAATTTCAATTTAGTTTTCTTTTAAAAACAAATTTATTCAGTTAATTTTCGTTTCTTATCATTAATTTTAAGATGGAGGATGTAAATAAGATAGAATTTGATAAAGTGTACGATGAAATGAAGTAAGTCATGAGATAAAAATAATTCAATGTATTGGATATCAGATGAATATTCTCTTGTTTAATAATGATATTTAGTCTTTCATGAAATAAGAAAAAGAATAGTTAATGGTGCTAAACATGCTGAAGGTACTATGTGAGAATATTTGACTTTAGTAGATCAATGGGCATCATTAAGTATCAAATAATCACTTAATTATTTAATTCAAATAAATTAATACGAATAAGCGGGGATGATTTTGATGGGCAAATGCTAAGCAGCTAGAGGTACAATGTGAGAATGTTTACAGCTAGCGATTAGTATGAACCAATTCCAAAGCATTCACGTTACAAGATTATAGATTACTGAAGCACTATGTGAGAATGTATGTTTTGGTAAAATAGTGACGGCATCGTATTAATAAACAAATTAACCAGAATCAATAATATTTTAAAAATTTAAAACAACAAGATGAGTATTCATTCAGCTATCATCATAGTAAGTATTTCACAAACATTTTAACTCTAAAGTGAGTATACATGTTTTTTTTTTTAATTATAGAACAATCTATAAAAGACAAGGTTATTAACAATCGTTATTTCTGAATGTAAATATATTTTTTTTGTATGAAATTTAGACATCTTGTTTAATTTCTTGCCCTTATCCCAAAAACTAAATAAGAGGTGAATCAGAACATAAGTAAATCACTGCAAGAACTCATAAGAACATTAAAAATTTTATGCTGATAGGATCAACTTAATAAATAAACTATTACAATATTTTATTATTTATCAGCAGTGTAGCATCCACAGCAGTATGTCCATGAAAATTACCAGAAGAAATATGTTATGTACCCATGAAGCATAACTTAATGCCAGCTACTCAATTCAGTGTTGATCGGAACTCAGTTAATGATCCGGAACACATACAGTAATTTTTTTCAACAAGACATCAAATCTAACAAACATATATGTCTAACACTCTAACCCAAATTAATATGGTACTGGTATACAGCACAAAATCAACTATGCGAGAAGTTAAAGGGTTAACGGCACGTGAAATCGGTGTCTTAAGTAGAAACTTAAGACCAAAAAGTCTTACTGGTCAGGGACTCAAGAATCCATGCGCAATTGCCTAGTGCATAACCATATATACAATTAAAAATAAAAGGAAACAAATGAAATGAAAATTAAGAAATGTATGATATTTAAAAATTGAATAAAATAATAAATCAAATAAGTAATAAGTAATTCTAATTCAAATTAGGATAGGCCAATAAAAGGACAAGAAATTACGCCCTAAAAGTATCCAATCAAAATTTAACACAAATTATTATTGTGTTGTATAATTGGTGTGTATCCAGCCATATGAAATATGTCCCGAAAGAGCTTACCAAGAAAGCAGAAGTATGTATGAAGTATTGGTAGTACAATTCAAAATTTACTGCTCTCAGGAAATTATTCAATGTAGAATGTTGTTGGTTGAGAAATTATTTGTATAGTTCCATCTACGTAATATTGTATAAAAAATAAATGACGTTGTTAGGTATGTTATTATTTATAAAAATGTTAGTGAAACCCTGTAAGTGTAAAAAAAGTATATATAAATTCCAAGCACATAATAAATTTAAGCAAAATCTACAGTGTATAAATATTGAGAAAAAATTATACTAACTTTGCTATTTTCAAGATAATTTGTTCAGCTTCGACAAATCTTGAGCGTGCAAGAAGCCATCTTGGACTTTCTGGAAGTGACCACCAGTGCGAAAATAGAAAAACGAAGGGAATGGTTGTAACCACTGCCAGTATTCTCCATTCGCGTACTAGCCAGACTACGCACGACAACGACACTAATGCTAAAGAGTAGGCTATATTGATTAGTATAATTACTAGTGTTCTGTGTTTAGGGCCAACCAGTTCTATTGCTAAAAATAAGTGAAATTATTGGTAAAAACTTTAAACTAATTTAAAAGTAAAGTTATTAAATAAATTAAAATTAGTTCGTGATGAAACAAATAACAGCAACGGTTGCCAAAAATTGATTTTATCTTCGTAAATATCCAATAGTTTGGTAACTAAATATGCTTATTTGTAGGTGTCTAGTAATGAATAAAAAATAAACCAATCAGAACGTTTGCTTTATTCATCAGTATCACTAAACAAACCGCCACTGGCTCCAGGACGAAGCGAGTGGCGATAAAGTATTGATTTTAAATAAATTGTTTACCTTTGGCGTATGAACGTATGTAGGGAATAGCAGAATGAGGTTTTTGTTTATAACAGGCGTCAATGACTGGAATGACAAGATATGGTATTGCGTATGGTGTTTGAATCAGATATTTGTGTGTGATATCCATTTGGAGATAGAGAAAAAGAAATTCTAAAATGAATTAAGAATGTATCTTTTAGTTAAGGGATAATTGTAATGTTACGAATATTATAGTATGTGATATTAAAAATAACAAAATTTGTGGATGTCATGAATATTATTAATTTTGAAAATATGATTAGAAAACATATTATTTTTGTTAGACGTAAATTCTAAATCAAAATAAAGTAAAATATATTTGGATATTTTTTTTAACGTCGAATATATTTTAAAGAACATTATAAATAAGAAATTGGTTTGAATTGGGAGTGTCAGAAATATATTATCCATATTCTTCTTTGCCGCTAGGCTTCGTGGCGTTCTGCTTTGCATAATTTTTTCCATCTTGGCCTATATTTAGATATTTTCTGCGCATTGTTCCAGGTGCTTCCCCGGTCGGTCAGACGCTATGCTGTTTTCTTAGTTTCATGTTCTTCTTGGTCCAAACCAACTAAGTTGTTTTTCCTCCATTGTTTTTACTGTTGATACATCAAATTTTTCTTTATACGTAAAACGTATATGTATATATGCATGTGCCTGAGATACACACATACATTAAGTGCCATTGTCGATAATCGAACGCACAGACACCGGTGTTTCGACCTATGAGGTCTCATCAGTGTACGTTTTCGCATGTTAAATATTTATTATTTAACATGCGAAAATGACATAGGCAGCGATTTAAGTCTTGAAGCTATTGTCGAGAATCTCCACGTACACTGATGAGACCTCATAGGTCGAAACACCGGTGTCTGTGCGTTCGATTATCGACAATGGCACTTAATGTATGTGTGTCTCTCAAACATATATACATATACGTTTTACGTATAAAGATATATATGTAAGTCACAGTAATTATTTACTGCTTGATGTTAGTTTTAACATCCATGTGTTCACACTTTTCACTTTCAAATTTTTCTTCTATCTTCTCGTTTTTAATTTGATCCATTCTCGTAACATCCTCTATTCTCCTTAAAATTCTCATTTCAGCTGCTGTTATACTTGCTTTCAGTCTTTTACTCAATACCCATCACTCGCTACCGTAGCATAATGTCGGAAGAAATATTCTTTTGTAAATATTTGTCTTTGTTTCTTTGCTGATCTCTCTCTTACTTAAAAATATGGACTTCAGTGCATGATGCAAAGCGTTTACATTTTTATTCTATTATTCACATCTGCCTCTACATCTCCTTTGTGGTTTCTTCGGTTCCAAAATATTTTAAGTTTTCTGTCACTTTTATTGGATAACCATTTATTATTATATTTATATCTTCTTCTTCTTTGGAAACTGTCAATATTTCCGTTTTTTCTTTATGAATATTCATTCCAAAGCTTTTTTTTTAAAGTTTCATGCCATATTTCTATATTTCTTTGCAGGACATTTTTATTAGGAGCTATAATTATCAAGCCGTCGGCATACAAAAATTTGTTAAGTTATTGACAAAATCAATTTATTGGCCAACCATGCAGCAAAAGGGTTGGAGTGGATATTATAAGCAACACAGGTTCAGCACAATAAGCCTTATTGGCTGTGGTGGAAAGTGGAGACGTATGTGGGGCAGACCTGCAAGGAAGAAAAAAGAAACTGCAGTATACGGCTTGTTTTGCAGCGTGATAATGCCCGTTTATATGTGGCTTGTCGACTCCAAGGTCTCATCGTAAGATACACCTGGGAACATTTTGATTAGGTACTATCAGTATGGCTTTGATGTAGCGCCCGGTGACTAGCACTTGGTCTTCATTTCAAAAAACATCTAGATGTAAAAACGGCCGTGTTGCAGTGGTTGACAAATCAGGAGACAGAGATCTATGTGGATGAAATTCAGGAACTAATTGTCCGATATGATAAGTGCTTTAATATTGGGAATAATTATACTGAAAGGTAGATTGAGGTACAGGCTTTCGTATAAATAAAAATATTGCGAAAATGGAATTGTGTTCTGTTTATATCAAAGCAGTATTTATTTAAAAACCACGCGTCGTATATTTGTTTGCAACTGTCTGAGTTACATTTACCATGATAACTAATCATAATTAGTATATTTATACATACCTAACACATATGGTGTTCCCAAGATAGCCGGCACTGTAAACCCAACACCTATTCGAAATATAGTCCAAATTATGAAATTCGAAGCAAAAGCAGTTCCAATTCCGAAGACGCACTGTATTGCTAGATATATGTAATAAGCAGGTTTCCGCCCTAATCCATCTTGAATATAGCCAAATACGTAATTGCCAATTAATCCGCCTGTACCAAATAGTACTAATGCTAATGTGGGCAAAAAATTATTTTCGCAAACTAAGTTCCACTAAAACGAATTTGTTGTAATATTGTTATATTATGACATACATAATGTTTTCATACTTCTGTCACAATTGTTTCTTTATATAAACTTCTATCGTATGTCCAGCCATTGTTGCATGGTAAATTCGTATAATTTTCTGCAGCGTTAGTATCGTTTGTAAAATCTGTGAAATTTCTATCAAGCATGAAGCATTGACTAAACTTCACCTGTCCGTCTTTCATCTCAGTTGGAATACTGGTACATAAAATACATAAAATTGATTATTCTCTTGCCATTAATATATCCATTAGTGATTGTAACATCAAGGTGTTAATTTTAAGCTATTAATCAGCTGAGTGTATAGGTTTCTAATAAACGGAAGTTGAAATTCATCATTTAATATTTCAAGTTTAGAATCTCCAATTATAGGTACAGCAAAAAGGGAGTCCTTCTTTGATTAATTTACTTTGAACAAATCATGTTTTCTCTAATAATAATAATAATAATAATAATAATAATAATTTATTTATTGCCCAACGGATAATCAATCCAATAACAGGACAAACAAAAAAAACAAAAACTGTATACATACATTTAGAAATAGAAATTATACAAAAGAAGACGTTAATACAAGTAAATTATATTAAAAAAAAGTATCACCATAAATAAGCTCAGCTGTGCGACACATAGTTGTTACAGGAGAAAAAGATAGCAAGTTGGTTCTAGGAATAGGAAGGGAGAAAGTAGGGGAAGATCGGGAAGAAATACGCGGAACAAGGAAATTTATGGAGGAAAGAATGTAAGAACTATCAATGAGTCCATGCACTAGCTTCCAAATAAAACGCGCACCATGTCTTTCACGACGCGACGTCAAGGACTGCATTCCATGTCGTGCCAAAAGCGTAGCGTAATCAATATTGCGCATAGGATAAGTGCCATCAATTTTGTATGACAGAAACTTCAGGAATCTTCTCTGAATCTTCTCAACCATTAACTGGAGGTAAGTGTAGTGTGGTGCCCAGACTGGGGAAGCATACTCAAGTTTGCTAGCAACAAAGCTATAGAATAGAGTTTTCAGTAAACCGATATTGTTGAAATGCTTGCAGGTACGTATAACAAAACCTAAGGTTTTAGAGGTAGCAAGACATAAATTTGAAATATGTGGAATAAATGTTAGACGGCTGTCAAAAATTACACCAAGGTCTTTAAATTCGTTGACCTTAGAAAGATTGTGATCGTCAATCACATAAGTGGATGGAATAATTCTATGCTTCCTAGTAAAAGTCATGTGGCAACACTTGTCAACATTCAGAACCAGACCATTATGCATGCACCATTCGCTGATCATATTCAAATTCTCTTGCAAAAGCAATACGTCGTTCCAGGTCCTGACGGATTGATAAATTTTAATGTCATCTGCATAAGCAAGTGTAGGACATGATAATGAGGTGAGCAAATCATTAATAAAAAGAATGAATAATAAGGGTCCCAGATTGGAGCCCTGAGGGACGCCAGACTGTGGAACAAACTCGAAGGACTTGAAACCATTGTAATAAACATATGTACTTCGGTTGAGTAAATACGACTCCAAAAGTCTAAGTAATGAGGAACTCAAACCATACACAGACAATTTGGTGAGTAAAATACCATGATCTAAGGTGTCAAATGCCTTGCTAAGATCGGTATAAAGAACATCCACCTGACCCTGCACATCAAGTTCACAACTTATATATTGACAAATGGTGATAAGGTTTGTAACTGTCGATCGACCACGGACAAAGCCATGTTGGTCAGATGAGATGTATGATTTAGTGCCATGATATATACATGAGTAAAGAAAGGATTCATAAATCTTAGCAAGGTTAGATAAAATAGATATCGGTCTATAATTGTCAACAAGCGTTTTATCACCTTTTTTGTGCACTGGACATATTCGTGCACGCTTCCAAGAGGAAGGAAAAACAGATAAACGAACTGATAGATTAATAATAATAGCCAAAGGTATCGCCAAAATATGTCTGGCATCATGAATAAGAAAATTAGGAATTAAGTCATCCCCAGAATTAAAATTCTGCGGAAACTTGGACATAATGTCAATTAGCTCCGATTCAGAAACTAATGGAAGAACAACAGGTAAATGATTTACTGAAGAACTGGGTGCGTTGTCATGAAAAGGTGTACTGTTATGGTAGGAAGTACGAAATTTTTCAGCAAAAGCATCCACGATGTCCTGCGGAGATTCGTGAAAAACATTGAGAAAAGACAGGCCATTGGGAATCCTGGAACTGCACTTCTTGGTTTGTAAAAACTTAAAAACGTTTTTAGGATTAGTTAGAATTGAGGACTGAATTTCATCCAAGTATTTTGAGTAAGCAGCAGCAATATCATTTTTACAAAGAGCTCTTAGTCGACTGAATTCATTATAGTACGATATATTGTTGGATCTTTTCCAATGACGTCTATAATAATCTTTCAGTTTTAGATTTTTAATTATGTTGGAAGTATACCATTCTGGATAAGATGACTGAACATTACCAGAACAATACTTATGCACAGAAGCATCCAATACGTTGTAAATGGTATTATAAAATTGTTGAAGAGCAAGGTCGACATCGTTTATATGAGTTAAAAATGTCCAATCCACTTCAGCCAGATCAGACAACAAACGAGCATTGTCCACCCTACGAAAATTATATCTGAAGTTAGTATTCGATGGAAATAGGTGTGGTCTACGAGCAGAATAGGAAAAATTTAACGTTATTGATAAGGGCGGGTGATATGGGTCAGAGGGAACAAAAGGAGACTCATCTGGGGACACACTAACACAGCACGGAATATTTGAAATAACCAAATCAAGAAGCCTAACGTCACAATTAACAACAGAATTGTATTGTTGTAAGCGTAGCGAGGCACAAAAGTTCAAAAAAGTAGAACATTTCGAGCAAGAAGTAGGGTTAATTGCATATTGTGTTAGATTAAAGTCGCCGATAAATAAGATAGGCTTGCCATCTAAAAGGATTTCGAGATATTCAAAGAAAGTTTCGAAATCATGTAGATTAGTGCTGGGCGGAATATATACGGCAGCTATGTAAAAATGGTCAGCCAGAATACGACATTTACACAGAATAAAATCAATCGACGGGGTAAGAGACAAGACAGCAGCAGTATCAACAAGTTGACAAGAAATCGTGTCACTCAGCGCAAGCAGAACTCCACCACCAATTGATCTGTTTATTAATGAGAATTTACGATCAGATCTAAAAACATAATATGACGGAGGAAACAGCTCAGAGCTAGAAAATGAATCATCAAGCCAAGTTTCAGTTATAACGATTACATCAAAGAAATTCTCACAAACACCGGCAAAAAAAGAATGTGTCTTAGTGCGTAAGCCACGGGTATTCTGGTAATAAATGTTCAGAGGCGTGGAAGACCCGTTGGGATTATTCAGTTTAAAGAAGCAACGGTGGGTATGCCTTTAATATACTTGATCTTCAAATTAGATTCACCATTATTTAAACGTTTGCTCATTTCAGCTTTGGCATCCTTATGCAATTGAAGCTGCATTGGAGTGCGATCCCTAAAAATTGATATATTGGGAAACTCGGATTTAATTTTAGCCATGTTACGAAGAATAGAGTGTACACGAGCTTCAGAAGCAAAAGAAACCCTGATCGGACGACACCGACCAGGACCCGTAGCATCAAACTTGCCCAATCTTGAAATCCTCATATCCTCGTCGATAATCTGAGCTTCCGAGGAAACTTCACGAATCAATTTCCTATCAACAACCAGCTGTTCGGCATTACTACTGCAACCCGACTCACGTGAGCCGAATATGACTATATTTGCCTTGCGTTTGTCCCTGTCCGAAATCTCCTGTATAATCTTCTCATAATCAAGAAGTGAAGACGATGAGTTAGATGTAGTTTCCAATATGGATTTTTTAAGAATTTTGATTTCTTCCTGTAGAGAAACAAGAACAGCCCTCAAACTGTTAAGATCGCTACCTATTCCGATACAGCCTCCACAAGTCCAAGTAAAGCCCGTCTTTAGGTGTAATTTGCGAGCCTCGGCAGTCGAGACATTAACACAATCAATCCTGTACTGTCTGTCACAGACGCAGCAGTTGATAATTTTATGTGCATCATCAGAGCCACCGCAACACGCACAGGTAGGCATATTTATCAAACAAAAATAAAAAATTAAAAGTAATTACAAGGATAAGACAGGGAGACAAACTTCACTCCAGAGGTGCCCGTCACTGAAGACTTATGTAAAACAAGATAAAGGAAAAGATAGGCAGCGGACAGGTTCTCTAGGTTACTCTTGGAAACCAAGTCAGCAATTAAAACAATTTTTTTACACATTTCGAGTAAAATTAAGATAATTCATTAAAATCTTGATTCGTGACGAATTTTTTAAATGTTGCAAGAATTAATGTAGAACGTAAAAAAAAAGTACGGTCCATAAAAACAAACATAAGTATGCTTTTAAATATTATTTGTATGGAAAAACTGTTAGAACTGGTAAATAGATATGCAGTAAAGAATTAATATACTGCAAAATTAATTATGATGAGTTAAGATGAATCTAAGATTTTCAATAAACTAGTCTGATTTATTTGAACTCCAGTGGCAATTATTTCAATATCGTCAATGTATTGGTTATTACGTATTTTTTTTCCTTTAGTAACTACTAAGTAGACGAATAATTCTTGAATTCTGTTTATAATCGATGTCGATGGAAAGGCTTGATCAAGGGCCTTGAGGATTTAAATTTTGAGGAATTATTTCTCGTTGTATGTTAATTTATTACGACTCTTCAAGTATCATAGAGTAATTCTAATTACCTTTCTAAAATAAATTCTTAATTTAATGTGTCTGGACTTATTTGTATGTTTTACTTTCTTATACGTAGTATAAGGAAGTATTGTGATGATGAAAATTTTCGACCTCGAGATTTTTGCAGATGTCCACGTTTTGAGGTCCCCTAATTCCGAAAAAGTGGTTTTTAAAAAATGTCTCTCTCTGTGTATGTCAATGTGTGTGTGTGTGTGTGACCATGATAGCGGTCAAACCGCTATAGGTATCAATTCAAAATTTTGTATTTGTGAATATAATCTCCCTCTTGAGAACTGATTAGATTTTCAGTAAAATCGGCAGACCGGAAGTAGTACTTTACTTCAGTGAAAAAATTGAATTTTGCCAATTATTCGTCAACTACTAAGGTATTAAAATTATATTTTAACTTATAATTTTACTTCAACAAACTAGAGTTTTCATTTTAAAGTGTTAGGAAACAAGTTATCTATTTAATTAGCTAACACTTCTTTATTTTTTTCTATATTTTTTTTAATTACAATATTATCAGTTTGTTCTGGAAACGCGATCATCTGCAGCTGTGCCGGTTGCTATCCGCCTGACAGGAAAGCTACAGGTAGGTGGACCAGAAAGGATTTTTGTAAATTTTCATTTCAATTTTAAATTTCACTTTTATGTTTTAAGCGTAGCGCTGTATATAGTTGAAAATTTGAATCATTTAAAATACCTAGAAATATTATCAAATTTTGTTTTACCATCATTGGTAAATGTACATTTGAAAACGTTTGTTATCTGGATCGACACTTTCAGACATTTAAATACGATTCGTTTAATATAAATTTTCCCAGAAGGTGAATTGAACATTTTGGACCAATATAATGGCCAGTCAGTTTACCAGACTTAACATCTATGAGTTATTAGTTTTGGCAATATGTGAAGGAAAAAAAGTGTATGAAAATAATAAGGTTGGAAAACTTCAAATATTGAAAGAAAAAAATATATAAGCTAATAAGCGAAAGTGAAATTGACATGACAGCATAAGTATTCAGAATCTTTATATATATATATGTATATTAAATCCGCTGATATAGTAAAGATGTACGTACATGTATAAATTTGAAACGTGTATTTTTCATATAACATATTATTTTTATTGATAAGCTATTTATTTTCATTTCATACAGTTCCGGTTTGTGAATAAATCAGTAGTATAAATATTTATAATGTCTTTAATATGTTTGAAAGAAGTAATATAAATACCTCATATTTTTGATTATATCCACTTCTAATTCTAGAATCTCAGAGACACTACACCAATGATCTGGTTCTGCCGCCATGAATAATTGATTGTAGGCATGAAAACCACATGGAAATACTGCGGGTAACAATATCAACCAAATTATAGACTTTTGGTATTTTCCGTATTCTCCAATTTCCGGGAGAATATCATCGAAATCCATGTTCGCTTCACTATTGATGGACCGCACAAATTTGAACGACTATTCTAAATTGTTCATTTAGCGAGAGCGGCAGCTGCTAATTTAGAATTAGCCCTACCAAATTTGATTAGACGAATTAATTAATTGATTAAATTTTAAAATTACCATGCCGTTGCATATACACATTTTTTAATGCCCCGTCTATTCGTTGTGCTATTTAATAATACTTTTTATTAGTTTCTATAAAAATTCTAATTATAAGTAATAATGTGAAAAAAAAAATTAATTTACTATCTGCTTAATAAATACACAGAAAAACGTCTACAACATTTGACATTAATCACTAACGTATTGTATATACGAGGTGTGTCAATTAAATAACTTGCTGCTACCGCCAAACAGCGAACGCGCCGCGGTGGGTTTGAACATGTTTGTGACTGTTGATGGATCGCCCACCATGATCTCGATGGGCATGGTTGTACGTCGCTTTGTTTCGCTGTAGTAAACGCCTATTCAAGTCATTGCGCTAGCGTCTTGTCGAAAAAATGCAAAGTGTTCAGATGAAGCAACGAGTTAACCTTAAGTTTCTTGTGAAATTGGGGAAAACTGCTACAGAAGGTCATGCCATGTTAAAGGAAGTGTACGGAACAGGTTGTTTATCGCGCACACAAGTTTTTGAGTGGATTCAAAGGTTTAAGGAGGGACGTGAAACAACCGCAGATGATCCGCGCCTGGACGACCCTGAGTATCAAAAACGGAAGACAACATCCAGAAAATTGGTGAATTGTGTTAAATCACCCACCGTACTCGTCCGACCTGCACCATTGTGACTCATTTTTGTTTCCTAAGGTCGAGTGACAGCTTATAGGGACAGGATTTGATAATGTGCAAGCGGTAAAAGCAAAAGCGACGGAGGTTCTCAACAAGCTGACAGAAAGCGGACCTCCAGCACTGCTTTAGAGAATGGAAAATTCGTATGGAGCATTGTAGGATAGCAGCTTACAATGGCAAAAACACGTCGCTTATGTCTGCAAAAGTTGTCGAGAACATCCTATGCTCTAGCGATATCATCAAATCAGTGTGGCCGCTCAATCATGCGTCAGTTATACTTTGGCTGTTTTCATACCGTTTTGAAGTATGGTATTATGTACTGGGGTAGGTCCATCGAATTTCAACAGAATTTTTCTGATACAAAAACGTGCTGTGCACATTGTCGCAAATCTTAGGAGAACGGATTCATGAGTACCAGCCTTTAAAGAACTTGGTATTTTGCCCCTGCCATGCATTTATATATACGAGCTGTTTTGTTTTGTCCATAAAAATAGAAAACTTTTTCAGCAGCGAATTGTTGACCATGGTCATGATACCAGAAATAAAACATTAATGATGCCATATACAACATAGCACAACGTTATATCAAAAGGGGATCTATTATAATGGCTGCAGATTTTACAACAAACTGCCAGAGTGCCTCAAGGAAGAAACAAGTTTTTTTATTTTTTTTATTTAGTGTAGCTATGTTTGACGAGATTTCATCAACACATGTATACTGCATATGTAGTTCTCTGTTTTTCTGAAATCAATAAATATTATTATTATTATTATTATTATTATTATTATTATTATTATTATTATTATTATAAAACAGATAGATTTCTAGACTTGTAAATGAGATATAGTTCGAGGCATGCATTACTTGTTTCTATGACTATATTGTTTATTTTGTGACTTATATAGAGTATTACATCTTAAGGACAACATTAACAATACACTCATTCCTCATCACAAATAGTATAATTTGAACGGCTAGTGGTGAGTTCGATATACATTATCAGGAGAATATGGTAGACTTTAACATATGAGGGCAACAAGTGTATTTTTATTCCAAGAAAATCCATGCTTTTCTTCACATTATGATCTGTATTAAAAAAAAGGGCACTGAATTTATCGTATCGCAAAAACTGCAAAAAACTATTCTTGCAGTGCAAAATACTGACATTGCCATTTAGCTTTATACGCGACAGTCTTCAGTATATTCACTTCTTCTATCAATCTGGAAGGCTCACAGAATAAACAGTACAATATTGGCGATAAACTACACAGCGAACAAATTATAATAATATTAATAATAATAATAATAACTTTATTAATTACCCAACAGAAAATTCCAAATGGGGCAATACAACTACAAGAATGTTCGACAATACAATGTAGATTAAGAAATAATTATGAAATGATGTATTACAGGATTATAGCAAAAACAAGAAAACATATTAAATAAATTAAAAAAATTACACTAAAATCGCAAAAATTACTTATGTCGATTATTGAAATTTATAGCAGCGTAGTATAAGGGTGCTTTGTATAGGATATTCGTCCTGGGCGTCGGAACCATACTTGACTTGTTTGCTCACGACTGAAGACGTGACACCAGGATGTTCATTCTAGAAAGCAACTCCGGAGCTTCCAATACACTGAACAGTAGGTTATTCATGAAGGACGCGCTAATGTCAGTTCTTCTTTCGGATAGTGCTCTAAAGTTATGTCTCACGAGCAATGCGCCGTAGTTGGTATTCTGAATCGGATAGAAGCCATCTAGTTTGAATGATAGGTATTTCAGGAATCTTCTTTGCACCCGTTCAATTGCGTTCGAGTACATATGGTATATCGGGAACCACACCTCAGATGCGTACTCTAGTTTGCTTTCTAACGAGGGTATAAAAAAGGGAACATATAGGTTATAAGTTAGTAAAACAATTACAGGTACGAATAATAAAGCCAAGTATTTTATGCGCAGAAACGGTAACTGATGATATATGTTCAGCAAACGTTAGTGCCGAATCAAAAAGAACACCCAGGTCATTGACGGATGACAAACTAGATATATATATATATATATATATATATATATATATATATATATATATATATATTGTATATATATGGTATTCTGAACGAACGAAATTTACCTTCTTAGTATAAGTGACAGAGCAGCTCATGTCTATATTGAGATATAGCTTATTGTTCCTGCACCAGGTAAAAATTATATCCAAATTTGGCTGAAGTATATCGACATCCGAAGAAGTCACTATTCTATGACAAATTTTTATATCGTCAGCGTAAGCCAAAACGGGACATTGAATCGCGCTAATAAATAGATTAAATAAAAGAGGACCAAGATTCGAACCCTGTGGTATACCAGATGATGACACATACTGAAGGGATTTGAAGCCATTATAATAGACGTAATTCTGGCGGTTTGTCAGGTAGGATTTAAAAAAGCAGACTAGTGCGTTATCGAAACCCAAATAGCTCAGTTTGCAGAGCAGTATTGAGTGGTCAATACTGTCAAAGGCTCTGGAGAAATCCGTGTATATTACGTTCAATTGTTCACCGATGTCCAGCGTCTCTGCTATTTCTTGGGATAAAGTGGATAAATTGGTGATTGTGGATCTTCCTGATGTAAACCCGTGCTGGTGGAAGGACATACACGATTTAGTGAGAAAGGCGACTCGCTCATTAATTATTGATTCAAATATCATCGCAAAAGCAGGGATAATGGCAATAGGGTGGTAGTTGCTGGGGTTGTTAGCGTCACGTTTTTTAAAAACTGGGCAGATCCTCGCAATCTTCCAATCATGTGCGTAGAGCCAAGTTGAAAATCACACATAAAGGTTCAGCAAAAATTGTAGCACAGTCCCTCACCAAAAAACAAGGAAGATTGTCATTTCCTGAAGTAGATTTCTTTTTAAGCCGCTTAGAATGCCGAGTGACTTCTTCAAGGATGATACTCGAGACATGCACCAACGGATAATTAGACAGCGAATCAGGTAGGTCTTCAATCACGCCACCACGCACGAAAGCACCAGAGAAAGCCAATGCGAAGGCATCAAAAATGCAGATGGTTTGTTATATTCTTGAACGGAATCGTTAAGTCTACTTGGAATTCTACTAGAACATTTTTTTGATCTAACATAGTCCCAAAAGGAACATGGATCAGTACATAACTTGTGTTGTATATCGTTATTGTACAACATATAAGCTTCAGAGATCTTGGCCTTAACTATTTTGCGTAGTCTCTCAAATTCTCGTCTAAAATACATATCATCGGGTTTTTTCCACTGTACATGATAATACCTTTTAATTGACAACTCGTTCTTTATATCAACAGTGAACCATGGCGGGTATTTTAAAGAATTAGAATTTTCAACTGACTTAGGCACCGACAAATCGAGAATGCCATAAATTATTCCATAGAACACATGTACTGCCTCGTTAACATAAGTACAACTTTTTAGAATGAACCAGTCAGCATGTAAGAACTCTGAATAAAGATTATTATAATTGGCTTTATAAAAATTATATCTTTTGTTATTATTAGATATAAAAAAAACATTTTGAAATTGATCTATATGTGAGACTTATACGCAAAGCAGGATGATAAGTATCTTCTGAGACAAGTTGTAATGAGTCACGTTTAATTCCAATTAGATAATCCCAGTTTGATAATACCAAATCAAGCATTCGACTGTGAGGATTTAAGACGTAATTAAATTGAATAAGATTTGTGGATGTTTGAAATAGCAGGAATGAATTGAATTTGGCATCGGCATTCGTAGGATCCGCATAATTCGGCAGGTTAATGTCGCCTATAAGTAAAACAGATTTATCCAAAATAAATATCTCAGGTAATTCAAAAAATTCTTCAAATAAATGTAGGTTAAGATCCGGAGGTGTATAAACAAGGACAATATGAAGTTGCTTCAGGCCCAGAGTAATTCTCAAAACCAAATATTTGTGTAAGCTGTTTAAATATAGTGGTGTCAAGAGACACACAAATAAGGGAATTCCCAACAGCAGCCAGCACGCCGCCTCCCAACAAAAATTATATAACAAATAGCCTTCAATCACATGTCGGAAGTATTTTCAACAAGTATTTACACCATTAGAAAATGAGCATATTTTAAATCATTTAATTTGTGGTCACCTATTAATTATTTATTTTTATGTATTTTATACTTTCCATCTATAGGTACTTTGCGTCTTACTTTCTTATACGTAGTATAAGGAAGTATTGTGATAAAATTTCTGACGTCGAGATTTTTGTAGAAGTCCCCTGATATCGAAAAAGCGGTTTTTAAAAGAAACGTCTCTCTCTCTCTCTCCCTCTCTCTCTCCCTCTCTCTCTCTCTCTCTTCTGAACACGATAGCGGTCAAACGGCTATAGCTATCAGTTTCGAATTTTGAATTTACGAGTATAATCTCCCTCTTGAGATCTGATAAGATTTTCAGTAAAATCGGTAGACCGGAAGTAGTAGTTTAGTTCTGTGAAAAAATCGAATTTTGCCAATATTTTGTTAACTACTAAGTTTAAACAAATTTATAAAGAATTTAAATGTACTCAAAATTAAATTTGAGAGAAACTTTATTAAAACATTTATTACAAATTTCTACCGGAAGTAGATTAAGTACATTATTATGAGATTTCCAAATGGGCTATGAAAATCGAAATGTAAAAATATTAGTATCAATTGTAGTTAAACTTTTAAATTAAGCCTGTACAATACTGTACATAATTATTAAGTTTGTAAAATGTCATATTCTAACGTTGAAGCTTATGATATGGTCAGAATGTATTCAATGCTTTGAAAATGCAATTGCTTCCGGTCAATATTCCCTAAATTATTATTTATTTTTGGGGCAGAATAAAAGCCATAGTTTATCACAAAAAGCCGATTACAACAATTGCTGTCTCCTGCGTTCTCTACTAATCAATCGACAAGTAAACATGTGTATTGAAAATAATGGTGGACATTTTGAACATTTGTTAAGTTGAAGGTTTTTTGTTTTATTTTTTGTACTTTCTGAAGTAAATATATTTGTTTGTTTCGTTTAATTACTTGGTCAATATATTTTCTTATTTATGTTTAGGTATAATAATAGGTTCTTTCACTTACCTTCATGTTATAGGCGGGGATGAATTAGGTATAAATTTGTATACCCTTTCGTTATTAATGAGTAAATGATTTGCTTATAACTAATGCATTATATTATATTTTTTTTTCTCGTTATTGTATACTTGGTTCACGAGTTATGGAAATCATTTTTACTATAATTAGATGTATACCTTGTTGGGTAATAAAGATATATTATTATTATTATTATCATTTTATTTCAATGCCGGAAAAGAAAAGACATGAAATTTAAAAATAGCTAGATAATTTGAATAATTTAAAAGGAGAATCTGACGTGCCATATGCAATGAATTAAAAATCTGTGAGAAGATTGAAATGAATACATTTATGGAAGAGTATGATGAAAATTCAAGTGAAAGCGAACTATACACTGACCCTCTTAAACGTAAAATAAAATTATAATAATAACAATAATTAAATAAATTTATATTTAAAATTTCTTATTTTTCTGGATTGTCTTTGTATGACTATATCTTCGTCAAGAAAAAAGGTAGCAACTTCCAGTTTTCATCATCCCCTTCAGTTTTTAATGTGCTTTAATACTACGATATTAAAAATATATCGTTTCATTTAAAATTTTAAAGAAAAAACAAGTAATATACGTAAATTGAGAATAGCGACCCTTGTTATTTTTTTGACAACTACGTAATTTCGTACTACATAACCTTCAAATCTTTGTAAAATTGTATGTAATGAGCCCAGAAACATTAAAATCCGTTGAGGCAAACCGAAAGTTACCTACTTTTGTACGCAGATATACCTCCCTCCACCCTCCCCTTCGTATGGAAGTTAGATCAAGAAGTTTCAAATGAAAATGATATAAAAACGTCTAAATCTATCTTAATCTAGAATTTAATGAAATATTATCGAATTTTTAATTGATCTTGAGAATTGCGCCCCCTTGCGATCATTTTGGAAGCTAAAGAAAAGCAGAAATATCAGATTTGATACAAAAATGAAAATCTACAGAGTAACTTCAGGATCCGGTGGAAAGACCTCCCGTATTTCAAAAGGCACTTACAAACAAATAAACAAAGATACATAAAAATACTTTCGTTTGTGAACAACAAATACTATGCCACTTTACATTATTTGGTTTTCAATATCATGTCCGGTAAATGGCGTCCTCCATTGTTTACACCTTGATGAAGCCTTTCTCAGTTGTTGTCCATAATTCTTCGCATCATTTCCGGTGAAATGGCAGCCACTACCTGGATGATTGCCTCCTCTTGCGCCTTCACATATTCTCAAAGAAAAAGATCATAAGGTAATAAATTGGGGGACCTTGGGGGCTAGGCGCCGTCTCCTCGCAAAGAGAGAAGATGCCCAGGAAACAACTCTCTCAAAATTGCTAGAGAACGCCGAGAATAGTGGAGCCGTGGCTTCGTCTTGAACTAGACTTCTCCTTCTTCATGGTCCCCAACAAAATGGTTTAATTTAGGTTGGAGGAAGGTTGCGATCATATAACAATAGCGATTTCAAGTAACCGTTACCCTCAGACCATCTTCTTCGAAAAAATACGGACCCCACACATCAAATGCAGCAACGGCGCACCAAACCGTCACACGAAGACTGTAGAGTGGTCGTTGGTGTAGTTCCTGATGGTTTTCTGCCCAGTATCGGCAATTATGTTTATTTACCGTACCTGACAAGTGGAAGTGGGCCTCATCAGACGAAATGAAAACAGCGACAGGGGGAATGTTCTGAAAAATGTCCTCACACACAGATCTGCGAGTTTCAAAATCTCCCTCACTTAATTCTTGTGCAGGATTCCTCTTACACTCCTATCAGACAAGCCCAAGCTTTATCACATGCGCCACATTTTCCCTGCGTTGTTACGGACCGACGTCGGCCAGGCGTTTTCCTTTTCATTGCAGAACTTGTTGCTCTACTGTATGATATCCAATCTTGAATAATTTTCTATCCGAAACAGGATCATGTCATCACAGAACCGCCATTACGAAAATACTCCTCTACAACAAACGCACGATGCTCACCGCACCACGCATTGCGCCTACTGAAAATGGCACATGTTCTGCTATCGATTGATACCCCCTTTACCACCGTATCCCCATCACAACTCACAGAGCGCCTTCTCGAAATACGGCAGGTCTTTTTGCCGGACCCTGTATAACACCAATGTAGGCGGCAGACAAAATGGCCTTATGAAATGAGACGAAGTAAATCTAGGAGACATAAAAAATCGCAAGGAATAAAATAGCATGGTCATACGCACAGACCAGACTCAAGAGTAACAATACACATTTCCCAATGGACACCAACGAGTAAGAAAACGAGAAAAATTAGATAGGTTCAACAAATGACAGAGGATCTAAACCAAATAGCAGAATGAAAATATGACAGAAGGGAATGAGTACAAATAGTAGAAAAACCTGAACTGAATTGTAAGAGATCTCCTTCAAGAAGAGGATCAGAAAACCCAGAAGCATAGCTCCGTTCCACAGCAGTGTACGGCCTATACCGATAGGTCCAGCTCGGAACGGGCCATAGCAGCAATGAGTGGCAACACCGAAACCCCTCTACCCGCAGCAGCTTCAATTGCAGTTAAGAATTTAGTAAGACTTAAACCGCGCAAGGATATAGTCAGACATAATAAGGTCCAATTTATTATTATTATTGTATTCTTAGCTGCTACGGAAAAGTAATTTTAAGTAAAAAAAAAAACAATAACGTTTTATAAAAGATAAAAGTAATAAAATCAATAATTCTGCAAAATAAATTCAAATACACGCGGAGTGGTATCGTACACACGTTGCCACATAGCATTACGTCCATACGTATATTGTTGCCTATGTATGGCCCGTTCCGAGCTGGACCTATCGGTATACATATTTCAATACTATACTGTACCAATATGGGTTAATAGCAATATAGTATTTAACAAGTTACAAATACCTAAAATTAATTTTTTAAACGTACTAAGATTATATAAAGGTGGTACAGCCTATCCAGGATCTTCTGTTGATAAACATCTCTGCACCACGAGTTAAGTTGAGACATCATGTAAATATGGTGAATAGCATTTGAATATATATTAAAAGAACATTAAATTTAAAATGTATGCATATGATTATAATTGATAGTGCCATTACTATAATTATATTGTCTACACTGTAAAAAGAAATCTTGTAAATTTACAATGATAATCGCGGGCAACTTTGTTACCCGCGATTATCACGGTAAAATTACCAGCCCATGTAATATTAAAAATGGCTATAATATTACAAAAGTTACATGTAAAGTTAAGATACACGGTTTTAAAGTTACAAATATTACTTGTATTGTTACAAAATGACACTGTATTGTTACAAACAAGGGTTGTAACAATACAGTGTTAAAACGTAAAGATAGTAATATTAAAAGTATAATTACATATTGCAATTGTATTTTTACAAGTAATACTTGTAACTTTGAAGCCATATATCTTAACTTTACATGCAAATTTTGTAATATTATAGCAATGTTTAATATTACATGGACTGGTAATTTTACCGTGATAATCGCGGGTAACAAAGTTGCCCGCGATTATCATTGTAAATTTACAAAACTCCCTTCTACAATAGGTGTTGGGTAAAAACAAAAGCAAGAAAATCTAAAAGAAAATATTACAAGTATTTGCATATTTTTCTTTCAGCAGATGATGTAAGTATATATGTATATTTCATTGCAATAAAGGAAAGATTTTCACATATTGCGTAATTGATTAATTAAGGATAGTATCTTTCCAGACATTTTGTTTTTGTTTCGGGATCCTTTGTCCAGATGAATTTTCATAAAATATTTCTGAATAAACTCCAGTACGCCCAAACATCTTTTGGGGTACACCAAATTTAAATTATAGTAATATGCAAATGTGATTTTAATTGCTGTCATCAAGCTTTCTGTTATTGTTGTTATTCTTTTTCTATGTATAATGTGTAATTCTGTTTCTGCAATGTAGAAAAAAAAATATATTCATAGCTTGTTAGTTTGGATATTATTATTATTATTATACCTTTTAAATAGACTATACATGGCGCTGTTGTGGGAACGTCATCAGTTTTGAAATTTTCGCTCTGGAAAACATTAAATTCATTAATAATAATTACTACTCAAAATAATATTTTTCTTTACCTTCCCAGATTCCGTAAGCAAAATATTCAAATCATCACCTAAGAATGTGGCTACTGTTTTCAACGACATCATCATCTTCATTCTTAGGCCTTCAGTTAAATGTTGAATATATTTTTTCTTAATTGTAAATTTAAGAATTTTGTCAATTTTCGACAAAAACATGCTCTCTAACTCGTCTGCGCTCTTGCCCATTAATTTTTTGAAGTGCCAGAAAGTATCTTCCTGCAAAAATAGTACAGGCTTTTCCTTCTTAATGCTGTTAACACTATCGGATATATTTATAAAATGCCTCTACAGAGCATAAGTGTTCTCCAATAATTGAATTGTGTCTATTGCAAATTCCACAGCATTGGTTAATATACTTTTTTTTTTCTTGGAGCATATCCACATCATCTTTTGATAGATGCGTTTCGCAGTCAGAACACCCTAAGGAATAGTAAATAGATCTTAATGTAAAAAAATTAAATACACACTTACCGCAGATGTACTGTTTATTTGCAGCTTGAACTGTTTCGGCGGTCTATTTAGGTAAGCATTTCTGTCATACAGTTTTTGAAATAAAGTGTGAGAACAGTCACCAATAGTCACATCCTCAAAACATGAGAAGGTATTTCGATATAACTTTCACTGCGATCACCTTGAATAAAGGATGGCACATGTGGTTTGATTTCTCTGACTGCAACCACTATTACCTTTGCAACACTATCTAGTGAACACTCAATACGGTTGCCTTTTTCACAATCTCTAATTACTTTGTTAGATAACCTTTGCCAAGGGACTTCAAATTCATCTCAATATTCTCTATCTATAATACTTGTATTAACTGGATTTGCTGCTTCAAAAGTATCTGATAAAGTTTTATCCTGTACTGTAACCGTCGATGTACTATGAATTTAGATCTGCTCTTTGCTCATCGACAGTCTCATATTTTAAAGAAGTTTCATATTAGTTGAGGAACATTACTTATTAAAATACATATATACTTACTACATACATAAATATCGTTAGCAACAAAATCAAGCCAATAAAAGGTATGTTACCGTTCTAATTTACAAAAAAAAATCAAACGACTTGATTTTATATTTTAGCAATAATACATATATACCTTTTATTAAATGCCCAAAAAACGTTGAATTTTACACTATAACTTGAATTGCGTCCGACAACGACCACAGCCGTGCAAGTTACTTCAAGAAACTAAGTTAAGCCCAGACCAAATCGTATTCTTCCTCGTATTATTTACGACAAACCTATAAAATTTGAAAAGTATCGCGCCAACATTTACTAACCAAGAACTTGATATGCATATGTGACCTCATCTTATAAAGCAAAAAATGTCTAACGTCGAATACAAAAAGTGCCTGGCTTGTCTAGGAATGGATGATATACATAGGTATATAGATGCATGAAAGACCCAATCCCCCCCCCCCCATTGTTGATTCATATTTGCTTTGTACAAGTACTAAATAACAGGTAACCTTAATATTTTGGTCTGTATTATTGCAAGTATATTGACAACATTGCATTAGCATTTGTATAATTCCGGCAATTAATTTGTAACTTTACTATTCTATAACATATCTATATTAAGTGATAGTAATTTTACTCCGAATTTCATGCCAAGTTACAGATTGGTTTGTATTGTTACAAATATACTGGTATATTGCAGAGAATGTCGTTGTAATTTTACAAAATTATTCTTTTTACATCGATTTTGAAGTAATTTTACACAATTTTTCATGTAGATATACACCCATTTTTTACAGTGTATGTTATGAAATCTCCAATACGTAACTATAGTATTTCTCATTATAAAACCGAGTAAAAGTTTCTGCTTTCTTTGTGTTTTAGCTATTCACATACTATTAATTCTTAGATTGTACTTAATGGCAACGATATATCATCTCATTTAATGTTATTAATGAATCTATTAAGAACATTATATACGCGAAACGTTGCGTTCTTTTGTCAGGGATCATATGCTAATAAGACTACCGGAAATTTAAAATCACATCATAATAACAGAACAGTAGGAAAAAAGAAGTGCGAGCCAGATGGGAATGAAACAATTTCCATAACAAAAAAGCAAAGTCCCGACTACAAATTACATTAACATCTCGTCTTCAATGTGGACAATAATTCATAATTTTAAACTGAATTGCTCACGTTTCTCGGAGTATTCACGTCTATAGCAAACACATTTTAAATTTACGGACCACTCAACAGCATGGAGTTAATTCGTTACACAGTAGAATGGACATTTCTTCGGTTGTCTGATGGCGACTTCCTGAACAATTTCTGCATGTTTTGTTCTGAAATTAACTTAAAATACCCGGAGAATAAAAAGATACCAAAGAGTGTAAAACAAGTTGTTGATTTCTTTACCTCAGTTTCAAATAATGCTAATGTTTTTGAATGCTTATAAGGACTATATTTCAACCCGTCCGGATTAAATTTTGGATAGTTACAGAATTCAAAACGGGCATAAGAAAATCCATACATTCATTTGACCACAACATCTATAATGGGAACTTTTGATATTTTGTTTTTAAGTTTTAAGGATTGCGCCAAAATTATAGTTCATAAATTATTTAAAAAATATATGCATTCAACTCGTTGGCAAACATCCTTCTACATCTAATTTAGTAATTTATTAGTTTGGTCTTGAGATAAGGCAGCAGTCAGAAATTTAAAATAGAAAATCGGCGAACATTTTACGTGCTCAAAACAATATCCATTTTCTCATAGAATTTACATATTTTCTGGTAATGTTCAACTTACCCATATAATGTTTCAATTTCATAATTTCATTAAATTTTCGAAAAATTGGGAACCTTGCTGCAAGAGGGGGATAATGTCATTTTAAAGGACCTTGATATTCCATCTTATGACTCGGACTATTCTGGATCATTTGGTGCAAGAACGACGTAAATTCATGCAATACAACACCTACCAAACCGTTGAATAGACTTATTCCTAGTATCGTTTGGAACAGAAATGAGATTTCTTTGGATTTACTTCCTTCTTGCTCCAGACAAATGTAATATTCGACTGGTCGGTAACAATATTGCGAGTGTAACATTGTAGATGAGTGGTAATACAATTACCTGCAGTTACACAAAGCCGCAAGTGTATTGTTTAATGAAAATTTTGTTAAAAATTTACTGTGAAAGTAGCAACCATGACAGATGCAAGTTAAGTAAAATAACCCTTTGGTTCTGCTTTTTCAGACATCTTTGAACCTAGTGAAGATAGACTGCATATAGTGAAACAGAAATGTACGTTGATTAACTGCAACCGTAACCTCAAGTTCCAGTTAATCAAAGTACATTCCAAAGAAAGAAGCGGAAAACGAAACATGAATGTAACTGGAAAAGAAATATCAGCAAAAGATAGCTCCAGGGGGTTTGGGACATACCATATATAAAAGTTAGCTTAAAAACGCTAGAGCCGTGGGAGCTGCCTGTTAGTGTGTTAGTGTAGAAAAAAGTGTTCCGAAATGGTTGATCATGTTACGCGGAATGTAGTTGCAACATCCCGAAACGGTCACGCTGCTTTCAGTGTTCATAATGTAATATAGAGTAGGTTATTTTTATATTTAGTAAGTAAAGTTTTTTAAAAATATATTATTTTCAAAATCTCCCTCTACCGAAAGTTCTATCAGGGGCCTTTCTTTCTTTAATGATGTCTGACTTACAAAAATTTAGTTTTTTGGCAAAAAGGGGATAATTCCAACATTTATACATATAAAAATTTTCAAGTAAACGTTATTTTATCAATACCTCGATGTCTATATGAGTTAACTGATATCATAATACTGCAGCAAAAAAGAATAGAAACTGTTATCTATACAACTAACATAATAAATCATTTTTTAAAATGAACCAGAAAATTCTTTCTAGGGAGTTATATGTTCTTGCAGCGTGGTCCTCAATTTTGAATATTTATAAATGGTTTTGAATTAATCCGTTCATACTGACCATATGCCTTTCATCCGACCGAAGTAAGTCTTCGTACAATACATATTCTTACGCAAATACTATTAATTGAAGGAAAATTTAAATCAAAAAAAGTTTTGTGTGGGATGAGATTCGAATTCATAACTAGTTACCTATATTACCGTTGTTTCGCCAATTAATTTTTGTATAAAATTATCAGTCCATTTAAGATTGCATTTGGTGTTGACGGATATCCGTTCCTCTGAATTATAAATAGAGTTATTTTTATTTATTTAAAGGTGTACTTAACTGATTCGCCCGAGCGCAATGCGTGACACTGTAGCATCGCTTGAATGATTTTCACGATCTCGGTCAGGTTATTATAATATTTTGCGCTAGTAATGTGTTGGCATATAGAATGCTTACTTCCGACTATTTATGTTTAACGTAGTATATGTATGAAGTGCCACTTTCGGTTAACATATTTGGCTCAAAAGCAAATGAGCGCATTTTTGAAATACCACCTTTCTAATTTTTGTTTTATAACTTTAATCATGTAGGAGAACTAGTGCATGTACTCTCATGTAGTCAATCAGAAAGTATTCTGGAAATCACTTTTTTCTTAAACAGAGAACTTAATGTGCGGAGATCTGTAGAAGCTTCAAGGTTCAACACTTTATTAAATACTACGAGGGGAGTTTCTTTTTGTTATCTGCCTAGCTATGAATGAAACGAGTTAGAAAACAAAAATAAAATATTATTCATAGTAACACACTTACTCTAACGTTTCTTTAATAACGCTATGCCTTCGAAAAATAATTCCTTTCGTAATTCCGCATAATACGACCCTACAGCGTTTTTCACGCCTTCATTCGATAAAAATCGTCTTCCTCTGTGTTTCTTGAGCTTTGGAAAAAGCCCTATGTACTCTGCAGTTGTCGTGCAGACGCAGAGTTTTCTGCGCAAAGTTGGTATACCGGGTGAGGCAATAGTGTGTTGGATTTAAGAAGAAACGAGAAAATAGCCAATAAAGATCGATAACTTAGATACGACATATTTAACACCCTGTATATGTATTCACGTTGTTCAACCTCAAAACAAATAACGTGTTAGTCTACAAATTAGTAACACAAGAGTTACATGATACACAGTACCCATTTTCAGACTAAGTCTTAAAATGTAAGATGCTGACAACTGTCAAGATTTTAACAAAATTATCAATAAAACCAAAACCAATAGTCATAGGTGCACATATCCATATATCATCGCAAAGATAATTTGGGTGGCTATCAAAAAAGTAGAAGATGGTTGTTGAAATTTGAAACACCCTGTATATTTGTAAATAAAAATAGGAAATACACAGTAGCATACTACATACGTACGTAAAGTCTCATTGCGACAACGTTATTAGCCGACACACTATTGCCGCACCCGGTATACTCAATTAAGAGAATCTCCTTCGCCTCTCAGAAAACTTTAGCCATCCATCACTTTTCTCAGAGAAAATTGCGTTTTTGTCTTCTTGGGCGGTGGAGAGCCCTTATGAACCCATTGCATGGACTCTTGTTTCGTGAGAGGGTACCAGTGGTGTACCAAAATTTCATCTCCATCTCATCTTGAGATAAAAGATTTAAATTCTCTTCACAAATTTGTCGTCTATACAATTTTTGTTCGGGATTGAGCAGTCTGGGAATTCATCGTGACGATGCTGTGCTAATTCCCAAATTCTCGTGTGGAATTTTAAAAATACTCTTTTCTGATATTCCTATTTCTCCAGCAATAACTAAATTTTTACTCGATGGTCAATCAACACCAAATCTTCAACTTTGTTGATGTTTTCTTCTGTTCGTGCGTCTAGAGGTCTTCCACACTTTGGGCCATCATGACTGGATTCTCTGCCCCATTTTAAATGCTTACACCATAAATTGATTTGGAAATTGGACGGGGTATTTCCTCCATACAGTCTCACCATTCTCTCATGACTCTTCTTCGGGCTGCTGCCTTCTTTTGATAAAACTTTCATGACACTTCTGTCTTCACGTTTTAATTCACTATTTTATCTTCTTTAAACGAATGTAAAAGTAATAAATTTTAAGCGATTCGAACTAAATTTCGAGATGACACTATAAAATGTCACGGAAACGTCATGTAAGCAAATTGTCGCGATAGCATATCGTTTTCATAGCTAGGTTGATAACATAAAAACCTCCCCTTGTATATGTTAATGGAAGCTTCGTTTGTTATACACCTACAAGCATAGAAAAGAAATGGTTTAATAATTATTATACATTTAATTTTAACAAACCAGTGATCTTTTTGTTTCTTCAAAATTTTTCCTATTGAGCTTAAACGCAAAGCATGCCTGTTTCAAAGTAGAAACTGGTAGACGAACCAGTTCAGTTCCAAAAACAGCAAACTTTAACAGACCCGGCAGAAAACAACAATCAGTATTGTTGACTCAGTTATACAGAAAACTGATACTAGCAACAATTCTTCTGTATTATAGCGCTATCAAGCCAAACAGAAATAAAAGTACAGATTCTCGATACCTATTTGTGGATACTAAATTCTTAGCGTACCTGTTTTAAATATTCAGTAAAAGCTAATCACGCCATTCCAGGGCAACAGCATTAATGCTGTAAGTAAAGGATAGGACTGATTTTACAGGTAGATGAGTTAACATGGTATTTAATATTGCTCAAAAATATATTGTTTGCGTTGTACCACTCTAAAACATTGTATAGATTCGCTTGCATGATATGACAATCATCAAGAGAAGATATTTCCCCGAATAAAAGTTTATCAGTAGTTATAATGTTCGTAATGTCGTTAATATATCTGTAAGATATTGATTATAAGGGGGTCTAAGACTGACGCATGCAGTACGTCAGAGAATGGCAAACAACACGAGGACGAGTGACAGTGAAAAGCACTGTTGTTGTTGGCAAACTTACTGGTGCTAGGAAACGCTGAAGATTTGATAATTATTTGAAAAAGCAGCGGAATAGCGAGGGCACAACAACAGTCCTAAAACTAGGGACTTAATCGTGACCTCTAGTAAATCCATATTTTAACTTACAAATTTCGTTCTTTGTGACATCGAAAGAACATTTATGCACTGAACACTATCCACGTTTAGTAGAAGAACGCGCATTAGAGGAGGTAATGAAAAAAATATTTAGCAAAGGCATTGACGATAGAATCAGGATCCTGGCATCACTCATCAAAAGAAATAGCCTGGAGTCTGGAATGGGACTTAGACTTCTTTTGTTCCGAATATAGGACTATAAGTATTTGGGATTTAGTGGAATGTTGTTTTGAACAGAACATACGTATTTAGATGTACAGGGTGAGTTTTGTTTCATTATTTGTATGGGGATCTCGAAAACGTAAATAGTAAAGAAGCCGCCGAACGCTATTTTTTATTGTATTTTGATCGCCCTCAACCATCCTTAGACACCTTCAAGAATTTATACAATAATTTAAAGAGTATGGAAGTTTTTTAAACCTAAAAATAAGGGTAATATTGGTGAAAACAAGCAGATAAATGTTTTAGCTGCTGTTAATCAGAATCCATCAACATCAACGCGGCAAATTGCACAAGGCGCTGCTACCTCACAACGCACAGTAGTGAGAATTTTATCAAAACATGAGTACCACCCTTATAAAAAAATAGTTGGTCAAACTTTACACCCTGGAGACGATGAAAGACGATTACATTTTTGTGCTTGGTTCGTAAATATGTGCCATGAAAATAATAACTTTCCTATGCAGATCTTATGGACCGACGAAACACGTTTTACAAACTGCGGCATGTTCAATCGCCATATTGAACACCTGTGGGCGCAAATAAATCCTCACCGTTTAGAAGATAGGCGACCCCAGATTAGGTTTGGCTTCAATTTATGGTGTGATGTTATTGGTTCGCAACTTGTTGGGCCATTTATTTTTAATGAAACTTTAACCGGAAATCGATATTTGCAATCTCTTAGGGAAGATTTCGACAATATCCTAGATGAATTAAATTTACAGACCCGTACAAATTTACGGCGGTTTCAACACGACGGTGCCCCGCTTCACTATCAGGCACAGGTCAAAAGATATTTAGATGAATTATTTGCAAACTCGTGGATCGGCAGAAATGGTCCTGTTTTATGACCTGCATGTTCCCCAGATCTTTCACCGTTAGATTTCTTCGTTTTTGGAGCAATAAAAGATCTCGTATATGTGCGATCATATGCAACCCAAGAGGAGCTATTGGAAGCTGTTATTAATGTATTTGATAGCTTAGATGGGCGCAAAATTAGGAGAGCTATTAACTCAGTGTTGAAAAGGTGCCGTATGTGCGTCGATAATAGTGGTGGGCATTTCGAACACTTAATGTAAATTTAGCGTGTTACGTGTTGTTAATAATTAATTCGTTTAGCGTTTTTATTGTTTCTTGTATTACATTGTATATTATAAGTTTCTTTTCTTTTCCATGGCAAGACATGATTTTTGTTAAACATAATAATAATGTATTGTGAGGTTATTTATTAAAATAAGTGCCACAACCCTTACATCATTGCAAGCAGAAAAAAATGCACTACTAGAATATGTCATAGCCAACTATAGTTTCCATTTAAAAAAAATAGACTTTGCTTGCTAACTCAAAAATGCTAAGCAAAATTAAAAATTTAAGAAGTTGTCGTTGTTTGAAATTGAATTTCTTAAAAACAATATTCAAAAAGTTTTTTTCTAACTTTAAGAATAGAAGTGTCATAGCACTGAAAAGGTTTTGGAGAATTTCTATTTTTTGCAAATATATAGTAAACCATGCATTTTCTTAAATGGACAAAAACGTATCTGCATGAGGCTTATAAAGATGCAAATCTTTCTCCATTTAACTTAATGCGTATCTCTTATGGTTTTTGAGATCCCCATACAAATAATGAAAAAAAAAACTCACCCTGTAAAGATAAATAGGTGATACGAATCTTCTTAGGAATCTTCATTGACTAAAGAGTCAAAGTAACGGTGCACGTCACAATAAGAACTGGAAAAGATCGAATCCATAACAAATTGATCGATAGCACACACTTGCAACCAAAACCGATAGATGCGCATGTTTTAGAGTTTAAATCCCAGATTCCCACAGTTGTCGTTGAGTATCACTTCTTTATATCTGGATCAATCCCAAGAAACATCTTCAGGATTGTTGCTGCTTCTGCTATTACCCATAACAGACTCAGGTATTGAGAGAGTGTTGGGCTTAATATAAATTATTAATAATCTGAAAACTTATTTGTAAGCGTATAAGTAATGTTACAGAAGTTTACCAGTTAATGATTTTTTTATTCTCGTCTTTAAATTTTGTCATTAATCTGTCAAAATAATCCGACGTGGCGCGACAACAGACAAGTAATTGTTTATTATTTTGATTATTTGCTGTCGTAGAAAAGTATAGTAAACCCGTTATTCATTTATTCCACTAAACACTCGCTTCGCTTGTGATTAATCAAACTCGTGATAAAACGAAAAAACTTGATACTTATTATTGAATGTTATGTTTTGTTTGACATTAGTTCAAAATCAGCAGGAAATATGTAAGTTGATAACATTTAAGAATCAGTGAATTTTTTTGCCGAATTACTGGTGGCTGAATTTTGCTTGAGATCAATTTATCGGTCGATGAATTACTATTCTCGCAATTGTTGCTGGTGAACTATCCGCTGGTAAATTGCGTTCGATGAAATTTCCTAAAAACCATAATTAATTTGACATTGTTATTCTTTTGTATAAAATGTTTATGGGTGTATGATTAAATAATATAGTGAGAGTGTCTATAAATCTATCTGCTGATTTTGTATTAACGAGTTATTGACTTTAAGGCTGGCGTTATTTGAATTTCTCACAATACTTTCTTCTGTAAATACAATTAATTTTGACAGTTTTTAACTAATTCAATGTTTCTTTTTTATTGCACATTACTTCGATCCATATATACGCCTTGATAGAAAATTCACATTCATTTATAGTACGCTTACGCCTATTAATACAGTATTCTATACAAGCATCGATAGCTAAAAAAACTTACAAATCTTTAGAACTAATTTAGATGACGATAATCTCGGAGAATCGTTTAATTTCATGGTGTTCGAACGTTAAATTGAAAACTGATTTGGTTATAGACTTACGTCGTATCTTCTATAGCTGGATGTAATATGCTTTCCTTCTTAACTCGAGAGGAAAGAAAAAACGTAGGTGTAACAAAAAGATCACTACTTTGTTATATGTCGTACATACGTCCACCACATACTTCACAATGAAAGTTTTTTCTGTCACGTTTTATTGTTGCAGCAGTTGCAATCTAAATATTATATACACTTGACAAGTTGCTTATCATCTTAGGCATGCATTGCAGGAATTTTAGTATTGTATTAAGGATTTTAATTTCTTGTCTTTAAAATATGTTATATTCATTTTACATGGAAGCACTTTTACATATATGAATGATTAGTTGTGTTTTCATTTAATATTTCTTTACTATGTAGAAATGTTGTTCAAATTTATCATTCTGTTTAGTAGTAGGCGACATTTTTTGTTTTTCAAATCCAGTAACATTTACTATATGAAGCAAGCTAACTGCCTGCAACAAAACTTTGTTATTCAGAAGCCGGAAAATTCCCCGATTACAAAATTTCGGGATCTTTGCGAAAGGAAAATTCGGAATAAGAAACTTTTCTTCACACTTTATTTTGGCTTAGAACGAACAGCATTCTTCTCTCATGTTTAAAGGTTTTCTTCTCTCTTGTTTTAATATTTTATCACTTATTATTTTACTCTCTGAAGTAAGTAATGTTGTTCGCTTTACCACATGATATGACAAGTACTTTTGCCGAAGTATTTTCATCTTTAAAGCATCGTGGATGCTTCTTTTATCTTTCTCAGTACATCCTTACAAAAATTCACAACAGAGGGTGTAAGGAACCAGTGCAAAATCAATACAGATTTTGCTGAACCCTTTGTGAGAAGAATATGCTACCAGAAAATTCTCGAGCAATTTTGGACAACTTCGAAGAAGGTTGGATTAGGTGCTCGAAAGGATTCCAATATAGTAGCTTATAACGAATTTCTAAACTACCGTAGAAAATCTACATGACCTTCAGATAGAGCAATGCGTAGGAGACATTGAAGGTCTACAGCTCTTAAAATGCACCGCGATTGTGATGAACAAATAACAGCTATTGTAGCAAATTATGAACCCTATTGGATTTAGCATAGTATAGCTTATAACTGTACTTATTAAAGAGAGTAAACAAATAAGTAAAAAAGTAAAACAACAAAATTAAAGAAAAGAAACTTAAAAAACGCCAGCATTGATGCTATTTATTCTAAACCGAGATAAAGTGTGAAGAGGTGTTTGATATTCCGCACACAGCGTACGGATAAAGAAAAAAATAATATAAATATTCGAAGTTAGGAAAATCAAACAACCGCCTTTATGAAAATACACAAATAGACATTACAAATAGCAATACACAGGAAATAATGTGCCTACACAACATAAGAAATGGAAAAAGTAATTATCGAAGGAACTAGAAAAAGGATGATAGAAGAATGGGCCTAAAAATTAAAAATATACCTCGTAGCGAATATAACGCTCATATAAGAAATTAAATCCATGAAGAAATCCATGAAAAGATATGGTATTGTGGAAAGATAAATAAATATGATATAAAGTTGCCTCATAAGTAAAGCCATGAAAAGATATGGAATTATGGGAAGAAATAGAAATAATGATTAAAATTAATGTATAACCGAAAAAGGGTACATTAGCACGAAAAAGTGCAAGATAAAATAAAGTATGTTCCGCAAATAGGAAAGAAAGAGTTGACAAATGTCGAAAACAATTATAATAAGAAATAATATGTGAAGTAATAAATACAATTTATGTGTATACATACACAAGGTATATTAAGAATAGGCGACCGGCATCTATAGTAAGATACAAATTCGATACATTACAGGCAAAACGCAGAAACAAAATACAAAAGAAAAAAAAATATGGCAAATAAGAAAAATTTTCTGAAGGCAAACATTAAACATTAAATACACACACATGGAAGAAAGAAAAACATACGTACGCCAAACAGATATTAACTAGTGTTCACAGTCCAACAGATACATAAAAATAAATAAAGGTACAGTTACACAAGAAATAAATATCATCTTAGCACTAACATCCATATACAGGGATAAGTCAATAAATATAATTTGGAATAAATTTTCACAAACAACAACAACTTATATTATTACAAACATATGACATACACACTGTATTGAAAACTTAAATATTAGGACATTAGCTATAAGTACACCTAAATATAATAGTTCTTTAAAAATAAGAGAAAATAAAATATAAAATATTATCTGTACATATAATAGATACATTAATTATTTCAAAGTAGTACCATACATAAGTATTTTTAAGTCGTTTATAACGAACGCACATTTTCACAAATGAAAATCTACCTTCGTTAAGGGGCATATTGAACTAGTCTCGTATATGATCCGAGACCATTCAAATACACATAATTAGTACGAGTTTCAACACTCCATTTTGTACTTTTAAGTTTGTTATTAGGGACGAACCCTGGTACTTGTTGAAATGTTGGAGTTGCCATTGCTTTACTTATACAAAGGAGAGAAACAACAATGCACACAGAATCCATCCCACTTAAGCAATTTAGCAAACAATTATATCTTGGTCATGTAGTTTATTTGAAAAGTTAAGATTAAAGAAATTAGCATAAAAAACCTAACTATATTAGTGAGAACAAATTTAAATACACAGAAACGCACTATACAGCCTTATACATATATGACATATATTATTTTCAATCTTTCATTATCATTACACATTGAGTTTTGACAAAGCATCATGTCTAGCACAAACAACACATGCATTTAAAACATACAAATATGGCCGATATAAAAATGCAAATTAGGACTAAATCAAAACATAATCATAATTTGTACATACTAGGAGTGACACTCCAAAGCCTGTTGAATGTATATCTCGTGTTTTTAAAAGCACAAATAGAATTATTGACCTAGAAATATTCAATAGCATCATTTAAGGTAAAGCATGGACGTTCATCATGAACGCCCATTGTTAAGTCAAATACAATGTAACTCGGTGAGGAAACCAATTTTAATGTGAAAACACAAATTAACTACAGCCTTTTCTATATTTAGAACAGATTTGAATTAGGGCATGAATATCAATAGGACTTTAATTTGAGTACAAACAGCATTTGAAGTATCACTAAGAGACCTAGAGCACATGTCATATTAAAGCTAGAATTTCGTGACTAAATTTAGTAATTGCCTGGTATATGAAGTTAAATACTCAAACTGCATATATCACAGCACAGTTATGAGTAGGAATTGTCATGAACTGCGTCCTTACTAATGCATAATTATCAAAAGCATCATTTCTAATTTAGAACAAGTAGCCATCATGAACAAACGTCAAACATCAATTTGTAAAGTTTAGTAAAACACCAAAATTATAAACATGTTAGGCCAATTACAGACACGAAGGACATACATAATTAAGTGCCCTACCAAACTAAAGCCATTAGCAAGAATTTACTAATAAAATCAATATTTAATTTGACATGTAAAAAACTGAATAAGTGTTGCTACAATTATACCAAAAAGGGATATTTAAAATAAACCCTTGGCTCTGTTATATGTGAATGATTTGATAAAATTTCGATAACCAATTGAGCAAGATAAATTAATATTGAATTAGAAAAGGAGACTGACTTTGAATTGAAATTTAAAATACGCATTAAGCAATGTATTCTTAAATGCACAGATTTTAATCAAATAAAAAAACAGAAATAAATTTGAATGTATTTAGTAATTAAGTTATTATGTAAACCAGCCCCACATAAAGTCCAAATATCCTTATTTTTGGATAAAATCCAAAAATTATAACATTTAAATATTTTTTTGCACATGACTGTACAAATGTATCAAAAAGCGACGCTAAAAATGCCATTCTCATTAAAATTCCTAAAAACAATATTCAGAAAATTTCACGTACTGAAAATATATTATTAAATTTTTATAAATGAAAAAACTACAGAATAACATCCTTTAGTATAAAAAATTATTCGAATATTATTATAATACATCATAATTTAATCCATAAACACTTTGGGTCCGAGGCTTTAAACAATCGCCATCACCGACCTATATATAAGGTATACATACTCCAGACGAGGTCATTTCATTTTTTTTGTCATTGATTGATTCATAACCCGACGAGTACGTGGTGAGTCATCAGACAGTTAGTAACTCAGTGGGTCCTCGACAAGGTTGACACCATTGAAAATAAAGACAGCAATAGTTCTGTGTTACCAATACGAACGAACGAAGATAGGCGCCACCGAAGCTGAAAAGAGAAGAGAATATAAACAAAGATTCTAACCTCCAATAAATCGAGGCGGACACTACAATCAAATTACAATAAAAGGGAAAGAAAAATACACTTACGGATACTGAAGAGTACGAACAAAGGCCAGTATAAGGAACACCCCCGAGCCGAAGATCCCGCTGGCTGTTAAATTCCAAGGGCCGCTACCGTCGTTCATCCCGGCGGAGTCCCAGAATATCCGAAGAACAATCAGCTACAAGTCCCGTTCCAGTTCATCGTACAGACCCAGGCGCAAAGCTAGCAAACATTGTTTATATGTTAAACTGAAGGTATTGTGAAAGTTTTACAAGTATTTAAGACATCCAAAGAGGTGTAACGTCAAAGTCATAGTAGGCATATAGAACTAATGTATACCATTGTAGTTTTTTATTGAGATTAAAGTCAAAAATCAATTCGTTCAAAGTCAGATTAGTTTTAAAAGTCACAAGATTCAATTTATCAAGAAGTAAATAATTTGATGTAAGCATCCACGTAATATTTAAGGCATTTTTAAATCACAACGTCAGTCACGTTTCATGTAGGTAAACCTAACCTAACTAGGTATTCAAACAACTAAATAAGGCTAAATAACATGCAAAATATTAACAGTAACTTACGTACAGTAAAAGTTTGGTTCTCCGAGTGCAATCAGTTTAGATTATTTAATTAAATAAGTTTGGGACGTCTTTTCTGTCCACATACATTTCATATGTTAGCACTCAACCGCTGTACAATAATTAGATGGATATTTGGTGCAACTTATAGTGGAACTGTGTACCATTATTCTCGTTGTTTGTTGATTTTCATTTAAATGTTTGTTTTCTCTCCTAATAAAGACACTCCAACTAAAAGATTTATTACAAGATCTGTAACCTGTTTTGTTTAAAATATAGAGATTTGTTTTACATACCTGTGTTTATTTTGGTTATTTTGTTACGTAACGCCCACCATCAATCTGTGTGGCTATTCGTCCTTGTTATGCACGACGAGGAAGCACATTTTATTTTGCCAACAGGTGTTTCATCAACCTCGAGGATTTGCAGACAGCTGCCCAGGATTATAAGTAAGCGTACAGGTAATGTGAGTGACTCTTGTAGCGTTGTTTTGTAAGACATGAACCCCATCAACGACCCTCAGATATGAAACTTATAAACCGTTCACAAGTTTAACAGTATTCGAGTATAATTTGCTAAAGGCCGGAAACAAACCCCCTCTCTTTTTCTTTAAAATTAGAGCATTGGCGTAAATCATAGGAGATAGGAAGGAGAGTTTCAAGCGCGAAATTTTAGGACATTTTAAATTTAATACAACAGTGTTAGATACATTTATTTGAGTTTGTTTTTTTTTAAATTTAGACTTGCACTTGCTTACCAGCTAGTATTTGTAAAACTTAATTTAGATATCATTTCTCCCGTGAATTTTAATAGTTTTTTTTATTATTTAAATTTTATTCTAATTAGTCTCATAGCTCTTTAAGAACACTTTACTGCTAGGGGTTTATAAGCACCCACACCCCCTATAGCATTCTGGCACCGCAACTTGGGGCTTTATAAGGGTACCTCCCCCCCCCCTATAGCATTCTGGCGCACCAACGTCTTGGGGCCGATTGAATAACCTACAGAGTACACTTACAGCATTTTTTTCAGCTCATCTCCGAGGATTTAAAGAAGTGGAAGACATTAATTTTCTTTTAAATAAAATAATTGTATAATAAAAATATAATAAGAAAAATGTGTATTTGATTTATGTATTTGTGTATGTGCTTATACACGGATTGATGGTCGATGTTAAATAAATAAACACTGGGTATATTTGAAATCATTTATTCACTGTCATAAAAATTAAAAACACAGGTCTGGTATTTTATTACAAACATTTTCATAACATATTATACAGGGCTCGTATCCAAACGACACATCGCTTTTGTTTTTTTATTATTGTGTGTATTTGTAAAAATATAAAACCTGCAAAATGAATACAAGATCCAGAAGCGTTTCAAATGTCCATCAGGAATCAGCCAGCGAAAGCGAAGACGAATCTCCGCAAAATCAAGGCGATAGCACTCAAATCACGGAGAGTACTACCGAACAGGACACCTCGGGGACTGCCAAAACAAATCCACCACTAGACAAACTCGATTTGATATTAAGAAGCATCCAAGATAACAAAAAGGAGATGCAAGAGTTAAAGGAAGACAATAAAAAGAATATCCAAAGAATAGAGAACAAAATGGATGAGTCTAAACAAGAAAATAAAAAGGAGATGCAAGAACTAAAGGAAGGGTTAGAGAACAAAATGGACAACACCAAGGAAGAATTAGAGAAAAACAGAATTCGAGATAGAGAGGAAGATAAAAGAGAGAACAAGAAAAACTTGGAAGATTTGAAGAAGGACCTCGAAGAGAGTCTAGCACTTAGAACAGAGGCTAGCAATAAATTAATACTAGAAGAGGTGGATGTGAAGGTTCAACAACTTAGGACAGAGGTTGTATCAAATATTGATTCTGCAATAAAAGGTGTAGACAAGAAAGTCGTGGAAATAGAAGGAGATCTCACGAAATTAAAAGATAAAAACGACAAGGAACACAAGGAGTTGGCGGAAAGAATCAGGACGGAAATTGATCAAGTAAATAGGGGCACATCAGAAATGGAAGTTCGCATAGAAACGAAACTTACTGGACAAATAGTTTCAACCGAAGAGACATGTTTGAAAGAAATTACGAGGGTTAAACAGGTGAACAAAGAACAAGATAAAGACGTCAGGAATGCGCTGCAGGAACTTGAAAGAAATAAGGAGGAACTGAAAAGGTTGACACTAAAGGTACAAAATATCAGAACTAACAATATCCAAATGCCGACACCAACATGTTTTAATGCAGGACTACGTATTGAAAACGTAGCACATTTCAACGGCGACAACATGTCGATGCATCCTATGGCATATTTAAATAATGTCCTTAAATATACCGAAGACGTACCGGATTTTAAGCAGCAATTTAACATCATTAGAGCGACACTCACAAATGGAGCGGCGGATTGGTTCGAAAGAGTGGAGGAAAGTTGTGAGGATTTAGGACAATTCGCAGAGATTTTCAGGAGGAACTTCTGGAGCGAAACACAACAAAACCGAGCGCGGATTCGTTTACTTACAGGGAAATTTCGACCAGGTAAGCTATCTCGCGAAGCGTATGCCCTGAAGATATACAACTACAGCAAACACATAGACAACATGGACGAATTAACCATTTCACAACAGTTGTTGCGGCACTTTATACATACTGATACGCACGCGATCATCTGCCAGAACGTGACGAACATGGATAGCCTGGTGGATATTCTCAGAAGGTTAGACGACTATTCTGACAGCACCAACATGAATAGAGAGTACCGCAACAATCCCCGAAACGATAATGCACAGCCAGAAGCCCGTCGAAACGTTTATCCTGACAGACCAACAACGGACATGAATAGGGGCCCTCCAAGAACATTACCTCCACCAAACAGAAATTTCAATCAGACTCCGAACAATAATTACCAAAGCCAGCCTCGTCCTTACAACGCTTACCCACGGAACGATCAGGGAAGACCGAATATGTTCCCAACAAACAGGAACCCAAACCAGTGGCGAAATAATGGTACAACCAACGGAAATGGGTACAACACTCAGAGGAATAATAACTCTGCGAGACCGGATCAGCGGCCGTATAATACAAATGCGCCGAGAAATAGCTATCAGGATCAAAACCAGAGATACTACGGAAACTCGAATAATAGACAGATAAACGCCATCGCTGGAGATAACAGGTATAATATAGAATGGGACACACCTATTGACAACAGCGAGCTGAAAAAAAAAACTTCGATGGATTCAGGAGCCCAAATGACGGAAATCAATCCGAAACCATGCTCATCCAGGGACTTAAATTAACTACACCGGATACCCAAGTTAGTAATAAGTTTATTAATAAATTAAGTTTAGATATAGGTTTGGGGAAACAATCAGACACTGAAGACGTAGGTAAAATAGTATCCAATTTAGAAACGTTACCATTTATCACATTAATTATAGGAAACATAACATTTAAGGCTTTACTAGATTCCGGGGCAGAAATCTCTTTAATCAAAGAGAACATGGTAGAACAACTTCCGAACTATCTACAAAACATAATTAAAATCAAATGCACAAACTTGATGTCGGCAAATAGAAGGAAAATGGGACAAATAAATAAACGAATATCCATGGAAGTGGACATTAACGGACATATCTACACAATGCAATTCTACGTGCTAAGCAATTTATTCTATGATTGCATCTTGGGAGTGGACAATATGCGTTACCTAAAGATGAATTTGAATTTCGAGAGAGAAAAAGCGATAATTGGGAAAAATGAAGTGCAAATGAACACTTTAGAAGACCTCAAGGAAATAAACGCTTACTTACAATACAAGGAGGAGATTAACTATGATATTAATAACGTTATCATAGCAGATAGAGAAGATAATGGAAATACTCAAGAAGATTTAGAAGAGGCTATGTTTGAACTACCAAAAGAAGGAAGGGAGAATACATACGCAGAAACAGGGATAAAAGAAGATTCATCTAACAACAAAATCATAAGAAATGAAGCCGACATACAGGAAATCCTAGCAGATCAAGAGTTAAAGGAACCCTGGATATTAGAAAATCTTTTAGACATACTTTCTAAGAATATACGGTTAATTAACGATGAGGTAGTATTCGCTAAAGATTACGAGCACAAATTACTTATTGACGATGACACACCGCTGCCCTGCAAGAACTACCCCATTCCTTATCATTTTCAACAGAGAGTTAATGAGGAATTGCTTAAATTAGAGGAGGCTGACATTATCGAGAGGTCCAACACTTATTTTATAAACCCAGTGGTTTTGGTAAAGAAGAAAGACGACTCCATTCGCATCTGCATTGACGCGCGCTTGCTTAACCAGAGGATCAAACCTGAGTACGAGATGCCACAGAATATCGACGTCCTACTCACAAAATGCGGTAACAAAAGATGGTACACAAAACTAGATTTAAAGAATGCTTTTTGGCTGATACGTTTAGAAGAGTCCTCAAGGAAATATTGTGGCTTCAACGTGAACGGGGTCACCTACAATTTCACTGTTTGTCCCTTCGGAGTCCGCAGTTCTCCCGCAGGTTTGATCAGATTTCTACACCAGATATTGGATAAGTACGAGAAATTCGCATTACATTATTTGGACGACATCATTATTTTCTCCGATGACATCGAATCCCACTTGAATCACATAGAAACGATCATTCATACTCTACAAACAAATGGAATGAAGTTGAATCTTGCGAAATGCCAATTCTGCCGAAAAGAAGTCAATTACCTAGGATACGTCGTAAATGAACAAAACATCTTGTTAGATCCACAAAGGCTTGAAGAGATCCAAAACTACCCACGTCCGACCAAATTGAAAATGTTGAGAGGATTCCTCGGTTTGTTGAACTATTACCGAAAATTCGTATCGAACTACAGCCAGAAGACCAACACTTTATTAGCGCTGCTGAAGAAAGGAACCAAATGGAGATGGACACCCGAATGCGAAGAATGCTTCCAAAATTTGAAGAACAACTTTGTTGAGAACCTTAAATTATATCACCCCGATTTCAACTCAGAATTCATCGTCCGAACGGACGCATCCAACAACGCTATCGCCGCAGAACTGGTACAGATAAAAGACAACTTGGAAATTCCGATTTACTTCGCATCACGGACGTTAAGGCCATGCGAGACCCGATATGCCATCTCAGAGCTCGAAATGTTAGCCGTCATTTTCGCATTGACCAAGCTCAGATACTATCTAATAGGAAAAAAGTTCATCCTCGAATCGGATCATAAAGCTCTACTCAACATTATGACGACCAAGTTAAACAACAACCGTATCTACCGCTGGACACTACTCATACAACAATACGACATGGAGATTCGATACAAACCAGGGAAAGAGATGATCGCTGCAGACATCCTGAGTCGTAAGCATGGGGAGACCAAGACTTCAAATGTTCAAATAAACCTAGTAATTTTAGCACAAGAAGGTACTTTTTCACTAAACCGAATAAAAGAAGCACAAGAAACACCAGTGTTAAGGGAAATTAAAGAGAAATTACAAGAAGAACAGGAATATAAAGGGATGAAAATGCAAGAGGACGTCATAATCAAAAAGATAGGGAGAACAGAAGTATACGTCACAGACGAAAAACACACTATCGAGATCATACAAAATCTACACGAAAAGTATACCCACATAGGAGCCAGAAAGTGTTGGTTGATTTTCCGAGAGGCCTACTACTGCAAAAACGATGAGAAAATAATTAAGAATTTAATCCGACAATGCCGAACATGTGAAATAGCCAAGGAGAAGAACTTTACAAACCAAAACATAAGCCAGAGCATAATCGCCACCGAACCACTACAGTTAGTAGCCATCGATTTCATTTCAAATCTTATTCCAAGCACAAGAAGATATAGAAATATTCTTGTCATATGTGACATTTTCTCTAAACATGTACGTTTAATTCCTACTCAAAAATGCAACACTGAAACCGTACTACAGGCATTACAAGAGTATATCACAGAATACGGAACTCCCAACATCATACTGTCAGATCACGCCACATACTTCACGAACCAGCGATATCAAGAATTTCTAGATGACAGACAGATCAAATCATATCACACTTCAATCAGACACCCGCAAGCAAACCCTTCTGAAAGATATATAAAAGAAGTATTAAAATACCTCCGAATTTTGTTAGTCGACTGCCACCATAAATGGGCCAAACATATCAAACATATAGAGTTGGTCATGAACAACAGTCCCAGCACTGTACATGAAGCATGCCCCATCACTATATTCACCGGACAGCCACCACAGAGACCATGGATAAGCGATGAAATAGCAGATCTAGGAGAACAATATGAAGTAGTAAGACGGAAACTCCTAGAAAAGAAAAACAAATGGGAAACCAAACAAAGAGAGCAGCAGAAAAGATTTAAAAATTATCAATTAAACGACAAGGTCATCGTACGTGCACTCAAAGTCACCGATAGGAAAAACAATATAATCGCAAAACTAACCCGCCCATTTACTGGACCGTTTCTCATTCATAGGAAGTTAGGATTGAACACCTACGAATTAATAGACGAGGAAACTGGAAATATCAAAGGCACCTATCATGTTTCCATGCTACACGATTATTTAGCCGAAGACATAGTTGACGAGTAGAAATTTTGCTAGATAAATATAACGGAGCAAGGCGGAGAAATAGAAGGCAATCTCCGATGGGACTAAGGCGACCCCACTCCTACCCTAGCTATCACCAAGACTGACAGCCTCCTCAAGTAACGAAAGCCGAAAAATATAACGGAGCAAGGCGAAGGGAATTACAGGCTACCTTCGATGGGAATAAAGCAACCCCACTCCTACCTGAGCTTAACCAACAGAAAATAGCCTAAATATAACGGAGCAAGGCGAAGGGATTTACAGGCGACCTTCGATGGGATAGCGACCCCACTCCTACCTGAGCAACACCAAGTATCAAAAGCCTATCAACACCAAGAAAACAACCTAAATATAACGGAGCAAGGCGGAGAAATAGAAGGCGATCTCCGATGGGACTAAGGCGACCCCACTCCTACCCTAGCTATCACCAAGACTGACAGCCTCCTCAAGTAACGAAAGCCGAAAAATATAACGGAGCAAGGCGAAGGGAATTACAGGCTACCTTCGATGGGAATATAGCGACCCCACTCGTACCTGAGCAACAGCAAGAAACAATAGCCTCAACATAACCCCAAGAATTATTCGGACGAGCCCAACCCGACAAGAACTGAACCTGATGCAGAAATATTCAGACGAGCCCAATCTGAACACCCGCACATAAATTACAAAGAAAACTCCGAGATTGTCTTAAATAATGACAAGATTCCCGACAAAACCACTACAAGAAGAGAAACCATTGCAAAAGCACAAAAGAAAAAGAAGAAACATACCCGGAATTTAGGATACAATTAGGATAAGCAAGTTAAATATAGGAAAGTTTAGAAAAATATAAGAAATACATTCTCCTAGAATTTTAAGAAAACTAGAATTAAGTTAAGTTATTTTTCCCCATTCCTACTGTAAGAATTTAGCAGCATATAATGTGGTAATATAAGTTGGAACATTACATCAATACCTCATACAAAAGAAAACGAAACACACAGTAAGATGATTGCAAACATGAAAAAAAAATAACACTAGGAACAACAAACACTTACAAGAAAAACGAAGAACACAGCGTACGGATAAAGAAAAAAATAATATAAATATTCGAAGTTAGGAAAATCAAACAACCGCCTTTATGAAAATACACAAATAGACATTACAAATAGCAATACACAGGAAATAATGTGCCTACACAACATAAGAAATGGAAAAAGTAATTATCGAAGGAACTAGAAAAAGGATGATAGAAGAATGGGCCTAAAAATTAAAAATATACCTCGTAGCGAATATAACGCTCATATAAGAAATTAAATCCATGAAGAAATCCATGAAAAGATATGGTATTGTGGAAAGATAAATAAATATGATATAAAGTTGCCTCATAAGTAAAGCCATGAAAAGATATGGAATTATGGGAAGAAATAGAAATAATGATTAAAATTAATGTATAACCGAAAAAGGGTACATTAGCACGAAAAAGTGCAAGATAAAATAAAGTATGTTCCGCAAATAGGAAAGAAAGAGTTGACAAATGTCGAAAACAATTATAATAAGAAATAATATGTGAAGTAATAAATACAATTTATGTGTATACATACACAAGGTATATTAAGAATAGGCGACCGGCATCTATAGTAAGATACAAATTCGATACATTACAGGCAAAACGCAGAAACAAAATACAAAAGAAAAAAAAATATGGCAAATAAGAAAAATTTTCTGAAGGCAAACATTAAACATTAAATACACACACATGGAAGAAAGAAAAACATACGTACGCCAAACAGATATTAACTAGTGTTCACAGTCCAACAGATACATAAAAATAAATAAAGGTACAGTTACACAAGAAATAAATATCATCTTAGCACTAACATCCATATACAGGGATAAGTCAATAAATATAATTTGGAATAAATTTTCACAAACAACAACAACTTATATTATTACAAACATATGACATACACACTGTATTGAAAACTTAAATATTAGGACATTAGCTATAAGTACACCTAAATATAATAGTTCTTTAAAAATAAGAGAAAATAAAATATAAAATATTATCTGTACATATAATAGATACATTAATTATTTCAAAGTAGTACCATACATAAGTATTTTTAAGTCGTTTATAACGAACGCACATTTTCACAAATGAAAATCTACCTTCGTTAAGGGGCATATTGAACTAGTCTCGTATATGATCCGAGACCATTCAAATACACATAATTAGTACGAGTTTCAACACTCCATTTTGTACTTTTAAGTTTGTTATTAGGGACGAACCCTGGTACTTGTTGAAATGTTGGAGTTGCCATTGCTTTACTTATACAAAGGAGAGAAACAACAATGCACACAGAATCCATCCCACTTAAGCAATTTAGCAAACAATTATATCTTGGTCATGTAGTTTATTTGAAAAGTTAAGATTAAAGAAATTAGCATAAAAAACCTAACTATATTAGTGAGAACAAATTTAAATACACAGAAACGCACTATACAGCCTTATACATATATGACATATATTATTTTCAATCTTTCATTATCATTACACATTGAGTTTTGACAAAGCATCATGTCTAGCACAAACAACACATGCATTTAAAACATACAAATATGGCCGATATAAAAATGCAAATTAGGACTAAATCAAAACATAATCATAATTTGTACATACTAGGAGTGACACTCCAAAGCCTGTTGAATGTATATCTCGTGTTTTTAAAAGCACAAATAGAATTATTGACCTAGAAATATTCAATAGCATCATTTAAGGTAAAGCATGGACGTTCATCATGAACGCCCATTGTTAAGTCAAATACAATGTAACTCGGTGAGGAAACCAATTTTAATGTGAAAACACAAATTAACTACAGCCTTTTCTATATTTAGAACAGATTTGAATTAGGGCATGAATATCAATAGGACTTTAATTTGAGTACAAACAGCATTTGAAGTATCACTAAGAGACCTAGAGCACATGTCATATTAAAGCTAGAATTTCGTGACTAAATTTAGTAATTGCCTGGTATATGAAGTTAAATACTCAAACTGCATATATCACAGCACAGTTATGAGTAGGAATTGTCATGAACTGCGTCCTTACTAATGCATAATTATCAAAAGCATCATTTCTAATTTAGAACAAGTAGCCATCATGAACAAACGTCAAACATCAATTTGTAAAGTTTAGTAAAACACCAAAATTATAAACATGTTAGGCCAATTACAGACACGAAGGACATACATAATTAAGTGCCCTACCAAACTAAAGCCATTAGCAAGAATTTACTAATAAAATCAATATTTAATTTGACATGTAAAAAACTGAATAAGTGTTGCTACAATTATACCAAAAAGGGATATTTAAAATAAACCCTTGGCTCTGTTATATGTGAATGATTTGATAAAATTTCGATAACCAATTGAGCAAGATAAATTAATATTGAATTAGAAAAGGAGACTGACTTTGAATTGAAATTTAAAATACGCATTAAGCAATGTATTCTTAAATGCACAGATTTTAATCAAATAAAAAACAGAAATAAATTTGAATGTATTTAGTAATTAAGTTATTATGTAAACCAGCCCCACATAAAGTCCAAATATCCTTATTTTTGGATAAAATCCAAAAATTATAACATTTAAATATTTTTTTGCACATGACTGTACAAATGTATCAAAAAGCGACGCTAAAAATGCCATTCTCATTAAAATTCCTAAAAACAATATTCAGAAAATTTCACGTACTGAAAATATATTATTAAATTTTTATAAATGAAAAAACTACAGAATAACATCCTTTAGTATAAAAAATTATTCGAATATTATTATAATACATCATAATTTAATCCATAAACACTTTGGGTCCGAGGCTTTAAACAATCGCCATCACCGACCTATATATAAGGTATACATACTCCAGACGAGGTCATTTCATTTTTTTTTGTCATTGATTGATTCATAACCCGACGAGTACGTGGTGAGTCATCAGACAGTTAGTAACTCAGTGGGTCCTCGACAAGGTTGACACCATTGAAAATAAAGACAGCAATAGTTCTGTGTTACCAATACGAACGAGCGAAGATAGGCGCCACCGAAGCTGAAAAGAGAAGAGAATATAAACAAAGATTCTAACCTCCAATAAATCGAGGCGGACACTACAATCAAATTACAATAAAAGGGAAAGAAAAATACACTTACGGATACTGAAGAGTACGAACAAAGGCCAGTATAAGGAACACCCCCGAGCCGAAGATCCCGCTGGCTGTTAAATTCCAAGGGCCGCTACCGTCGTTCATCCCGGCGGAGTCCCAGAATATCCGAAGAACAATCAGCTACAAGTCCCGTTCCAGTTCATCGTACAGACCCAGGCGCAAAGCTAGCAAACATTGTTTATATGTTAAACTGAAGGTATTGTGAAAGTTTTACAAGTATTTAAGACATCCAAAGAGGTGTAACGTCAAAGTCATAGTAGGCATATAGAACTAATGTATACCATTGTAGTTTTTTATTGAGATTAAAGTCAAAAATCAATTCGTTCAAAGTCAGATTAGTTTTAAAAGTCACAAGATTCAATTTATCAAGAAGTAAATAATTTGATGTAAGCATCCACATAATATTTAAGGCATTTTTAAATCACAACGTCAGTCACGTTTCATGTAGGTAAACCTAACCTAACTAGGTATTCAAACAACTAAATAAGGCTAAATAACATGCAAAATATTAACAGTAACTTACGTACAGTAAAAGTTTGGTTCTCCGAGTGCAATCAGTTTAGATTATTTAATTAAATAAGTTTGGGACGTCTTTTCTGTCCACATACATTTCATATGTTAGCACTCAACCGCTGTACAATAATTAGATGGATATTTGGTGCAACTTATAGTGGAACTGTGTACCATTATTCTCGTTGTTTGTTGATTTTCATTTAAATGTTTGTTTTCTCTCCTAATAAAGACACTCCAACTAAAAGATTTATTACAAGATCTGTAACCTGTTTTGTTTAAAATATAGAGATTTGTTTTACATACCTGTGTTTATTTTGGTTATTTTGTTACGTAACGCCCACCATCAATCTGTGTGGCTATTCGTCCTTGTTATGCACGACGAGGAAGCACATTTTATTTTGCCAACAGGTGTTTCATCAACCTCGAGGATTTGCAGACAGCTGCCCAGGATTATAAGTAAGCGTACAGGTAATGTGAGTGACTCTTGTAGCGTTGTTTTGTAAGACATGAACCCCATCAACGACCCTCAGATATGAAACTTATAAACCGTTCACAAGTTTAACAGTATTCGAGTATAATTTACTAAAGGCCGGAAACAAACCCCCTCTCTTTTTCTTTAAAATTAGAGCATTGGCGTAAATCATAGGAGATAGGAAGGAGAGTTTCAAGCGCGAAATTTTAGGACATTTTAAATTTAATACAACAGTGTTAGATACATTTATTTGAGTTTGTTTTTTTTTAAATTTAGACTTGCACTTGCTTACCAGCTAGTATTTGTAAAACTTAATTTAGATATCATTTCTCCCGTGAATTTTAATAGTTTTTTTTATTATTTAAATTTTATTCTAATTAGTCTCATAGCTCTTTAAGAACACTTTACTGCTAGGGGTTTATAAGCACCCACACCCCCTATAGCATTCTGGCACCGCAACTTGGGGCTTTATAAGGGTACCTCCCCCCCCTATAGCAATATATTACTTCTATACAACAAAAAACTAAATAACAAATTGGTTAAATACCTTTATAATAGATGCTTTGAATAATATTTTCATGTAACATTCGTTATATTAAACTGAACAACTCAGCAAAAAATACCAACGTATGCTACACGATTCATATATGTTTATATACACAACACCTAACTAAGACATATCGAATTACCTTTTAATTCATACATTGAAAGCGTTATTCATTTGTTGAGCATATTTAGCTCACCTAGATAAATATGTTTACTGTTTCTACTTGAAAATTGATTTACAATTTTTTATTCTTTATTATCAAAATACATTCACAGACAATAATTGTTTAAAAATACCTTATTTTAAGGCTTCTTTTTGTCTTCTTTCTTCTACTCTGCTTTCTAGCGTAATATTCTTTGTTCACGAACAAGACGTGAAGAATCGGCCTATTCTGCCGATTGGAGCACAATATCTTTATCACAAAGATATAACACTGCACATTTAATATGTACAGGGTGAGTCATTAGTAGCCGCGTCTTCGATTGCTCTTTTGTGTTTTAAATAAAAGAAAAAACAATTAGTGGAAGATCCATAGTTGCTTCTGGCGCAAATTGTAAAAATACTTTATGCTCTGACGCACCGGAAATGCACGGAACTTAAGTTTTCTAAATGACTCACTCTATATATTTTTGGATTTTCTTGTACTACATTAAATTGTCTGTTCAACTGTTTTTTCTTTTTCAAAATTGAGCCAATAGTTTTTGAGTTATTAATTTTTTTTGAAAATATTTGACCAAAACACGTGGTCAGAAAAAAATCATTTTCACATTGTGTTTAAAAGTACAAACATTAACTTTAGTGGCGCTCGTAGCCAAGAAAATTCTGCATCATTTGGTAAAGTTGCACTCGACAATACCTCAAAAACCTTTGTTTTTTCAAAGCCTACTTCCTGAAATTTTCACATACCAAAAAATTATTTTTTTTAAATAGAACACCCAGTATTTTATTGAGGCGTTTTGTTCCTTTCTTTATTCTCTTTCATTTTTGTTAACAATATCCTATACCTATCTTTTGTAATTTCTGAGATAATCACTATAGGAGCAATTAGCGGCCAATTAAAGAACTACGAGCGCTGTTGTTCTATGCACCAAAATCTTCGTTCAACCAATGAAAGGCAGGAATGGCGCTTTACTTCCTTAGTCAACTGTCAAACAACGTAAATGTTAAATCCAACTATCCCAAAAGTAATAATTTTACAGAATGAAGAGCATCGCATTTCAATTTTTTAATTCCGGCAATGTCCAGTTGCAGTATTTAATTTTTGTCTGTGTTGGCTAACATCGAAATAAAATAAAGGTTTACTGACATATTTGAAGATGTCTTCAAAAAGCTTTGAAAATCCGTTCGTAGATAGCGAAGATACTCTCCTGCATTAAAATTTTCATCAAAGAAATAAGGTCCAATTATGTCACTACTCAGTATTCTTCCCCACAGTTTTAATGACCAACGATTCTGAAAGTTTACAGGTATGATGAAGTGGGGGGCTTTATGTGTTGTAATAACGGAAATTGTGACGATGAACGTATTCACTTTAATAGAAGGTGGCTTCGTTGGTAAACAACAAAAAAATTGAGAAAGCCAGGATAATTTATCTGCTGTCAATTGACAACGATGTAAGCGATTCTGAAAATTTCTTTCATCTAACCCTTTGTATGAATATGCTACGGGTGAATTTCATGTTTATCAATTACTCTGGATTCTCAAATTTGACTTACATCTAACTGACGACTAATTTTCGTAGTACTAGTATGGGGGTGTTCGACTACACTCGCAAGTACCATAAACGTCTTATCCTCACCAGTTATTGCTTTTTCCGTTCTTTTTTCATATTCAATACTTTCTGTTCACTCAAACCGCCCACTTTATACTTTCGAAGGTTTCTGGCTTCGGTTGACTTCTACCAGGGATCGCTGTGCATAAAGTGTGGATGCTAGCAAAGAGTTTCTTTCAGATTCACCCAAAACGTCAATCATATCTATTAACTCTTCAAAAGAATAATTCATTTGGATGATAACTAATAGCGATGCTTTTATAAGTTTGAAATAAATGTATACCGACTTTCTTTAACAGTTGACTCAGGCCGTCAGCCGCATTCCAGCCTTTATTGGACGAATATTTGGGTGCATAGAACAGCACCCGTAGTTCTTTAATTGACCGCTAATTACTATTATAGTGATTATCTCAGAAATTACAAAAGATAGGTATAGGACATTGTTAACAAAAATGAAAAAGAATAAAAAAAGGAACAAAATGCCTCAATAAAAAACTGGTGTTCCATTTAAAAAAAATAAGTTTTTGGTATGTGAAAATTTCAGGAAGTAGGCTTTGAAGAAACAAAATTTTTTTAGGTATTGTCGAGCGCAGTTTTACCAAATGATGCAGAATTTTCTTGGCTACAAGCACCCCCAAAGTTAATGTTTTTACTTTTAAAAACAATGTGAAAATGATTTTTTCTGAACACGTGTTTTGGTCAAATATTTTCAAAAAAAATTAATAACTCAAAAACTATTGGCTCAATTTTGAAAAATAAAATACAGTTGAACAGAGAATTTAAAGCAGTATAAGAAAATCCAAAAATATATAGGGTGAGTCATTTAAAAAACTTAAGTTCCGTGCATTTCCGGTGAAACCGGAAGTGCGTCAGAGCTTAAAGTATTTTTACAATATGCGCCACAAGCAACCATTGATCTTCCACTAATTATTTTTTCTTTTATTTAAAACGCAAATGAACAATCGAAGAAGCGGCTACTAATGACTCACCCTGTATATGCAATTTATTTAAATTACAATTAACAACAACACTTTTGGCTGTTGCCGACCCACCGCAGGAGTCTTTATTTAAATTATAATTAACAACAACACTTATGGCTGTTGGCGACCCACTATAGGGGTCTGTGTCTACTTGGGGTTTGCCTCTCAACACAAAGTCTAACTCTCAACACGTATTCATTACAATAATATATTCATTGATTTTAAATATGCTTAAAAATATTAGTAAAAGTATGATTAATTAAATTATTCAATATGATAAAATTATAATATTAATATGTAAAAATAGGCTGTACCATTACAGGGTAAAACCTGAAGAGTTAGAAAGCTTTACTAAGAATATAAAAAATGTAAATATATCTCACTACTTTATTTTAAATTACATTTAAATAGCCTCGCAAATATAAAACTGCAAAGTTGTACCTATGGCGTGACACACGCGGTATACTGCAAATGTAGAAAACTGTGTACCTTTATCGGTTATAATATGTCACAGTCATACAAGTGACAGTTAAGTCTTGTTGTGTCAACCTTTTCTATACGTACTGTTTATATTATGAATAAGCATTATTTATTTCATCAGTTGTAAGAAACAACCAAATAACTTGTAAGTTAATTGCACCGCCGTGTTTCTTCTCGAACCAATTTTAACGTGAACTTAACGTTCGTTCTGGTTGTGAAACAAATTGCAAGAAATTTATAATGATCGCTAACTATACGTAGTATGGTCACGCACATAGTGTAGTAGGTGTTCCACAATTTAGATACGCACTTAACATTTATTAATCTTAATATAGTCTCGTATGTCGTATCTAAGTTAATTGTTTGGGTTGTCGATATTTCTTATTCGAATTTTGGTTATCTTAATGTAGAACTAACAATTACACACATTCACGGAGACTCGATTTTGAGAGTATGAAAGTAAATGAAAAGCCATTTTACAAAATCTAGTTTTCTCATGTAGTGTTGTGTCATTTTCTAGTGTGATTAAATAGGCAAATATAAAAAAAAACAAATTCAGATCATATAGAATTGAGACATATTTAACTGCAGATTCAAATTAGATATACCGTAAGCGTCAAATTTTAATTTCGGTTTGCACTTCTATCATATGCAGAAGATGATCTTATCATATACAGCGCTGCCTGCTTGCTAACAGTGGAGGGAGAGCAACGGAGTGGCGGGGGACCCCCACGCCTTACAAATGTCCAGTGTGGCAGCCTCGCTTATGTCTATCTTTACTTTAATTCGTCGTGCTCTTTTCCACTTACTACTTTCCTATCAGAAATTAAAATATGACGACCTCGGTATATTGATATATTAAAAAGTTTAAGCAATTATTTGTTATTGTTAATTTACTTTACTATAAATTTGTCGTTTGTGTACTAGTTTTCTTTTGTAAATGCCTCTTCTAAAAGCGCTTCTTCATAAGCGGTATAGTGTTAAAGTGTTGATTGGGATCCTTAGTTTTTATATGGAACTCCCTGTATGTTATTACATTTTTGTATTCCCCGTATAGTTCTTTGTCAAAAAGTAATAAGACAGTATAGGCCTAATGTTTAGAGTTTTCGACTTATTACCATTTTTCTGAAAAATTCAATGTTTTTATAAAATTATATTTCTCGAAAACTACGTGCTAGATGGATACAATTTTATGGTAGTGTTGTTCGCAATAAAAGATCCTAATACAAGTACAGTAGACTCTCAATTATACGAAATGATTGGGACCGAACCTATTTCGGATAATTGAAATTTCGGATAATACGGAGGTGGAAATAATTTACGTGTGTATATTTGGATACATATTTTTTTTATTGCAGTTTCCTTTACAATTTGCATTTATACATACCTATCTGGTGAAAACATTTTTTTTATTGAAAGTTTAATAATACCTAACGATTTACAAATAAATCCATTGTTAATTGCTTGGACTTGCATAAGTATTGATTTTTTGCCGCAATGTCTCTCCATCTTCTAATTAAAAAAAACATCAGTCGTGGTTGCCTCCGGTTGTTGTTCGATATAAACTAGTGCCTTGTCTAAACACTCTACTGCTTCCCGATGTGAAATTACTTTCGTTGAATTTTCTACTGTCCCTGCATCTTCCTCTTCCTCATTGGGATGTTCATTTTCATTTGTTAGGTTAATTGGTTCTAAGTTTGACAATTCCCCTATTATTAAAACCACTTATCTTTATTGCAAGATCATATAGTATATTTGTACCTTCATCTTCTCCGCATTCGTCTTGCCTCAATTCTGCTAATTCATTCTGTCCATCAATAATTTTGTTCCACGACGTTTGTATGGTCGACTGTTTTACATTGTTCCAGGCATCGGCTATCCAATATATTACATCTTTTAGGTTAATGTTCTTCAAACAAACGCGTAGATCGTCCCCTTCATTCTCTGCCTCTAATATAAATTGCAATAATTTTTGCGATAGTTTCTTTTCAAGTTTTCCAAAACACCCTGGTCCATCGGTTGAATTAAAGCGGTAACATTTGGTGGTAAGAATTGAACTTTAATTTCCCCAAATGTAAGTTCTTCTACAGACAAATGAGAAGGTGCATTATCCACCAGCAACAAACCTTTAACAGGTAGCCCATTTACTTTAAGGAATTTTGTAACCGATGGGACGAATTCTTCAAAAAACAAATTCTTAAACAATTTCGAATCCATCCAAGAGCTTTTTTGATGTTTATAGTACAATGGCATCAAGTTAGGGCTCAGATTTTTAAATGCTCTTGACTTTTCTGATTTTCCTATACACATTAGGCGCATTTTATGAAGCCCAGAATAATTGCTGCAAGCGAGAATAGTCACCCGATCTTTATTTTTTTATAACCAGAAACAGAAACTTCATATTTACTTGCTAAAGTTTTGCATGGCACTGCTTTGTAATACAGGCCAGTTTCGTCACAGTTATATAACTGATCGGGAGTATAAGAATTTTGGTCGACAATTGCTTTAAACCTTGTTATAAAGTTCTCGACAACCATTGCGTTTGCAGATAATTTTTCACCCCATATTCGCAGCTGCCTAATTCCGTGCCGATCTTTCCACCTGGATAACCATCCTTCACTTGCTGTAAATGTATCAGGAGCCTCAATTACAGGAAGCTCTTCACTAATTTCTCTTGCTTTTTGCTGAAGAATTGGACCAGACATTGGAATACCACTAGCACGTTTATGGGTAAACCATAAATATAATGCCTTATCCACTTTATCATACTGACTGGTTTTCACAACTTTCCGATTTGGTGCAGGAGAAGTTAACACACTGTTCCATTTCTCGATATCTTTCCTGTTTTTTCGCCACTCCGAAACTGTACTTACACCTACACCGTACTCTTTTGCGATGGTTTTTAATTGTGCACCAGAGTCGAGACGTTTTATAGCATTTAGTTTTTCGCCTATAGTAACCACTTTTCGCTTTCGTTTTGTATCCATATTTTCGCTAACTTATATACTGCGCGTACCGCTCGTAATGTACAAAACTAAACCGCACGAAATGCAATACAACATAACCTAAAGCACTGAACCACACTGAACTTAGCGACATAAACGCCGCCACGTGTATTATGTACCTATTTGGAAGTATAAAAGCGCGCCATTTTCATTTAAGTTCAAATCATTTCGGATAATCGGGAACATCTTTCACCGGTGTTTCGGATAAAGCGGAGTTAAAATTCTATATTTGATTTTCGGATATTGCGGAGTTTCAGATAATCCGATTTCGGATAATCGAGAGTCTACTGTATATATTTTTTTTAATTACTAATTTTATTTGCAGAAAACTGGACAAAAATTGCATGACAAATTTTTGACCAAGTAATTTTTTCAAACGGAACACCTGTATATCTGTTCATTTTTCGCACCTAAAATATGTAAAACTTATTATTACTATTACTTTAAGCGTGATAGCTACTGAGTCATTGCTATTTTTACTTTCTTATACGTAGTATAAGGAAGTATTGTGATAATGAAAATTTTCGACCTCGAGATTTTTGCAGATGTTCACGTTTTGAGGTCCCCTGATACCGAAAAAGTGGTTTTTAAAACTGTGTCTGTCTGTCTGTCTGCCTGTGACCACGATAGCGGTCAAACCGCTGGAGATATCAATTCCAAATTTTGTATTTACGTGTATAATCTCCCTCTTGAGATCTGATTAGTTTTTCAGTAAAATCGGTAGACCGGAAGTAGCAGTTTACTTCAGTGAAAAAATCGAATTTTGCCAATATTTCGTCAACTACTAAGTTTAAACAAATTTATAAAGAATTCATATGTACTTAAAATTAAAATTGAGAATAATTTTCTTTATAAAGTTTTTATAAATTCTTACCGGAAGTAGGTTTTTTACTCTGATCGAAAATCAATTTTTTGCGAATATTTCGCAAGTCATGCTTTTAGACGTACGTTACGAGTATAAAAGTATTTAAAACATAATTTTCAATATCTTTTGTATAAAAAAAGTTGAACATTGAGACCAGCAGTATCACTTTTACTCTTATCGAATAGCGATTTTTTGCAAATATGTCGTAAGTTATGCATTCTATATATATTTATCAAGAGTACAAAAGTATTTAGAACTGAATTTTCAATATTTTGTGTATATATAAAATTTCAAAATTCGGACCGGAAGTAGCACTTTTACTCTTAGCGAGAAGCACTTTTTTGATAATATCTTGCAAAGTATGCATTCTATAGAGATTTATTAAGAGAATAGAAGTACTTAGAATAAGATTTTGAATAATTTTTGTATAAAAAAATTCTTAAAATTCTATAATTTGAAATGCTCATACGTATAAGAAAGTCGTGTGGTGGCCACACCTAATTTTTTTTCATATAATTTTGCCAACTTTATGTTTTTTGTTTCAATACGGAATTTTTGTATTGGAGGAATGTCAAAGAAATTATTTATATACCCAGAGAGTTTACCAGCAGAAGATATCCCAGGACAGATGCCTTTGGATACTTTCATTACTGGTGGTAGTTTTGCTTGTGCGAAACCATGGAAACCTAAATATGTAAGAAATCATATGAAAATCAGTATCAAATTCTTATGGCAACAAACAGAAAATTCACACCTCAGTACCCGTAAAATAAGTTTTTTTGCTTAATATTAGCTAAACCATCGTTGAAAAGACCTTTAAATAAAATAAATGTCGTCCGTAATGAATACGTTTAAATACTGAGTTACGCACCCATCATTTTACGAAGAGATGTGGATCCAACAGGACGGTGTACCGCCACATTCTATATGATACTTAGATGAATTTTTTTCAAGAAAGTGACTAGCCAGTGGAGGCCTTATTTGCCAGCCAGTTAGGTCTTCAAACATCACAAAATTAGGTTTTTGAAGTGAAAACTTCTATGGGCGCGTTAATGCGTTGATTGTTGGGCACTGAACGAGACTGAGCCGTCACGATCGGAATGTAACGCTCGTTCGAGTAAAGTCGGCTCGAGTCGCGTCGACTAAGGGAGCGAGAGATATAATTAACGCGTCTCTGCCGGTCTCTGCTAAACTCGCTCGGCAACCGTTTCACGCTCGGCTTTGTATTATAACACTAACTAGCGGTATTTAATTTCAATTAAATTGAAATTTAGAATAAATACGCGAAATATTGTATTTTTATTTTCTGAAAAATTCTTGTCCGCGTGCAAATGCGATCCCGAGCCGCCCGGCACGTTACCATTAGACCAACGCGGGTACTCGTATGAGAATTATCATATCGTCTATTTGTATATATACATGCGTACGTATGAATTTTTGAAGTGAAAACTTGATCAGACCGAGCGAAATGTACTAGAATAATGTATACCAGGGGTGGCCAAACTTTTGGGACCCGTGGTCTACTCCACATTTAAAAAAATCGAAGGCGGTCTACCAATGGCAGAGCTAAATTAACGTAACGTACATGTTTATATATTTATTTTCGGTAACAAGAAATAATGGTAAATTATCTAATTTTTATAAAAAAAACTTAATATTCATATTTACAAAATAAAAATTTACTGACGAAAATAATCAAAGTATTCATATATCAAAAATTGACCATCATTTACTTCGTTTAGTTGAAATTTGGCACTGTATATCTGCGACAAGTTTATCATATTGTGGCTGGTATGAGCTTATTGCAATGCGTAAACACGAAATTAAATGTTCATCTGTTAAACGCGACCGATGTTTGGTTTTTATGGCGTTCATGGTTGAAAAAGCAGATTCGCAAAGATACGTCGATCCAAAGTATGATTTCAAATACAAAATCAATTTGTAAATATTTGGAAACGTTTCCTCAGAAATTAATTTTCAAAAATCAGTATCGGTAGATGCTCTGGATTTAAGAAATATATCGCATCTTAATTTAATAATTTCTTCCTCGACCGTGACTGATGTGGTGTCTATTAAATGTCCTATTTTTTCAGATACTCCATCAATGTTGACATTTTCATTAAATGGAAATATCATAAAATTGAGTATTTTTTCCAACCTAATTAAGTCAGCGAATCTTCTTTCAAATTCTTCAAACAAAACATCTAAGTGTTCGGCGAAATCTTCGATGTCTCGGTTTGGATTATGGATGCACTCTTCCTCCATGTTTTTGAAGTTTCTCAATTCATGTTTTCTTAATTGAGACGCATACCTTTTCATCGTTTCTTTAAAAGTTTTAATCGCGCTCATCATGTCTGTTAAACATTTATTCTTTCCTTGTAGATTTAGGTTTAGATCGTTAAGTTTTGCAGTGATATCGCAGAGAAAAGCTAGTTTCATGAGCCATTTTTCATCTTCCAATTCAGTAATGTGCTCTCCTTTCATTTGTAGAAATTTTTTTATTTCTGGTAACAGAATACGAAATCTTTTTAAAAAAGCACCACGGCTTAGCCACCTCACGTCTGTGTGCAATAAGAGATCTCCGTACTCTGATTCAGTTTCTTCCAAAAGCGCCCGAAATTGTCGTCTCTGAAGACTTCTTGAACGAATTGAATTGACGATTTTAAAAGCAATTTGCATTATATCTAGTATTTTTGAACACAATACCTGTTGATGGATAATGCAATGATAGCTGGTAAAACTGGGAATTTTCTCATCATTATTGCACAAGGCAATAAAACCAATTCGATTCGCGACCATTGCTGGAGCTCCATCTGTTGTAATAGAGACCAATTTATATATTGGAAATCCTGTCTTATCAATAAAGTTTTTAGATGAATTGTAGATATCTTGGCCTCTCGTTTGTCCTTTCAATGGAGTTATAGTTAATAACTCTTCTTTTGAAGTCATATCTTCGAAAACCATTCTCACAAAAATGCATAACGGTGCAATGTCACTAATATCCATGGATTCATCAAATTGAAGTGATAGGAACCTACAAGCTTTTAAATCATCATTTAATAAATCCTCGAAATTATTATGCATAGCTTCAGTCCGTCGCATCACAGTGTTACGCGACAAAGAAATATTATTTATTGACGATATTATTTCAGATTTGTTTTAAAATTGTCGAAAAGCACTTCTCCCGCTTTACAGAAAGCTTCTTTTATCAATTCTCCATCTTCGAATGATTTTTTTCGCTTTATCAAAACTTCTGTAATTTTAAACGACGCCAATGTTACTGCTTTAGCTTTGGTGCCTGGTCTCGTAAATAACGATTGCTGTAAATGTAAATTCGACTTTAATTCATGCACTTTAACTTTTCGAAGTTCACTGCCGATTGGAAAGTCTGTAGCGTATTTTAAGTGCATGGTTTTAAAATGTCTTTCGACGTTTGCTTTTTTTGGTAGTGCCACACTTGAGTTACATATGAGACAAATACATTTCTCCTTCACCATAAGAAAAAAGAAATCATCTTCCCACTCATTGTGATAATGGTATGTTTTACTTCTCTTAGCATTGGTACCTGGCTGAGTCATTTTGGAAGGGTTGTTGAAACAAGAAATTATCGTATCAGTGCGGTAGAAAGCGAGCGACCTGCAACGTAAGACGATTAACTGAGAACTGAAACTAAACGGGCGGGTGTGACGGCTAGACTAGTCGACTCGCCGCGTCGCTACCATCGCGCAGGCTACTGGATATAATCTAAGCATCCCACTTTATGAAGTTGTTTCTATTTAATTCTCCACTGTAAAACGACAAATTCATTGTACTACTTTGCACAGTTTGTTTTAAACCGTAAACTGTAGTAAATTTTTATTTTAAATAATTCATTAATTCTATGTCATAAGTCATCAATTAAATGGTTAATATCCGAGGTCATTATTGGGATGGTCGCCCGGACTACCTAAAATGTCTTCGCGGTCGACTGGTCGACCGCGGTCGACGTCTTGGCCACCCCTGATGTATACACAATAATAATAAATATATATTTTTTAAATGTAATATAGAACGACAAAAAAAGTTGTATTTTGTATTATTAACCTCGCCTTGATGAAGTTTTCACTTTTGCCGTGTGGTCTTAAGCACACCCATTTTTTTTTACGGATACGTAAAAGAACAAATAAAATACTCAACTCATTGTTACTATAGATCTATCATTTTGGAAGCGTGTTCAGAAATATTAGAAAGTGAATGCATATTCATTTGAACACTTGCTAAAATAATTTTTACCTATTTCAGCCCATTTGCGCCGAATCATATTTATTGTTATTTTATAATTTCTGTTTTACTAAGTACTCTTTCATTCACGTATAACAGTTCCTGTTTCTATACCTACTAAAATGAACTTATTAATTTGTTTGTTTTTAAAATGTGTTTATTGTGCCATATTCTAAATATTTTATGAAATGTGTTGCTGGTGAAGAGTGTATTGTAAAAAAGATTTTTTTGTGTAATTTCTCCAATACATACAAAAATCATATCTTTAAGTTCATTTTTAGAAAGTATTGTGATGACAAATTTTTTGACGATATTTTTGCAGATATCCACCTTTCTGTCTGTTTGTTAGCACGTGTGTGTGTGCATGTGATCACGATAGCGGCCAAACAGTAACAAATATACCAAACCTTTTATTTGGAAATGTAACCTTCTTAGGGACTAGGGAATAGATTTTCGGTGAAATCGATAGACCTTCTTCAAAGAAGAAATCAAATTTTACCAGTATATCACCAACTACTAAGTTTAGACAAATTACTAGGGAATACGAAGGTACACAAAGTGAATTTAAAACTAAAGTTTTTCGAAATTCTCTTATTCTTGTATCAGAAAACAGTTTTCTGCAAATATATTCCAAGGATTTTGACATAGATATATTAAGAGTATAAAAGTATTTAAAGCTTATAGATTTATTACAATCACAAATTCACTTAGACTTGATTTGGAACAAGTTTTGTATTCAAAAATTTTAAAAGTGGGACTGGAAGTAACACTTTTACACCTATTGAGAAGAAGTTTTTGGCAAATATCTTGCAAATTATGCTTCTATATAGATTCATTAAGAGCATCAGAGTAATTAGAACTGGATTTGAAATAACTTTTGAATAAAAAAAATTCAGAATTGTTAGTATCACTGATTTATAATTGTCTGCGCAAGAACTATGTCATCCATATAACAAACAATCTAGAATTTTGTCGTAAATTGATTATTTAGCTATAGAATTAAACGAGTCTCTGTTTGGTAATTACTACTATATAATATTACATACAGGTAGTAATGTCACAGTCTTATTCACTTAAAATTCTCAATTTAAAACTGTTTATTTTATTAGCAGATATTTTTACAGTATAGAGCAACCCATATATTTACGTTTAATTAAAGGAGTGGGTGTGACTTGCTTTCGTGAACCTCCAGCATTTTTTGAAGGCATATTGTCGAGATCGATGTAGAGGTAGGAAAACAATAATCAAGTCATATTAAGATGCTCACGTAAAACAATATTGCAGTGGCAGTCCTAAAGGTTATTCTTGCAGATGTATTAAATTCTGTTCATTTTTACATGCATAACCACAAATATAATGGTACATTAAATTTAAAATAGATAAGTGTTTATATATTATATATATGTATATATTAATCAATCAATTTCCTGCTTTTAACTATAATAAATAATTAAATAATTATGTTAGTATGTAAATACGAATTTAAAATTTAAATGAATTACAGCTCATTGATCACTATCTTGTTATTTTTAATTTTATTACAGACTGATAAAGCTGGAAATTATACTATTGACTTGAATAAATATAACTGCTACATATTCAGAAAATTTCCTTGCTAATTAAGGAATACATACCTCTAATGATGCGTTTCATACAGAAAGAATTGATACCGAACCATAAAGGAATGTATTGTCAATATTATAAACGTAGTTTTATGAATTTGCAAGTTGACCTAGCTTATAAGTATTGTAGTGTGCATATACTATTTGATGCTATTTATTCCGTGACACAGTTTTCTGTAAAAGCATATGAAAATGACACAAAATTGCACATAATATATGTAGCTTTTAGACAAGCATTTGATAGGATGAAAGGGAATATGGTATTAAAAGAAGCACGACAGATTTGAATACCTAATATATTGATTAGAATAATCCAAATGACGGTGGAAGGATCAAAGGTTGCCATGTTGTCTCGAAGAGAAATTTCCGGGGTGTTTGAATTTATGACAGGAGTGAGATAAAGTGATGGTTTATCAGCAATATTATTTAATATCGTACTAAAAGGCATTATATGAGAGTGTCGTGTTAAGGAAAGTATAATAAAAAGGACATAAGTGATTGCATATGCTGATTATCTTATAATCATAGCAGGAAAAGAACAAATAATGGAGAAACCTATAGTAAAGATAGAAAAAGATGAAAAATTATGATAAAGACTAAGTAACACAACCTGGACAAAATTCTGATAGTAGGTGACAAAATTCGCCAAAAACCTTTATTATTGAAATTATAACGCATGAATTGTATCGACATGATACAGTGTCAGTTTAACAAAAATATTAATATCTAAACTTGAAGGAACAGTGAACATTTAGAAATTATAAAAAGTTCTTCTAAAATTAAACATAACTTAAAAATGATACAGATGCTCTATGGCATTTATGTCCGGGCCTTTAGGTAGCCACTCCATAATCTGAATATTCACCTCTAGAAGGTAGTCCATTACGTCTACAGCAACGTGCGGTCGAGCGTTATCTTGCATACAGAGGAAGTTGGCGCCGATGAATGGGGCAAATGGCACAACATGCTCTTCTACAATATTCTCGATATAAAAATTTGCATTCATTGATCTTCTGTGAATAGGTACCAACTCATTCCGAGCGTCAAAACAAATTGCTCCCCAGAACATTACTGACCCATCACTAAATGGAACTTTTGGAGAGATATTGCAGTCTGCAAACCTCTCATGCGGTCCAAACACGCTCACGTCCATCTGATGACATCTGACTCGTATTTCATCCGAAACCAAAACATGTTTCCAGTCATAAATTGTCTAGTTTGCACGAGCTCTAGCAAAACGCAATCTAGCAACTCTTCCACTCTTTCATCCTTCTTTATTAGGCTTTCCCTTGACTGTTCTTCCAGAAATTTCCACGTTTCGTACATCTGCAAGAGCTCTGCGTAACTCGGAACCAGTCGATCGACTCGTCCTTAAGGCAAGTTGTCTAAGAAATCCATCATCTACTTGATTTGTAGATCTTTTACGACCTTCTCCTCTTGCTCTAGAGAAAGTCCCAAGTTCATTAACACGTTTAACCGTCCGGCTTGTTGTTGATTGTTTAACGCCTAACAAATTAGCCACATAACGCTAGGGCGACGATCATCATTAACCAGAGCTATTGCTTGCACTACTTCAGGTTTACTTAAATTGCATTGACAATTCGAACGTCAACTCTAGCTATAATAGACAGTGTATTTTATTATTTTAAACAAACTAAAATCAACCTAATGATCAAAAAAATTAAACAGACCAATTTTTGTTTAACAGCTATTTAAGAAATCAACACCACATACACTTATTTGCAAACTTATAACCTTAAAAACGTCAATTCACTGCTATTTTATTTTCAATAATAAGGGATGACATCCTAAACTACCTAGATACTATATTTCACGAATTAAAACTCTGAAAATTACAAGTAATAGTAACAAGTGATGTGTTAAATTTGTCCAGGAGTTTATATGAGGATAACTGGAAATAATACAAGTAACCTGCAAGAACAACAGGTACAATGGTTAACAACAAAAACAGTAGAAGTGGTGAAATATCGCAGAGAATTGAAGCGGGGAAATAAGGTATAGAACAATTTTAAAACTTTCACGTGCAACAAGAGATTGAGTAAAGAATTATGAAGTGGAAACAACAAGGAATGAGAGTAAGAGGTAGACCGAAGATAAGATGGGAGGACTAAATGCAAGATGACATTAGGGTGCTATCAATTGGGAGATAGCAAGAAAAATTGCAGGATAAGAGAGAGCGGCGAGAAATTTTGGAGAAAGCAACTATACATACATAACTAATTTTTGTTTTGTAGTAAATTAAGAAGAGTGTTTTTGACTCTAGGGTTTTAATTAAAATGCCATTTATCATGTTTATCGGATACACATTACTGACAGCTATCGTAAAAGTTCTGTCCTTTTTTTTAATCGAAGTTATATTTACTCATGGGAATATTAATTAATCTGTGGATCATAGACTGATACGCCGATAATATCTATGATCCACAGATTAATTAACATACCCTTAGGCACTAGACAACAACACTAGAGTCAAAAACACTCATTAATTTAACGCAAAACGAAAACCAAAACATCTAATAATTACAGACTCATCACATACGTAGGAAACATTTCAAACAAAGTAATGACTATTATTAAGAAAGCTAATAACAAATCTATTTCATTCAAAACTCTTAACAATAACAAAGACAAAATGAAAAAAAATTGAACTCAGGAATCTATAGATTATCTTGTGAAGATTCTACAATAGTCTACATCGGCCAAACGGGAAGGACTCTAGAAGCCAAAATGAAGGAACATGAAAGAAGCTATAATGATAAAGAAACAGAATCATCGATTTCTAACTACTGCCTAGACTCAAATCATAAATTTAATAACCTATTTGAAATTTTACATATTCAAGAAAGAAGTGAAAAACTGAACTTGCTCCAAAGTTTAAAAATTAATAAATGTAGTCAAATAGATATAATACGTATTACGATCAATTCGACCCAAATAGCTTCTCCCTACAAAATTTAAAACGGAAATAGAATAACCCTTCCTAATAACAATAATTTTTTTCTCTATGTATCTGTACTTAGAAGTTCCAGATGATGTAGATACGTAGTATATACATTAAATATTTTTGAAGCTAAACGTTTTGTTATTTATTAATTTTTGAAATGAAGTTTCAGCAAGTGTCTCCTCAATCAGTCAGCTATTTAGAATTTCTTTCCAAAAAATCTCATCATTTTTCGATCAAAGGAATACAACTATACTACGAACTGGCAAACGAAGCTCTTAAATGCTTGGTCCCATTTGTAATATCATATTGATGCGAGTTCATTTTAAAAGTCAAAAATTGTCTGCAACTAGAAAAACAATATCATTGCCTGTATAGGGTGAGTCATTAGTAGCCGCTTCTTCGACTGCTCTTTTGTGTTTTAAATTAATGAAAAAACAATTAGTGGAAGATTCATGGTTGCTTTAGACGCATATTTTAAAAGTACTTTAAGCTCTGACGCACTTCCGGTTTTACCGGAAATGCATGAAACTTTTTTTTAAATAACTCTCTCTATATTGTTCGATTTTCTATATTAGTACTGGTTTAAATTGTCTATTCAACTGTACACAAAAACAAAAGTAGAAATATATTTAGAAAGGCCATAACTGCAGGGGGCGGGCCCCTCTAAAACACTGCACCATTTGGTCTAGGATGTAGGAAAAAACCTGCAGAATAAAAAACCTACATCACAGTGCCACAAAACTAAAGGTCTTTAGTTGTTAAGATCCAAGCAACAGCCTCTGAATTAAATTATGTAAGTCCGTGTATCCAAATTCAAACCTAGCTAGAGGACATTCTTCAACAATATGTATAACTGTTTCAATTTCAGCTCCGCAATCACAAGCTGGACCCGCGATCATATTCCAATTGAAAAACATACTATTCTCCTCTTGAAACCAGACAATTCACTGATGCTGCATGAATTTCATTTGTCTTTGGATATACCTTCGATATTAAGTTGACAAATCTTAACAACTGGACCAATACTCCTAAAAGAAACACAATATGAATTTAAATTTAAAAAATGATACCTGTCATATGACCGTGAGGATCTTAGGATCTCGTACGGTTTTCCAAGTGATGATTATTATGGACAACATTATATTCTCCATTTTGTACCATAGTAAAGATGGTTACCATCGACCAAAATCAAATTAAATTGAAGAAATATAGAATGGGTACCAAGTTGCATGTTAATAACTACTAGCGCTGTTCTATGCACCCAAATATTCGTCCAATAAAGACTGGAATGCGGGCGACTGATTCAGTTGTTAAAGGATGTCGCTAAACATTTATGACAAATTTATGAAAGCATCGCTATTAGTTATCATCAAAATGAATTATTCTTATGAAGAGTTAATAGATATGATTGACATTTTGGGTAAATCTGAAAGAAACTCTTTGCTAGCATCTAAACTTTATGCACAGCGATCCCTGGTAGTCAACCAACGGTTCGAGTGAACAGAAAGTATTGAATATGAAGAAAAGAGCGGACAAAATGAAGGTGAGGATAATAAGTTGATGGTACTTGCGAGTGTAGTCGAACACCCCCACCACTAGTACTACGAAAATTAGTCGTCAGTTAGATGTAAGTAAAATTTGAGAATTCAGAATAATAAGAAGTACGTAATTCATCCGTAGCATATTCATAGACAGGGATAGATGAAAGAAATTTTCAGAATCGCTTACATTTTTGTTAATGGGCAGCAGATAAATTAGCCTGACTTTCTCAATTTTTTGTTTACCGACGAGGCCCCAGCTTCTATTAAAATGGATACGTTATCGTCATAAGTTTCTTTATTATAACATATACAAAAAACGCACTCTATCACACCTGCAAACTTTCAAAATCGTTCGTCATTAAATGTGTGAAGAGAAATAGTGGGTACATAATTGGTCCTTATTTCTTTGACGAAAGTGTTAATGGAGAAGAGTGCCTTCGTTTTCTACGATCGGATTTTCAACTTTTTGATGACATGAATATTAAAATCCGAGAAGCATTTACAAGAATATGTCGAAACGTTTTACGCAACGTTAGCACTTTTTTGGAAAACAGAATACACACGTGCATTGCACAAGGTTGTGGTTATGCTGAACATTTCTTTAATGAAATTTGTTTTTCCTACTTTTGATTGTTGTTACGTTGCTCAATAGTTTTAGATTATTTAAATTGTGTTATTTTGTTGCAAAATTGTTTTCTCTCAAAGTTTTAGGACGTCAATTTATAATTTTAAAAAACTACAGCCATCTCTTATGAAGAACTTCAACAATGAAAGAAACAGTTGAATAGACACTTTAAAGCAGTACCAGAAAATCCAAAAATATACAGGGTGTCATTTAAAAAAAAAGTTCCGTTCATTTGCGGTGGAACCGGAAGTGCATTAGAGCTTAAAGTATTTTTAGAATATGTGCCACAAGCTACCATGAGTCTTCCACTAATTGTTTTTTTTATTATGTAAAACACAAAAGAGCAATCGAAGAGGCGGCTACTAATGACTCATCCTGTATATCAATCACGAAAAGCTAGTGTTTGAGAAACAGGCAAATACGTCGCATTCATACTTTTTATTTAGTAATTAAGTAGCTCCGTCTATTAAGACATCATATTTTATTTATAATGCAAACACATTTGTTAGTTTTATTTTAATTTACGAATAAATATTCTTTTAGAAATTGATCTTTCCTGTATAAGTGCCACGAGACACCACTGTGCCTAATATGTGAAAAAAGAGATGATTTCGATGTACCAAGAAGACATGTGAACCGACGGCGGAGAGAGTGACCTGGTCGGCCGAGAGGGGGAGCTCTAATTACGGGGTCAAGTGCTGCGTGCGCTTACACGCCCCCAATACCTGTGAGAACTGAAATCTACAACATGCACCTTACCGTCACTCTGCCTTAGGACAAAAGTTTGTGTTTCGTATCGAGAAAAAGAAATTATCTTAGGTAGGTACTTACAACAATATGCTGGCGCGATTGTCCGGGCGATTTATAAGGGTATTGTTGTCGGGGAAACTATCAAATTCAACATCTTCAGCGTCTGGGCATGCTACATGCATATATGCCATGATACGGACGTGATGTTAAAAGAACAGGTAAATTACGAGTATGATACAAATACAATCAGTCGAAATTATCAGCACAGCAGTTAGGATTAAAAATTATTTAAATGAGGAAGGACATTGAGATGAAAATCTTAATGTATTGAAATGCGAAATTTCATCGGAATAAAATTAGAATTATCTTTATTATTTAGAAAAACATATGAAGGAATGAGTATGAGTCATTTTGATATCGTATTCAGACAATCAGCAGGCTTTGGAGTTGTATTGGTATATGGAAAATTCTTGTACCGACTTCCTGCATTTTGAATTTATTTAATATATACAAATTCACTGTATTTGAACATAGCTATCATTTGGAAACACGCTGAGGTGAAGGATCGGTTTGCCTTGTAGTTACGCTCGACGTAAACAACGTAAATTTATCCCCCCCCCCACCTAATCATTTTAGTTTCGTATACGTGTGTCTGTGGTACTGTGTGTCCTAGTGTGTGTGACCACGATAGTGGTCAAACCGCTATAACTAGCAATTACAAATTTTGTATTGCCGAGTATAATCTCCCTGTTGAGAACTGATTAGATTTTCAGTAAAATCGGCAGACCGGAACTAGTAGTTTACTTCAGTCAACTATTAATTTTAAACATATTTATAAAGAATTCATATATACTCGAAATTAAGTTTGAGAAGAATTTTATTATGAAAGTTATTCAAAATTCCTACCGGAAGTAGGTCTTCTACTCTAATCGAAAATCAGTTTTTTGCCAATATTTTGCAAGTCATGCTTTTTAGGCAGGTATGTTACGAGTATAAAAGTATTTAGAACTTAAATTTCAATACCTTTTGTATAAAAAAAATTTCAAAATTCGGACCGGAAGCAACACATTTACTCTTAACGAGTAGCACTTTTTTTTCGAATATCTTGCAAAATATTTAATTTTGCATTCTATTGAGACTTATTAAGACAATGAAATTACTTAGAATAGGATTTTGAATAACTCTCGTATAATTTTTTTTAAAAAATAGTTTAGTTTGAAACGCTCATACGTATAAGAAAGTCGTGTGGTGCCTACACCTCATTTTTTATCTGGAATTTGTAATACAATACCAAAATTATTCTATGATTCAATTCTGTGGTAGTCTAATATCCGAAATGAAGTGGTAAGAATCTTCTAAACAAAGTTTAATGCATATATTATCCGGTTATTACGGGGCCGATGAGGATAACGGTAATTGCAATGGAAATATTTCTGGATATATCTCCGTTTCGTCTATTGCTTGAAGCTGCCATTGCTATCTCTAGGCCAGCGTTTGTTATTAAAAGGGGTCGAAGTCTGTTGAAAAATAATAAAACATCGAAACATACAAACTATACAAAAGATTCATTTATTAAAGGAATAAATTTTAGTTTCGTGTTATAAAATTAAATATTACAATGTAATAAATAACAACATGAAAAAATAAACTTATAGCTTACTTTATTTAATTAAACTGATTAATCATAAACATTAATTAATTAATGCGATATTTGGCATTGTTTCTCACTTAAAAGTATTTCTATACGTAGATCATCATTGCAAACACTCATAAGTAAATTATTTTCGAGTGATAACAGACGATTTCTGTATTTAGTTTTCAAAGCCACCATGGACGAGAAACCTTTTTCGCATAAGTAAGAGGTAGCAAAGGGTATTAATGTTCTCAAAGCTTCCGTTACTAGGCTTCCGTATTCACATCGTCGTGCAAGCCAAAATTTATCTAAATCTTGAGATAAAAATTCCAGTTGTAGAGTTTTATCAGCCGATAGCTCAATGAGTTGATTGTGAGTCTCACTTCGTAACTCGGCAGCTGCAACAATATTGTCATCAAACGGATTGAGAACCCATCTTTTCGATAAATCATTATTGTCATTCGGAAAATATTCTAGTAACTGAATCTTCAATTCACCTAAATGCGTTTTCATGCTCTCCAACAGACGATCAATAACTGAATTTTCTAAATTTGAATTTTTGTTAATATAATCAGAAGTTGCAGTAAATGCATCAAAATTTCGTTTTTTAAGGCGTATAATCCAAATACTAAGTTTCTTGATAAAGGCATTGACTTTATCTGTCATAAGTAAAATATTTTTTTGTACTCGCCGCCTGTAAAGTCACATTTGGCGCACGTGCAGCTCGACTGGGAAATACGTTTTCCTGGTTGAGGCGACTGTAAAAATTGAAAAAAACACTGGCACTTTGGGACATTTAAAAAAAAACTAACTTGGTAGTAATAAAATTTAGTCTATAAAATGCTACTTCCCTCCACTATTCTTCACTAAAAGTTGGGGAAATAGGAGTAATAATTAAAAATTCATCGAAAAAAATTGTGGCGCCATCTATTTGACGATATTTTAAGCGACATCTTAAGCAAGATTCACACGCCATCTATTTGTACCACATCGACATTCATATTGGCAGTTCGGAATTGTTTGTATTTAAACCAAAAAACGCAATAAATGTACTATAAATTTATAAATATAAGAATAAATACCTCATGTTTGCATTGTGTAAGAATATAATAACTTAATTTTAGGGAAAGGTGAGTAATAGTTACGTACATGAAATGCTTAAATTAATTAGGTAATCTATCTTAGGTTAGGTATGATACCAATGACATTAATCAATAATATTTTTTTAATTTAATGTTCGTACAAAAAATATTGTACAAACCACTTGCGCGAAGACATCTTCCACGCATTCGCGCAATTAAAAGCACTCGCTTCCTGCGGTCGCTCGTGCATACAATGTGCGCTCATGCGGGAAAATAGTTTTCCCGCACTTGGTTCGTAAATAACTATTGTTACGGCCTTGTAAACTCGTATTTAAGTCATTCAAATGTGAAAATATGTCACTCAAGTAAGCCAATAGTAATAAAAATTCTTTATCTTGTAAAAATTCTAAAAATGAACTATTTTTATCTGTAAAAAAGAGTTTTAATTCATCTCGCAATTCAAAAAGCCTTGTAAGAAGTTTTCCACCCGACAGCCATCTCACTTCAGAAAGGAAAAGCAGTGAATGGTTATCGACACCCATTTCTTCGCAGAGTGTGGAAAGCAATCTAGTTTGCAACGGTCGGCTTTTGATAAAATTAACAATTTTAACAGCTTGTGATAAAACATATTGTAAATTGTTCGGCATCTTTTTTGTGGCAAGCGCATGTCTGTGAAGAAAGCAGTGCGTCCATTCCACATGCGGCATAATATCTTTTAACTTTACTATCACGCCACTGTTCTTCCCTGTTATCGCTTTCGCGACATCAGTACATACTGCAATGCATTTATTCCAGTCCAAGTTTTCGTTTTGTGTTGCTTCAATAAATGTGTTAAAAAGTCCTTCGCCTGATGTTCGACCAGGAATTGATTTGCAAAACATCATATTTTCTTTAATAGACTCCTCACATTTATAACGAACAAAACATAAAAATTGCGGCAAGTTCGATATGTCTGTTGACTCGTCAAACTGAACGGCAAAAAATTCACTTAATTTAACTTTTTCAATTATTTGGTTGTGAATATCGACAGCCATTTCATTAATACGCCTCGATATTGTATCATTTGAAAGGGGTATAGTTTTTAATTTTTTAGCTTCTTCTGGACTTATCATCACATTGACCATATCAATGACAGCAGGTAAAATGAGCCTTTCCACAATAGAATGGGGCTTAGATTCCCTCGTGACTCGCAGTGCTACTAAGTAGGATGCATGAAGTGCCGCAGTCTCATTACGGCTGGATTTTTTTATAGCAATTTGTTGATTTTTCAAAGCACAATTAATAATAAAAATAAAACACTGATTTTAAAGTTTCAACATTTTAATATAGTAAACCACTACAACATTGTTTCGTCATAGCGACTTCATCAGGTGGATGAATAATGAAGAATTTACATTAGTGCGAGAAATTATATACTGGAAAACATATTACAAATTTAATGACAAAAGTGGGGAGTGACATAGGTTGGTTTGATCATTTAAAACTAACCCTAATTTTGTAATTCTAGAAATTTCTAATGATTCTAGGAGATCAAGTTTTTTAGTTTCATCTTGGATATGAAGTATTTTAGAATTATTGTTATAACTATGTTTATATTCTAAACAATGGTTCGCAAATGTAGAATCAGCTTTTTCATCCCGGTAACTTCTATTACGTTCGGACACACTCTGGGCAAATGATCTTCTAGCTTGGCCAAACTGGAAGTTACATATATTAACAAATATCGTACACGAAATAAAAATGAAAAGCTATTAAGGATGCGTCAAAATTCAATGTTTTCTAAAAGTGCGCTTAAGGCCTAGTGTGGAAGGGTTAAACTAATAGGCGTGTCCATTTATATCTAATAGCCAGGCTGCTTAAATATAAAAAAAAAGGAAGTCAACTCCCAGTTAGTATTCGAATGTTTTGAACCAAACTATCAGGCCATGACAACAAAGAGACTGATAGGACGGAAGACAAACTAATTGACTTGTCCTGAGCCAAATTATGGGATTAAATGTAAGACTGCGAGAAAAGAGATAAAAGGCCATTTAAGAGAAAAGTAAGGAATATAATTAACTTATAATTAATTCACAAGAAAAGCAGATGATTTACTGCAGTTGAACAGATATTCCTAGGAATCTACTAGGAAAACTAAGTGGTCACTGTGACCGAAAAAAACACAAGACGTGCAAATGATTTAAATATAGGGCACGTCATACGAATCATGGTTTTGTATATGTAGACCATGCACTTTGTTGAGTCTTCCTGTTTTGAAAGACTTGTATCGTTTTTCTTTCACTTCGATCTTCTTATTTTAGAAGTAGTAAAGAATAACTCCTCACTGAATTTACGTTATAGATGGTTAATCACAAATGAAATAACACTACACTGTTATATACAACTTTATTTACAATTAAATAAAATAACAATGCGAATAAATGTAGGCTTCTTGCATTGGGCAAGTTGAAGCGTACATGATAGCTAACTGTTAACAAGTTGAGTTTCGTTGGTAAACTGATTTCAATTTTCTGACAAACAAAATCAGAATTTAGAGTGGGGTGGTAAGTCTACAAAACCGTACCTCCTCTATTATTGTCTGGAAAAACCGAACATTAATGGGTTGTAAGTTTCATTAAAGGTTCTCGGAAGGAGCAAATAGCAATACAATTATCTAATATAAATATATGAGCCCTGCTGTGCGTTTACGGGTTTCTTCAATTACAGAATATCTATAATTCTGAAATTCGGCAAATGTTTATGAATTTTTAAGTACTACAACGGCATGATGTCAACAAAAGAAAGAAAATAAATGGTAATTTAGACAAAGCATTTTACCGATATTCTAGAACGGAAAATAGAGAGGTTTCTAAGAAAGAGATTACATTAGGAGACTGATGTCCCTCTTGGTCTGTCCAGATTTAATTTTTAATATACATTATTTTACGATTATGAAGTAATAAAGTGACTTATACAGAGAAATATACATGTTCTAATTAATTATACCTTTGTAAAATAAAGCACATTGAGATTAAAACTAAACATATATACGTTTTACATAGAACAGAGAATATTACTTTATAAAAAAGGAATAAAAGAAAAATAATAATAATAAACGTCCTTAACACACTTTGTTTCTGCAAGCTCACTACCTAGTATTATACGTAACAAATGTTTCGGAATTCTTGAAATCGAGAAAGAATATATAAGCCACGAAGCGAAAACTATTTTAGGGGTAATGAAGACTTTTAAAGGATTGATACGATGACGATATGCATAAAAGCCCAATCGGCCGTAGTCCAGTAGATCAATATATAGTACAGTAGAAGAATCCTGTTCGCCATAAAATTTAAGGAATTTTAGTAACTTTAATTTGTCAAGAATGTAATACAATTTCCTGTTATAGAATTGTTATGCAGTTTATTGTTTAAAAATAAAGCTTTTTCATATTTACTTTTGCGTTGCCTTATTGTTTATTACTTGTATTTATTCTTGTATATTTTTTGAAATGTCTAATTATAGAACAGTTGTTACTAAAATTGGGTTTCTGATAAGAATGTCACAACCGTTGTCATAATATAACTTATTTGGTCTTGATATGCCCAGTAGAGATCTCAAATCAAATATTAGAGCTCACTTTCTGACAGTTCAGTTCTTCGAACTCAGGGTACGTCACATTTTCAAAAATAAAGCCGAAATAAAAACAAAACGGCTCAATGAACGTTCACCTCACCGTTCTCCTTGTGAAGAAACAAAATTATCCTACATTTTCATCGTTATAAAATCATCAACAATGTTTTTATTTACATTTTAACAAAATTTGTTTAAATATGAAATTTGAGATTGTAATTTCATTTTGTAATCACTTGTATTTAAGCTAATTTCTATTCCTCTTTTTGACATGTTTTTGACCATTACTTGATATACTCTTCATATGCTTTTACTGTACTCAAATTAATAAATAGTGAATAATATAGTGTACGTCACACTTTCAAAAATAAAGCCGAAATAAAAACAAAACGGCTCAATGAACGTTCACCTCACCGTTCTCCTTGTGAAGAAACAAAATTATCCTACGTTTTCATCGTTATAAAATCATCAACAATATTTTTATTTACATTTTAACAAAATTTGTTTAAATATGAAATTTGAAATTGTAATTTCATTTTGTAATTACTTGTATTTAAGCTCATTCCTATTTCTCTTTTTGACATGTTTTTGACCATTACTTGATATATTCTTCACATGCTTTTGCTGTAAATTACTAAATAGTGAATAATATAAGTGATATTCTGCAATTTAAAAAATCTTCAAGTATAAGCATATTTGAGGAACTAATTCCGCTCTTCTTTACACATATGTGCCAATTGCAAAGTACGAATTTATCTACAGTAGTGATTTTTGCGACTAAGGAGTAACACCGTTAAATTAATGTGAAGAACGTATTGTCACTGATCACCGAGATAATAATGCGCTTTGAGCTTACTGTCTCTCTTCGATTTGACATACGGCTTAGAAATAGAATTAAATCAACTCACATGCGTACAATTAAACATTTTTTAAATTATAATATTTCTTATCGGCACAAGTATACTAACACTTTGTATTTATACGATAAATATATGAAATTGCCATTGTCAAGCTGTACATCAAGCCGAAGAAAGCCAGTAGACTCGAAGCGTGTCCTTGTCTAGGTGAGTAGTGGCAATACATTTTCAGCTAATATGTGATAACTTATTTGTATTTAGTAGTCAGTATTAAAATTCTGCCATTACACTAAGGGCCGGTTTTTCCAACTCCGATTAAAATGCGGGTTAGCGTAATCATTGACGAAAACATCGGATAGCGCTAATCATTGATTAAAAACATCGTTAATCCACAAAATTTTAATCGGTGTTTCGAGTACCTGATAATAAATAAATAAATATTTAACAGCTTTATGTTATATTTATTAAGGATTGGGTGGAAGAGCAGGGGTTGGAAGATTAATATTTTCTTCCTACCCAACTGAATCTCTCCTTAGGGTTTTGGTAGGGGTACTTCTTCTCTATTTTTCTTTATTTTAGTATGTATATGTAACCTTGCTGAAATAAAGACATACATATTCTTCTTCTTCTTCTTCTTCTTCTTCTTCTTCTTCCTCTTCTTCTTCTTCTTCTTCTTCTTCTTCTTCTTCTTCTTCTTCTTCTTCTTCTTCTACTTCTTCTTCTTCTTCTTCTTCTTCTTCTTCTTCTTCTTCTTCTTCTTATTATTATTATTCTTATATGTATATTGTATTAGTTTTCTCATTTTTCACAATAATTTATATTTCTCAATTCCAGTAAGTAATCAACACATTTGTTTCAGTATCACTTAAGTTTGTTGTATTTGTTATTTATTTCATAATAGAAATTTTAAATATGTGCTATGTACACAGTCATTCTCAGATGCCATGTTCACAAAATAAATGCATAATGTTTATTTACTAAATTAAAAATTATAAATAGAATATAATCTAAGAAAATGTAATGTGGGCAAAAACACAAGAAACAAATTCAAAGATTCAAAGTAAAAAACGGGGCAAACATTATTAGTACTAAATATAACCGATGATTAGGCTTAATCAACGATTGGTTAACCGAGTGTTTTAATCGGTGTTGGAAAAACCGGCCTTAAAGGTCGTTAATATCGCCACCACCGTATATCCCCATATGCGTTAATAGTAGTGATGGGAAATTTCCGGAAACTTATTATTTGGAAATATTTCCGACAAAAATTTCCGAAATATTTCCGGAAACTTAAGAAACATCGCAATTTTAAAAATGTGTGCTCCATCACGTTGGGCTTCTTTTTCTCTTCAAGAAAACACCAAATAAAGTATGTCTGTTGACAGTATTGTAAGATTTAAAATTTAAATACAATTTTTAAATAACTTTTAAATTTATTGAAAAAATAACGTAACAAAACAGAAAATAAATTCATTCAAAACATAAAAATAAAATAAAATAATACATAATTGAAAAAAAAAAGGGATAACTACTAAACCTAGTTGCCTATTGTATCAGTTTCACTTTCATCACTTTGGTATAGAGAAATCAATTCCCCGTCACGCAAATCCCCATTGTAATAAACAATACTTGGAGCTTTTTCTTTATTTGCAATTTTATCACAAGCAGTGTCTTCAATATTTTTGGCATACGTTTCAGTTCGGCAAATATCATCATCAGTCTCTATTTCTGACTCTGAACTACCCATATTCGCATCTTCATTTTCGGAAGAGGTACTTCCATATTCATACTCATTTCTTTCGAACTCCATCGTCTCTCCTGGAAACATAACATTACCAATACATTACATTACAATCCAATCATTACATTACATACCTTCAACTTCAACATCTTCATGTTCCACGTTTTCTTCATCATTTTTAATTGCATTTTCACTTTCTATATTAAAAAACTTAATGTTTGATTTAATATACACCAACTTCTCTGTGCGTTCCAACGTTAGTCTATTTCTTTTCTTTGTTTTAATAAGAGAAAATGGTTTGAAATTTCGTTCAGCTGCCGCTGATGTAGCTGGGAAATTCAATGTTCGCTCAGCTACTAGAGCCAAAGATCTAGTGCTACAAAGGCCTTTCCACCAAGTTACAGGTTCCATTTTTCTTGCTGCTTCCCACATTGTAGTCGATTTCCACAGTTTTTCTCTTGCTCTATATTCACCAATATCAATAAGTAATAGTTCTCTCTTCAAACCCATGTTCGAGCCAATTTCCAAAATTTTATCCACTGCCTTTTCAATCTCTTCTTTCAGACAAGGCTACCTGTTGTCTGGCATCTAATAAACTTGCAGCATAATGAATTTCGTGGCAAACAAATTCCTTTCGACGATAAAACATTTCTTTAATATTGTTCCCAGTGTCCACACTAATAAATAAAAAAATACAAGGTTTAAAACATCTGCAAAATAATGGCCTCATCTCACGAACTCCCTGAATAAAGATGAATGCTCTAAAATGGAGGTTTCTATATATTTAATTAGTCCTACAACGCAGCCAATTGTATTTTTATCCCCTTCCAGCTTATGAATAGCCTCGGAAATAGGACTCAAAATTTTTAACCATCTTTCTACTCCAGACCAGTAGCTATCTTCATCCAAGATCTTATTTCTAACAGGATTTTCTATTTGATTTTGTATTTGTTGCTTTACAGCTGCAGTTTATAAATTTTCTTTATTATTTAATACTGATTTCAGACATTTTGTATATGTTCCCCAGCGAGTTTCAACAGGTACATGAAGAGCTTGTCCATTTCCACTTTCTTTTTGAATTTTCTTGAGTAGTTGACTGGGAAGATGCTTATTGCGAAATGTCTGCACAATTTTTTTTGTATGTGCAATAATGTTGCTGAAAACGTTAAGGGTAGTGATATCTTTAGCTAAAAGATTCAGTCCATGTGCTAAACAGCCGTAAATTACAAGGGTTGGGTACTTTTCTTGTAGCAAATTCCAAGCAGCTTTCATGTTCCTAGCATTATCACTCACAAATGCATGAACTCTTTCGCTACCAACTGCTTCTATTGCTTCACTTAATATCTCAAAAATGAACTTCCCTGTATGTCTTTCCAACTGTGTGTGTATAGCTTTGTAGAAAACAGGTTCTGGGGTGGTGAATATAATATTCAGTATTGGAGTATTATTTATATCACTCCATCCATCACATAACATACTAAAAGATGTGCTTTGTTCAAGCATCCTAGTCACAGAGGTTTTTATTTGTGAATATTGCTTGTCCATGATTGATGTTGCAATACTTTTTCTACATGGAAGATTATAAGAGGGCCTTAAACATTGGATGAATTCTTTAAATTTTTGATTTTCCACAATTGTAAAAGGTAGTGAAGCATCATATATGGCTCTACCTACCATCATATTTAACTTTTCATTCTCTTTCGGAGACATTTTGTCAACGAATGAACTAACTTTAGATTGAAATTGCCGAAATTGGACATTATTTTCAATATTTTCTTTAATGACATCACTGAATGATCCCAAGGTTGAAGTTGAAGATGATGATGCTTGTGATAATAATGATGTTGTGGTATTTCTACCACTTGTAGTTTTGGAAGTGCTATAATAGCCAATGGTTTCGGAGAAGGGCATCGTCTACATTCCTTTGTAATATGTGACATCATTCTAGTTGCGTTTACAAAATACTCTTTGTGGCAGTAGAGACATGAAACCTTCTTATCTGGCAGCTTCTTAAAATGATTCCACACTTCGCTTTTGTGTTTACCCATCTTCCTACATAAAATGTTGAAAAAAGTAGAACTTACCGAAAAAGTGGGAATAACAGTCCGAATGTAATGTTACGATTGCTACGAACAACGTCGTTACACGTTTACTACATTAATTAGAGGTTATGTTTATGAGATTTGGCGGCGAAATTTACACCTGGAAAACTTTCGGAAATTTGTTAATGTTTCGTTTTGGAAATATTTCCGTTTCGGAAATACTTCCAATTGGAAATATTTCCATGTCCCATCACTAGTTAATAGACAATAGATAGTTGGGATAGAAGTAAATTTTAAATTACTTTAAAATATGTTTTCTCAGTGTTGAAAATTCTAATTACAATTTTCGAACTAATAATTATTTAATTAAATAAATTTTTAATTTTTTAAAAATTACCCACGGCTGAGATTCGAACCCAGGACCTCCCGATTGCTAGTCGGTTACGCTACCATTACGCTAAAAATTAAAAATTTACTTAATTTAATAATTATCAGTGCTAAAAGCAGAAAATTATAATCAGAATTTCGACACTGAGAAAAACTAATTTTAAAGTAATTAAAATTTAGTGCAAACGTCGGACTACCGACATTAGATCATCTGTCACTTGATATAATTCAGACTATAACCCAGAGACCAGCGATATCGTAATGGTAGCGCAACTGATTAGCAATCGTGAGGTCCTGGGTTGGAATCTCAGCCGTAAAAAATTGAAAATTTACCTAATTAAATAATTTTCACTGCTAAAAGCAGAAAATTATAATTAGAGTGGAATGGAAATTGCATATTTCTTGTCGTTTATTTTCCACAGATGATGTCGGTATAATTGAAGGTTGCATATTTCATTGCACTGGAGTGGCCAAAATAAATATCCAACATGATAATCATAAATATCAACCGGTACTTTAAAGGTTGACAATCCACTGTTCTATGTACATATAATGGTTAACCGTACAAGTGTATTTATATATTGGTCTGTATAAGTCGTATTTGTTTCCACGTCGATTCTCATTAAATATGTGCATTTCTGTTATAATATTTACCTTTACAATTATATAAATTTATGACTGGGTATATTGCGCTAAATCACTAATACAGAGTAAGTTCTTATTGGATTGGATACCGCAGACTCAGGTAAAATATAATCCGCTATTACTAAAATGAGTAAAGTACATAATAATATACATTAGCAAAGCAGGGCAAATATTCCTTTATTAACATTTAAATAGTAATCGCTTCAGTGACAAATATGTGCATGCAAATTATAATAAATAACAATATGTTGCCAATCTACCGTGTCTGATTAGGAGTAAAAGGCAGAAATATTATTTCTATGCTTTGATTTCTTTAAAGATCATAAATAAAAAGTAATGCAACGTAAGTAGGTTTGATAAAATTAAATAGTATATACTTAATGAAGTATGAGATACATGTATTAACGCCAGCCAACAGTATTTACATTTACCTGTTTCTGAGCTATTATTTATTTATCTAAATCTCTATTCAGATTGAACGCTAGTTTCTCCTGACTATCTTTGTATATATGTATGTTCCGTTTCTTTCTAAGAGGGCTACATAGTTCCAGAAGATATGATTTACTTAAACAGTGAACTCCCGTCACGTACGATACATGTTACGTTACTACATGACATACAGATAAGACACTACACCTCTTCTTGGGATTTTGCTCCTTCGTGTTCTGAAACCATTTTTGTCATTTTGTGTCATTACTATTACAAGTTAAGTTTGTAGTTTGTAGACCTTTATTCTTCCGCTACTTCATATTTGTGTTGAGGTTAAGAGGGCAATTAGGTTTTGAACTTTTAAGTGAATTAGTTACGCATGCTTTCATTCGCTGATCACCTATGGTTAGATGGCCTAGGGTCTCATAATATGGTATGTATTGAGGTTACAGAAACGAACAATTCGTCTTATAACGTGTAGTAATACTAGAACAAGTTGCAGGTGGGTATTTAGTGAATTAGGAATAATGATATTAACAGGCATTTTTATATAACACTAGGTGGCCCAGCAGACGTTGTTCTACCTTTTCCGGTAGGTGGCGCCATGAGTCGACCACAGCGCCGCCTATCGGGTCCAGAGTTTTGTGATTTTCTTTTTAAGCACTAAACCAACATATATTGTGAATATGAGTCATTTTAGCCCATAAATATAGAGTTTGTTAATAGTTTGAGTACAGCGCCATTTATCGGATCCTACCATAGCTATGACCAAACGACAAAACAAATATATGTTGGTTTAGTGCAACATAAATAAAAAATGTAGTTATTTATTTGGCAAATGTCGTTTGACAGCTGATTGTCAAATTGTGAATTAAGCCAATCGGTTACATAGTGACGAAAAATTGATAGATAAATAGAAATTAAATAACTACATTTTTTGGACAGATCGCGAATGAAGACATGCGTTTTTCCATATTTTTCTCCATCTCGGGAGCATATCGAACAAAACAAAAAAAAAGAATCAACAAAATATGTCCTTGATATCGTCAGTCATGATCGAGAGTGCATAAATTATGATTTTTGTATTTTGTCCAAATTTTCCAACTTTCCTTTGTAATTATTCCTATTTTTTTTCCCTGAAAACTTTTCCAGAACCATAATGAACAAAACACAAAGAAATTACGAATATACGTCGTTCGAATCGTGAGTTATGACCGTGAGTTCACATAAAAACCCTATAGAAAAAAGCACTTTTAGTTTTTCCCAAATTTTCCAATTTTTCGGACAAGTTTTCCAATTTTTCTGTATCTAAAAACCTTATTCGGATTATTACGAAAATTTTTTTTCCAAAAATAGGTAAATCGGTGTAGCCGTTTTCAAGTAATGCGTTTACCAACGAACATTTCATTTTTATTTATATAGAATGACTGCTTTAGGCACAGGAAAATTCTAGCTCTTTCCGTTGAATCACTATCATAAATACAATACCAGAAATTACATGTCCACAGATTATCTTCTAGTACTCCACATTACTTTGTTGTTGAAGCATTTAATAAGCTAAATAATAATTATAAATGAATACCATTCTATAGATTCAGACAAAATAAAGAACATGTTGATAACAAAAACTTATTATTCCTTTAGAAAACATTAAAATTATGACGGTTATTGTAACCATTTAAGTATTCTGTAGTGTAGTAGGTATGTTATCACTTTCTAATACGTAGTATAAGGAACGATGATGATGAAAATTCTCGATTTCAAGATTTTTGCAAATGTCGACGTTTTGAAGCCCAACTGATACCGAAAAAGTGGTTTTAAAAAAAATCTCTCTCTCTTTCTCTCTGACTATGATAGCAATCAAAGAGCTAAAGCTGTCAATTCCAAATTTATTTATTTATATTTACGACTATAATCTCCCTCTTGAGATATGATTAGATTTTCAGTAAAATCGGCAGACCGGAAGTAGTAGTTTACTTTAATGAAAAACCGAATTTGACCAATATTTTGTCAATAACTAAGCTTGAACAAGTTTATAAAGAATTCAAACGTTTTCATAATTAAATTTGAGAAAATTGTTATTAAAAAACCGGAAGTAGGTCTTTTACTCTTAACGAAAATCAGTTTTTTGCGAATATCTTGCAAGTCACTCTTTCTACGCAGATACATTGTAGGTATAAAAGTATTTAAAGGTTGATTTTCAATACTTTTTTTATAAAAAAAATATCAAAATTGGAACCGATCTTTTATCGAGATGCACTTTTTGCAGCGTCGGTATTGTAACTACATACACTATCATTATCTGCAAGTATATATAAAGAAATTACAAGGACAATTTGTAAAATACCCATGTTATAAAATGGTCGACTCCGTACTGGGAGAGACATGGTGTCCTTGGGACAATGTAAAGAAATTCACAGTGCTAGCTAGATTTACGTATATGGAAATTTGGTTCATTCTATTGATCTATTTTCCGTATTAGCTTTCACGTATCTCGTATTTCCTCTCGTTACTCTCATACGTTTGAATTGTCCTTTCTCAGAACAAATTTGTTACTGCGTTCCTTCCTTTTTCCTTCGATGGGTCGTATTGCGGATTTTTCCAATATAGCTATATGTATTTTCTATATAACTGAAATTTCTGTGATACTTTTTCTCTTTTTACATATAAAAATATATTGTATTGTCTTTTAATTGTTTACCATTAGACAGTAAAAATATTATAATTATTGTTATTACAGCAAGATATTTAAACTTATAACTTTTTTAAATTTGTAGTTTCCGATTTTTACCTTTCCACATATTTACTGTTTCTCACAATTATTGTTTTTCCTTCATTTATTTTTCAGACCTATTTTCTTCTTGCCTTTTACAGATATGTTGTTGTTAAATTCCGTTGATTTCCCCCGTATCCCGTTTGAACCATTGTTTTTGTATCGTTTAAGGTTATTTTTATGTACTTTCTCAGTTTAATTGGAATTCTGAATTCCTTTAGTCCCAACAGCTAATAAAATAACATCCAAAATATGCTTAGAGGAAGAATAATTAAGAATTTTGATTTGTTTAATGTGGTAGCACCTGCATAATAGGTGTCGACCATCACGGTCTCTATGGGCAATAAGATTGAGAAAAACTCAACCAGCGCGTCCATTAAAAAAAATTAGTTACCAGTATCACCATCAGTTACAGGACGTCTCACGAACCCTACAAGTTGAGGAGGGATTTACCTAAATCCCTACTAACCTTGAAGGCCAGTACTCGAGCAGATGGACCGCTATTCACTTGGCAAAGAAGATAGGCTTCTAACCTGCATAGGCTTTCAACCACTGCCACGGCCGGGCCGAAATAAAATTTCTTGGGCTCTAGTCTTCGCGGTACCAACTAAATCACTGGTCAGATGTTCCAGGCTATTGCCCTACCGATTTTGCCGCATGTTATCAGTGGCTCAGTGGGCCAAGCTTGGGTTCGTGCGTTCACTATACCGAAAAGCAATATTGAGACATATTTAGATTCCTAGCGTAAACTCCCATGTAATCCTTCAGATACCACACATCAATCATCAACATTCATCCTTTGCTTTCTTCTTTCAAACACTCTCTCTGTAAACAATTCCACACTCAAATAACTCGCCTTATCACTTACCATCTTTTCCACATTAATTCGTCCATCCTCGTCCATTGTTGAACATCATTCATCACATCGCCTTTGATCTTCTTACTGATGATACTTTAACAATACATGTTACACAATCTTTCACACCACCACATGCACAAATACTTTCTTTGATAAGTTCCTTGTAGGAATATAAAAATTCATTCAAGCTCCCAATTCATTTTATTAAATACCCCCGCAAATTTAACATTTTTGATAAATTTCGGAAGAATTATATACGAATTTATATATAATTATATTTATAGTAAATAATTTACACCATTTTTTTATTTAACCAACGTTTCGGCAAATCACCCTTGCCTTTTTCAAGGTCTTTTTATTGAATCTAATAACAACAAACAAGAAGAATTTAATTTTATGTTAGTTATTTACATATGATGTGCTGTATGAATTTGATGATCAACACACGCAAGCTCTAAATAATCAATTTTTTTTTTATATATAATTTTTATTTATTTCTTACTACTTTTACTTGTTCAATATCGTTTATAAGTTTTGTAAAAACATATGTGTACTTACCAGTATGAACAGTAATTTTTCTCAGAATAAGAAGGAGTGATTCAAATATCGCGGCAAAATGGCGTATGTTTTTAAAGTATTTCATTGGTTCTTGCGTAGGCAAGTTTAACATGGGAAAATAAGTTTGACAATACGTCATTTTATGTTTATAGCCAAGCCATAACCTAGAATCTTACATTTTCACTTTGGTTTATTATACTTTTTCTACTCCGGTGCTATAAAGTTCACTTTACGACACCCGTTTTGGTTGCATAAAGTATTACTTTATCGCACGCTAATTTTATTTTTTTGAAGTTGGTAACAAAAAAAAATGGAACCAAATCATATTTAAATGTCAAAATATAAGCCTTTAAAGTAACAAAAATGTGCAATAAAATTGTACAAAGAATAAAAAGCACACATGCTAACATTTCACTTACTAATTAGCAATATAAATTGTTAAGCAGAGTTGGATGATAAGTTTTCGGATGCTACTATTGACATTTACTTACCATGTTGAATAGTACAACTGTTATAAAAGTTTGTTTTGATAAATATGTAGAGAGTTTGTGGACGAAAGATTTTGTAAATTGCCTTCTGCTATTATGCGAATCTCTGGGGGCGTACAGTTATTTATTTCGTCCCTTTTGTTGATAATTTGAAATAATTTATTGTATAAATCAGTCTGAATTTTAAACACAATTACATAAAGCACCACCGATATTCAAATATTTAAAACGTTCTACTTAAAAATCAGAGTAACCAACTTCAAAAAAGCAAAATTTCTAAAATATTCGAACAAAACATGTCTCTTATTTTAAGCTTTTTTGAACTTTTAATAACCGAAATAGAAAAAATAGTATAAAATACACGTTTCATAAGACATTTTGCGCACTTGTTCTTTAGAAAACTCGCCTAGCGGCTCGTTTTCTAAACTTGAACGCGTGCGCAAAAATCGTGTCTTATGAAACTTGTATTTTAATATACTATTATTGTGTTATTAAATATAATCCATACTTTTATGTACACCATGAGCATGCGTTGATCAGACGGCTTAAGGCCTAAGGAACAAGTGATCATGCATTTGAAACTTTGAATTTGATGAATATGTCAAAAATACTGTACGTCAGTGCAAAAATCAAACATTCAGCAATTAATATCATTGCAAAAATAACTATAGATGAGTTCATACCATAAATGAACTGGACAACTCACACATATTCTAGAATTGACTCATTAATTTCAAGTAAGTGTTAATTAAATACTAATTATATTACCACATGTTCATATGCATGTTATATTTCAGATATATCAAACGTAAAGAATTCTGTACTAATAGAAAAAGGTGAAAATATCTCGTGGAGAATATGGGAAAAAGTTTGAATTGCCACAAGTATAATGAGTGCATGACAAGCTTTGTTGAAAACTTGTAGGATTAAATAGCCATACTGATAAAGATAGGCAATTAAGCTGCCTCAAAAAAATCCCCTTTCGGAATATCATTTATATGAGAACGTTTGACAGAAGCAATTACAAATGTTACAATAAGTATTTGGAAAAATTGTGCCGACCATGTATATTTTTAATCTTTTTAACATGATGTGAACACTAAATTATTGTTAATTTACAATATATAGTAGAAATAAATATCTGCTATACTTTATATATTTTCATAATAAATAAATTTTAATAGGGAATAAGAATTAGTAGTGTGTAGGTATATGTAATGTTGTTGCAGTTCGTGTAAACAACTTCAGCCGATGTAAATTTCTCTATTTATTACTGTTGTATGTAAGATTCAAATTTCCAAGACTAGTTGCTTGAATTTACCTCCTCAAGGTTTGTAGCCGTAATACGAATGATTTATCTGTAAGCGTTTTTATTGATATTTAAAATAGAAACTAATAAACAAAACCTTTTCTGCAAGGTCTTAAGGATATTTTGATAAAAGATAAAAGGTTTGATTCATTCTTGCTCTCTGATACAAATATTTAATAATAATTAAATAGACTCGATTCACAATTTTCATGTTGATATAGCACATTCGCTAAAATGTGCAGTAATTATATATTTCTAACGGCAATCCTCCTCAAAACGCTCAGAACAAAGTCTATGCTTTCATTTGTAAATTGGGCCTATATCTTTATCCATAGATTCTTCTAATCTTTTTTGCAAAACTAGAACGAACAGATTTGAATGTTAAGAAATTTGTATTCATCAAGTTATAGAAGTATGCACCTACTTGTGTTTACAACTTTACTCTCCTGTTTCCAATTGCCGGGCACTCGTATTGCTGCTTCTATTGGTAGAATGAAAAGCGGCACATCCATCTATTTTAACGAAAGTAGTAAATGAAGCACAAAACAGCTAAATCCTTAGTTAGAATTAATACAGTTCTTCTAACCTCAATTGTCATGATGTCATATCAAATTGTCTACTAAATTTTAAGCTATGTGTTCCATGTTTTGGCGGGATATTTGAATCACTCCTTCTTATTCTGAGACAGGGTATAATACAACTTGTTAATTAATATACATCTTTTGTATATCTTCAAACATTTTTATTTCATATTGTAAGTATATCTACTTGTCATGTTAAATATAACGTCAATTTTTAAAATGTATAAAAGTATATAAAACGCCTGGAACCACACGATAAGTACAGCACACACACAATACTAAGAAACATGCTATAACAATTCTTTGCCCATATAAAAACACATATTGATTGACAAACAGAGTACCACTTATAAATAAATTATTGTTATTTTGTACATATCACAATTATAAAATATTAAAATATATTTCAGACAATCCGTTAATATCGGTTCTATCGTTTACCGCTTTATCATGGTTTTTAATTTGAATCATTTTCAAAACATTTCGGGCTCTGGAGTTATTTTATTTATTTAAAATACATGCATTGTCAAAATCAAATTTATGTCCTGTAGTGTTACTGTGCTTTTTGAAAGAAGTCATATTTTGGGCATATTTATGTCCTTTAATTCTCTCTGACAAATGCTGTTTAGTTTGCCCCATATATAGTTTTTGACAGTCTGAACAAGGGATTATATTTATATTTATATTTAGGAAAGTGTTAACATATATTATGATGTTGAAACTAAAAGCTAGTGCATGCACTGAATTGGCGGATAGATTTTACTAAAATATGTATATTTGGAAATCTATATCATTTGTCGTTTTTCCTATTGTTTAAATAAATCAATTGTGCTTTCGTCTAAGTAATAAAGCCGAGAACACGTCACGCACAAATATTACACACTAGATAACATCAGTGGTGATTATTTAAACTTAAGACCAATAAGTGGATCAACACACATAACAAGAAAGATAAAAATAAAAGAATTAGCTTTCGCTGACCTCACACTCCAATTTGTTTGAATGAAATTCTAGAAGATATCATAAGGCTGACAGGTTAATAATAGTTATTTATGTACCAAGTCAGTAAAGTGATACTTTATCGAACGAGTCTGATTTACGAGTGAAGCGATTGAAGCGAGCGCGGCGAGTAATAGACGAGTTCGGTAAAGGTACTTTACTGACGTGGTGCATACAAAATTTTATCGCCAACCGTGAAAATTGTTAATTTAAGAAATAAAGATATAATAACTTTTGACAGTTTAAGACAGTGACAAACGATTTATGTTTAAAGTCATCAGTCATGGCTACACTGAGAGATATTAGCGGCAGGTAAAAAAAGATTTTTATTTGGTAAGTATACAATTTCAAATCATTTCTGTTCTCTTTTAAAACGTATAATTTTTAAAAGGAAAAAATGAAAATACTATAGAGCGTCCCAATTTTAGTATTCAGTCCAGTCTCTTATAGGATATATACCTCTTTTACTACCGTAAGCAATTTGTAATAAACTGTCTTTTTTTTATTTCAAGGCAATGTTGTCAGTTCGATTTTTTATGTGTATGGTTGGTATTGTCGGTGTGGTCTAAGTATCACAACATAACCTTCCTGTCAAGTGTCAAATTAATAATATAATATGTAGTCGAGTCGTTTTGGCAACCGACACGGCCAAATTCAATACCACTACAAATTTCGATCGGCCGGAACAATTTCTAAACAATAAAATTAACTAATTAATTAATATTTCAGTATATATACATTCCCATAGTAAAATACAGTCAGTTACAAATTAAATATTATAGTTAAAACTATTAAATATTATTTTTTCTACACCTATATTTTATATAACATTTGGCTATACTGTTTAGGAGGCAAGCATTGTAATCATATATATAATACCACGCGATCATTTAAATTCTAAATTATAGCAGGTGGGATTTTTTTTATTAGGTTGTCCAGAATGTCAATTATTGATTAATTAACATTTTGAAACGTCACTTTGACAATTCAAATTGTAAATTAGTACCGCGCGATCATTTAAATTCTAAATTAGAGCAGGCTGTGAAATTTAAATTAAGTTGGTATATAAGTACTAATTTACAATTTGAATTGTCCAAGTGACGTTTCAAAATGTTAATTAATCAATAATTGACATTCTGGCCAACCTAATAAAAAAAAATCCCGCCTGCTATAATGTAGAATTTAAATGATCGCGTGGTACTTATATACCAACTTAATTTAAATTTCACAGCCTGCTCTAATTTAGAATTTAAATGATCGCGCGGTACTACTATATCGCGTGTAGACAAGGAAAACTTCGATAGTTAATTGATGAGGCTGATACATGTTGAAACTCCATATTTAACTGAATAAATAAACTACGTAAACTTAGTTTCAAAAATTATTTAATAATATCACTACAATATTGTTTCGCCAAACTTTGGCATCATCAGGTGATGAGAAACTGTTTCTCATCACCTGATAGTTCATAGAAAGTTGAAGAATTTTGACATGTCCACCACGGAATCCACAGATCCCATATGATATGAGATAATAATATGCCGAGATTGGGTATTTTGAGAAGAGATTGGGCCTGTTATTGGAATTTATGCTATGATGCATCACTGATTGTGAAAATAACTTGAAGGATGAACACATTATTTATAAGATAGTGAAGTGTTTTTTTCTAATTTGTACTTTGCTAAATATGTATCGTAATATCTGTCACTAAATTGTAATCAAACACATATAGAATGTATTTTATATTTAAATTTCCAATAAAATATGTTTGAGTTTAAAAGAACTTGTAGATGGTACAGTATAAACATAATATTATTCATTTTGGCTTTTGCCAAAACAATGTGTGATGAGTTCTTCTGAACTTTTCCCAACATTGTGGAAGTAAATAGTGCAGTGTTATGAACAGCAAGATAGGCAGGGCATCAAACAGTATTCCTGTTTTTATGATATATATATATATGATAGTAGTAGTTTAGTATTTGTAGAGTGAGGACGTATTTCTATTGGCTCTGCAAAAGTGCAGTGTCGAAAAGTAAAATATTGTACGTTGTTAAACATGAAATTGTAATGATGAAACTATTAGTAAATTTCATCGATGGACAAAATTAATGATTAATCATTTGCGTAGGTCAACATATATAAAAATAAAATGTCATCCAATAAGTGTTATGTTTGTCAATTGGAATTCAGAAGGACGGAAAGAACGGTAAAGTGTTTCGTATGTGAGGAAGAGAGATATACCAAATGCGCGAAAGTAAGCGATGAGACAGCTAAAAAACTAAGTGAAACCGATATAATTACATATGTGTGCGATATTTGTCGTAAACTAAAAGTTGGTCAAAAAATGAATGAAATAGATAAAAAACTTAATGATTGCCTTCAAACAATTTCAGATCAAAACATATTGATTCATGAAAATTTAAAGTCTATTTCTATCGCCGGAAACAAAACAGAAAAAAGGATTTTATACAGTGATACTGTAAAAAATAATAACTATAAAATTATTATAAAGCCAAAAATTGAAACACAGAAAAGCCAGGAAACAAACACAGAATTGAGAAATAAAATTGACCCTACTAAAATGTCTGTAAGTGTAGAGACAATATAAAATATAAGAAAAGGTGGTATTTTGGTTAGTTGCGGTGATACTACTTCCAAAGAAAAATTGAGAAATCATATGAAAAAAGAATTGGGAAATAAATATGATGTGTTAGATCCTAAGCTTAAAGATCCACAGATTATTATAGTAGGAGTGGAAAAAGAATATATTGACATGCAGCCAGAGGATATTATGTGCGCAATTGTTAATCAGAATGACTTAAAAATACTAGGGAGTGATATAAAGGAAAAAGTAAAAATAAATAGGAAGTATCTCAGCAAGCGGAAAATGAACCATGGTAACATAATAATTGATGTAAAATCGGATATATTTAGAAAAATGCTACAGAAAGAAAAAATTAATGTTGAATGGAAGAAATGCGATATATATGAATACGTGAATACAATAAGGTGTTATAATTGTGCAGGTTATAATCATTTTGCCAGGGATTGCACAGTAACTAAAGCATGCGGTAGGTGTGCAGGTGAACACTGTACAATTGATTGTGTTAATGGTATTGGTGAGGAGGAGAAGTGTGTAAATTGTATGAGGATGGTAGTAAAATTAAAAATTGATTTGGATGTTAACTAACCATAGTGCATTTTGCAGAAACTGTCCTAGTTATGAACGAATTCTAGAAACACAAAAGTCTAAAATTAAGTATATTTAGTGCAAGACTCATAATTATAATACATTCTAGAAAAATAAGTAATTTTTATATATAAATGTGTACAGACAAAAAAAAACGTTATAATAAGTTAACTATAGAAATTAGAAGTTGTGTATCTATAATTTAAAGTAGGTTAGTTAGTTAGTTAGTAAACGTTGCACAATTGGTATTTGTATTGAATTTATTGTATGTATTAATCGATAAATGCTGAAATGTGTAATATATGTAATATAAGTATATTAGTCCATAAGTCTGCTTACTGTTATTTTCTTTATTAGGTTAAATTGTTTCATGTAAACAACAAAGTATTGTTATGTCAGAAAATGTAAAATAATAACAATTGCGAAATAAACGTATATTATTATTATATTGTTACATTCTCTAAATCTTTTTTATCATTTTATAAATTTGTATGTATCTATTAATTTATACAAATATTTATATTTCATAATAATTTTTGTTTTGTTTTAATTCCAAGAAAGTATATACAAAATAGATTTCCGAACATAAATAAAATGAAATTTAATTTTTTTCTTCGTAAGTAGAAATTGAACTTTGCTCATTGATGTAATTATTGAATCAAATACAACGTCAACATACTTTTTTTACAAGCAATAATATAAATTATTTGCAAGTCTCATTTCTACTCATCTCAGTTTATGAGACATAGACATAAAGAAAAATGTGTTGATTACGAATATGCTATTACAGACACTAAAGAAATTCAAGTGTATCAGAGTTGGTAAGTGTTTGTTTATATTCTTTGCTACCATATGGGCGTAAATAACACTATCACGTTTTTATTTTCCTGAATGGCTTAATCATTCTAGATTTAAAAAAAAAGTTAACAACAATAAAAATTATATTCAATCATAAAAATGTAATGGTGATTAATTCCACGACTTTTGCTAAAACATTCATCTTTCAGTGTATATTTCGACACAGAATTAAATACAGGAATTTAATTAGTTTTGTACATTGTTGATTATGCGACATTATATTGAATAATGTACGTAGACAAATATAAAATAGATGTTGTTTTATTCTTACATATAGCCAAAATATTAAATACAGTAATTTTAGTAATTTTATTTGCATTCTTATGCTTAAAAATACAAGCAAAAGTATATGTTGAAATATAATATAATCTGACATATAAAACATACCTGAATATATCCGATTGTGTATATAAAACATTAATTTATGTGTTTTCTGTAAGTCAAAATGAAACAAGCAGTATTTATATTCAATAATTGCACACACATCAATAAGCACACACTCATAATGTACACAAGATTTTCTCTTTAAAATCTTTTCAATAAGACGAAATGAAACGATCGGTATTTACATTTAATAATATAATTTCACATATACCAATAAACATGTACAAATCAATGTATTAGTAAGTTCACAAGCTTTTCTGTTAGTCGAAATGGAAGGACCGGTATTTACACTTAATAATATAATTTCACATATTCCTGTAAGCACGTATAAATCAACGCAGAAGTTATAACTTCACAAGTTTTTCTTTTAATAATTCACTGGAATCAGCCTTCATATCGTTTATTTATTCTACCTCGTATTTTCTGAGTAATTCTACAAATTCACCGATGAAATAAACTTGCACAAAACTGAATTCAATAAAACACAACTTTGCGTATGCTTTCAGTAATATTATAGTTATAGATGTCAATTTAAATCAGAGGTTATAATTGTTTTCTGTTTATCTGTCATTTCGTAAATTTCAAAATGGACATTTTGAGTCGACGCATGCGTAGAACCGGCAATACTCCAATTCTGTCTCTCTTAGTTGGGACGAAAAATTACACATTATCAATATACAACACACGCAATATAGTAGTATTATATATATGATTGTAATAAATGATCGTCCGAACATTAAGTTGTCAACTTAGTTTGTTCATTTATTAATTTGTTTAGCTTCTATGTAGTTTGAGTTTGAGCAAAATCTATATTCTTTTGATAAGTATATTTAATCTTTCATTGTGTGCCAAAGATAAATATGTTAATATTAAATCAAATTACAAACTCTCAAATAGAAAACCAAAATATATTTCTAAAAATTGTCCGAACATTCAGTTGTTAGGGCTCGTATTCTTTTTTATCTTCTAGTAGTTTACAGTATTTGTAATTCCGACAGTAAGTTTAAGAATTGCTTGTACACTTTGATCAGGTGTTAATGTCTACACGCTATCGATGTCTAGACAGAGGTGTCTGCGGTTCATTAAGCGATGTTCCTACATTAGATAAACTATGGTGTAAAGTTTCTTTAATCCATTATGAATGTTTTTAAATGTAATATTATAATTTAATTTGCAAATTTTGTACAATTTGAAATGTATTATTCGCGACTTGAATACTTTCTTTTAAGAATGTATGTGAGACGAAAAGTGAAATAGTAATTTATGTAGTAGCATTACCTTGACATCTACTTACACAAATATGCATTTATTCATTCACGGCACTAATTACATTCAAAACGATGAAAGAAATTGTTTTATTTATGTATAATGAACACTTTAGTTTACATAATATAACATATATTGGTCATAATTTAAGGTTGTTCAATGCAGAGTCAACGGGACGCTTTATTCGGACATATTGTATAATATATGAGCATGAGAAACACATAAAAATGGTCGCTAATTGCGCTTTCAGGAAGCCACAAAGACACAGTGGTTTGTAAGGCTCACCAACTTTACCGTACCTATCTACAGCGTTAATTGGATTAATGCTTAATTGAAAATTACTGATAATAAATAACCGTGCTTGTACTTCGAGAATGTGCCGAAGGGATATTTGCTACTCGTTTAAGGTGAACGCATATGTACCTAGGTTACATATTTAGTTATGGAATGTAACTCAGATTAAGGTAAAACTGTACGTAACGTTTTGTTATACAAGCTGTCTGCTTTTGTATTGGTTACTTATTCCTTCTGAAGTTTTGTCTCTGTGATGGAATAGAAAATGAGAAAAATTGACGTGTATAAATATTTCATGTATTTCATGTTATCAGCACCGCGAAAGACGCTCACATTGTTGACATATTTTGCATTTACTGTTATGACATTTGGGTTATACAGGGAGTCTTTGGTTTCAATTTTCTCTGTTTATAATTTTCTGGTAACAGTTACTTTCATAACTAAATGACTGAACGCATTTTGCAATGAATGTGTAAATCACAAGTTGCAGCTTCGCTTGCTAATTACAAAGCTGATCGTGATAATGATGGCCTTTGTCGCCTTTTTGACTTTTTGTTTCACAGGTGTTAATTTCTCTCTGTGCCTGACTAAATTGTGTTTTCTTAATTCATTAAAATGTTCTTCTTTCAACTGTACTCAGTTTTGAGTTCACCTAGACACCTTCAGTGCAATATTTATATTTATATTTTTATATTTCTATTTGTGGCTTGTAGGGACTGGTTCTCTTTTGGCAAAGGGTTCCACACATCCGAAGTTTGGGTTTCTCCTGTCACTTATAGCTTTCACACAATCCTGTTGGTTTCTCATTTTCCCTGTTACTTTTTTTTTGCAAAACTAACTGGCTGTCAGTGGTACCTTGGGCATGGTACGTGCCTATTTGCCGAAACCTGTAGGTCATGAGGTGGCCACTTTTGAAGACCAGACCCTGCAGAATCTCAGTCTGATGTCCCCTACTCCCTTAAGGTTGTAGGTGGTTACACTTGTATTTTCACTTCAAATGTTAGATTTGGTGTTACATTTTCACTGCTATGACCTGAACCAAACCGAAAAGTTAATACTGCTCTTCCGAAAAAACTTTATTGAAATATTCATAAACAGTTTAACAACAGTTTTGTTGTATTTGAATAAAATAAGAAATTGTTCTATTGGATTTTCTTGTCCGCATTTTAAACAGAAATATAATAATTGCTTAAATAATGTTTCCACTAACGAGTGGTCATACATAGAGGAAAGCTGGTTCTGTATTTTAATAAGTAATGCAATACTATCTACAGAAATTGAAAATGGTTTGTTATTTAAAAGTACAACGTTTGTATATCCTGTTAGGCTTTACTTCATAATAGTATAGTAATATTTTTGAGATTTAAGAAAAAAGTCTAGTTGAAAATTAAGTAATATTTGTTATTATTAATTACTGAAAGAATTATATTAATTTACAATAAAATTACAGTAAAATGCTAATATTGTAACAGTTAAGGTCTTGTAGGTTAAAATATTAACTGTTATTTTTCCACTCAAATATAATTAATTTTCCGGTAATTTATGGAAGTCATAATTATTTAAATTGTTCATTAGAGATAATTATGATTACTGTTTTCAAATAGGAATATAAGTCTTTCGGGTAATACGAGTCTGTGAATTATCTAATTTAGAAATAATTGTGTGAATAAATATATGATTACATTGTTTTGTTTTATTACTAGGTGCCTATTAGAATTTAATATATAAATCACGTCTCTTTTTATGGTAATATTTATGCAATTTATGAATGATCTCACTTGAATATTCGAATAGTGTAGTGAAATTTAAAATGGTATTATCTTGAGAATGATTTTTTTATTCGCATATAAAAACTTCACTAACGACACATAGTTGTCATTATTGTCTTTCTATTATTATGATAAATTGCCCATTTGTAATTCACTGACAACTTATGGAGGAAGTAAATAATATTGCTCATAAAGTTTCTTCATTTCTGAATTCAAAACACAATTACTGCATCGTATTTTAGAAGAATTAAATGTATTCAATCGAACAATCAAAGTTATTTTTGTGAATGTACCTTCACTATTGAAAGTTTATTATATGTGTATTATTAAGTTATTATGATTATAAATTATTACATTTTTGGTATTACTGTCAAGGCTCCATATCCGAATACCCACCATCATTTTCAGAAAGAGTGTCCAATTATTTATGGGGCTTTAGTTATATCTATTTTGTATTATTTTTATACACATTTTCAGTTTATTTATATAATTAATTTGTAGCCTGTAATTTGTGAATAAAATTACAATAAATATTATTTTTATTTATTGCTTCTTTGCTTATAATATAGTATTTTGAAGTTGTAAACTAGTGTTGCTGACTTTATTTGGACGATCCCTGTAAGGCTAAAAATAATTAAAAAAATATATACAGTATTATTACTCACATGATGACTAAAATGTTAAAGGGATTAAGAAGTTTTTAAATCTAAGGTAGTAATAACATTCTGATGTGAATTCTTGAATATGATAATAGTAGTAGTTTTTGGTCCTACCTTATAAAGATTTTCGATTATAATTTTTATTTTTATTTCAATTAATATGTTAGTACAAAGTATTTCTGTTTTAAGCTATTACATTACAGAAAGGTCATAAATTCGAACAAATTGGATATGGTAGTAACTAGTACCTTTACAACGGAAGTGCGCCGGTCGAAAAGTTGGTTATGAACACTGTCGCAGGCGAATGACACCCTTAAGATTAATACTGTAAGCTGTTACTTTGCGATATTGCATAATGAACTAAATAACCCGTATTACTATATAATAAAAGCGTGACTGAAGTTTTGACCAACTCGGTCATTAACAAACGCTCAGTTACTCCGTCGACGTAAGCTGAGGCAAGTATAACGCTCTGCAGAACGATCATCTTGTATTAGTAAATATCTTGTGTTACGAATTCTATCTACTTTACCTATGTAACCTACTCAATCCTCATTCTGGTTGAAACACTCTTGTGATCTGAAATACAAGATAGCTCGCCGCCGCTATGCCTGATGCGGAGAAGGGGTGGTTAAAAGATATTCCTTAGAACGACGCACAGTGGTCTGAAACGTCCAAAAAGTTGGTCAAAACCTAAAAAAACATTTTTTTTTCAAATAGTTTCTTGTGTGGTAGTCGGTCAACGAGGTGCCTGCGCGTCTATTTCTCAAATAGCAGATAGATGGCGCGCCTACGGGACGCGTAGTTGTGTGTGAAAGTTGCGGTTGTCAAAACTTGCTACGTGCAACGTTCAACAATAAACGAGAAAAACAACATTTGAAGTGCACACAAAAATTCGTGAACGTGCAAATATCTTCAAGAAGAAGATGGAGTATGCGCCTGAAGATTGGTATAATGTTTTAACACTTTACTTTTTTTAAACAATTTTTTTATAATATGTTATTAAAAATTTTCCGAAATTGTCAAAAAAGTTATGTTTCCGCGAGACTCCGCGTTGTTCGCTGATTCATTTCCCAGATGAATGTCTAACTAACTAGAAAATCGAAAATTCAGGTGCGACTTTCTGCGATTCTCCTCGCAATTGATTTATTTGTATTTGGTTGCGCGGCCCTATACATGTGACGCGTCACACGTATATGTCACATCATAATTACATATTTTTAATTAATCTTGAAGAGATTTAATATGCACACGATCCGAACCAAATAGTAACTTAGAAGAAGTCACTTTGAATTATTTAAAGTGCAATTACCAAGAAAAAATCATAATTATTATCATTATTATCATTATTATTATTATTATTATTATTATTATTATCATTATTACTATTGTAATCATAATTGTTATTGTCTTTATCGTAAGTATAATTATAAAAAGTATAACGAGAAATAACACAAAATTTATTAAGCCGAATTTTATATTATTTTATGGTATTTTTGAACATAAAACTGGCAATTTAAAACTCCCCATTTTGCAATTTACCATTTTTACCTCAAATCTACAATCAGAAAGTAAAAAAACTAAAGCATACTGATTTTCAGCCAAATCCGAACCTTTTTCGAGTTTTGACCAGCTTTTTGGGCGTTTCAGACCACTGTGCGACGGTTGAAAATGGCGCCACCTCTCATTCAGTTAATTGAGAAGCTCCTGAGGATATTATCATTAGAGAAAACGGTAAGAAAGTTTTAAAAGTGTTCAACTACAAGTGATAATCACAACAATAACAAGATTTATTTAAAAATTAACAGTGGAATAATGTAACGGTCTGAATCGTGGAATGGTTTTACTTTCTTATTCTACACAGTATAAGGAAGTATTGTGATGCTAAATAATATTATTCTCGAAATTTTTGCCATGACCATGTTTTGGATTCCCCTAATACCGAAAAAATGGTTTTTCTAAATATCTCTCTCTCTCTCTCTCTCTCTCTCCTCTCTTGCTTTGTGACTACGATAGCAGCCAAACGGCCATACTCAAACTTTATATTTGTGAGTATAATCTCCATTCTTTCAATAAAATCAGTAAACGTGAACTAGTAGTTTACTTCAGCAAAAAATCAAAATTTACTAACATCTAGTTAACTATTACGTTTAGACAAATTTCTAAGGAATTTTTCGAAATTCCTACCGAAAGTGGGTCTATTGTTTTAGCGAAAAATAGGTTTTCTTTTTGCAATAAATATAGCTGAAAGTATTTGGAGGCCAAATTGGAAATATTTTTGTTCAAAAAATTACAATTAAATGAAATCAATTGCTACTAATTAAATTTGATAATGAGAATATGAGAAGTTTCATTAATAAAGAAGAAACACAGACAACACATATCGTGTTTAGCTAATATAGCACCCAAAAAAGTATGCTTGTTACAAGATGCCATTCGTCAGAGATATTCCAACAAACCTCTCAACAAGTGTTCTTAACCAAACAAATGTATTTAAGCACGAACATGCATGGTTCTATCTGTATAAATATCCTACGTCAATTATAGGGAATCCCATACCAAAAAAAATTAATTTATTGAAATCTCCAACTAATCTTAATTTTCGTTATGTAATTCATAATAAAGCAGAATGATCCATTATTCAAATGGCAAAAATACCTTAGCCAAACAGCAAGACTCCAATACGGAAGGATTCATTAAAATTCCAAGAAAATTGTATTCGGCAGATGTTGAATGGGAGAAAATAGTTGAACAATGAATGTAATGGCAGAACGTGTACATTTGCAATTTTTGTTTACTATAAATTCTATTTCTGTTCATTCATTAGTTTTATGTTAATGTTAGCGACGCCTGTGGGCCTGCCTGTACTTTTTTATTTACTGTATGTATCTTGGAAGACACTATAAAAAAGTATTTTTGGCAAGTAATCGCCAGTGGATGCACAGCTTCCAGTCGACGTCACGTTTTAGAGTGAGAGAATCACAATTGTGAGACATATAACGATGAAATCGAAAGAGCCCAATCTGAGTGATAAAGCAGACTACTGGTAGCGAGAGAACAAGTACGGAGCTGTGACAGAAGTAGTATTCTGAGCAAAGGTAGTAGAATATTTATGCTATGAAGAGGAAGCAGAATGTCAGTTTACGTCTATTGCAGAGAGAACACCGGTGATAGTAGCACGATTTGAGAGCCATATATGATGCTGTTGACATGCTTCCACTTCATCAAATATCAGTATAAGTTCTTGTTTAGGTTTGTGATATTGTTATATTCCTGTGATAACGTACACCTGCGGATACTGATAGAATATTTGCTTCGAAATTGAGAGAATTTAGAACGTTGCGAGATCTGAAATAGTTCAGCAAAATATGGAAAAGCCATTTTAAAGCAGGAGAAATTACTTACTCAGTCATCATTGTCGTAGCGTATAGATATACCGCCAATAAGAAGTTGAATTTAAACGAGTAAAAGATCCGCTATTGAAATCACCTTTTCACTAAGCCTGACTGTGACTGGGCCGTCAAATTATACCTTAACAATTTGGGTAGTCAAGTAAAAGCTCTATCTACTAATACTTTCCGAAAAAGCATTACATGAGAACTTCTCAGTAAATATGACATCGCTAATACCATTAAGGTTATTTATATATTAATACATGAAGAAAAAAAAATTGTACCCCTTTTTAAGCAAATTGCGCACACGGAGGAGTGTGAGATTTGGCATAGTTAAAGTTCATATGGAGAAGGAGTGCAGAATGATAAAATTTATATATAATATGTGTTACAAATACATTAAATTAAATAAAATAAAACATCAATATATTAACACGTGAAAAAAAAAACTCTTCGGGTGAAATACAAAATGCTTCAATTTTAAACATATTAGTCTGTGGTCTAACAGTCGCACAGAGTAGAGTCTCTAGGGAATGTATACGAGTCTATAGTACCTATTAGGTATGTTACGGAGGTTCGATTCCGATTCCGATAAGTCGGAACTTCCGATTGAATTACACTTCTGATTTCGACTTCGATTCCGACACTTTTAAATCGGAGGTTAAAATCGGAGGTTGAAGCTACATTTTATATGATGGAACGAATAATTAAAATACAGGATTCACTCTGCCTGTACACAAGTAAACACAATATCCCACAAATATCTCCTGAGAATGGCTGCAGCTCAAAAAATTAGTGACCATGCTACAATCTTTTGAAGAGTTTACCCAGAATCTGAGTGATAGCAATCATCTCATCAGTAATTCCATTAATACACATACTAAAGCATGTATTACAAATAGAAGGCAATAAACCAGACACAAACGAAGGATTTAAAACTATAATAAAATGCACCCTCGACCAACTGAATTCAAGATTCCGAGACCTATTTGAACATGTTCTTTGCAATAGCCACATATCTGAATCCTCGTTATAAAACGAAATTTTTCAACGATGTGATTAAGGAAGAGGTTGAATCCGAATTGATGGAAATAAATCTGCAAATGAGGCTGAAAATATTGACGCTCCTGCAGAAAAACGGGCAAAGTTGGCATCACCAGCAGCTGGTCAATCTAGCAATATTAAAAGCAATGTCCAAACGATTTGATCGAATATATTGTCTAATAGCGACAATGAAGATGATAATACCACATCCGACGAACATGCAGTTTTGGACAAATTTCATATGTTGAAGGGTTTATTAAATGAATGCAATAGAGAAAAACGGATTCCTATCAGTCAAGGATTATTATGGTGGAAAATGAATACCAAATACAAATCCCTGAGCTCGATTGCCTGTCAATATTTGTCATGTCCACCAAGTCCAGTAGCAGGCGAAAAACTCTTTAGTGGTGCTGGCCTAATATATGACGCGTTGCGAAGTAGATTGGACGGAAATAAAGCTGCGAAGCTTTTGTTTATTAAGTACAATTTGCTTCTTTTAAAGTCGGTAGATATTAGTAATGCTTAAAATTCAAAAAAATTGATTTTTTTAAAGAAAATTTGAAGATTTGATTAAGTAGGTGTATTATTTTATTGTTAGCTGAAATTAAAGAAACTGAACTTTGTGTTTGTATTATTTTATTAGATTGTTCTTAAAACACATCTCTGTTCTGCCTCCGGCTCCGCCTCCGACTCCGATTCCGGTTCCGATTCCGATAAATCAAATTTAAAAACTCCGATTCCGACTTCGGTTCCGATAAACCCACTTCCGTTACATCCGTAGTACCTATGTATTACTAATACATTAAATAAAATAAAATAAAACATTCATTGTTAAATATCGATATATTAATACGTGAACAAAAAGCCGTACCCCCTTTCTAAGCATATTGCGCGCACAGAAAAATGTGAGATTAGGCATAGTTAAAGTTCATATGGAGAAGGAGTGCAGAAAGATACAATTCATGTATAATATGTGTTACAAATAAATTAAATTAAATAAAATAAAACATTCTTTGTTTATGTGTTCAAAATTAAAATAATAATAAATTAAGGTCGAATTTCGACAACTGGGCGACCACTAGTTATTATTAAACCCTGAAATAAACGCTATGGAAAAAGAACATTATTATTAAAGCAAATGTTTTATAACTATTAATCAATTTATTTCAGCAGAGCAAGTAAGCAAATAAATTTCATTATACTTTCACATCTAAAATATGATGATCTATTTTGTTTTTAAAATAGTTATTGTTACTATTTATAATACATAAAAGTAATAGTTTTGCTGAAATAGATCTGTAATGAACAGGATTAAATTTTATATGTTCACACAAAGGATATCTGAGAATAGAACATATTTAATGCACTCTTTGTTATCGGTATACTATATATAAAGAAGCGTAATATGTCAAAACGTTTAACCTTTTGTGCGCCTATCTTATGTTACTATTCATCACTCAATCACCGTGGCTGCTTACCGTATGTATTGTTAGAAATACGGATGACCAAACCTATCTATTGTTTCCTGCTAACAAAACGACTTGGGCGCTATATCATCATAATATATTAAGATTTTTAGGTTGCTAGAATATTGTTGAAAATTTTATTCATTTGTTCATATTATATTAGACTCCTTATAGAAATAATAAAAGTCTCTAAGCTATTTTATATTATGAATATAGATATATACATAGATATGTACATGGTGAAGAATATTTTCTTTCGAGGTTCTCCCACTAGTTTTATGTCTACAATATAGGAAACACTATTAAGCACAGTTTCTACGTGCCTTCTAAAAATTCTCGTATTTTGATAATTTCATTGAATTATCTATAAATATTACGTGTGCTTTAATAGACCAAACCTTAAAGAGAATTTTATAGTTTTAAACACGGCAGTATAGAAACTAAAAAAAAAGGTTTGGAATTATTGTTTATTTTATTCAGTTATTACTTAGCTTAGTGTTATGTTTTTCTTTTTCTTCTGAATTTAGGCCTTAGGCGTATATGTCCCATACTAGTTTTTGTCTGATATTGATACCTATGAGCCCTTTCAGGGTTTAGGAGATCTATCTAGAGTTCTTTGTGTTTCAGATATTCTGTCTCGGACGGTTCCTGCTATTCTGTTAATTTTCATCCTGCTGATAAAAAGTCTGCGACAACTTCTTCGAAGCTGTAGCCCCATCTTGCGACATCCAATACTTTACATTTGCCTTATGTTCTTATTTCAGATTCTAACCCTTAGTGTGCACCTCGATGTGTTCTTCAGTATTTTCATCTCAGTTGTTCGTAATATATTTATTGTCAGCTCTTGTATCCATAGAGTATGTCATTATGGGTGTGACGCATGCTTTATATCTTCGACTATTTACGTTTATAGACGTTTTTGTTAAATACACACAAACTGTACCATTTTGCGACTTTGGTAGTTTGTTCCATCAAACAATAGATGAAGTTAGTAGACTTTTGTTATGACCTGTAGGTATAAAACATGTACAGCTCACAGACTGAGACCTGGCCGATAAGATGCCCCTCCCACAAAGTGCGCAGTGAATCCTTATTTATTTATTTATTTATTTATTTAATACACTAATCCACAGACATATGTCTAATTACGGATTAGGAACACAAAACATTATAACATACATGATATTAAAATAAGAAAGAAAAACACATGACATAAAAACACAAGGTAATAATAACTAATAATAATAATAACAATAAATGAAAATGTTGTACTAAAAAGTAATGACAGCACTAATATCCCGGATGTTACAATTAAAAATATCAAGAGACGGATATTCATTACAAATGTTACACATGTGGTGAATATCTAAGGATATTAGTGCGCGGTGTACGAAAGTAAAAAGTAAATGTAAACCGCGAAGATACCCGAGGAGTAAATAGAGGCAGTTGTGCAAGAATTTCGGGGCAATCAACTCTGCTTTTAAATGTGTTAGATAAAAAAAAAGTAAGGACGTAACGGTGCGTATAATATTAGGATAAGCACGAGCAGTCTGGAAAAATTGTCAAGCGGTACACATATATGTATCTCTTTTCAGTATATTAAAATTTCTTATCTGCATTTACTCGTTCGTCCGGCTAATGTATGCGATGATGAACAAATGTTATCATTTTTTTTTCCGAATACTTTCTCTGTCACGCACTGACCTATAAATCTGCGCGTCTTATAGGTCGAGGCTCCTCCCATCGGCCAAGACTCAGTCTGGGTACTCTAGGTATTTATTTATCTACTGCAAAGCAATTTGTTACTGTCGCCCATTAGAATAGTTATTTACAGTTTTTAGTTAATTGTGCACTTATGAAATGTCCCAGAACTGACCATTGCACCTCTGGAACTTGTTTTCACATAGGTAAATGTAGTTCTGTTAGTATTCACACATACAAGTTTAACTGCAGCAAAGATATTTTTCACTTATTTGTAAGATAACAATGGCAATATTTTATTATTATTTATGCAGAAACACCTGTTAGAAGAAAAGGAACATACTTTACGCCACATGGAATAATTAAAGAAGTAGGAATAAATATACGGAAAGACATGACTCCTAGGAGAAAGTATTATATGGAAATGTCAAAAAGCTTTCATGCAAACTGAAACCAGTTTTCCATAGCAAGGACAGTTTTGAAAAGAGATTATTTGCTACTGAAACGTCCAATTTTACATGAGCAAGATTAGATAATTACACACAGATACATGTTTTTGTTCACTGCTGCAAGAGTTGCAGTTGCAACACTTCTGTGTTTGTGATCACGATAACGGGTGAACTGTTAAAGCTGTCAATACAAAAGCTTGTATAGAAGGAGTAGTTTACTTCAGCGAAAAAATCAAATTTTAGCAATAAAAATTGTTTTTTATAAAAAATGTTTTTCGAAATTCCTATCTATAAGAAGATAAAAGAACTTCGTTTTTTAAGAAGATAAAAATATTGAAAACTTAATATGGAACAATTTTTGTATAATTTGAAACTCACATATAGCAGTTTTTTGCAGATATCTTGCAAATTATGCATTATATATAGATTTATTACACGTGCAGAAGCATTGAAGGCTGATTTGAAACAACCTTTTTTATTAAAGAAAATTCAAAATTCGGACTGGAAGTAACAGTTTGAGAATGTAATTCTAAAGAGTATGTGTTGAAATGTCGAAACAAACATTTAATTCAGGCAATGGAATGATAGCTTTCTTATTGGAGTCATAATAGTTCTTTCATAATAATTACTCGTTATTTCGTACCAATTTATCAAAAGTTTACATTTTTGTATTGAACTTGTTGCTAACTACATTATTAGATACCGATAATGGACTTTGTCATTTCAGTATATATACAATAATGTAAAAATAACAGAATATTACATAATTAAAATATGCTATTATATATGAAGTACTAATAGTTTAATTCGTTAATGAACAGGCATAAATATATAATCCAGCAGCTCTAGTCTAAATTCACTTCTGATCAATTATGTACATTCCATCTTTGTATTTACGATGAAGATTTATTGATAAGAAAGTACTTAGAGAAAAATATACATATATAGGTACCCTGACGTTTTTTACAATGGACTGTTGATGTATAAATATAATGAGGTAATAAATTTGACGAAAATGGTGGCAATAAGACGGTAACCTATTTATTTTATAGAGTCCACGGTGGTTGTTGATTAGCAAACAAACCATAACCTTTCTTTAATGGATAGTAACCTAATAAGATATATCTTGTAAATGGAAATAAGCCGTATTATAACTGTTGAGTGGACAAGTGCAGAAGTACTGCATTAGATCGTCTATTCTTCTACCGTTACATATTTTAATTTTCCTTGTTTGTTTGTAATGATTAGATGATGAACATACAGGCTGACCAACCAAAAACAAAACGGAAGGATACCCCTTAGAGTTTATTCATTATAAAAAAAATATAAAAAACAGGTCAAGTGTATTTTCATGGTTATAATTGCATCTCTGCAAATGCTACATTGTGGTAATGATAATTTAAATATCTTTTTGATGAGGTTGATTCTTATCCCAAATAGGAGCTACAAGTTGACACATATGTTTCCGCTTCGAAATCAATTGTGCTCAATTTCGGCGTTTTAACTTTCCGAAAACATTCACATGTGATATTGCAGATTTATGTATCAATGTGGCATATGTAATACGAGGAGCCCACAAAAAATTATAGAAAAGTCTCTCATTTTTCACATAGGTGCGTTTATTTTATAGGAAATGAATTTTTCCAACATTTCGGTAGTCCTTTAATCCCATTTTTTAGTTGCTCATAAAATGCCCGATCTCAGAGTTATTGTTCAATTTCCCCTCTCTCTTAGGTTGCAGTCTTCCAGTCCTGTAGAAAATCTTTAAGTAATACGCCTTTGAAGTCTCAAAAAAACTGTATCTTCTACTCTAGTTTCCCATTTTCTTTCGGGAATGTAACGATTCTATTGTTTGTCCACAGTCACTATTATATTATATTAGAAAAAAATATTGCCATCTTCTTTGAGTCGATTCAAATATGACTAACTAATGTCTTTGCAAACATGAGCGTTATTGATTATTACTATGCGCCTGAGCTACCATGACAATTGTAGCCTCTCCGCATTTGGAGGAAGGAACACCAGCAAAACCAAAACCAAGGTGTGTCAAATTTTAACGGCTTATTCATTGTATCTATTCGTTAATGCAAGAGAGCTAACTATTTTTATTGAAAACTTTTCCAATATTTTGTACGGTGAACTTTCTTTTCTTCTTGACTATTATCCCATTACCCTCTAGGGCGTCGGACTGGACGGACGCATTAATTGAAAGCATATTCCAGTTAACGATTCCATTCATGTCCTCCATTATCCACGGCCACCCGCTAGTTTCGTCATCTCTCTTAGTGGTTTTCCTCTCTTTTATCATATCTCGTCAATTCTCTTCCACCAAATCTTTCTCGATCTTTCAATCTTTGTCTTCCTTTCCTTGCCGATTTCTAGTATTTTTGTTGTAAGTCTATTGGGTATCATTTTCATCTCATAGCTGAACCAGCTCAACTATTTTCAATTATATTGCCTCCTGGTTTGTTATTTTTCTGATATCCCCATTTCTCAATTGGTCATGTCTTGCCTGCTATTCTCCTCAGATACTTCATTTCCGCTGCTTCGAGTGGCTTTGATGTTTTTTCAGTGATACCCACGATTCTTTTTCATATAAAAGACTTGATGTCACTATTGCGTTTTAAACTCTTGTCTTCGTCCCCCCAATATCGTCTTATTTATGGCGTGGTAAATATTCGTTTGCTATAATAATTACTCCTAAGTACTCATTAATTATTACCAAGTATGTAGTGTCTCTTGTTTGCAGGTTATTACATATTTGGTTTCCATTTGCTATATCAATATAATCACCTTGATTTTGTCTATGTTTATTTTAATTTTCAGGTTCTCAATTTGGTCTATCCAAATCTCCATTATTTGTTGTATATTTTTATGTTTTTTGGCAATTAGCACAATGTAGTCAGCTTAGAATAAACTTTAGAGTTTAGTAGGTACTAGGTCTCAATAACTGTCTTCTCTGGTTGACCTTTCGTGGTTTTATTAGTCTATCCATTACCACTATTAAGAGTGTGATCGCTTGTTTTGTTCCTCTATTACACTTCAATGCCTCTAATCTTGGTTCGTTTATTTGTAATCTTGTTTTTGTATTTCCGTACGGGCTTTTTATAACATTTAGAAGATTTTACTACTCTTCTCGTGATTTCATTGCTTTTCATATTATTTCCCTTTCTGTCTTGCTAAATGCTGTTTCTAGATCAATGTATACCAAGTATAATTCTTTTCCTGTTTCCTGGGCCCTTTCTGTTAAATTTCTCACCATGCTTATGTTGTCATTTGCTGATCTATGTGTGCTAAATGTCGCTTGTTCATCTCCTAATTTACTTGCCAGTTGCTGCCTCAATCTTTATTCTATAATTCTTGTTTATGTTTTAAATCCTACAGCATATAGACAAATAGCACGGTAATTATCCCAATCAGTGTGTTTACCTTTTTTTTTTATACAGGGTGTTCACACTTAAACCCGCACCATTGGTAACTCCGTTATTATTGGAGCTACGAATTCGTCCAAATTAGCAAACTAGTAGGATTTTTCCTGGCGGTTACGACGATAAAATCAAAAAAACAATTGAACGTCGCGTTTTTCAGATATTTGACAAAATGTAATTTTTTAAACGGAACACCCTATATATTTTTATGCGGTTGAATAAAAAATTTAGTTCTGAATAAAAATGTTTAAATACATTATCTTAAAAAAATTGAAAATAAAAAAGTTATCACGTGATTTCTTAAACATTGCATTTTGTTTAAAAAAATTTATGAAAGACGTAGCATGTTTCACATGTTTATCCAATTGAAGTCATCTTCAGATATTAAATAAAATAATATCATAAACATCCTTAAAATTTGCTTACTTTATCACTAAAACGTAAGTTTTCAAATGAAATACCGTGCATTTTTAGGGATTTAGGATTTGTTTTTAGGGATGCCTAACGAAATTTGTAATTAAATAATATGTACCGATTATTGTATACTATTCTCTTGTTGAACGGATGAAAAATTTTTTTGTATAGGTCCTAGAATGTTTGTTCATAATATTCCTAAATGAATTCAAACGAAACCTTGTGTTTTTAACGAAATTTATTTTGATTTCGTCCACGAAACTTAAGAATAACAAATAAAAGAATAATAAACACTATCAATCAACATACATAACTAAAATAGTTGTTCGAAGGTACCACCTTCTTGGTCCAGACACTTGCGGGCTCTTTTTTGAGTGCAGCGCGTGGCTTTGAGAAGGGTCCTTCCATCAATATTCCGAATAATGGCCGTAATGTTATTTTGAAGTTCTTCCACATTTTGGTAACGATGTTTGTAAACTTCATTTTTTACTCGGCCCCATAAAAAAATCTAGCGGAGTTAGATCTGGTGAGCGTGGGGGCCACAGAACTGGTCCATGAGTTCCAATCCAACGGGGTCCAAACAGTCTCTCCAGTAATGCGTTAACGATATGGTGATTATGAGCCGGTGCACCGTCTTGTTGGAAGTATATCCGCGGCCTATCCATCAAGTTCACGTTGTCCACGAAATCTTCCAATACATGAGACATAAAGTCCTCATATCTCTCTCCCGTTAATGAGCCGCGGTAAAAAAAAGGACCCACAATTTTAGATCCAATCATACCACACCAAACATTAAGGCTGAACCGATGTTGTGGATTAGTGGGATGAGTCAAAAAAGGATTTTCCCGACTCCAAAAATGATAGTTTTTTCGATTAAACATTCCCTTATTAGAGAAGTTACTCTCATCCGACCATAAAACATATTGAGGAAAATTTGGATCTTCTTCACATTTATGTAGGAACCATTCACAAAATTCCATTCTTCTTATATCATCATTAAGATGCAAAGTTTGTACTGGCCGATATTTGTATGGCTCAAAATTATATTTTCTCAAAATTTTATGAATCGTTCCCAATGAAAGGTCTATTTCTCTTGCCAATTCTCTAATTGAATTGTTAGGATACGCCTCAAAATATCCCAGTACATTTATCTCTACTTCCTCACTAACCACAAATTGCTTCTTCGTTCTATTCTTCTTGAAAACCTCTTCGTTTCGCCGAAATTGTCTGTATAATTCCAAGAAATATCTTCTTTGAGGAATCGCGCGCTCGGGAAACATTGCACTATAATGTTCGCGAGCTCTAATAGTGTTTTTTCTCTGAAATATGTAAGCTTCCATAATATCATATTTTTCCTCATGTGTGAAAACCATTTTTATTAGAAGAAAACAAGAAGAAAACAGCAAAATAACAATGCGAATTTTAAAACACTGACAGATTAATTTGATGGATTGTTATTGAATATATTTTTTTTATTTGTGCCTATTTGATCAAAATTGTAACAGCTATTGTAATGTAGGCTAATTTCATTTTCTCTTTTCCTTTTTTTCTGAGTGGAATTTTAAATTATACTGTCCCATTTTAAAATGGGTACTTTTCTGATTATCTCGGGAATATGCCCCTTTAAAGAAATCACGTGATAACTTTTTATTTTCAATTTTCTTGAGATAATGTATTGAAAATTTTTTGTTCAGAACTAAATTCTTTATTCAACTGCATAAAAATATATAGGGTGTTCCATTTAAAAAATTACATTTTGTCAAATATCTGAAAAACGCGACGTTCAATTGTTTTTTTGCTTTTATCGTCGTAACCGCCAGGAAAAATCCTACTAGTTTGCTAATTTGGACGAATTCGTAGCTCCAATAATAACGGAGTTACCAATGGTGCGGGTTTAAGTGTGAACACCTTGTATATTGGGCGGACAAGATTATTTTCCTAGTCCTTGCGTATTGATTCTTCATCCCGTGATTATCATCACGGGATCATATATTTTAGAATTTCTAGCTCGACCATATCCTACTTTTATATTCGAAAGTGCCTCTTCAAGTTTTTCGATACTTATTTACACCATTTTAGTTCCTCTTCTTTCCTTTTTTTCTTATCGTTTCTTCTTGCCTTCTGTTATTTCATCTTCTTTATCTTTCATCCCTCTTATTTTTTCATCTTTCCCACGCATTTTATTCTTCCCCAAAATTTTCATCTTTGTAATTTTTATTTAGTTCGTTTCTAAATTTTGCTAGGTTCCCTTTTTTGCCTTTTTGACTTCTTCTTTTATTCCATTATACTACATTTTGTTATGACACTCTTGGTGTCACATTTCTTCAGTATATATTTCTTTCGCCTAATTTTTCCTTTCAATTCTGTTGACTTTTCAATTCGTTTTTATTTTGGCTTTAGATTTTTTGTCTCATATATTTTTATTGTTGATCTGTATAGAGTCTGTTTCAAACTTTCCCGCATCTATCGTTTATTTCCCATTGTACATTTCTGTCCTTTAAGATAGTTTCCTATCCCAAATTTGTAGTTTTTCGTATTCACTTCTATTAATTTTTCCATTATTACCTTTGCATATGTTTGCTCCTTTTCCTTCTTGACTTTTCGTAGTGTAGCAGTTATCATTTTATGATTTGATCCCATATCTATCTGTGTATCTACCAGTTTTTTTTATCTCGTGTTACATATTTCTTATTTATGGAATCTATTACATTTCTAGAGTTTTGTTTTTCAGCTATAAATGCCCTCCATTTTTGTTCCCAAAAAGAATTTTCTGTGAACATTCATTTTCTATACAGAATGGAAGCATTTTGCCTCTATTATTACTAATTGCATTTTCTCCTAGTCGCATTTCCATGTTGTTCCCAATTTCTAGCGTTCCAGTCCCCCATAATGATTGCTTCTCATAATATTCCTTCACCATATCCATTTGGTTCTGTAATTGTTGGTAAAATTCCTCTTTGTCTTCTTCGTCTTGTTTCTCTATATTTATACCAAGATTATTATCCTCTAGTACTTGGAACTGCCGTCAGAATTTTAATTTTCGAATTTCCTTTTTTTGCAATATATTTTGATCTATAAGAGGTAAGGGATACCATTTTGATTAAAACATTTAAACTATCTCAGTTATGAAGCAAAGCCTCAAAACAAATAAATTTATAATTAATTGAGTGAGCTCCATATTTAAGGTAGATATTTGATTAATCTAAACTTGTTCTTTAAAATAGTTATTTAAGGCGTTCATCTTTTACCAGAACGATTAAGCTTTAAATAATAGTTTGCTTACATATCTAAATAATTTCCATTTAGATACGTTACATATATCTATATTTATCTTAGACGACAAACTAATATTAAGATTGAGTGTACTGCAACATATAATTATGGGCGATGTATATATTTATTAAATTACAGTTACCTACCTTTACACTATCGATCTTGAATTATTGAATATATACATCTGAGACAAGTTAATTCATATGTTATACAGTGCCGGCCATAAATATTCTTATTAATTTGATTTATATTGTAATTGTGTACATTAAATATACTAAACAATTTTTCTTATACGTATACTAGGTGTGTTATTAAGATAAATTACTGCAACTATGTATATATATATTCCGTGTATGAAGCTTAGAGATAAGTACGTCTTCCCATATCGCTCAAGCGATATTAATCAAACTCCAATGGATGTACTATTAGCGATTATAATTAAAATAATGTTGCATAATTAACACTAATATAGAAAGAAATCTGTGAATGTTAATTGAGATCCAATTAATTGTCTCTCGGGGAATATGATGCTCAAGCGTATTAGTGCCAACGTGCTTGATTCTAATTTAAAAATACCAAGTTACATGGCATTTCCTTTGAAAAAACTGGCGTATTCTGTGTCTTTACACAGAATAGGTAGGTTGAGTATTATGTTTATTTGCTTGCTAAAACAACATAAAGTGGACGAGTAAGTGAATATATTTTCTGCATCGTGCTTAAAGTGACACAAACTGAGGCTTACATAATGGCCAGACTTACTTCACGTATGGTTATGCAAAAAGCTCTCTCACAAAATACTTTAAGAATATTGGTAATCCCTTAATCCCAACTGGCTAATTAAGCTTATTTAGATGTTCGAAAAACATATTGTCATTGCTAATTAGGGAGACGTGGACGCGTTTCGATTTACTTGAATTTCATCAGCACGCCTACACATCTTCGCAATGAAAATTTCATATTTTATCGTGTATATATGTATAAGTGGTGGTATGCTTGTGTGTATGAGATATTTCATAAACTCGAAAATCCTTAATTACACACATTCATGTCGATCTATTTTCACTTCGTTTATTTAGATGCTGAAGGTCCTAAGGCCACTATGCTCTTTCGCGTAGACGATGTGGATAAGAAAATGCACACTACAAACAAAAAAAAATTAGTAACAATCATATAGTAACTTCATATATTGCGAACTGATAATAATTTTATATAAAACTTATGATATTCTTGTCAATACATATAAAGCAATATTCAAAGAAGTATATGACAATTTTCATTTGATTGTATTATACAGGATGTCCCAGAAATAAAAAGACGGAGTAGCAGATATATAAAGTCCGAACAGAAACAGGCCCAAATATACCGCAATAACGAAGAAATTAAAAATTTAATTTTCTATGTTGTTTTTTAGATAAAAAAATTACATTACGGACCTGGCACAGAATGTATGTTTATAAATATACATAAGAATGCTCATTTGTAAAGAGAAACGAACACGCATTCATAGAAAAATACGCTTTTATTTATATAAAACGGGAGAAAAACCGTTAAATCGTACTCATTCATATAAAACATATTTTTTGCCAGATGGGCGACCCACTTTATTGCAGACAATAAAAGATTGTTTTTATATTTAAAACAGAAAGGTTGTTGCTCTTTAATGTGTTTGTAGTCGGAAACAGCTGATTATTATTATTTTAGAATATTCAATAAATCGTAGTTTTTCTAGATTACAGTAAATATCAAGAATGTAATTATTTTTTGCTAGCAGGTGTAAAATTAAAGTAATTAATGGTTTGATATTTATTATGAAGTATCTATTCCTTCTCCTTTTTTTAACACAAGGAAAAGGACCGATTGTGAAAGTGAAGCAGGTGGATATTTAGTGCAGGGTCGGCGTAAGACCAATTGAATTCTTTATTATCTTTTTTCTGCCGTCTGCGCATGAATAAAGACTTAATATTTTGAGGGTACGTTTTTACACAATCTAGCTTCCGATTTCTGCTACTCCGTCTTTTTATTTCTGGGACAGCCTGTATTGGTTTGAAACGATTATCCGATATACATAGTTAAGGAAAGTAAAAATTGTGTTTAAATTAGAATAGGAATGTTTTTATATTCAAAGTTGGAATGTATTAGTCCTAGAATATAAGAGTAATTCTTTCAAAATAATTTAATTTCTTGGAACAAATATTTCAAATTCTTCAGTCAATTAGAATATATAATTTCAACATATCCTAAATTTGAAATAAATTGCTACATACTTGAAATTCAAGCAATTTATTTTTAGTTTCAGAGTTATACTTGTGAACTCAGATTATAGGTGAAGCATACGCGCATACTTGCTCTTGGAATAGATTATTTTGTGTGTAATATGCTGGTTTAGGATACCACGACACTGTATTAAAACTTAGGCCCCCAGTAAGACGATAAGTAAATTAGGATATTTAAAATAATGCTTAAAATCAGTTAAACCAAGTTCTTCCAAATACTAACGGCATTTTACTATACCACATGAAAATTCCGCTGTTATCGTAACCGCAATGATCATAACTTAGTTTTAATAAATAAAACTAGGTAATGATCATGACCGTTACGGAAACGGTGGAATTTTCATGTGGTATCGTCACATGCCGCCGACCGGCGGAAATCGACGTAACAAAAACGTCCATTCCGCTGTGTCTGCACAAAACACTGTCCTTGTCGGCAGACACTTTACTAGAACCGTAAAGATTTCATCGGCCGGCGGATTCTCAGTTTATCGGGCAAGACCGCCGGCAAACATTTAGCCATTAAAACGACTTTTTCTGTGTGATTCTCAAATCGTGGACATATATGTATAATATATCTGTAAATTGAATATGTTGTCATCACAATAGTTCCTTATCCATACTACATAAAATAAAGTAAAAAATCTATGCCAGCGCGACTCATGTAGAAAACATTGTAAAAGATTAACTTCTTGACATTGTGTTCGATGTATCCGAAATATTGCTTTGGCTTCAAATACAAGCAAAGGCGACGAGGCTCTGGAGATTGTAAACAACTGGATGACGAAACATGGGCTAGAGCTGGCATCTGAAAAGTCAGAGGCACTCACAGTAAAAGGACAAAGATACAAAGAAACAAGTTCGGGGAGCATATAAAGGAAGCAACCCTAAAAACGGAGAAGAAGGTAGTGGCTCTTATGCGAATTACACCAAATGTCAAGGAACTAGCAAACAAAAAGAGGGAGATGTGGTATAATGTGGTACAATCAATTATGTTGTATGGAGCACCAATATGGCACGACTCTATGAAAGTAGTAAGAAACAGGCAAATGATGGTCAAAGTACAGAGAAAAATTTTACTGATTGTGGCTAGTGCTTTTCGAACAGTATCGGTAAGTGCAGTGCAAGTAATCACTCCAATGGTCCCGGTAGAACTAATGGCCGAAGAGAGAACAAGACTACATCAAAGGCTAGATGGTGGAACGAAAGAAGCGAAAGAAGAAGAAAGAGAAACCACTTTGCAACAGTGGCAAGTAAAGTGGGACAGTACGGAAGACGTAGTTCAGTGGACAAAACATTTGATACCAAAAATAGAGCAATGGGTAAAATGTACACATAGACAAACAGACTACCATCTGTAACAAGTGTTGACAGGACATGGCTGTTTCGGAACTTTCACCAAAAGCGTGGACGACAACTGCATCTACTGTGGAACGAGAGACACTGTGAAACACACTCTGTTGGAATGCGAACGAAGGCAGGCGGAATGGTCGCAGGTGAACATCCAGCTTGGAATTGAATTACAAAGTGGAACTAACATGATAACTAACCTTAATGCTGGATGACAGGAGCTCTTGGGAAACAGTACACAATTACGTCAGAAAAATAATGAGAAAGAAGGAGGAAGAAACAAGACAGAGAAATTGAGACTCCTATTAGAAAAATGACAACCCGCATTCCGATGATATGCGTCGAGCGGTTCCAGAACACGGGCAGAAAGTGGTTTTTAGCCGGTAAGAATCCGGAACTATTGGTTGCCGATCAAAAGGCCGGGTCCCAGTGCCTATGAAGGTTTTCCCCCCATCGCAAAAAAAAATACAAGTTTAATAATTTTCAAGAAATTCAAGGTAACCCTAATTATGAAACAAGAACACTTAGATTACGTTGGATGCAAACTATAGGGGAACAGGTGGGAATGTGAGCCACTTAAGGGAAAACATGTGAAAAAAATAGTAAATATATTTTTTTTAATATTATTTTCTACAAACACAGTCTTTCATGTTTCTTCTTTCGAGTACACAGGGCAATTATATAAAAATCAAAATATTTTTCTCATTATTAAAAAAAATGAAAGAAACTCCTTTGGCACCCATTTCCTTATGCTTGGGGTAATGAGAGCCACGCTGGAAAACAAAGAAATTTAACAGTATCAGCTTAATTAAAACATTTTAAAATGTCAATTCAAAAGTAGGCACTTTTATGCAAAATCGCAAACGTAATTCTTTGCTTTTTCAGTTCCACTGCACTCTGCATGAGCCCATTTCCCACAGCACCTGCAACGATACCACATTTCTCCGTCATTATCAGAGTGGTTGCATATTACACACATCTGACAATTATTGTCATCATCATAATTTTCATTAGACGAGGAATCAGAAAAGCAGCGTTGTTTAATTTTAGGTGTGTTGAATGTAGATTTTAGTTCTTTGGAAGAACTTTCAATGTAATCCAGCTCATCATCGTCGCAAATTTGAGATTCATGAGTGCTGTCTTCTGAAGAGCTTTCATGCTGAATCTTCTTTTTTTGGTTTACTGTTCAGTGCTGTCTTCATTTTCTTCTGTAGTGAATTTTCCTTTTTTTTTTTACAAAGGCGTCTTGTCTTTTTCAGTTCAAACAGTGGCTTCATTGGCGTTCCCGTAAGTATTTCAGAGTGTTGCTTTTCTCTGCGAGATTTCTGGACTATCTTGTTTGTCATAGTAGGAAGTGGACGTTTATGATAGATTGAAAAGTGTTGGTCGCAGGAGAAAGCTGATCTGTTGTTAGTGTCTTAGAGCAGCTGGGCTGTGGGTGATCAAAATTCTGGGAAACTCTTGTTGATATGTATTTTACAGGAGTGTGACTAATTGACGGAGGAAATTCATCACTGACATCAGGTTCATCATGAACGAGAAAATCTACATCATCCAAAATAGCAGGATTTATTGGAAAAATACCAGCAGCACGGAAACTAGAGACGCATTTAGCTATATTTGCAACTCTGCAAAATACTTGACTAAATAGGGCCGCGATATCATACGACGTTATTTGTACCAAATATCTATACTTCATAAACAGCTCACACTCCTGATAATACGCTCATTCTAACGGCCCAAAAAATGTCAGATCTAGTGGTTGGATCCTGTGTGAGGAATATGGTGGTGGGGATAGCATCACAATGGACTGTTCTCTGCAGTACTCATATGCTTCTATTGTGGCGTGGCTACTATGATTGTCCAGGATAAGCAGAAATGGAGCGTCTGGTGTTGGAGTAGCAAATTTTTTAAAATGTCTTAACCAAGAAACAAAGACCTGTTCATTAGTCCATCCATTAGATGTGCAGTAATATTGAGCATAAAGTAGACCATTTTTTTCAAGATGAATCGAATGACGCTTTCGAGGGAAAATGAAAGAAGGTGGTATGAAATTTCCTGTTGTGTTCATTACACAAATAACAGTTACATATTTTCCCCTCTCCCAGCTGGTGATAGCCCCAACTCTCTTCTGGCCTTTTACTGCCAATATTCGTCCTGGTTCCTTTACGGAGTAGATCCCCGTTTCATCCATGTTATAAATGTGGGATGTGGTAAAGCGATGCTTTTCCATGACCTGCTCTAAATTTTTATAAAAACGTTGCACCTCCTGTTTATTAAAACCTTTAATTCTCTTAATAATAGTAGCTTCTGGCTTATGTATGCTTATTCGAGAGTTACGTTTAAGAAATCGTTCTAGCCAGTCTCGTCCTGCTAAACGTTTTACTTTGCAAAAAGGATGTTTCAATTTCAAGTTTTCTGCACATTGATAAGCTACACGTCTTAGTTGCAAGGGATTTAAGCCATAAAACATATTACTTAGTTTAATTACATGTTCAGCAAGCGCTTTTTCTTCCATTTTAGAAAATTTTGCAGCTTTTCCTAACTTTCGCCCACAGTCGATTAACCCTTTTTTTAATCTTTTTTGTAATATGCTGTATGGAATTCCCATCTCTCTGGCGACTTTATGAATTGATTTCCTTTTTCCATTTACCGCTTTAATTGCATTTTGCAGAATATCTCCAGTGCAAGAAGCCTTTTCGGTAGTTCGTTTCCTGTTTCTTGGCATCTTAAACTGAAAAAGAGACGTGGGGAAATGAGAACCAGTATGGGGTTTTGTCGACAAAATAATTACGTGAGCATAAGCTACGCATTCTATTATAGTAATGAAGCAATTCATAATAAAAAATATATCAGTAAATTTTTATACTTACAGTTAAGGAAATTGGGATAACCTTACACTAAAATTGATGTAAACACAATAGGAGCCAAATAAAATGTTAACTGCATAGTGGCGGTTTGCTCTTGGGGGTATAGTTACGTAGTTCTACACAATAATAGATGACAGGATTATTTAAATTTAGTGGAATTGAGTTTATCTTGTATTTTAAGTACTGATACCCATTACCCTTTGGCTCCCATTCCTACCCGTTCTCCTATATTAACTTACTCGTACTCTTTAATAAAGGATCAGAACAGCTTGCTAAAATCAAGGATGCACTGACACATATTTTTCCGTCAATTTGATTTTATTCTGTACATAAGTGTTATCGTTTGGTTCAGTGTTATTTGGTTTATGTATTAATTTATAATGTTGTTCTATGTGCGCTTGTAACTTATACTTAATTATGATTTCATTGTATTTGACAAATATTATTAAATAAGTTATCTCCTACGTTTATAACTGCTTATTTTTTAGAAATAAAAACTGTTCTGATAATTATTAGTTATGAATAAAATATGCCGATCTTTTCATTGACTTCACAATGGAAACTGTGGAAAATTAGTCATTTATCTCAATTATAAGCTACATGAGATATTTAAAAGATCATTATTTGCTTAACTCATACTGACAAATAATATGATGATTTACGATGTAGCATCAGATGAGGTTTATTTTAATAAGTGTAAAAAAGCAATTTAAAAATATGATTAAGATATTCAGAACTACTATCCAACAAGTATTGGATTCTAATTTCGATAGCTTTAACAAATTCACGTGTTTCATATTATCTTCTTTAAGGATATCCATTTCAAATTCGATACAGAATCTATCTACTTAATTTATGTAAATTACTTAAAGCTTGAAAGTAGCAATAAGTTGGTAGCAATAACAGATCCGCGTAATTTGTAATTCTGTTGTGACCTGTCCGTGCGAGGATATCCGTTTCAAAATAATAACGATTGGTCTATTTAATTCATGTAAATTATTTGAATCAGTACACTATGTTGCGTTTGGACGGGCATGATATTCTTTTACTACTTATGTTGATCCTTCATCATATTACTTATCGGATTTATTTACAAACAAGCGATTTGGAAAGCTATGGGTGTAAGATGGTCTGCATAATCTTCGTATCAGTTATTCGTAAAATCTACTACACCCGTTTAAAACAATTTATTATTTTTAGATATGTGTACATTGTTAACTAATTATAATATTATAAAATCAAAGTTCTTTACTGTGTATTGTAATTTTTGATATGTATGAGTTTCTAAATATCTAACATTATCTTCAAAAATTTCATAATATCATAAACATGAGAGTAAGTAACTACAATTTTTAATAAAAGATTCTGGTACGTAAATTCCGCAATTTTTACTTTCTTATACATAGATATCATAAAGTGGTTTTTAAAAAATCTATCTCTCTCTCCACCCCTCTCTCTCTCTGTGTATGTGTGTGACCACGATAGCGGTCAAACCGCTATAGCTATCATTCCAAATTTGGTATTTGCGAATATAATTTCCCTCTTGAGATCTGATTAGATTTTCAGTAAAATCGGCAAACCGGAAGGGGTGGTTTACTTCACTGAAAAGATCGAATTTTGCCAATATTTCGTCAACTAATAAGTTTAACAAATTTATAAAGTATTGGTTAGTATTCAAAATTAAATTTTAGAAATTCATACCGGAAGTAGGTCTTTTACTTTAATCGAAAATCAGTTTCTTGCGAATATTTCGCAAGTCATGCTTTTTAGATAGGTACATTACGAGTATAAACGTATTTAGAACTTAATTTTCAATACCTTTTGTATAAAAGAATTTTCAAAGTTTTCAACACTTTCATTCCTATTAAATAGCGATTTTGGCAATTGGCGTAAATTATGCATTTTATTTATATTTATCAAGAGTACAAATGTATTAAGAGCTACATTTGGAATAATTTTTGTATAGAAGAAATTTCAAAATTCGGACCTGAAGTTAGACTTTTACTCTTATCGAATAGCGATTTTTTGCAAATTTAAACTTTATGTTTATGTTTATGTTGCATGTTTATGTTGTTGTCAAATTTTTTTGACACGTAAGAACACATCGATATTCCTAAAAACAAGTAATACAATACACGTTGGATTTTGTGGGCAACTTAGATTAATTTATATTTAACCCAATTTAACAAAAAAAAAAAGAAAAATATTTTCAAGAAAAGAAAATAAACCTTATATAAAATATTATGTGGAAAAACTTTCAAGACAGGAAACGATTTATACGGAAATATAGCGGGCAAACTCAAAATTTCCTTAAATTGGTATCATTTTAATGTGTTTAATTAAGCTGTAGTAATAATTACTGCAAAAACTATACTGCTCTTTTGTGTTGATATAATTATAGCCAGGGCTGCAAGAAAAAGTCGTTTGTTGTTATTATTTCAGGTAAATAAGCTAACAGTATAGTTTCAATTGATTAGGTGTCTCTTTCTCGTTCAAAGTAAAGTTTGGAGCAGTTATTTCATTCAACTACATTAGATATCTTGTAAATGCAGGCTCTATACTGTGATATCATAAAGTTTCTATGTCGAAGATGGCATTGAAATAGAAAATATATGTTTGAACTTAATCCAGGTATTATAACTTAATGATTTTGAAAATAATTTTGACAGTGACATTATATGATAATTTGGCATAAGTTTAGACATATGTTTTCTATTTCAATGCCGTCTTTGTCCTAGACACTTTATGATATTACGCTATGTGTGTATAACCGGTTTAATGAACTTTAGGTGTTTCGAAATATTGTTATATTTAGATTTTAAAATGGATTCTATAGCGCACAGTTTTCTTGGTCTATTTCTGTAGCTGATAAATACTTAATAAACACTAAGCATCGATATGCAGTGTGCATGCGATCTACCTGCGGATGAATATACTATAGTCCGTCTCAACCCCATTATGCAGTACAGGTTTAATAGGGATATTGCATCTCTTATTATCTTTAGTAGTCTCTTAATAACGCCATCTTTATATCCGGTTGCCTTGTTGCAAGTTCTATTATGCAAAGTATATGGGTATATGAGTAATCGCTGCTGTCAATTGTCAGTTTTTGCCGTAGTGTGTAAACTTTTATATTGTCTTTAATTTACCTATATATAATTTCTGTTAAATCGTTCTTTTTAGAAAGCATATTATCTTTTTCAAGCCTATTTAAAAGTAAGTATGCATACCTATATTTACAATTCTGATAAACGTGATAACCTATATACATATACATATACTTTTTACAGATTGCTACATGATATGGGTTTTGAATTTCAAAAAGTGGGACGAAAGAGTATTCTTATTGAAAGAGATGATATCATTAGGTGGAGACATAAATACTTACGAGACATCAGAAAATTCAGAGACGAAGGTATAGTTTATCATTTAATTTGTTATACTTTTATGTTCATTAAGCAATTTATTATTTGCTTGTGTTTGATTGTGATTGTTTTATTTTCAGGTAGAACTATAATATACACCGATGAATCATGGGTGAAAGCAGGGCACTCGGTAAATAAAAAGTGGACTGACGCTACTATTCAAAGCAGTCCACAAGCTTTTACACAAAGACCCAGCACTGGTTTAAAATCATCAAGTGGTCTTGGGCCTCGATTTGCATTAATTCATGCTAGAGGCGAGCAAGGTTTTGTTGTTGGTGCTGAATGTACATTTCTTTGTAAGAAAAATATTGGTGATCTTCATAGCGAAATGGATGCAGATACATATGGAGATTGGTTCAAGAATAAATTGCTTCCAAATATACCAGAGGACTCGGCTGTTGGTCTCGATAATGCCTCATATCACACGAGAAAATTAGAAAAGTTTCCAAAAGTAGCACGGAGAAGACCAAATTATTGAATGGCTTACTGAGAAGAATATACCACTAAATTATGACACGTTAAAAAGAGATTTACTGGCTTGTGTGTCAGGGGTTAGGTCTCAGTATGACAGAAACAAAATTGATAAATTTGCAAAGAATAAAGGGCATTATGTTCTTCGGCTTCCACCTTATCATTGTGAATTAAACCCAATTGAAATGGTGTGGGCACAAGTTAAGCACTACGTTAAAATGCACAATACGACATTCAAACAAAGAGATATTAAACAATTAATTGTGGAGGGTTAACAGTGAACAACTGGCAGAATTACATTGGCCACGTAAAAGACATCGAGCAAAATGTGGATACTAGATAACTTGCAAGACGATGTTGAAGAGTTTATAATTAACGTTACACATTCATCATCAGATCAAGATACTTTAAGTGATTGAAGAAAAATAAAACAATATGTGTACCTACTTTGTATGGTCATGGTTAGTTTTTTCATAAATGTTATAATGTATTATTAACTTGTTCTTATAAATGGGAAAATATGTTTTTGCAAAATGAATTTGTGTCTTTAAATGTGTATAACGGAATGTAGATTAACATATTAATATTCAATAAGACTATATAAGTTATGTAACATATTAAAAAATAAAAGTATATGTGTATGTGTGGTTATTGTTATTCTTTTCATAAATATGTATTATTTATGTTGTTTTTATAAATAGAAAAGCCTTTTTATGAAAAATAAATTTCTGATTAACTTTGTCTTTGTCTGAATTTATAGTGGATAGTAGATTAAGATGTCAATATTCAGTAACGAAGAAAATTGTATACCTTAAGTATTTCTTTGAAATATTAATTCATTTACTCTGGCTTACTATATTCAGTTAGATTTGAAATAATTTTCTACAGAACAATCCCAGAGGATTATATTATTACAAATATTTTAACTAATCCATCTTCCCATATATTCTCCCCTTTTAGTGTTTCAAATTACTATTAATTTTTTGTATGCATCAATTGAATGACAAACAGTCGTATAGGTTATGTTTTGATTACAAAAAATGTCAGATATTGAACCGGAACTGTAACGACATTATACAATGAGACGATTTGGCAACCACGAAATCAATTGCCATAAGACCTGTACTGCATAATAGGGTTGAGACGGACTATAGACAAGCTGGTCGACTATAAGTGGGAGAATAAGGGGGGGGGCTGTTACTAACATTAGAGCTACGTTAAAGTTGACACCGCAGAAATCGTTACTACGTTAGTCCGTGAAAGTTGCTACTGTTACTGTTAATAATAAATTCTTTAACCAAGAATAAAGTTATTTACTGTACTGCTTTAGAGAAGATGGAAATAATATTAAACAATAAAAAATGACTACTTAGATAATTTATAAGTAGAGACTTGTTGAAGCATGAGATAATCGCACTAAATAATTTTAGTAACGGATTTCATCACAGCTTCCCAAATTGTATGTGTAAATAAAAGAAATGATCATCAATTCTAAAAACGTAAAAACAATAATTTTTTTCTTAAAATATCAAAGATAAGAAATATAGCTGATATAAAAAAACGGAAACGTAACAATAGCAACACTCTTATTAAGATAAAATGTAAATAATTTCGTAGTATTATAAAATAGAAAAGGAAAATCTGAAATTCTGAAATTCTGAAAGTAAACAATAAATTTGTATGAAACTAAACAAAATGTTTCAGTAAGTATAATTTAATTGGAAGTTAAGAATGGAATTATTAAAGAAAAATGAAGTTCTAGTACGTAATTATTTATTAAATGCTCAAATAAGTCTCCCTCTTAAGCTGAGCAGTAACCCAGCCGATTATAAAAATTTCGACGGACATTTGTTAACATTTCCGGGGTAACATGATTCGAAAATTCAATAATTTTCGCGCATAATTGTTCTAAATTAGATGGACGAAACGCGATTTACAAATGGTACTAGTCGACTAGAGATCGAGCGTGAACAAAATTCAAATGAAATGCGCAAGTACAGCTGCTATCCTTGTCGCATTGATTAAAGGAGAGTCAGTCTAGCCTTAGCGTAAATGTACTCGAATCCCCTCTTTTCCAACACTACACTCGACCAAAAAGCAGTTTGTATATTATTTTCTCCTACTAACTCATACAAACTCTCGGTGTCGTCGTTTTATCAGACAGTAAAATGCATCCGTAACTTGCAGGCAAGTACTTGGTTTGAATTTATAATAAACTTTATTTCAATGTACAAAACTCCCAGTTCATTTTTATTTTTCAATGAGGAGTTTACGTCTCAACTTTATAGGCCAATTTACATAAAGTATACACAACTGCATTTCTAAATCATCACAATATATTATCTATAATTTCGGAAAATTGCACAATAATTTTCGCTCAATTTGTAAGGATAAAATAGTTTAATTTTTACAAGGAATTTCCTGCGCAGCTATTTATGTACTCTAGCATCTTGAAACCGTAAGATAAAATTGAAGGCATGCCATTTTTTTTTATTGAATCAAAGGTACCAAAGTAAATCATCCTAGCAATATTAATTCAACGTTCACGTCCGCCTCTAACAAATATTATTATTTATTGCTAACTGGCGCTCAACAACTCGCCTCGACGAGTCTCATCGTCGTGGCCGGCTTGCATAACGACGATAGCTCAGCAGTAAAAGTAAAGAAAAAGTATACGTGATTATACCGGCCAAATTATATTGTTGTGTGATGTATGGAGTGGAATCAGCAATTAATATGTAAATATAGAAACTTCGAACACGCAATTAGAAAATTATCGGTTAAAATTACCAGGTATTATTGTTATTAGTGATGTCTAGGTGCTTCATCTCTTTAGATATACAAGTTTTGATGAAAAATTGTTGTAAATCACTGTAATGTTGTATGGTGTGTTGATGGGAACTAAGATAGTATGAAAGAATGTACGTAAATAGATGTAAGACATTGATCTGTAGGCAGTATAGTATTTAATCTTGACAATTTCTATTTATGGTACAGTTCCAAGTTGATCTATTACTATCTAATGCACTGTTATCGCTTGCCAAAATGACTGATCATATTATGTATGTTACGGATAAAGTTAGATTAACGGTTTAACTTAGGTTTACCCGGGTAAACCGCGTTCCACCCATTTTCACTTGGTGAAAGTTGGGTGTAACAAAAACAACAAGGTCATAAATGTTTGAAAAACATATTTATTTAAAAACATATTTATTTAAAAGCACATTTTACAAATAAAAGTAAAAACACTAAAACTGTGTCCTGGCAAAGTAAAGAATACTATAATCTATTTGTTCAAGCAAGACAAGCTGCGATGACATTTCGAGTTACAAAGATTTCCAATAGCTTTACATTTACATTTGTTGGTCATGCATTTAGCTTTACAGTTGCAACGTTTATAACCTAGACCTCCTAAAAGTGACTGTTCATTTGCAAATTGTCGTAAACTTTTCTTTTCCGGTGACACACTTTCCAGATCTACTGTTTCTCACTGCACACAGAAAATTGATTCCTGGAAAACATTTCCTCGATAGTTCCTGTCTTGCTAGCTAGTTTATAAAAATTATCGTCGGTTTTCTCGATAACTGTCATGAGAATGTTTCTAAAATCGCTCCTCCCTCGATCAACATCTGGAACTTTCACTCTGACTGTATCTCCAACGAAACATGGAGTGAATTTTAAATTAGATAATCTTCTTTGCTTGATTTTCTAAATTTCTTTTTGCGTCTAGTCTGTTTGAAAGTATTTTTTTGGCACAAGCAAAGTTCACACCTCATACTGGCTGATGTACATGGCTCACCATATTATGCACATTTGGTCTGATTTTCTAAAGTGTTGTTCTTGTTGAGGCTGTTCACCCGCACCAGATTCCCTGACGACTCTCGCAAGCTCTTTTTCGGTTTGTCGACTTTCTATGACATGGCGACATAAGGAGATCGTTTAATTCCATCATGGTATGTCCTGGTTTTCATTAACTGGACAAATCTCAGACCTTCTGACCATCGTTTGCAGTTTTCATCATCCATCCACGTCATGAGCATATTTTGTTTATCTTGATTGCTCTTTCCACGCTGCCTTGTGACTGACTATGGCGCGGTTTGCCATGTACTATATTAAGGCCACTCCACATGGAACATAACTATTCAATAGTACGGTTTGCAAATTCCCGGCCATTGTCCGATTGTAGTATAGATGGGGCGCCAAAAATGCAAAATATGTCTATCAGGCTCTTAGCAACTTTCTCAGCCCTATTCGATTTTTCTGCACGTATTTGAACAAATTTTGTTATGTGGTCTTGATACACCATAATAAATTTGTATTCTCCATCTGCATGGGATTGCATGTCAATCAGGTCCACTTGACAACGGCTGTTCATCTCCGAAAACACCATTGGTTTAACCACAAGTCCTTTCTTGGCAGATTTTAGTTTCTTTTGGCAACCTTCACACAAACGGAGATATAATTTAAAAACATCTTGAGTTATATTCTTGTACTTTTCCTTACATTCACTTTCTATACGATGTTTACCACCATGTCCAATGGCCAAATGTGTATCATGCAAAATATCAAACATTTCATCGTTTGTAACGTAATACTTTATGCTAGATTCACCCGATGCTACACGAGAAATAAGCTTTTCAACACCTCTAACAGAACATATGTCAAACCGCTTCAAACGTTGATATTGTAGAGTGGTTTTGGTTTTAGCACTTTTTTGCAAATTTGACTGATCCCAACATTTCTTGGTAATGTTCATTACTAAAATAAAAACTGTTAGCACTTTTCGAAGACACAACTCATTGAAAACTTCATTAAAATGCTGTCTTAAACGCACACGTCCACTCTCTTCGGTTGCCATTTTCGAACTGACTGCAAGTGATGAAAGAAGACGCAACAATAATTCCTACACCCAACTTTAACCACACAAAACCGGATAGAACGCAATTTACCCGTGTAAAGATAGAAATAGCTATAATGTCGGTTATATTTCGTACTTTACCTATGTTTCTTGGGTATTTCGCAGTTTAACGGGGTAAACCTAAGTTTAACCGTTAATCAAACTTTACCCGTAACATATACATTTCAAAATCTGCACGTATGTCTAATACTATAATGATTTGTTCTACTTTCTACACTTTTGACATGTAATTTCTAATATATATATACAAATAAAATATCTTTCTTGGCAGTAACGGCAATATGATTAGCAAATAATAACAAAATGAGAACTGCAAAAAATTACAGTGACTAATATAGAATGTAAAATCAAACTTGTATAGGGTGTCCCAACGGGACATGCGTAGTGTTTAGAAATTCAACGATTTATTAACATAAACCTTAAAATTATAGATATCGGATAAATGTCCACCGCGACTCCGTCTGCACATAGTGATTCTTTTTTGATGACTTTATCACACATATGTAAGTTAATTTCGGCAATATCCGCACGAATGTTATTATTTAATTCATGAATTGTCTGTGGATTATTTGTGTATACTTGATCCTTAAGAAAACCCCAAAGGAAAAAGTCCAGCGGTGTTAAGTCAGTCCACGTCACCATTACGAGAAATCACACGACCAGGGAATTTCTCCTGCAGTAACTTTAGAGTTTCCCTGGCAGTGTGGCAAGTGGCTCCATCTTGTTGAAAAAAAAGATTGTTGAGGTCCATATCTTCCAAACGAGGCCATCTGTCGATACCGCTTCCCGTTGACAGTTACTGCTTCTCCATTCTCATTTTCAAAAAAGTGAGGTCCAAGAACACCGTTGGCCGAGAAACCACACCATACGGTGGCATGTAGTGGGTGCATGGGTTTTTCAATAATCCCTTAAAATGCGGCAGTTTTGTTTATTTACGTAACCCCCTAGGTGAAAATGGGCTTCGTCACTGGATATGATTCGCTTTTCAAATTCGTTATCAAGTTCTGTTTGCTCCAAAATCCAATTTGCAAGGATACGGCGGTGTTGATGGTCCCTGGGCTTCAATTCTTGTGTTAACTGCATCTTGTATGCTTGTAGCCGTAGATCTTTGGTTAAAAGTCGTTGCAGAGATGATCTTGTGATGGCCAATTGCTGTGACCGGCGACGAATTCAAGTTTTTGGACTTTCTGTTACACTTTGATTCACCCTAACGATATTTTCAACTGACCGAACATTACGATGTCGTAGCGGTGTCTTTACATCGAGAACAGAACCAGTTATTTCAAATTTTGCAATTAAATTCCTAATTGCTGTATCGCTGAGAACATGATTCTGATGAAAAACAACGCGTAGTCGACGAATTGTGTTCGTAACAGAACGAGCATTTTCATAATAAATTTGAACAATTTGGATACGTTCTTCAGTCGCGACACTTACAAGTTTCTAGATGACGTATGTCAAATATTAGATTAATATGTTACATTATTAGAAAATACTGTGATATTTAAATCCCCAAGTTCCTGTTGGGACACCCATTATAAGTAAAATTCTAAACAAATAAGCATAGGTCAGCCAGTATTACTTCCCACCAAAAGGTTTAGAAATACCATAAACATGCATTTAATGCAAATACATATATAATAACGACGCAACTACTATCCGTCCATCGGATCTTTTGAGTCACGTGATTAATTGCGTGCGTTATCAAGGACATCCGCACCTAGAATGTATATATACTCATTTCTTTCCAATCTCAATGACTAGATAAGGATAGAAATTTTAAACTTTAAGGTGGGGTTGTCTTCTCCATAAGAGTAATAAGACAGACAGAGAAAATATACCGCCATGACATGTTACTGCGGTAGTCAATTTATTAAATTTTGACATATGATATAACATTGTGCTTTGCGTTTTGGCACAGGTTTTGGTTTAATTTCGTTATATTGCTTTTCTAATTATCTTTTCAGAACTAACAAAATGTACCTATTTAATACATTTTCTGTAAGTATTCTAATCACTAAATTTATTGGTTATAGGTTAAGAATTTATATTTATTACAGAGATATGCCTGAGAAACGTCTGAATTCACATTCTCAACAACTTGTATTAAATGCCCTGGACTTTTTTGATAGAGAAAAACAAAGTCGTGCACTTCTCATAAATATAAATGCACCTCTTAAGGTAAGAATTATATAATATATTTTTTGAAATCATAATAAAGGTTTGAATATTGCAGAGAACAGCTGCTGCCCTTAAAATCTCCGCACAAACTATCAGAAATATAAGACAACGAAAAGGAAAAGACCCAGTACTTTCTTCACCCAGTAAGAAAAGAGCTCGTGTCAAACCCAAAACAGAAGATTTACGAGAATCTTTAAAGATGGAAGTACGAAACACTATTTATAACATGTATAAAGAAAGTATGTTATTAATTCATTTATGTTTCACAATTTTAATATATTTGAAATTATTTCAGAGAAACATGTTAGTCTGCTTACATTGAAAAACAAATTACACACCAAAGCAGTAATCGATATTGGAAAATAAAAGCATGATATAGCCCTTTACCGAAGCACTTTTTTGAGGAAGTATACAGATAATTTAAAGTCAAATTCTCCAAGACCGGTGATATTCCTTGATGAAACATGGATATATTCAAAAGATAATTGAGGAAGATCTTGGCATGCTACATCTACAAAAAGTGTTCGAAAGCCAGAAGGTTATGATGGCAAAAGGTTTATAGTTTTACATGCCGGAGCTGAATCAGGGTTTATTGAAGGTGCAAGTTTGATATTTGCATCGAAAACCAAAGCAAAAGACTATCATGCTTAAATGAACAGTAAAAAGTTTGAGGAATGGATTAAAATACAATTCATGCCACCAAACAATTCACTGGCTGTCCAGCAATAATATAAGTTTTTCCGGTGAATTCACAAAATATGAATTGTTGGATTTAGTTAGGAGAAACAAACCTGAGAAACTGTATTTAATCCTAATGAAACATCCAGTTCAGATTCAGATTTAGAATCTGAGTGAAGTTTTTGTAATATAAAACAATGTGTGTGTTGAGTTTATAAACATGATAATGCAGTGTTTACCTGAAGAAGTTCTTATCTGAAAATCCATTTATTAACAACTTCTTTATTTTATGTGGAAATGTACGTGTTTTTGTTTCAGTGAAACATTTATAAGAAGTTAATTTAAAACCAATGGATGTGTAGTGCATTATTATGAAATGTGAATCAATACTTTCGGCTCACTCTACATGCATGGCTGGTAACAGCCGAACATTGTAGTTATGTTGGTGCATTATTATTTCTAGTATACGAAGAAAAAAAAAGCCACTCATGTACTGATTAAGGATTAATTATTTAAACTTGTCTTTAAATTTACAGTACCTAACAAAATAATCAGAGGGTTGTTTAATAAGATTTATTTATTAAGATAGTTTCACTTAATTATAATAGAAGCAATAGTTAATAAATAGTAATGTGAAAATAAGTTTAATCATCATATAGAAATATTATGTGTGAGATTATAACAGTTTATTATAGATATTTAGCATACAATATATAACAGTTTAAAAAATGTAAATAGATTTCCAATATATTAATAAATAAATTTAACTTATTATTAAAGTTTTGTGTTTTGTCTGTAATGAAATGCCTATTTAAATTCTAAAATAATGGCCACGTTGTACAGGAATAAATTAATATTGTATAGTGCCATAACTAATTATAAATACAAAATTATTTACAACTTACATATGTTAATTACAGCATTAAATACAATCACAATTTTATCTACTATTTAATTTTTGCATATTCTTACACTTTTTTAACACAGATACTGAAATGAGATACTTTAAGGTGCTAACGAGTTCTTCTTTTAGAATAACTAAAATTCACTTGCAGAATTCCTAGTGCTTCCTTTATTAAAAATGCTGTTTCTCCTAGAACAACATATCCTGGATTAAGATTGTTGCAAAAATTACTTCTTCCATTCATTTTTCAGATGTAGGTCACCCCGAGCATCACTAATGTAGCACATACTTCACTGAGGAGTTATTGCTATTAAAATTTCTATCGTGCTTATAAATAGAACAGTACTACTGCTGAGCTAAATTATTATCTGGTTTTCCAATGATAATTACTCACAAATTGTAAAAATAACCATAAAACAAAAATTATTTTGAACTGAACTGATTTTCCACAAAATAATTCCATTAAAAAATTGTCACTAGAAAATAGGTAGAGGTGCATTTAAACATTTTATGTGTTCTATATTCAGACTGACATGATTTGTTGTTAAATATTTTGAGATATTATTCCACTATTATGTTTTTTTTTCATACTAAGGAACTATACATAACCCATATGTTGTAAGATGAATGAATGACAGACCGGCAAATTTTGTTCATAACCCCAACGGTTATTATTGTTTTACACCGTTTTATTAAATTTCATTATGATAGATATAGCTAATTTTAAGCAATGAATAAAACATGGTATAAAATATAAAAAATATTAGATATAAGCATTATAAGTTCTTTATTTTTAAATGTTTAATTCTATTTTGTAAGGAATGAATTTAAGCCAGAAGTGTTGATTTAATTCATACGGATCAAAATTAATCACGTGACTCAAAAGATCCGATGGACGGATAGTATGTAATTAAAAATTACGAATAGAGCTATTGATATTATTCATGTGAGTCAATTAGAAAACCAATATTTGGCAAATGACTAATCTCTTCACATAACACTAACTATTTCTGAGATATAAAATAGAATTGTGTATGTAAATCAAAATATGCATGTGTTAATATGTGTTGTAGTGGGACTGTATACGTAACACCGGCTGTCCTATGCTTATTTGTTTATATTTTTCCTTATACATGTTTGATTTTATGTTCTATATTTGTCATTGTAATTTTTTTAAATGACAGCCATTTGTCATTTTGTTATTATTTGCTAATCATATTGCCGCTACTGCCAAGAAAGCTAGTATAGTTTTTTTTATTAAATTTGTATATTCGGTAAATAATTTTAATATATTTTACTTTACTAAATATGTATATATACGCTTTCATTGGTGCTTCAATAATTTTATTATCATTTATTTTCGCTCTACTAAATAATAATCATTGTTGCTTTTCTTGATACCATTGTTCTGTTTTAAATTATAAATCTGAATACGAACCTTCACTAATATTTGGTTTGGGTTGAAGTTGATCTTACTATTACGCCCGGTATAAGGTTTGTTCGAACCTGCAGTTCTGAACGGTTCTAGAACTAGTGCGCATGTCATTTAAGAAAAAGACTGTTCGGACCATGCAGTTCTGGAACTGCAAATTCTGAGAACTGATAGTTCGGTGTTCGGTCTTTCAGAACTAGTAATTCAAGAACCGTTCGGAACGGTTCTAACAGTTCTCGATGAAGGGCTAGTATTTGAAATTCTGATAAATCCGGAGCATGCGTAATTGTCATTAGTATCAGCTTTCGCATTTTTCTGGTTATGTTTATCGTATTTATGTTGAATTTTAGAGTTTGGACAAAGGTTTGGAGTTGTTGTAGGTTAGTTTTTAAGTTATCGTTCAAGTACCTATTTGTTTTTTATTTTAGTTTGTGATATTATTAGAGTATAGGTGTGATTCGGTTCATCAAACCTGTTTTTAATTTTTTTTACAGTTTTTATTCACACCCATTATATCAATTTTGTAATAGCCACAGTAAACAGCTATAAGTATGTGACTAAACATTAATTTCTTCAAATGGTGGCTTATTGTTTTAGAAATTACTTCATTGACTACCATGTTCTTGAGTCTAGCAAGTGATTCTTTCTCTAAGAATAAAGTGAATGTAATCGTACAATTATAGGAACTTGCGGACATGTGAAAAGTGAATTTATAATTATCATATATTCGTAGAGAAACTGACATATTTGTTAAACTTAGACAAAATAGTATTTAATATTATGTAAACTAAACTTATAATTTTTGGTTCGATGTGTCCCCCTTCAGACTTAAGAAAAATAAAGGGAATTTGTGATATCAATATATTAGATATCCGAATAATCTATTATATGTATGTATTTGTACCAGCCTGTTATGTCATGAAAATTATAATAAATTGTAAGTTAATGTGACTCCCAGACTTGTGACACAAAACGTTCAGAGTCTGATTGATATAAGTACCAAATCATGTAGGTATTGCAATTCAAATTACCAAAAAGGCTTCAATTCTCCAAAATGGATTGAAAGAGTGTACTACTTCACAGATTAAAAAAAAGAAGAGGAGTTGGCTTTGAACATTGAAAATGTATTGTAATATATTTGTTTAAATTCATCATGTTTGTTGATTTTATAGTTATGTAATTCATATTTATTAATGTGTGTGTGCATTTGATGCACGTGCCAATTATTAATAACAGCTTGTATTAAAAAACCTTGTTTTATTTACCCGGTTTATCAGAAATATCCATTACAACATTTTGAAAAATGTACTTCTGAACAACTTCTTCATTATTTTTTAAATCCTGTCGTAATTTTGAGATGTAACATTTAAATGTTCATTACGATTGACATTTGTCCACCAGTTTGGTGTTTTTTTAAAAAATGCAGAAATATCCATAACAAAATTTAGAAAAATGTATTTCTTATAAACAACTTTTTCACTACTTTTTAAATGCTGTCGCAATTTAGGCGGTTAGATGCAGATGCAGTAACATTTAAATGTTCATTACGATTGATATTTGTCCACCAGTTTGGTGTTTTGTAATATATAAATATATTGCTTATATAAAAAATGCAGAATTATCCATTACAAAATTTAGAGAAACGTATTTCATATAAACAATTTTTTCATTACTTTTTAAATCCTGCTCCAATGTTGGTAGTTAGATGCATTTATAGCTATTTATAGCTACTTAACGTTCATTACGATTGATATTTCTTCGAATAAGTTTGGGTTTTTTTTAATATTACTATTACTAATGTTGGTAGTATAAGTTTCCCTAAAATTCCAATTTTAAAACTGTTCGAACCTTCAGGATTTCGAACCGTTCTAGAACCAGTATTTGGCCGGACATGCGCATTAATTTCAGAACTACTAATTCTAGAACGGTTCCGGAACTGTTCAGAACTGGAGGTTCGAACAAACCTATAATCAACTCATATTAAAAGGAGTTTTAGTTAAATGACCTTTAAATTAAATGCCCTTTTAAATAGGAGTTCTGTATTATGAAACACATTCAACCAGCATTTAACTAAATGTAATATTTTGATATGTTGGTAATGGTATTAGTACAAGTAATTCAAATTTAGCACATATGAAGTCTCTGAAGTTGTCAGCACTAAGCACGTTGTGTATTAATTGTGTTGTTGGTTTCTTGTAGAATCATATTTGATATGTAGCCTAAAATTTCGTTCACACCTTCTTTCGTAAAACGAAATCTTTCAAAAAATTCAGCATCAGTTAATATATTAAATGGTTGTGCTCTTGCTTTAAATATTTTTGGTCGTCTTCTTCTACGAACTATTTCTATTAATTCTTCATCTGATGAAGAAGTAAAGTCACTTGACGAAGAATCCATTTCAAATTCTATTTATAAATTATTTATTTTTACAAAAGACGAAAGACAGTCTCTGACAGTATCTAAACAACCACCTAAACTTGTATTTTTGTTTTGGAATAATTTTGCAAGCGATATTACAGGTTATGTAGATGTATCTATGTAAATACGCATGCGTTAAATCCCCTTATAGCAGTTAAGTGGTAAAATTCGAGCATTTAATTTAAATGCCCTTTTACTGTTAAATGTCCTTTTAAATATGTTCATAATACGCTTCGGTGACATTTAAATGCCACTTCACTTAAATGTCCTTTTAAATACGTTGATAATACCGGGCGTTAGTCCGGAGTACGAAATTTAACTTCACTTAGTAATTTACCCATGTATTTCCTTGTTTTTAAATTTTATCTAGTTCTAACTCTTACAGCTTCTTTTTCTTATATGTAATTTTATTGTAATTTTTACTTTCTTGAACCTAGTATACGGAAGTATTTTAATGATGAAAAATTTCGACTTCGAGATTTTTCGGATGTCCCTGATACCAAAAAGTGATTTTTAAAGATGTTTTAGTACTGATCGCCTCTAAAGTGACATTTCGCGTATGCATCGCTTGACCAGCAACTAGTGTGTCCCGTCGACTCGACTGTAAAAATTGTAAAAACCACTGGCTCTTTGCGTCATTAGCGAAACATTTAGTTTATATAATACTTCTTTCCTGGACTTTCCTTTACGAAAATTTATGAGAATAGGAGTAGGGTAGCGTGGGGATATGAAACCAGCAGGTAATATCAATCACAACATTTTCAGCCATCTAGCCTATATTATTTGAAAACTGTTGCAAATGCCAAAAGTTGTGACAAATAAAGGATGTAAGCAAGTGAATCAAACAGAAAAAGGCAAGCAAGTCACTTTCGTTGAAATAATAGTTACTAGGGGAAATGATATTAAACATGTTTAGATCTTCTTTAGAGTAAATTTTAAGGTAACATTCTTGATAAGGGCGCCAGAAGGCAGCATTAATATTGCTTTACCAAAAGGTTGGAAGACAAACGAAGGATTTTTAGAATTTATAAAACATTAATACTTCTAGATAACCACAACATATTGTACTTCAAAGAAAATCGTTTAGTTCCCATAACCTTTCCTCCCCATACTACTCATCGCCTACAGCTTTTAGATGTAGGTACAATTTAACCATTTAAAGCTCATTTCCATGCTTATAGTTGTCTAAGCATCCTGGCGAAGCCATCGCTATTTATGACGTTGTACATCTAACCTCTTCTGCATTTAATGAAGCTTTTAATAGAAAAAACATCATTTTTGGATTCCTAAAAGGTGTGACTGCAAAACACCTTCTACTTCATCAGCTAATTCTAAAGCACTTGTTTACAGTTCTTCAGCTGTTTTAAATACGGAAGAAAGCACTTCCAGATCCGTTTTTAACCAAAGGTAGGAAGGATAAGTTTTCAAAAAAAATCTTCCATGTTCACTGCTGCACCAGAGAAAAACAGAATAGAGTAGGATAAAAGGAAAAAGAGAGAAAACAGAGGATAATTAAGAAAAGAAAAACAAGATATGCCGAAGAAAGAGGCCAAACTACTATCATATGTTAGAAAGGTTTATGACGATAAACGTTGGAAAGCTGCTATAGAAATACTTTGTTGGGCAAATTGAAAACAAAATATCTGAATCGGAGTGTTTGGTAAATTTCATGAAGAAAACGTGAATTATATTTCCAGACTTAAAAGACGATAGTCATATTTCTTTGATATTGTGCGGGAACCATCTGTTTAAATATTCTTTTATACTTGATACTTGAAGAGATGATCGCCACATACGGTAACAAAAACACATATTACACTTGTAAACTTGTTTTATTTATTATTCTTGACATAGTAATTACATTTTATGTTTGACGACTTCATATTATTACCGTGTGTGTATTGAAGAAGGAGTGACATACCAACTCAAACAGTACCAGTTCGTGAACAGAAAACTGGAACTGCGAGTTTTTTTAACTTTTCTGTTAATTTTGATGGATATAATATGAGTTAAATGGTATAATTTATTTAAATAAACATTTGCTATTAAAGTTTGTGCCCATATGTGCCCCATATGAAGTAACGTCTTATCCACATCTGCCCTGTAAGGAGATATATGTGAACAAACTGCTTTCATGTAAAACGGCACGAATGTGTACTGATTAATGCATTTTTTCCATTTCAATAAGTAAAAGGGGATACCACCATGTATAACATAAATAATACTAAATTTCTGAATTTTTCTCCTCCACATGCGCTCCCTTTCTCTATTGTAAGGAAATAAGTATATATTGTATACATTTTTAAACGATACTTAAAGTACGAGTACCAATAACTTACATTAGAAACATAAACAAATTTAGTGATTTCTCTAAAATGCAAATTTTAAAATTGTAAAGTTGAAGTTGATATTGCATCAAATTCAATCGTATGGTAATAGGTACCTCAAACTTTTATTTTGCTGCAGATACTCATTTTCAACAAATATCTGAGACGAGCTGGCTTCAGAAAACACGCTCTGAGTAGCAGGAAGATCGAGGATAGAACCCGATTCGGATTCGTAACCAAACACCCTAGACACCCGACGGCTCTCAAAAGAACTTAATAGATAATGTAATTATTCGTTGGTAAAGCAACTGTCTACAGCCTAATTTATAAAATTAAGCAATTTCGTATTGTCACGAACGTTGACATTAAAATGAAATAATTTTTGAAGTTAATTATTACTAAGTACCTGCTTATTAACACCAAATTGTTCTACAAAGAAAAAAGCGCATAATGACTAACCGCATTCATCACTTCTCTTATACCAACTTGCTTGAGATAATTTTATTCGACCATAAATCTAAAAATAACAGCATAATTGGCGTTCAACATTTTTACTGGTACATTTTTAAGTTCAACTTCTTGTCCAATTCTTGCGGCATTTCACAAATTCGCCATAGTTATTTATAACGACTGTAGAACGTCGTGAAGAAACAGGTGAAAGATAACGATTTTAACAGTTTCTTGGTTTTGTTAATATCACGAGTGTGGGTTAATTATTTAATTTAATCTAATCTGGAAAGATTGACCTCCTTCGGCGGCGGTGATAAAGTTTATTATAAACTTTGTGTCGTCCGATGTTTTACCGGAATTGGATCAATTAACTAACTGTAAAGCTTGTTTTTTCATAGCGATGTTATTAATTATTCATACTGTGAGCATCAATTAACACAAATTTTATATCGGTCTCCCGTGTATGAAAATTATATTTCTAGTTAATTACAGTGAAATATTTTAATGCGTTTTGGTTTTAATGGGCATAAACCTAACTAAGGAACTGTAATTTTTTTATTCAAATTTATTATTAAACAAATACACAACTAATCAACAAATAATATTTGAAATATTTTACTGGTTAAATTCATATACACTTGAGATGCATTTATAATTAGAGACATAACTTTGTTGATATTATGTTGTTGATTATATACCACATTCAGTTCATTCTATGGGAAAGAGTTTTCCAATATTGTTTCAAAATGGCTCTAATAGATATTTTCCTGCGGTCAGACATTAGATTATGTACCAGTACCATTCAATTTTAATTGCCTAAAATTGATTAAATTTGTCTACGTATATATGAGTGAATTAGGTTATATCAATATGACCTAGATATTTCAACATGGCATTTTATTTAACACTTGAGATTTTATTATGATTTCTCATTGAAAAATTTGAAAATGTTAAGAAAAGATTTAAGCCGCTTTTTTAAGTTCAATTATTAGAGAATATTACTATTGGTTTATAACGAGGCGAAATGACTATATATATTTATAATTTGGCAATAGTCCCCAATCAAGTGCATCAGCAGTTCTCGATAGAAAATGGTATATAATTGAAATTACAGGATTACTCCAATCAGATTCGTATTTTTATAACAGGCCACAATATATGTTGTATAATACTACAATGAAGACAGATAACTTTGATTAGGATTCTGAGATAGTTATTATTTCTATTAGTCACAAATGATCAGAGGAAGCAATATAGAATATGGTGGTAGAATTTGTATCACTATGGTTTGACATTTTTGAGACAAAGATGTTTCAGTGGGCTATCCAGCTTTGTATCATTGTCATGAATTTTGGTCATGCTTTTCCAATTCCTCTTATTTCTCTTAAACATAATATAACGGACAGGAATCTGTAAATGATTTACTGATCGGCCATTTGAATTTCATTGAATTTCACGTTTTACAATGTTTGTCTCTATATACTTGAACTCAACATAATTGCCAAATTTGACATAGATTCGTCTTGCATTGCTAATTCAAGATATGTTTGTAAGAGTAGAGTTTTTTTTATATTTATGTGCGCATTTATACTATACGAGGGAGACTTATACAGGTTCAAATGTGTTCAAACTCCGTCACGTCATGCATGCACATACGCGAGGTGTACACTATAAATATTTGCATCAAATAGCGATAACCAAGTTTGAAGCCCAAAAACGTTATTTAATTATTTATTTATATTATATATTTATTTATCACGCAGGTGCAAAAAAGTCTAACCTTGAGTTGTTTTGCCAGCATAATGGGACCATAGTGCAATTTACTATCTACACACGGGCCAAAGTAACATTGTTTCAGGCCAATGTGCTAATTATAATTTCGCGTGTTATGGACTAACGTGAAAATAGACAAATACACGTAGGGTAACACAATCTTCATCATTTCTTGAACCACCATAAAAAACGTGTTAATAAAAAATTCTAAAATTTGAGCCGTTGCCCTAAACTGATTGAGCTATAGGTGTTTAAAAATATTATTTGATTGACGATTTTCTCACTGAGTATATGTACCTGGGGCCTTTTCCGACCAAGCCACAGACGTTATATCCAAAACAGAAAAAGTAGTGTAAAATATACGTTTCATAAGACATTTTGTTCGTCTTTAGAAATCCTCAAACGATCCTACGTACTAGGGTTGCTAGAATTCAAAATTCTATGGTATTCCCTTATTGGAAAGAACAAGTAATTTAGAAAACGGTAACGGTAACAGCATTTGACATTAACAAAAGTAAGCAAACGTAATAATACAACAGCGTGATAGTATATAAACTGTAATGAATATGAACATTATGTATATAGCTGTGATTTCAGCTCACTGAACACCAATTTTTAGCGAGAGCGTTTCAGCACGACGACGTTCACTTCCACGCAGATCCCGGTAACATTGAAACATTCATAATCCCTGTGTGCCGGATGCGTGCAAACAGTCGTTTGACGGATGTACCACGACCGAATGTCTTCGAATCAGAAATCTTCCATCTGCCGTTAACTTTGTTCCTATGCCTGTCTACTTGTTGTATTCGTACATACGTACATACATACATGCGTGTTCAAGTGATTTAATAACCAATTGAATAGATACAGGTGATTTTCGTATTTTTGAATTGATATCTACTGTCGAAAGTTAAAAATTAATATCGATTCACTTGATTGTTAGTATGTCATTATTATTAATGATGAATACACATTTTCGAAAACATTTTGCACTCATAATTTTAAACTATATATCAGTTTAGGAGTAGACTATATCGATACTCTCTGTAATTTATTATTGTTATTAATAATAATAAACTTTACATCATAATGTGCGCAACAAAGAATATATCATAAAGCCAGCGTGAAGCTTGTATAAAGGTTTATAGTAATTTGCCGAATGATATAAAAGTTTCGATATTTTCAAAAAACTGCAAGAAATATTTTTGTAATTGATTCTTGCAGTTTTTTGAAAATATCGAAACTTTTATATCATTCGGCAAATTACTATACACCTTTATACAAGCGTGGCTTGATTTTTTTCTTTTAAAGTACACATGTGAATTGGATAGTTGACAATCACGTATTTTACAATGTGTTATGTACTTATATTAGGACATCTAGTGAAGATTTAGGGCAAGACCGCATTGAAAAGTCGGCCATAGTAACAGTATCACAGAAACATATTGTGGAATCAATAAATAAAATTTTGATGTATTAAACAGAAATCTAAAATTACTTTTAATTACTGTGACTTACATATATATGTATATATGCATGTGTTTGAGATACACACATACATTGTCGATAATCGAACGCACAGACACCAGTGTTTCGACCTATGAGGTCTCATCAGTGTGCGTGGAGATTCTCGACAATAGCTTCAAGACTTAAATCGCTGCCTATGTCATTTTCGCATGTTAAATGTAGTGAGAGTATCACAGCGACATCTAACACCCAAAAGATGACACGGAAAAAAGCGATGGCTTCTGACAGCATGTTCTGCTATACAGAGGCCTGTATGTTAATAGTGTATCTCGTGTAATAGAGCCTTAGGTGGCGTCACCAATCAAAACGAAAATGAAAAGTGTGAACACATGGATGTTAAAACTAACATCAAACAGTAAATAATTACTGTGACTTACATATATACCTTTATACGTAAAACGTATATGTATATATGCATGTGTTTGAGATACACACATACATTAAGTGCCATTGTCGATAATCGAACGCACAGACACCGGTGTTTCGACCTATGAGGTCTCATCAGTGTGCGTGGAGATTCTCGACAATAGCTTCAAGACTTAAATCGCTGCCTATGTGTGTATCTCAAACACATGCATATATACATATACGTTTTACGTATAAAGGTATATATGTAAGTCACAGTAATTATTTACTGCTTGATGTTAGTTTTAACATCCATGTGTTCACACTTTTCATTTTCGTTTTGATTACTTTTAAGTTAAATTTAGAATTTATATTGAGTATATAATTAAAAGTTTTATATATATACATAATAATATACGTATGTATATTACATGCATATGTATACAGGGCGAGTCATCTCCACGGGTATGGCCGATTGTGCCTTTACGAGTAAAAATATTTCGAAGCGGTTTTTTGGCTTGTGATAACTGCTTATTAGGAGCACATTTTAAAAATATTTTGTATTATACAGAGTGATCCATAACTTGGTGTCTGACCATAGTTGTAGTTTTTTAAATGGAACAGCCTATATATTATTACATTTTTGTATTACCCGTATAATTTTTAGGGAAAAGTTATATGATAGTATAGGCCTAAAAGCTAAAGTTTTTGACTTATTCCCACTTTTCTGAAAAATTCAAAGTTTTTATAAAATTATATTTCTCGAAAACGACGTATTAGATGTGTAAAATTTTTTGTAGTATTGGTCATAATAAGATGTCATAATAGAAGCATATATTATTTTTTTACCGTTACTAATTGCAAGTGGAGAAAACTGCATTAAAGTTTCATGACACGTTTTAGTATAAAAGTAAATTTTTGCAATTAGAACACACTGTATAGCAGTTCATTTTTGAATTGCTTATTAAATTTCACATAAAAATATGTAAGACGTTAATACTTTAGAAGTGACTATTACTGACCTATTGCCGGTTTTTGATATAATTTTCACAACTTTATGTTTTTTTATTTTAATACGGTATAGTGAGCCGTGATATTTGTTGCAACATTGATAATTGAATGGACGCTATTTAATAAGTTGCGACTCATTTTTCTAAAAATTAGCTTAGAGATATGATTTTTATACGTATTGGAGGTATGACAAAAAAATGTTTACTAGCTTAAGATTTTGAGTTGTATATAAAACTGCATTCCAAAAATATATAATATATCATTACTCTTCTTTTTTCTTTTACTTCTAAATCTTGGTAAGTGTCTCATTTCTATTTCTTCATATTTATACAAAAATGGGATATATTGTACTTACAATACACTCTATGCCAGCAATATATTAGATAAAATATATAGAATATGGTACAATATACACATGTTAAAACAAAACAATTATGTAAGTGCAGAAACAGGAATTAGGAGGTATCAACAGATCTGTAATTAGTGAAAAAGAAACTTCAAAATAACAATAAATATGTATACTAAAATACGCAAAAATTATATCAACAAGTATTCAAATGAGTTTCTATTCACTTCTAAATATTTTTCAATACGTTTCTAAAATGATATATCGACATTAAGAAGAATTTGAGGACTTATATTTCTCGAATATGTTTCCGCATTGCGTCTTTTGTTGTTACAGGTATTCTGTACAGTTGCTCTTTTACGTGTCCCCATAAAAAAATCTAATTTTGTAATATCCGGAGATCGAGTGAATAGGGCCTCCACGACCTGGAAACATTTAATTTAAAATATTTCGTGTCTGTAGTGAAGAATGTGGCGGTGCGCCGTCTTGTTGCATCTACATTTAGTGGAACATCTTCCAATAATTACCAGTAGTAAGGAAAGTGTCCATTACTCTTCTAAAGGCATATCTTCTGGGACATCTTCTTCCAAGGTAACGTTGCCGGTAAACTCTCTGAGCTAATAAATAATTTCTTTGACTTTCTCCCATTACAAAAATCATATCTGTACGTTCTTCTTTAGAAAACCCCATTATAAAATCACTTCAGTTATTTTAAGATTAATAGCATCCACAAATTACACTTTTCAACTAGAAAGTAACTTAATAAAACGTCATCCATCAACATCACAGCTAATTTCACGGCATGCTTTGCTATATTAATCTAAAACCATAAAACTCACAAAATTATATCAAAAAGCGACAATAACTCCAGTAATAGTCAATTTTAAAATATTGAAGTCTTACATGTTTTTGATGTGAAATTTAATAAGCAATTCAAAAATGAAGTGATATATCGGGTGTTCCATTTGAAAAAAAATACTTTTATACAAACACGTGTCATGTAATTTTAATCCAGTTTTCTGCACATGCAGTTAGCAACCTTAAAAAAATAAAACATGTTTCTATTAGAACCTCTTATTGTGAACAATACTGGCAAAAAATTGTGTTCATCTAATACGTCGTTTTCGAGAAATATAATTCTATACAAGCATTGAATTTTTCAGAAAAATGGGAATAAGTCGAAAACTTTAGACTTTAGGCCTAAGCAATCTTACTACTTTCTGACTAAAAATTATACGAGGAATACAAAAATATAATAATATATAGCGTGTTCCATTTAATCAACTATAACTATGGTCAGTCACCAAGTTATGGAGCACTCTGTATAATACAAAATATTTTTAAAATGTGCTCCTAATGAGCAGCTATCACAAGAAGAAAACCGCTTTGAAATATCTTTACTTATGAAGGCATAATTGGCGTTACCCAGAGAGATGACTCACCCTGTGTATACATTTATAAATAATATAAAAATCATAAAGTTCGATACCATACGGAAACGTAGAAGGATATTTTTCACAAAAGAATATTACCTACAACGACAAAATTTGCTATGCCCTTAGTCTGAGACGGAGTGGGTTCCAGATCACTATATAAATATGCGATGGTCGGTGACGCGCCACACTTATAGTATTAATCAGATTTCCTGAAAGTTCCACTCAATCATGTAAGTAGCAATGTGCGATCAAGCTATGATCGAGGTATTTACGACAATGTCTATAGGAGAAGTCCAGAAAAGATGAACAATTAAAATATGTTGAGCAACTACAGACAAAAAGAAACAGTCAAACTCTTGAGGAATGTCGAGACTAAAACTAGCAATTCAATTTAAAATTGAAAGAAATTGACACAATCCGCAAAGTACCTAGGGTACTTGGAAAACAGATATAAAGCGAAACCAAAAATCCAGTATGAGTTGTGCAATTCACAGTCAGCTTCCCCTTACCCAAACACAGATACCTATTAAATTTACTAACAAATATAAATTTGTTGGTCACTGCGACAACACGGCCGCCAGCCCTCCACTCTCGGTAGATTTCTACTAGGCTCAATTGAGACACGGTTATTACTCAACAGAGGACACAACCGGTCTCAAAATATACCGTAACAGTACGCTTTTTAATAGCAATGTGCGTTTCTGAGGATATTATAACTGAAGAGTGGAATGTACAGCTGCCAGTCGTCGTATAATGAAGGAGAGTAAAAATTAAAAAATTTGGTACTATTGATCACTGAATTCTTTAATTTCTACTCTCCACTCTGCTGAACTATTAACATACAAAAGGAAGTACACACGTCAGGCTAGAGCAGTGGTGATTATTCTTGTGGGATCAGGTGTTAGCTATCTTCATCAGTTTTGTGCGAACGAACCGCAATTTAAAAAGATTCGTGTCCACTGGTGATGTTTTGGGGCAGTTGTGTTCCTAATAATCTATATCTGTTCGTTGATGGAGAGAACGCTTGCTCAAAGTGCCGAGATTTCACGAAGTCTCTTGTGAAGCTACTAATGCGCCGATACAGACTCAACAAATAATACATGAGTATAATCAATTTCCTGTCAACTATCACGAGTCCTACATTGACATTTGTCAAAGCGATTACTATAAAATCAATTTCATCACACTAAATCCTTCGTTATTTTTCAAACAAAGTTTTAGTGGTATTATTTGGTATAATACCTGTCTAAAGACTTTTGGGCAGTTAATATCGTGGCGTATCCGTCATTCTGAGTTTAATTTATTTAATAGTTTGATGCTGAGGTGTATTAGTCATAATAACTTTGGCCTCTTTCTGTCACCATATGGTGGAATATTCTTTCGTATTCTCATTGGTATTCATAAACTCTTTTTATTATTTTATCTGATAGTGTGATGCTGTTTATGTTATTACGAGTTCATTTGATATTTCTCAAATAATGTTAATGTTTAATTATGTTATCTGACATAGTGTTATACTGCTGAAGGAGGAATGGTCATTTTAAGTATAAGTATTATCCTGTGCACTTTATGTATTAGCTATAGTGTTTTCTGTATTGTGTTTAAATTGAATATTGGTTCAATTGGTATGTGAAATTTTTGTTATGAACAGAAAATAAACTTATTAATATTATTGTTGAGGCAAAGGCTCCTGTTTTTTTTCGATCGGACTAGTTCTCTTATTTTCTGAATTGGGAAAGAATAAATACATTGTCTTTTAAGAAAAAACCAATGTATTCCTAAGACCAATTAAGCGTTGGGTGAGGAAGCTTAGGAGATATCATCAACGCCCACGCTATTACCATTGCGTAGGCGCCAAGAAAGATAATTGGAGTGGATCATAAGTGTGGAACCACGGACTCATAAGTAATATAGTAGGTATACGGTGTCTATTATTTAGTTTAGTGCCCTTGGACTAATGATTTATTAATTATAGTAGGTATTACCTTCCTTCTGTAGTAAGTTCTGCCCAGTGTGTAACCTGAAATATATTTCGTGTGAGTTTTGCCATTTTTACTTTCTTATACCTAAGGAAAGATTGTGATGAAAATGTTTGATATCGAGATTGTTGCAGATGTCCAAGTTTGGAAGTTCCCTGAACCGAAGAAATTATTTTTCAAAATAGTCCCCTCTCTCTGTGTGTATGTTAGTGACCACGATAGCGGCCAACTAGTAAAATATATTAATACCAAATTTTACATTTAGGATTATAATCTTGCTCGGGAGATCTGATTAGATTTTCAGAGAAATCCGTAAACCGAAAGTAATAGTTAAATTCAGCGAAAAAATTAAATTTATTAATATCTCGTCAACTACTAAATTTAGTCAAATTTCTAAAGAATGCAAAAATGCTAACAGTTGATATGTGAAAAATTATATAAAAAAAATTTTTTCGCAAGTCCTACCGGAAGTAGATCCTTTTATCCTATCGAAGAATAGTTTTTTGCATGTATCTGGCTAATTATGCAATCTATACAGATTTATTAGAACAAAAGCAAAAGTATTTAGAGCTCAAGCTGGCACAATTTATGTAGATATATTTTTTTAAATTTGGGCCGGAAGTAACACTTTTCTCTTATCGAATGCTACATAGTTTTCTGCAAATATTCTACAGAGATTTATTAGAATATAGAAGTAGGTACTCTAAGCTGAATTTGGAAAAATGTTTATATAAAAATACTTTCAAAGGTCGTCCCCGAAGTATAACTTTTACTCAAAGAGTTATTTCATTAAGACGATATAGAATATAAAACCGAATTTGGAACAACTTTTGTATGCAAAATTCGGAACGCGCATATGTATAAGAAAGTCGTGTGGTGCTCACACCTATTTTTTTTAAATTTTGAATATCATCATTGTTGCTCGTACGAGTTTCCTTACTTCCCGTTGAATCCAAACGTTATAATTATATGAAATGTTAAATTGATTTTTGTGGATATAGAAAAAAATGGGTAGTAAGAGTTCCATGTTTAGCTATAGCTCGGGCACTTTTATTTAAAAGAAAATTCTATTGTTTGTTTCAGGTAGAATGAAAAATAAATAAACAGAAAGTAATTTTTGAAGAACACTTTGATATGTAATGGTATACCTTATTTTGACAAAAGTGTATTTTAAAACAATGAATTAAGCAAAATGTCGTAATCCCGTAGATGATTAATTACAGGACATGTTCATGAAACCAACCAACAAGAAATTACTAATAAGTAATAAATTTACGTTCCGCACATATTCTTTTTCTTAAATACAGAGGTAATTTATTTCAGATTCTCGAAGAAAACACTCATCCAGATTGAAGATACACATACATATATACGTATGTACCTACGTACGTATAAGAAACTAACCGAAATAAATTCTTTTGTTAAAGATCTGATAAGATGTCATTTTTCAAACTGCTCCCAGACCAAAACGCCAGGAAATATTTCATCTTTATAGATCTGGAAAGGTAATCTGAACTGAATGTCGGCCGTGATAAATTTTTCAATGTTTTTCGTGCTGTGACAAATGACAATAAACAAGAGTTGATCAACTTTCGGTCGTCTTTCTTTCGAACGATGAGAATTTCTTACACAATTGCATTCACTCGAGAGCTTGAAATAACAACAGTGCCACCAATTATTGTGCGAGGTTAAGAGGCCTTTTATCGTGATTCTTCAAAATAGAATAATTATGTACATATTTCTAGGAATTTAATGCAATTATTATTACTCAAGATATATGACTTAAATATAATGTACAACACATATTGCACAAGTTTTACGAAACATGGAATAATTCTAGCCATTACAGTATGTATAGTCCAAAATAATCGTTTGTGTTTAAGTTTTTATAAAAATTTTGCACAATTGGTGTTAAATATAAAGCACCAACTGTAATTGCTTTTGATAATTACTTTTTAATTACAGTAACGGATTGAAAAATATTTGGTTGTTAAGTTGAATCAATAATTGCAATATTTTATAAATAAGGTTTAATTTTTGTTTCCAGTAACTGTTGAAGAAAACACATTTACACGCGTAAAATTAAATATGTATTTTAATTAATTTAATTTAGATTCATCTATTGGGCAAGGGTCCTTTTCAACAAATTTAAAAATATCATTGGAGGAAGGGATCTATAAGAAGAGTGATGCGACAATTTGTAAAATATAGATCAATAAATGTATCAGTCTTTTCAAAGATTTTTGAAAAAATTGTTAATACTAAGGTAAGCAATTTAACACTTTTATTATTTTTTGATGATCAACACCGATTTCGTTGTAACTATTCTACCAATGCTGCGTTATTTAACGCCCCATGAAATCTGATACCAATGGAGATTGTAATTTGCCATGATAAGCAATGCGCATTGTCAAAGGTCTTTGGCTGTATACTTCATAAAAGTTTCCTGTTTGAGTCTTATCTCTGGGACAGAAGGCAGAGGGATACGTGTTATAGAGCAACATTAATTTTGGGAAGGTCACATGGAGGGACCCCCAAGGTCCATATTGGGTCCTACATTATTATTAATATATAACAACGATCTATTATCTCTTATAAAACTATTAGCCGCCTTTCTCTTCTTTAATCCAAATTGGAAATCTTCTTCTTTGAACTTGAATATTTCAAAAAGGCTTACTAAAGTTTCGAATTGTTGTATGATGACATACTTCAGTTGTTCTTTAATGGCATATTATGCTATCGTAACAATGCAATAAAAATGAAAAGGTTTTTTTTAATGCGGAATGTCACTTGCAGACTAAATTCCAATGTCAGATACGGTTAAAAAGCACGAATGATGGAATGAAAATATACAAGAAAAAATGGGATGGCAGTTGGCGACAAAAGCCTTGAATGCCTCTGTCAAAACACTAGACAGAAGATCCAAAAATGGTTGTAACATTACAAAAGAGGATTTGGGAGGTAACAGACGAATGTCACTTGGGAGATGGAGGATAAATTTTTTCAATATATTATAAAATGGAAACATAATATTTTGGTTTAAGAATCAAAGAAAAAGAAATACCTGATCAAAAATAGTTCAAGCGATTTTTACAACGAAACGGGCAGACTTCCTTCAAGAGACTAGAAATCATATCGGCTGCACAAGCGCAGGTTTTCAAAAAAGAAAACATGGCTGAAAATTTTAAAGCCCTCAATAAAGTATACAATGTTGACGAGTTTGGTATCAGCACAGTCCAAGAGCGACTACAAAAAATTTTGGCTCCAAAAGAATTAAAGCAGGTGAATTTTTGCTTAGTGCTGAACGATGACAGCACTTAACTGTGGCTGTTGCCTGACTGCGATGAGCATGTTTGTACCACAGGCCTTTTTATTTCCCAGGAGAAGGATGAAATATGATCATATGCACAACACTCCAACTGGTAGCAAAGCCGTCTGCCAGAAAAACGGCTTGATGTATTCGGAGATATTTGTCCAGTGATTGGAACATTTTGTACTTTACGCGAGAGCATCAAAAGGAAATAAAGCTTTGCTCCTTTCAGACGGCCAATGACGAGATATTATTTTGTTTTCCTGCACATTGTATGCGTACAACCATTGGAAGTAGGATTTTTTGTACCTCTCCAAAGCTACTATGGCCGAGAAATTTTGTCAGGGTTTGACCAAAATCCTGGTAGAATTATCATAATTTTTAAGTAACTGGGTTTTTCAATAAAGCTTATTTGAAAACAGCTGCAGGTGGAAAATGCATGCATGTGTCTGCCAAAACTGGAAGATATCCGTTCAAGAAAAACATGTTTGAAAAATGCATGTTCCAACCCTCTTGAACACGGATAAACCGTAGAATGAACGAAATGATCAAGAGCAGTCACAAAGAGTTGTAGGGGTTCATGAACAAAACTTATTTTACCTAATAAACGTAGATATAGTGCAGTAGAATTGGGCCTTACATTTAATAAAAAATTAGCAAAAAAAGCAAAAAAAAGTTTTTGTTGCGGAAGAAAAAGACGATGGGAGATAGATGACTTTGATAATCAGAGAGCAGACACGAAAGGTTGATGTCTCATCACCCATGGGCACACTATTGGAGTATTGTATTTTTAAAGAAGTTTAAATTTTATTTATGTAATTGGATAACAAGAGGCTGGTGATCTATAAAATACAAAATACCTTATTACTTGTTCATTTTCTCTTCTGTAAGATTTGTTCTCTTTGAATGAAGTACATCCTTGTAGATAGAAAACGTCCTTTCTACATCGCAACTGGTTATAGGCGCGTACTGAAAATATTCTTTTATTTCAGCGTATTTAGCAGTTAGATTTTGTGTCATTGTCCCCATACCCCAACTTTTGCCGAAGGTCACATCCGAAGTCATTTGAAATAGTTTTGAAATTATTAATAGCCACATCTAATATAGTTAATCCATCTTTTAATTTGAGATTTCGATTTTCAATATATGTGATTAGTTTAGGTAAATTTCCAAAGTGTTCCTGAAGGAATAACAACTAATTTTTTAAATTTGGGATTTGTGTTAGTTCCTTGCACTCAGAAATACTTCGAGCATCGTCATTTAAACATGTAAGGAAATTTTGTAAACTATCGAAATTCTCTGCATAAAAACTAGTAGCTTCTAACCATGTTCCCCATCTAGTTATTACTGGCGAGAGAGGCAGTAACAAAGATGGAAGTTTTTCCCTCTAAAGAGCTACTCTCGAGGGTGCTTTTCTGAAAACTTTTTTAAAAGCGGATACAAGTCTATCAATTTCCGGATGGGTGTCTCTCATATATTTACAGATTCTGTGGAGAGCATATGCTACACAAGTAATATGCAGCCGATAAGGATATGTTTCCTTTAATTGTCTGTCTGTTTTTAACATATATGCGGCACTGTCACTAACAAATAAAAGTATTTTTTTCCTGTACGAATGAAGCATTTTGTTCAAATTCTAGTCAATGGTTTTAGCAATTGTTTCCCCATCAACTGTATTTATAACTTTAGATGCTATTATATATGCGTTATATGAAATAGTTGAATATAGTACACCAGCTACAGCATTTACCACACAACGTCCTAATATATCGACAGTTTCGTCGGCACTTATCCATAGGTACTGATTTGAAAGATGTCTTCTAATGCATTCTACTGTTTTCGTGAAACACTTAGAAACATAATATTTGCGTAAGGTGGATTCATCAGGAACATTTCGACCAGTATATTTTTGAAGAAATGTTTTGAAAGTGGGATTGTCAGGTTTCTTTAATGGGATATTAGCCGCCATTAAAGCTTCACAGAGTTCTTCGCTAAAATTGTCAGCTTTCAACGGGTCCAATTTCTGTGTATTTTATAGCGATGCTAAATGACGTTGTATGGCCTTTTTTGGGCATTCTGTAACGATATTTTACTGACTATGCAATAAATTACTGACAATGGAGGACATACAATCAGTATGACCCCTTAATCCAACTTGCCACTGTTTTACGATGCCATTCTCGACGTTTTTTCATATCATAGTAACATAAACATTGTTCTAGATCTAAATAAATGATAACTAAAAATGTATGCGTATATTATAGAAACTTAACAAAATCCAATGCACTCTTACGTCGAGATATTTGGGAGAAATAGATTCAATGAAACAGTATTAAACAGAAACTATTACAAAAATTACGAAGTACGTAATTAACAGTCAAAACAATGAAAAAACGAAACTAACGTAAGTATGAATAGGTATATACATAAAATATATAACTTTATTTATCTTAGGAAATATAAGGAAAATATAATAAATTTTCAAAACCCCTCGCGCTTCTACCTACGCCGATGAAGAAAGGATTTTACTTATAAATTCCTTTCTTGATGGTCATTTTTTGTTTTTGTTTTCAAGTAAACAACAGATGTTGCAGTTCACCATATTAATAATGCTATTCAGTAAGTGCGTGTAGTTTACATTATTTCTTTGCTCCGTTGTAACTCCGTTGTAGTTTAAACCTGGGACGTCCGCTCCCTATTGATGATAATGAATCTGATGTTGATTGTATATACTGCAATAATTTATATTCCCGGTCTAAAATAAGAGAAGCATGGATTTCATGTCAGAAGGGCCGATCATGATGCCATTGTGAATATGCAGGTATTAACAAGCGAATAATGCAAAATTCATCTGCGAACTTTGTCGATGAAATTTTTATTACTTTGTCACCTTCATTTCTTTATTTCAAATATATTATTAATTTTATAATAATTTGCTAATACTGATTGAAAATTAGTAGAACCTCAGAATAATTTAAAAATTTAAGATATGTCCTTTCCCCTTTCATTTTTTCCCAAAAATGTATGAAAAGTATGGAACACATTAGTGTGATTGTGTATACCGCATGTGTAAAATCATATTGGGGATAGGATATATGTATACTAGGCACACCGGCAACAGCCCAATCGTGGCCGCAGTTATGGTACAGGGAAACAAGGTATGCTTTTGCGCATCTCTGGATGACGCACATTTATCGAAAAAATGTCACTTGAACACTCTGACAGAAGTCACTGACTGAACTCACTGACAGAAGTAACTTGACAAAAAGCATTTTCCAAGACTTCCTTTAACAACTAAAATTGTATCTGGAGATCGTGTCGAACAGCGAGGAGTATTGACTCCTCGCTACACACCAGAAGAAAACTGCAAATTATTAAATGGTACTATAGTGGTCATTCTGCAAAGGATTGCATAAATTTATATCCGCAAATATTTGCAGACAGACCCGTACCCTGTGAGCAAAGCATATTACATATTTTGAATAGCTTTTAAAAATGTCTTTGTTTAAATAATTGCACAAAGTGTAATCCTAGAGAGGTAAATTCACTAAACGCTGAGGAACGAGAAGAGCGGGATATACCTAATGATTTGTAGCACTCTCGAAGTAGAGGATACGCTATCTACCAGAAGTGTTGCTCAGGAATTGGGTGTGAGTAATAAAACCGTCGCGAACATATGGAAGCGAAATAAATTAAAATGTTTCAAATACTCGAAAACGCAAGAAATATTTCTCGATGACAATTTTAGAAGAATGGAGTTTTATGAAACTGTAATGGAAAATACAAATGAAAATGAGAATTTCATCGCAAATATTGTATTCACCGATGAATCGCATTTCCAATAAATGGAAAGCACAATCCTTCTGTTGTTCAATGTTGGGCTCGGGAAAATCAGCACAGATATTTTCTTAAACACACCCAATATCCCCAGAAAGTGAATGTCTGGGCAGGTATTTTGAGTGACCATTTGCTTGGTCCATTTTTTTATTGATGGTACGTTAAATGCGGACAAATAACTCGATATGCTACAGAATCAGATAATTCCCGCTATTGATAATACTGGAATAGATCGGAATATTATTTGGTTCCAACAGGACGGTTGTCCTGCACATAATGCGGTCAGCATTTTTTAATGAATACTTTTCCGGATCGTCTCATTAGTGGAACAGGAAACATTCGTTGACCTCCGCGATCTCCTGATCTATCGCCAAATGATTTCTTTTTGTGGGGATACATCAAAAATATACAGTGCACTAGCTCTCAGGCTAGAAAACTTAGATATTTTGAGAAGGCTAATCATAGAGGCTTTTGAATCCGTAACAGTCGATGTGATTCGTAATGTGCGAGAAATTTTTAATGATAGGCTCGGTCAATGCTTTGCTGCTGAAGGAGGCATTTTTGAACCTATGCAATAACATTTTATTTTTTAGTATTGTTTAGAGTATATTTCTTATTTTCATTAGAATTCCGTTCTTAATAAATTAATATAATAATTTACTAAGAATTAATGTTTAAGGACTTTATTGAAATAGTGTCCAGTGAATTCACAACTTTATTGAACTGGTAGTACTAGAGGTCGAATGCGCGTCATCCAGAGATGCGCAAAAGCATGCCTTATTTCCTTGTACCATGACTATGGCCACGATTGGGCGTTGTTGCCGGTGTGCCTAATATACATATATCCTATCCCCAATATGATTTTACACATGCGGTATAGTACCTAGATAATTTTCTTTAAAGTTATAGATAAGATTATTAATAAGATGTCACAGATTAAGTATGACAACGTAGGCATATTTGCCCAAAAACACAACTGTTACAACATTTGTTTAATGGCTATTTTTGTAAAGCATGTATGCGCGATAATAGTGTATTTACACGCGTATACGCATTTTCCAAAAAGATGTGTAGTAGTTTAGTGCCTATTCGTGAAATTCGAGATTCCTACCTATGTACGCCGAACCTGAAGAATCCGTACGGGTACATGTGAACACGTGTCGTTGGAAACACGTATCAAATTGGTAGCTAATAGCTACAATATTGGGAACAGATAATCAATAACAATAAAAATACGTTATAAAAGCTATCAGTTGAGTTATCTACATTATTAAATTCCTTCAAGTATTTTTTGTAATAGCGGCGGTAATTAAAATATTTTGATAATTTTCAATATATTAATAGTTATATTCACCCCCTAAACGTAGAGTTACTGCACAAACGAAGAATGGCGCTTGATATCACTTGGGATCTGCAGGCGCCGAAAGTACACACAATTCGGGAGGTAATACTTGAAATATTACTTTCGTTAGCGAAAAGATTATTAGTTTTGATGATGTACACATATGACTATTACCTTAAGTTTCTTCGAACATATTATGAGTTAATAATATTCTATCACATACGCGTAAAAATATTGTAACAAGTATGTGTGAAAGAAAATATTGTACAGTCAATGTAAGCTTGTGAAAAAAAATGTATAATATGTAACTCCATACATCCGTTTAAACAGTCATAATAATTCTGTTTCTCTTTCGAAATATCTTTCACACATTATGCACTTACATATTTATTCAAGTATTTAAAATAGTTAAGAGAGTCTTTCACTTGATGTTTAATTTGACATACGCACTATAATTTCAGAGTGTGAGAATAACGTTGTTCCTAACCTTTTTAACCTATTAAATGCTAATAATTCACTGATTCACAGCGATTTCACGCACCTCACAATTAAAATAACGACCTGCGAATAAATTCCTGTAATAAGGGCGGCGTTTGTATGAAATTTACAATTTTAGTGTTGAGATCAAAATCTCACGGGAGGTGTATTCTATTTTGTTCTCTTTTCGAATATATAATATTACATTTAATTTAATTTGAAATAACTATTGTATGTAAAATATTTCCTCGTCATTAGTTGTATATTCAAGATAATAATACGGCTTCCGTTAGTAATTATAAGGTATAGTGTGATTTTGGGAATAAAGGTTTAATGAAAGAAATTTTGCACTTAGGTTTAGAATCCCTATTGCAATTGATGACTATGGTTCGAAATAAGAGGAATTCATTATTATTTTAATATGAAATAAATAAGCAAAATAGAAACACAATTGTTTAATTTCAAAATTTTATTGAACAGACAACAATAATAATAATGTATGTTTCAACCCACTGTGTCTTCATCAGGTGGATGAAATATAAAATTTAAATTTCCAGATTGTACCTATTCATAGAAAAAACAACATAAATAAAATTAATAAGAAAGGTACAGTAAAAATGTACTGTATTTATTTTAATAACACAAGAAAATTGTTACATATTTACATTTCCTAAAGTACAGCACTTACATAAACATAATCAGTATATACATACAGTGCACAGGCCGAGTACTGACCGCTGGGCGGAGTCTTATAGGTCAGTGTGAGACAGAGAAAGTATTCGGAAAAAGGAAATGATAACATTTGTTGCTGTTACCTCTAGATTATTACTACCGTCGATTGGGTAGGCGTAATATCAAACACAATATTAATGCTTTATTGATCAACAAATAGGGAAATGAATTTACGAACACAATTGATATCTCAAAAATATGTCACTTGACAAGTAATTGACAGACTATCACTGACTGAAGTAACTGACAGAAGGCATTTTCCAAGACTCCCTTTGACAAAAATTGTATCTGGAGATCGTGTCAAACAGCGTCGTTCTATGTTTGTGAGGGGAGGGGTCAATGGTAACAAACGCCCCCTTCCTGAAAGACGCTGATTCGTTTGATGCTCCAGATACGTTGATATCTTTAAGGGAAATGCCTTCTGTCTAACATTCTCAGCTGCGGCTGTCCTACTGTTGGCTGGTGATGCGTGTACACTGTACACGTACCAAATTCTCGGCCTGGGGTTGTATGGATCTTCCTGTGGTTGCCTTGAAACGGCCCCTGTCTCTTTTGCGGTATCTCGGGAGGCTGCTGGGTGCCGGACTGCATAGCTCTGTGGTTGTTGCGGGCAGTCACGATTAAAGTGCCTCCCAGGGCAAAACCAACACCATGGTAATGATTTTTCAACATGTTGTTCTCGTTTTGGTGTCGATGTTCGTGGTTCAATCTCCTTCTTCGGTGATGGAGGCTTAGCGTTGAAATTATTGAATATTGTGGACCATTTTTCGCAAGCCTCTTGTAGTTCATGGAGAGTTTGCGATTGGGCCTGAGCCACTTGAATGAAATTTTCCCGGGAAAATAACATCACAATATGTTCGACCAATTCGACTTCAGGCAACTGTGGATCTAGGCGAAGACAGAGACGTTTTATTCTAGTAACGAAGATGGACGGATCCTCGTCGGCCTTCTGGCGTGTGTTACAAGCGTTCTGTAAGTCCCTCTTCCGCTGAGGACTCAGGAATTCGCTCCAGAAGCGATGACAGAAATCGTCCAATGTATCGAACCCACCTTCGTTTCGGCGGAACCACAAAGCCGCCTCCCCTACCAGGTGCGATCGCACGGCATCATCCACATCCTCAGGGACCTCGAAATAGCCGTCCTTCAGATGTGACTTTAATCGGCCCAGGAAAACCTCTGGATCCTCAATGAGATACCCGCTGTATGGGCGAAATCCTACGGAATTGGACAACGAGTGTAGGCAAGGGGTGCAGCAACCATGGATATGCTTCAATTCATCAGGTCGAGTTGTGGTCATTTGAGCAGGGACGGCAACTGGTTCGGGAATGGCCACTGGTTTCTCGATAAAAGCGGCCAGGAGCGGTGGATCGTAAGCCGATCCGGGAGTTGGCGTCAGCAAGGTCGCTGGGTACGGTGACGGCGGATTCCATCTCCGTGGTGTTAGTGACATTTGCCTTCTCCAACTCCGTTATCCTGTTACCAAGCAACCGCATCTCCTCGAGGATGATGGCTAGTTGATTTTCCGGATTTGCCGTGCCGGAAATTGCTTGTCGTAGCAGAACTATTCGTTGCGGTGTCTGCAATTTCTCCGCTTCGTCGGCGCTGTTGTTTCTTCTCAACCTTCTGTTACTTCTAGTTGACATGTTGGTGGTGGTGAGTCCGTGAACACTAACCTAGTATTCGAGCTCCACGTTATTGGGCGCCACTATGTTACCTCTAGATTATTCCTACCGTGGATTGGGTATTCGTAATCTAAACATAAACAAATTTTTAAGGGATCAAACACAATATTAACGCTTTATTGATCATCAAATAGGGAAATGAATTTACGAACACAATTGATATCTCAAAAATATGTCACTTGACAAGTAACTGACAGACAATCACTGACTGAAGTAACTGACAGAAGGCATTTTCCAAGACTCCCTTTGACAAAAATTGTATCTGGAGATCGTGTCGAACAGCGTCGTTCTATGTTTGTGAGGGGGTGGTAACATTGCTTATTCTAATATTATAAGAATTCACTGCGCATCTTGTGGGAAGGGCATCTCACCGGTCAGCTCTCAATCTGAGAGCTGTACAATTCGCTAGGAATCAGCTGTTCATACGTCTTAAATCGTTTCCGTGCGGATGTGGTCACATTCAGACTACCGCTGATAGTCTCGCGTCTGGTTCAGTAGCCACGTCATCCTCATTATCAGTTTCCTCCATCTGAGTTACACTTTGAGTTAGCTCGTCATCGTTTGGAAATTGATGCCCAGGGTCCGAATAACCACAACTAAGCCAATCGCCTACGTGTTCTGCACTCCACGCAACCAGGAATTTTTAAGAAAGTGTTCTTAAGCAACACGTCGTCTTCATCCTCTTCTACTTCTCTTTAGGAATTTTTTTCTCTTTCTTTATATTCAATTTCACATTTTTTCCTTCTCTCTCTTTCTGTTCTTCCTGCCTTTCATTTTGTTGCAAACGCTTTTTAATGTGCGTGTTTTCACCACATTCCGTGCTTTCGCCACCATATATGAGCAGTCTTTTAAATTAATTCTTTGGTAATGAGCCTTCGTTTCCGTCTTTTATCAAAAGTTTCCTCAACAGTAGTGTAGTCTTTTGTAGTGTCGCTTCATAGTTTCAATAACCGATTGGTCCATTGGCTGTAGCAACTGTTAACGTTTAGCAGAAGGAACAATGTTTTCAAGGCCGTTTTCCCTCTCAAGAAGGCTTTCTTTGAGATGGATGGGTGCGTTAATCAGAATAAACTTAACATTATTGCCTCCTTTTTCTATAGCCTTTTGATAATTTTTACTTCAGGTATGAAAATTGAATCATACCATTCGGTAAACAAAATAGAGGTCATTAAGGCCTGGTTGATTTTTGTAGAAGACGGAAAGTAATTTTACATTTTTGAAAGCCCGGGGGCTTTTTGATTTGTCTATCAACAGGAAAGGAATTTGATTTCCTGTAGTGTCGCCACAATTCAGCACAGTAACACGGTCTTTGCTAATCTGGCTAGGCGCACTACTTTCTCTTTTAGAGGTTAGAGTGGAGTTAGACAAAGCCTTCCAAATAAGGCTAGTCTCGTCTACTTTATACACAAACTCTGAATCATACAACACTGCTTCTCTTAATAACTGTCGAACGAAAATACTTACCTCGTTGTTCCGGATAATTGACGATCCGGATAGCTAGAGTATGGATAATTGGATTTCTACTGTATTAGTAATTAAATCTTTCGAAAAGCCATTACGTACTTTAGTAAAATTTCAAAAAAAAGGAAATAAAATTATTTAATAATAAATAAATACCTTTAATAATATTCTTTTCATATACAATCCATTTTACTTTCTTATACGTACTTAAAGGAAGTATTGTTATGAAGAAAATGTTCAACCTCGAGATTTATGCAAATGTCCACCTTTCGATGTCCCCTGATACCGAAAGTGTGCCTCTCACCCTCTCTCTTTGTGAGACTACGATACCGGCCACACGGCTAGGGCCTATCAATACAAAAATTTATATTTACGAGTATAGTCTTCCTATTGAGATCTAATCGGATTTTCAGTAAAGTCGGTAGACCGCAGGTAGTTGTTTGCTTCAGTAAAAGAAATCAAAATTTATTAATAACTTCTTGAAATTAGAAAAACTGTATTATTTTTATCTAAGGATTTAGCTGTCGTGTGTTTCCTTTAATACTTTAATTAATGTGAATGGATGTGCTGCTTTTCATACTACTAATCATAACAATAACAGTGCAAAGAAGTTGGAAACAGTTTTCAAAAAAAAAAAAAACAGAAGAAATCTGTGGATAAAGATATAATGATCATACATGTTAATGTTCTACATAAAAGTGCGGATTTTATTTAATAACACAATAATAATATTGTAATGGTTTACCATTAACTATGACTAGGCAACAATATGGTTGATAAATAAATTAGAGGAATTTAATTTAAAGTGTTTTTTTATATAGCAGAATTTTTATATTAATAAAATATTTAAAGTATACCAAATGTATAAAGAGGTTAATGTCATCAAATGTGTAGTTTATTCTGTTTTCTTTATGCATTTGCATAGATAGTTGTGGCAGGATACTTTGATGTTTAGTTTTCTTCATCCTGAAAGTAAAGATTTAAATATTACTTGATTTGTTTGTATATGTAATATAATGTTTGTGAAAACTTGTTTAATTAACAAAGTATATGAGAATAGTAATAAGTAATGAAATTTAAAAATATAAATGCAATAAAATAATGAATAGCTAACGCGTCAAAATTCAAATGTTGGAAATGTCAGATTTTGACATGTATAAAAAACATACTACTAGAAATGGGTATTAATAGGTAGAAGTGGAGAAAACAAACTAAAATATTCAATTGAGATTTTATATAGTAAGATTGGGAAATTCTAAATAGGTATTTAAAACATTCAAAAATAATATAGAAACTTTGTTGAATAAATAAACTGTGTGGAACAATATAATTGGTAAATGAAAATTAATTTATAATCGTCAAGGAAATGGGAAATGGAAAAAATAACAATTCTAATTTTTTCGGGAAAAACGCGAACGTGTTTCTCGAGAAGAGAAAGAATTTTATCATTAAATACAGTTAATGTTCATAATTTTCGCTTCAAAGAGTAATAGAAGTGTTTAATAATTAACGGAGAAGATAGTGAGATTTTATTTCAGGAAAATATTTAATAATTAGAAATTTTCCATTAATATTACTGGTGGATAACATAAAGGAAGGAGGAAAGGATAAATATTTAGAACATATAGTAAAGAGAAGAGTGATTTATTTCGAACTTACCTTATAAGCGGATATTTAAGAAGTATTTCCAATACAGCTATAAACATCCCGTCAGAATCGTTTAGGAGTTCCTGCATATGAATCATTGAACCAGTTGAATTGAAGAATTAATATACAAGTGAGAATTTATGGTGCACAAGTTTGTTAATCCAGGAGTGTAATAATCCGAGGCTAATCGTATTATAAACCGTCCCAGTTCGAGCATTCCAGGAACGTAGAAGTCCAGAGAACATCAAGATAGTGTGTGTTTATTACAGGTGTACAAGAGTGCCGAGATTTCATCCAGGTACGACAGGAAATCGAATTATAAACCGTCCCAGTTCGAGCATTCCAAAACGTATACGAGAGTGCAGAGATTTCATCCAGGTACGACAGGATAACTGTTCGAGGTCCGAAGAATCCAGTTTGTTATATTAACATCATCACAAGAGTGAGAAGAAAGTACGCTAGAAGGAAACACATTGAAGAATAAGAAAGAAATTCTATAATAATTATATCAGGTCGTATAAACATTGAAATTAATTTCGGAGTTAAAGTAATATTTATTGCATAATTTCTGAAGAGAAATTATAAATCGTTGTAATAATCGTGTGAATTATTGTATTTCATTTTTATTTATAGTAAATCTAATTCTTTACTTTCTGATATAAAATCATAATCTCAAATAAGAATTTGTTTGGAAAGCAAAAGGCTTTTGTATAATCAAACTACATAATTGAATGACAAAATTTAGTTTTACCCGAAATATTAAGGTTCTGCTTATAAATACTTTATTAAAATTCTATAAAGAATAGAAACAAACAGGTTTCAGATATTGAATTAAATAGTAGTAAAGGTTAATACTTACGTTATTGCATTTATAACCATTGTAGTCAAGTGACAATCTCGTATTAAATTCTTCTCATATTGTTGATTAGACGTGTTGAGGAAAAAATTCCATATGTGTATTTTTGATAATTGTCTATAAATTTCTATAATTACTTCTATATAATTTCAACGTATTAAACAAATCTATACTGATATTTTCTTTTATTTGGCATCGTAAAATAAATGATTAGTTTGAGTGGGGTGGGAAAAGATACAGAAACGCTTATAACCTTAACCTAAAAGGAGAAAATTATATATGTCAGTAATTGTAAATGGTACAAATTGTTTTTGAAATACATACCTTGTATAGTTGTGTGAAAAATTGATGTAATTAATCTTAATAGGTACTTGCACAATTACACATAGTTTTGGTATTATTTAATAATTGATATAAATTATTAATTTTAAACATCGGTAAAAAAGCTATCAAATAAGGTTACTGAACATATTAAGATATAGGAAACTGCTTTAATTATACAAGCCACTGTAGGTCAGCAACCCATATAACACATTAATAGTAGCTTCAACATACAGATTACTGATAGTCAGCAACTCAATTAGTACAAAATCTTTGCTTATTAATTTGTAAATATTTTGAAAGTTATAATATCTGAGCTAGTTTTTGGGATAAAATTATAAAATAAAGATTTAAAGTTAATTTATTTATCTGAATGTCATGATACTCTATATTGAATAAGAGTATTGTCACAATATATATAATTATGTAATAATAATAATATATAATAATAACCAAAGTAAAAATGTAAGAGAATAGGTCATGGCTTTGTTATAAACATAAAATGACTTTTTGACGGACTTATTTTTCCATGTTTAAACTTGCCTATGCAAGAACCAATGAAATATCTTAAAAATATACGCCATTTTGGTGCGATATTTGAATCACTCCTTTTTATTCTGAGACAAGGTATACTAACTAAGTTTGGGCAAATTTACAAGGAATACAAAAGTACTAAAAAGTGAATTTTAGAATGATTTTATTAAATTTTTTTTTTCTAAATTCCTGCCGCAAGTTGGTCTTTTTACCTTATCGAAAATAAGTTTTTTTGCAAATATTTCTCAAATTATGTACTCTATAGAGATTTATTAAGAAAATAAAAGTACCTTGAGCTGAAATTAAGATAATTTCTGTATAAAAAAATTCAAAGTTAGAACCGGAAGTAACACATTTATTTCATTAAGAAAATACAGAATTTAAAAATTAATTAGTGTGAAATACACATTTCGGAACGCATATACGTATAAGAAAGTCGTGTGACGTCCATATCTAATTTCATTTTGTACGTAATTAATCAAAATTCTTTAAAAATGGTGGCATTATTTTATGAGATATGTTGATTACAATAACTTTTTTTAATATTTGTAGCAAATTTGAAAAAAAAATGACAAAGAAAGAAATCTTAAAATCGCTAAACTGAAGGTATACAGTATGTCCACGAATAGACATCCCAATAGGACAAATGGACCAAAAATTTCGTTGTTCGACAAAAAGTCATTCTTGATAAAAAGTTCTGCATCTCGAAAAACTTTAGTCTACGAGGAGAATTTTTGTTTTTTTTATACAGGGTACCCATAAAATATAAAAACATGAAATACCATCAAGAATAAACTACCTTTATTTATCGTTTTAAAGTAAAATGGTTAATAAAAAAAAGGTTTTAAATCCTATTCAGTGCTTACATAAGAAACGTATTAAACAAAAAGATTGCACAACAAAAAGAACTACATTGCACAACACAAAGAACAATTATTTATTCAAATACGCCTCCCCCGTGTTCGACGCATTTTTCAAATTGCCGTCTAATGTGATCATAACTTTTTCTTACCTCCTCGAGGGAAATCATTTGTATTGACTGTAAAATCCTCTGTTTCAAAATATCAACATTATTTTCAATGGGTTGTTGAAAAGTTAATTGCTTTAAACGGCCCCAAAGGTACGCGTCTGAAATCGTGAGGTCAGGACTCCTCGCAGGCCACATAACTGGACCGTACCGGCCAATCCATCGATCTCCAAATTTCATGTTAAGCCACTCTGTAACTTCGCGTGCACAATGCGCTGGGCACCCGTCTTGCTGATAGTACATTTGTCCCCTGTACTGTAATGGCAGCTCATCTAACTTATCCGAAAAAAAGGTTTGTAGCATTTCCATGTATGAATTCCTGTTGCACGTGTTCTCAAAGAAAAACGGTCCTATTATTCCAAAATACGATATTCCACACCATACATTAACTTTTTTAAAATATTGGCGATGGGCAGGAATTCTAAATTTGGGATTTTCTGTGCTCCAGTATCGTACGTGCTGGGAAGCCATTGTACCATTTGTTGAAAAAGTCGATTCATCAGAGAATAAAATAAGTTTGTGAAATTGGTTATTTTCATTTAAAATTTTGTCCCCTATCCATAAACAAAAATCCAGTCGTTTCGCATGGTCTCCATCTTCTAAAGCTTGATTAAAATGCGGTTTGAATGGGTAAAGCTTATTTTGTTTTAAAATTTTTTGAATTTGACTTTTTTGGACGATCTGCAAATTTCGGGCTCGTTTCCTTAGTGAGAGAAGTGGGTTCTCCGCAACAGATTGTAAGACAACAACGGTAGCTGCATCATCCTCATCAAACAGTTTCTTCTTCCTTTTTAAGATTTCCACCGACCCCGTGTGTTTGAATTTCTTGATTAATTGCCGAATTGCATACGTCGAAACATAAACTCCAGGAAACTTTTCGATAAATCGTTCTTGTACATAATTGTAAGAGTTTCCACCGGTACCATAACACTGCACCAAAAATATTTTTTGTTCAACAGACAGCATATTTATTTTAATATTTTAAAACGAGATTTATGACAACTTCGTGACATTAAAATAATATCATGACGTTTTGACAGGTTATTTGTGATAAAGGATACCTGCATTAGGTGGGATAGGTGGAAAAGGTAAAACTAGAGACTGTTTAGTAAAAATGCAGCTTGGGCTCTTTATGTAAGCACTGAATAGGATTTAAAACCTTAAGAAAAAGTTATGATCACATTAGACGGCAATTTGAAAAATGCATCGAATACGGGGGAGGCGTATTTGAATAAATAATTGTTCTTTGTGTTGTGCAATGTAGTTCTTTTTGTTGTGCAATCTTTTTGTTTAATACGTTTCTTATGTAAGCACTGAATAGGATTTAAAACCTTTTTTTTATTAGCCATTTTACTTTAAAACGATAAATAAAGGTAGTTTATTCTTGATGGTATTTCATGTTTTTATATTTTATGGGTACCCTGTATAAAAAAAACAAAAATTCTCCTCGTAGACTACATTTTTTCGAGATGCAGAACTTTTTATCAAGAATGAGTTTTTGTCGAAAAACGAAATTTTTGGTCCATTTGTCCTATTGGGATGTCTATCCGTGGACATACTGTATATACTAGAATCGCTCTCGCAACCGACATGCGCCGCCAAAATTAAAATAGCGTCAAATTTGAGACGTTGCAAAATTTGGTCTGTCAAGTAATATTAATTTTGATACTATAACCCTAAATAATCAATTAGACTTGTGATTGTAGCACTACCGACAATAATTCTAAGATGTAACTATTAATTTGATAATAATTTGGCTTAAGTACTGTTAGAAACCGAATATAATGATTATTTTATATTTGTATGAATTTGTCTGCTGTTAATAATTAAATAAAAGTACAATAAAGGTAAGATTTTCAGACAGAATTGAACTTTTGGGGTTCATTTAAATTCAGAAATGTATTAAGTAAATATGTTCCAGTTAGTTTTACTATAGACAATAAAGATAAATCCATTAAATGCATTAACATTAAAGTAATTTTACATGCAACAACAAGAAGGTCAGAAAAGTATTACACCAATTATAGAAACTCTTTTTTTGCCAGATCCTTACTGTTCACTATGATTATTACCATACTCACTGACATACTAAAAGCAACTTGTTTGAAACATTTCTCGCAGGTACATAATTGATTACAACATAGTTTTTGCATGCTAATCAAACATTTTTGATTAAGCTAAACTCTTCATTATTATTTATTTAAGCTTTAAACTAGTATAAATTCTATCCATTCTTCTATTACAATCAACGTGTTTAACCCATCTTAAATTTGAAAATTTCCTAAATAATATCACATGTGATCTTCAAACATTTATTATTATGTGACAATCACCTGCTTCTTCGATTAGATAGCATTCTGTCTTATTACGGTACCATTGTTCTGTGAACATGATTTAAACTAGTATACATTTCTTGTAGTTAAAGATTATATTTAATGCTGAATTAAACAATTCAACATCTTAAAGTATTTCAAATGTTGAGTATTCATAAGCTGAATCTTTGCTACTGATCAGAATTCAACTTGCCAAGCAACTTTAAATTATAATACAATAATGAACAAGTATTTTTAGTATCCCAATTTATAATGTACTACAACAATATTATTACAATACCATCACATATTTTTTAAATTATATAATCTTAATTCGATTCATAACAATAAATAATTACAAAATTAAAAGCGTACAGAAAATATACAGAAGTTATTTTCGAAAAACTATAACAATAACAACACAGAAATATGTTTTAACTGCATTCCCCTATGCAAATGCTTATATTGTTGTCACATTAATAAACTCGATCATTATTTTATTCTGGATCAATTTCTTTGAGAAACACTAAATTCAGTTATTTAATTTTAGAATCGGCACACTTTATTCCACAACAGTTAAATTTCCTAACAAGTTGATAGTTCCTAATAGGAACACATGTCTCGTAAAATGTGGCATGCCTAACTTTTCCTAGTGTTTCTCTATGCTTTCCGTCTATGTTTGAAAGACAGGTGCTGACATCAATCATCCACAATTCTTCTATTAGTCAACATAATTATACCTTCTTAAAGTTGAAAATTTTCTAAACAGTATATAATCTTCAAACATTTAGAATCTTAGTGAAAGTCACCTACTTCTTCGATTAGATAGAGTTTTTCTTCAACAGATCAATGTAAGTACAAATTATTTTAACTATCGTAATCTTCTGCTGAAGCATTATAAACAAAAAACAGATTCCGAAATCTGTCTTTGATCTTTGATATAGATACTGAATTTAATCCATCTTCAAATCTTTATATGCAACATTCGTTTTATCAGTTGATTATGCTAGATAACTGCTTCAACCATAGCACAGGCTTCAACTTAACGGCACACTCGCATCGCCATCTGGTTACCATCACAAATTACTAGTTCTTCCGCGCTGCCAGTGTTAAGCTGTTTTTTGTACGGTGTAGAATTTAATACTTGAAATTTTCTAGGGGGACTTAAAATTGTGATAATAAAGATGACCACAATGTCATTCACAATAATATTCGCTACGCTTGTTAAGTGTCATCCACTCCGTGAAAATAAAAATCTGACAACAATGCTCAGAATAGCCATGTATTAAATAAAATATTGATATAGAAAAGTAATATTTAATAATTTTATCTATAATATTTAATTTGTAACTGACTTTCATGTAATAGTATTTTACTAGCCGTAGCTATTTATCCTAAAATATTAATTAATTATTTGTATTTTATTGTTCTAAAATTGTTCCGGTTGACTGGAATTTGTAGTGGTATTGAATCAGCGTCTTTAGTTCCTAGTTTTGCCATGTCGGTTGCGAAAATGATCCGACTATAGAACTTGAGCAGTTATAAATTACATGGTTAAAGTTTATTATTACATGAGTTACTATAGCAAAATAAAATGAGGTGTGGGCACCACACGACTTTCTTATACGTATGAGCGTTTCAAATTATAGAATTTTAAGAATTTTTTTCTACAAAAATTATTCAAAATCCTATTCTAATTCTAAGTAGGTACATCTATTCTCTTAATAAAACTCTATAAAATGCATACTTTGCAAGACATTATCAAAAAAGTGCTACTCGCCAAGAGTAAAAGTGCTACTTCCGGTCCGAATTTTGAAATTTCATATATACAAAAAATATTGAAAATCCAGTTCTAAATACTTTTGTACTCTTGATAAATATATATAGAATACATAACTTACGACATATTTGTAAAAAATGGCTATTCGATAAGTGGTACTTCCGGTCTAAATTTTGAATTTTTTTTTATACAAGAGATATTGAAAATTATGTTTTAAATACTTTTATACTCGTAACGTACTTGTCTAAAAAGCATGACTTGCGAAATATTCGCAAAAAGCTGATTTTCGATAAGAGTAAAAGAGCTACTTCCGGTAGGAATTTCGAAAAACTTTTTAAATAAAATTATTCTCAATTTTAATTTTAAGTACATATGAATTTATAAATTTGTTTAAACTTAGTAGTTGACGAGATATTGGCAAAATTCGATTTTTTCACTGAAGTAAACTGCTACTTCCGGTCTACCGATTTTACTGAAATCTCAAGAGGGAGATTATACACGTAAATACAAAATTTGGAATTGATATCTCCAGCGGTTTGGCCGCTATCGTGGTTACAGGCAGACAGACAGACACACACAGACAGACACGCACAAATTTTTTTAAAAACCACTTTTTCGGTATCAGGGGACTTCAAAACGTGGACATCTGCAAAAATCTCGAGGTCGAAAATTTTCACAATACTTCCTTATACTACGTATAAGAAAGTAAAAAGACAGCAGAATGATGTACCAATGCTAAACATTTTTATAGATATATCGGTAATTAAAAGCAGTATTAAGGAAACATCGAAAGTCTGGAGGCTAAAAAAGTGAAAACTGGTTATGATGGTGGAAGTATACGAACAGGTAAATATTATTTAATATTATTTCTTCTATACAGTAAAAGCAATCTTTATGAAAATTAGCGTTGCGAAACTTTCATAAGACGTTTAATTGGTACACATCAAGTTATATTTCAAAGAAATATTAAAAGGCACTAAGAAGTTAAGCACCAGCCTATTTATTATATTTTATTACTAATTTATATGCATGCTTATTGAATATAATAGCTAATTCGTAATGGTCATGCATACATGCTCTTTAAATTAAAAGAAAAGTGAAAACATTTCTGAAACTACATCGCGGGCACGTAGATCTATAGCATTTTAATCCTTCTAATAATTAATACCATTAGATTTAATTTACATATAAACACCTAATGATCGTGAACGGCTAAGTACATAAATAAACGAACTCGCAGATTTAATAAACTGGAAGACGTATCGTGCGGGTTTGCTTGGGAATTTTAATATTGGAAATAATATGCTTTTATGAATTATATTAATTCAAAAAGTAAAATGTACAACAGTCATAATAACTGCTATCGTGTATATACTAGATGGAGCATTTTACCGTTGTATAGACCATCAATCTCCTTTTCTTCGTCTGCTATGAGTTATATTTTCTCCTTTTCTGCGTTGTTCCTGACTGCATATTAATTATTACTCAGACTCAGGTAGAATTTTAACGACGAGAAAATTACATTCAGATTTATTACATAATTACTTTATATTTTATGGAAGTCATAACTTAATTTATTTTAAAAGTTTAGGGCATTAAAGTGCGGAAAGTTCAGGGAATTTCAGATCCTTTCTGGAAAAAAGATATTATTTTAGTTACATTGTATCACGAAACCACCTGAAATTGACGCTCTTTATTATTTATATTTTGATAAACTAATTATATATATTTTTTTTTGAAATGAACGATTGTTACTACTAGTACTAAATAATACTATATTATCGCATGTTTAAAGCAGTACCTAAATTGAGTAAATTGCAAAGGCTTTACGCCCTTTCTTGAATGTAAACGGAGAAAAAGAAGACTACATGCAGGAGTCGCATATGCTAACGTGCACCCAGATTCAGTTAATCATGTTACATGTAGTACTATGTAAGGTTCAGTACGAACGCTTAATATGAAAAATTGTACTCTTTGAGAATGATCTATATTCTCTTTTCAAAAAGTATGCTCTGCACCTTTACATTACGGAAAAATAGTAGATCTTTCTCAAAAACTACTTTATCTTTCAATAGTGAATTGGTCATCATATTAATTTATTTCTGTTACACTCTATTTTCCCTAGAATATTATTTTTTTAGGCGATATAATTATTGGTAGGTACTGATGTAGCCACACTCTTTAAAAAGAAAATGGGTGTGCTTAAAACCACACGGCAGAAGTGAAAACTTCATCAAGGCGAGGTTTGTAATACGAAATCCAACTTTTCTTTTTCGTTCTATATTACATTAGGATCATCCTGCATCGACGAATTCAGTTGCTGAGATTTAGTGTGCTTCTTTTGCCGATATTTATTCACGCGCGCATTAGACAATTCTTTTTTCGTTTTAATTTGTCATCGATTTGATTTTCTTCATCCATCATGTGTAACAGAAAAGAATTAAATGCTTATAAATTCGTATATAATGAGCAATTAAAGCAATGCTCTATTCTTAACGTTTATGTTTTGCATTGGTATACAAATTATAGTAAATGCGTGTGGACGTTATTTAACACCCGGAATATACTGATCAGTTTCCGAGTCATCCATATCATTTTAATAAAAATGCTAAAACTTACCTGAGCTTGAAATATTATATTATATTATTATAGAGATAATGTCTCATACACACACAACAAATTTTTTGATTAACCGTCCGCGAAGTTACCAATTAGCGAACGCAACACAGTCCGCGAAATACAATTTCGCGGCCGTTGCTATGGCAGCGGCCGCGAAATATAATCGCGTGGGTGTACGAACAACTTTAAAGGGTTCGTCGACGGAGAGATTTTCCGATGCGCTTCTGAGTCCGTTCGGACACATGTATATATATATAACGATATATAAATACTCGCTTACGAGTCCCGCGCTGGTCTGATGCTAACGTGCCGGCTTCTCACCCGTGCGGCTCGGGATCGAATCTGCTCGGGGACATGAATTTATTATACAGATTGTCGTATTTAAAAGTTAATATGCATCTTCAAATACACACACATAAACATGTACATACCTATGTATGTATACAACAGTTCAAGAGTGTGGCTCTCGTTTTACCCACACCACCATAAGACCGGAGGGTGGGGAGACCGAGAGCGCGAACACCATGCGCGCATGGCATTCGTTCCGTATCTTTTGAGCGGGAACTTACATTCTGCCTGAGCAAACTCGCAAATCGAAGGATAATTCGTACAAAGTCGTGCAAAATTTATTTGTATAGTTCATTATAATATTTTGTTTCATTTTAAATGTGAGAATTTTATTTTAGTTACAATTTTTATAGAGTTTTGTTTCAGTTCAATGTTAATACATTATACATCAGTAGTGTAGATTCGCCGGTCCTATCTCCGCCGCCGGGCGGCGGAGGTCAAAGGTCAAAGGGCAAAGGTCAAAGGTCAAAGGTCAAAGGTCAAAGGTCAAAGGTTAAAGGTTAAAGGTCAAGGGTCAAGGGTCAAGGGTCAAGGGTCAAAGGTCAAAGGTCAAAGGTCAAGGGTCAAGGGTCAAAGGTCAAGGGTCAAAGGTCAAAGGTCAAAGGTCAAGGGTCAAAGGTCAAGGGGTCAAAGGTCACGGGGTCAAAGGTCACGGGGTCAAAGGTCAAGGGGGCCGGAGGCGGGGGTCAAAGGTCGCCGGAGGCGGGGGTCAAAGGTCGCCGGAGGCGGGGGTCAAAGGTCGCCGGAGGCGGGGGTCAAAGGTCGCCGGAGGCGGGGGTCAAAGGTCAAAGGTCACCGGAGGCGGAGGTGGCGCCCTCTAACGCTCACTAACCCAACTAAGGTGGCGCCCTCTGACAGTCATTTGCCAAACTAAAAATTATATCTCTCATCATTACCAACCCAACCCAACTAAAATGGCGTCCTCTGACGGTCATTTGCCAAACTAAAAATTGCATCTCATCATTACCAACCCAACTAAAATGGCGTCCTCTGACGGTCATTTGCCAAACTAAAATTGCATCTCATCATTACCAACCCAACTAAGGTGGCGCCCTCTGACATTCACTAACCCAACTAATGTAGCGCCCTCTAACGGTCACTAACCAAACTAAATAGCCCAACTAAGTGGCGCCCTCTGACGGTCACTAACCCAACTAATGTAGCGCCCTCTAACGCTCACAAACCCAACTAAGGTGGCGCCCTCTGACGGTCATTTGCCAAACTAAAAATTAAATAAAAGAACAAATAAAATTATTGATTTTTTATTTATAGATAGTCATATATACATATTTTTTAATATTATAAAATAAAATTATAACACATTATCTTTATCAATCCAAGAATTGTGAGAATTATTGAAACCAAACCATTTTACATAAACTTTCCCACCCTTCCTACATAAAACTTTTTCAATCAGATAGGCGTCTCCATGTTTAGTTTTCTGCAATTCATATTCATAAAAACCTCCTAATATTGGTTGTCCATTCATATCTTCCAACATATACGTTGTTGGATTAGTAACTTTAACTTTAACAATCTTAAACAATTCACCACTCCAGTTGCTAACATAGCCTTTCGAAAAAACACCCTTAAATTTACTAATTCTAACGATATCTCCAATTTTAAATTTTCGTTTTCCAATTGTTTGTATATCATTGTAGACAGTAGAAAGCAGGAGCTTTTCATTTTTCTTGGTGACATCACAAGGTCGCATTTTAATGGTTCGATGTTTTGCTTTATTATAGGTGTCAGTTACTGAAGATAAAATATCTATCCACTTATAGCTACCTTTCATAGTAAATTCCTTATATAATTTTCCCTTAAGTGTACGAATAACACGTTCAGCAATAGAAGCTTTCATTGTACTATATGTCGAATAATGATTTATATTATATTGTTTCATGAGATTTTGAAATCGGGTATTATAAAACTCTTTACCATTGTCGGATTGTATATTTTTTGGCTGTCGAGTATCTTGAAGAATGTCTTCCATTGCATTACATACATCTAACCCGGTTTTAGATTTAAGTGGTCGAGTCCATAAGAACTTTGAGAAGCAGTCTATATCCACGAGTATATATCTATACCCGCCATTTTCCCGAGCATGCGGGATAAATTCGGCTAAATCAATCTGCCACAAATCATCAAAACCTCTAATAATGAAGCGACGTCTGGGGAAGAATCTTCGAGTGGGCTTGTGTAACTCATTAACTATATCACGCTTAATACTGCTCATTATTAATGACTGTAATCTAGTGTTTATATATGCGCGATTGTTTCATATAACAATGGTAATTAATTTTTTAAAAATTCATTCCTGACTGCATTATTTCAAGTCTTTGATTTCTTTTCAAGGTTTTTTCTTATAGCTTCTAGTTTAGCATTGAGTTTAGCTTCAATTCTACTCTCAACATTTTTTTCCATTCGATACAGCTTTTGATTAGTTTCATCTTGTAGAGTATTTGCACTAACGTCGACAATACCTTTGATTGTATCCAAGTTAACGCCTTTATTTAAATTATTTTTCAATGCAAGTATTTCACCATCCAAATCATTCTTAATTTTTTCAATCTTCTTACTAACTTCAGAATTTGTTGCATAGTTTTTTCTTAAAACATCAAATTTAGCATCAATCTTCTTCTCAACAGTAGCTTGCATCTGGTTTAATTTCCCATTAATCGACTGTTGCACATTATTTACACTAACATTAACAATGCCTTTAAATATATCCAAATTAACAGTTTTATTTAAATTAGTTTTAAATGTGTTCAAGTTCTCATTCAATTCCTTCTTAATTTTACCAATCTTATCACTAACTTCCGCATTTGTTGCAAGGTTGCTTCTTAAATTGTCAAGTTCAACTTCTATTCTGTTCTCAACAGCAGTTTGCATCTGATGTATGATATTGTTGACATCCTCACCTACTTTGGAGTTTGAGGTATCTATCTTTATTCGAATATCATTCACTACATGATCAATCCTTAGATCTATTATACCAAGTATTCTAGATAGGTGGCGCTTATTAACAGAATCTTGATCGTGTATAGGATCTGCTACACGACAAATGCGTTTACCGCCAATATCAACATCACCTTCTTCTGTTAATGGTAAAGATGGCTTTTGACGTTTAACGCTAGCTTTACTACTGCTAAGATATCTACCAAATTTGTCTACACTCATTACGATACTGATAAAAAATGTTGAGAGTATTGATTATTTATTCAATTACTCCACATTCTTTAAGCTCTTCAACGATAGATGTAACCTCATTATGATGAATTTCATTACCAGAATCCTGAGAAGCTTTCAAAAGTTTAAGACGATCCACGAGCTCATTTATATCATCCCAATAGACATATTGATATGTTGCATTAGTGTTGGCAACTAACATGTCACCTATACGTCCGCCAGACCATGTTTCTGAAGTCGAAAATCCAATTTTTTTAGCGAGAAGAGGTTTTATTATTTTTCCCCATTTGTACGCTCTAGTTCCTCTCAAATGGTTTTTCAAATAGAATTGTTTGCGATGTACATTGGTTTCTTGTAAAATATCATAGTATTGTAATAGATCATTGTCATTATAGTTATTTGGTCTAGTTTTAAATATTAATTCATAGAGACCATATGAACCAGGAAATCGTTTATTATTGATTATTATATCATTTCCATCTAGATATAATGCACGAGCGCCCAATTTTAATCTATTTGTTTCAGGTTCAAACGTCACACCATACGTCGTATCATATACATTGCTTGTATCTTCAAAAAAGCCCTGTACGAACTCTCTCGGTAATGGATTAAGATTTTTATAAGACGTGCTAGATGAGTGCGAATTATTTTCTAACAGTGAATTAGATTGTTGATCGAATGGATGCACTTCTGTCAGAGGTTCTTTCACAGCTTCATTCATGTTAATGTTTTGATTGTACATTTGCATATCGGGTACTGTAGAAGTTGACAATTTTTCATTATTTTTCATAGTGGTGGCAAACGTCATTAGCGGTTCTTTAATTGTTTGTGTTTCCTGTTTTATTGTTGTACTTAAGCCTTTCAGATTCTCAGTAATTGGTTTAAACATTTTTTGAATTAAATAATCCTCATCTGAACGATTAAGTTTCAACTGCATATACTTATTTTTTATAACTTTACTTGCTTTAATAATATCCCGCTTCATTTTATCATAATTTATGTTTCTACTATTAACTGCTCGTCCTCGCATGATTATTTGTAGACATACGTATATTAAATGAATAATGCGAATACGTATAGTTCTTTATAAAGATTATCTAGATGTAAATGTTTACTAACAGTGAGAAAATACACTCAAAAAATATACAAAAGATGTCACAACATCCCACAAACATATCATAATCAAGTAGTGAGGTGTCGGTGGTATTCATGATTTACTGAAGTCACCTATACGATTCTACATCTATATATTAAATGATATCCATACAATAATTCACAAACATATATAGTGATCGAAACCTTTCCTGTAACGACCATTATGTATATCACTATCCTTATCTATCACCAAGAATCCATATTTATCTATCCAGCATTTACCACAAATCGATTTAAATTGCTCAAATGACATATCAACACCAACGTGATCATTGTAAATATGGTGTAGATTTGTATTATCTTGCTTAAACAATACCAACAAATTTGCATTATCTCTAATTAGATGTTTCGGTATACGAGTATAAGTTTGACATAAGTAAAAGCTATCGACACCCTTATGCCTCCCCATACAAAAATATTTTCTAATATTGTTTTGTTTATCGCACGCTACATCGTCAAAAATGAAAACTGAATCTATCTCAGCTTCCGTAGGATCAATTATTTCATCATTTTCCTTACAAGGAAAATATTTAACATCTTTAACGTTGTTTAAAACATTTTCCAACAATTTATATTTTGGCTGATACAGAGACTTAGAATAAATGTAAATATTTTCGAACTTGAGACCATTTTCATCGAATAATAAGGATAGCATGAGATTTGTTTTACCACAGTTTGATGGACCGCAAAGTAGTGCTCTAATGGAATTCGGTAGTAGACTGCTATGTTTCCGAAATTTAGCATTTTCGTCTGTATCCAAATCTAAATTGAGGATTTCAAGAGCATCCTTCTGCTTCACTAATCTCATGATGAATGAATTATATATAAATTGTCGGACGTTTACATAGCTAATTCATTTCAATGTTAACATTTAAAGAAGGTGGAGGTGTTGTGAACTCTCTAATCAACAAGTTACCTATAGAGCTTCACATACCAGGGGGGTATTCTTTCTGTGGACCTGGTACAAAGCTCCAAAAACGCTTAGCGCGAGGCGATCTCGGCATTAATCCATTGGATAGAGCTTGTCGGGAGCACGATATTGCATATTCGCAACATAAAGATTTAAAAGATAGACATAAAGCAGACCTGATACTTCAAGAAAAAGCTTGGAATCGTGTTAAGTCATCAGATGCAAGCGTGGGTGAAAAGACAGCCGCCTGGTTAGTAACTAATACAATGAAAGCTAAAAGAAAATTGGGCATGGGTCTAAAGAAGAAACCGCTTAAAAAGATATCGGGTGCTACTGTTAAGAAGACTCTTAAAAGATTCGGAAGCGATATTAAACAAGGTGCTAAATTATCATTGGAGGCAGCTAAGGTCGCTATCAGAGAAGCTGGAGGTCGAAAACGTATTAAAACCCCCAGAATAATACCCATACCGAAAGTTGGAGGCGTATTGCCACTCATACCAATATTCGCCGGGCTAAGCGCTCTCGGCTCACTGGCAGGCGGTGTAAGTGGTATAACACAAGCAGTACTCAAAGCTAAGACCGCTCGAAGACAATTACGGGAAGCTGAAAGACATAATAAAACTATGGAAACTATTGCATTAAAAGGTGAAGGTTTATATATGAAGCCATATAAGAAGGGTCTCGGTTTATACTTAAAACCATCAAAAAACTAATAAGTCGACTGCCTCAAAGAGCATTAACCGATCATGATATTTTGAAATATGCTAAATATATTCAACATTTTAGAGGTGTATTTATGTTAGATACTCTACCAAAATCACCCAACAAAAACGAAAGCGCAGTCGTTAATTTGGATAGTATTAAAGGACCTGGAACACATTGGGTCTGTTATAAGAAGAAAGGTTTTAATATATATTATTATGATTCGTTTGGCAATTTAATGCCTCCGCCGGAATTGATTGAATATTTCAATATAAAAAGTTCTAATAAAATAATGTACAATCATAAACGTTATCAACGTTTCAACACTATTAATTGTGGACACTTATGTTTAGAATTCCTACTAAATGATATATAATCATATATCTATATGCTAGTATATTAGTCATGTCGTACACTTTTACGTTGAAGGGCACAAAGTCTGTGCTTTCTGTTGATTATTATCCGCCTATTGATTTGAATCCTCACTATGAATACGTTCTGGGTCTAATAGGATTCAATAGCTACAATTCGATCCCCAACATTGTTGAGGGCAGTAATAAATTTTATTATGATAATGATAAAGTTATTATAATTCCAACAGGATCTTATGAGATAAGTGATATTGCAGATTTCTTGATGAAAGCGATGCCTAAAGACACAATATCACTCAAACCAAACAATAATACAATAAAGTGTGAAATTAAAAGCAAATTTGAAATAAATTTTGAACCTAAAGACTCTATAGCAAACATGTTGGGCTTTAGTAGGAGACTATTACCAGCTAATCAAAATCATGAGTCTGATCTACCTGTTAACATTATAAAAGTTGCAACAATAAGAATTGAGTGTAATATCACAACATCAGCCTACTATGATAGTCGTCTATCTCACACGTTGTACGAATTTTCTCCGCAAGTAGAACCGGGGTATTTAATCAGTATCTCACCGGAACATATAATATATCTACCTATTAATTCTAAACGTATTGACAATATCACATTAACATTGCTCGATCAAGATGGTGATGCAGTAAACTTTCGTGGGGAACAGATCATTGTTAGATTAGAGCTGAAAAGACTTGCATAATGGGTATTTCATTTTATGATCGTCATATAACATCTACAATACCACGACAGAAGATCACTTCACAGTCTAACCTGAAACAGTTAACATCAGCTAATATAATATTTCTACAATCACTAGGCTTTCAAGTGAAAAATGGAGGAAAAGCTGTCCATATTCCAAGACGTGCAATTCGATGAAGTTATAACTAAGGATGAATATCACACATATTATCCGAGAACGCACAATTTCAATTTAAATGATGAAATCCGCATAAGCATTCAAAATCAAGATGTCTATACACTACCTTCCGAGAGTTATATATACATTGAGGGGAAATTTAAACCTGATGATAATGGAATTGGTAATCCTGAATTAACAAATAATGCGTACGCTTTTTTGTTTGATCAGATTCGATATGAAATTAATGGTGTAGAAATCGATCGTTCAATGAAACCTGGTATTAGTTCTACGATGAAAGCATTAGTTTCCTATAATGAAGCTGAAAGTCGTATGTTGTCAATAGCTGGGTGGTGTCCCTTCGAACAACAGCCTACAGTTTCCAATAATAAGTTCAATGCATGTCTGCCGCTCAGTATGTATTTCGGCTTTTGTAATGATTACAAGAAGATTATTATTAATGTTAGCCAAGAATTAGTATTAATTAGAAGTAAAACAGATGAAAACTGCTATCAAAATAAGGCAGATGATGGAACAAAAAAGGCTACAATCGAGATTGAAAAGATTGAGTGGCGTGTACCACATATAAGTGTAAATGATGAGACACGTTTAAAGCTCTTAAACAACCTTAAAACCAATAAGCCGATATATTTAACTTTTCGCAAATGGGAATTATACGAACTTCCAGCTTTGCGTGCAACGAAAACTGATATTTGGCCTGTTAAAACTAGCACTAATCTAGAGAAACCACGATACGCTATTATAGCGTTTCAACAAAACAAGAAAGATAATTTTCAAAAAGATGCTTCTAGCTTTGATCATTCTTCAATCACAAACATTAAATTGCATTTAAATTCAGACTATTATCCCTATAGTAATATGAATATAGACATGAGCAAAAAGCTTTATGCCCCAGCATATCTTATGTATACAAAATTTCAATCTAGTTATTATGGTCAGACTCGTGGACCTCTTATGAGCTATAACAGATTTTACGAATCACCACTTTACGTAATAGACTGTTCAAAGCAAAATGAATCTTTAAAAACGTCTACTGTCGATATAAAATTAGAACTAGAGTGCCAGGAGACTTTTAGTGAGAACACTTCCTGTTTATTATTAATTTTACAAGATTGTATTGTTGAATATAGTGCATTAACAGGTACTGTTAAGAAAATTATATAACATTTTAAAAATAAAGATCTATATTCATAATATCTGTTTAGCATACATCTATAAATTCAGGTTGAACATGTTAAAACCCCCTAACAAGTTTTCCTCATATATACTGATTATAAAATAAATTTACATTTAGTCACACTCAAGTTATCATGATGCAAAGAGATACAATTGATGATGGTGAGGCGGTTTATCAATGTACAGATGAAATCGATAGAAAATCGGATTGGTTCCGTTGTGCTGCTGATAAGCAACGTTTTCGTATAAGAATTCGAAACCTAAATAAAATTTTAAACCAAGTTTTGACTGAAACACATAGAGATAAAATCTACAAACAGCGATTTGAATCGTTCGTCATCATCGATATAGAAGGATTTGCCACACCAAACTTCATACCGAAAGAAATGAGTATAAGCGATGGTCAGAGAAGTCTGCATTTTTTATTTAAACCTGCCGTAAGTTTTCATCTATTACCAAGGAAACATCAAAGGACAGTGAGATGGCTGGAAAGAAATCATTTAAACTTGAATTATTCTCAGGGATATATAGAATTGAAAGAGATTACTCAGATATTAAAAAACATTTCTAGTTCTTACAATAAAATATATGTGAAGGGACATCAAAAATATGATTTTCTTAAGAAATATGTAAAATATATAGATATAGTAAATCTGGAATATTGTAAACAAAATGTACCGAATCTTGTTAAAACTATGTTTCCCTGTCTTTATCATAATAATAAAGATACTGAAAAATGCATGTGCACACAATATAATGTTATGACCATTTATAAATATTTACAATCTAAATAAATATATGAAGATATATATAAATAAGTTGTTTTTTTATTTTTATTATTTAAGGTTATATAAATATACATACAAATCGTGAAATATCATGTTTTCTCCATAATACAAATTTTTCTAGCAATAATTTAAAATACTAATTAATACTTTCAAAGTTATTTCTGACGTCAGACTTAAAATATACTTTCTATCATTTACAAACACCTCAAGGTATCTAATTAACGCTGTGGAATTTTTTTTCCCAATTATACATCAGATATGAAACATTTAAGGAATGTTTCACTTATAACAAATTATACTCGAGAGCTTTCTAACGCAATCATTTTAAAATTTCCACAATATATTTTCTATTTATTGTCATATAGGTGAAAACGTCAACTAATTAGCGTTTTCTATCATTAACTCTATTGATATATATTCGCAATAAAGCATACTTGATACCATTCACCGTATACTAATCAAAGTGTGAACACCTCTTTGTGATACGTCTTTACATTTCGCTGTATACTAATTGAATTGTGAATATCTACTGTTTGTGTGTGATACTTCTTTACATTTATAATGTAAGTATATTTAAATGCTTTCGTTTTTATTGTTTTTAATGTTTAAACTTGTAAATTTGCATATAATTAAGTTGTTTATTTTTATATAACTCTTTAAATATTTTTTTCAATAATTCTGAATAATAAGAGTATTTTTAGTTAAATATATGGGGATCATTCATATATTAAAATATTATTTTTATATATACAGGTCTATAATTAGTATTTTATATCAATTGATATACGAGGAGTTTTCAAATAAATAGGCAATTTCGATATATTAAAAATTATGTTTCAATAGCTTTTTATTGCATTAAATTTATTATCTTAATTATGTTTAATTTGTTTCTCATAGAATGAACTGAGCCATATGCGTTTTTTTATTGTTTAAACATGTAAATTTGCATATAATTAAGTCGTTTATTTTTATATAACTCTTTAAATATTTTTTTCAATAATTTAAATAATAAGAGTATTTTTAGTTAAATATATGGGGATCATTCATGTATTAAAATATTATTTTTATATATACAGGTCTATAATTAGTATTTTATATCAATTGATATACGAGGAGTTTTCAAATAAATAGGCAATTTCGATATATTAAAAATTATGTAATTTAAATAATAAGAGTATTTTTAGTTAAATATATGGGGATCATTCATGTATTAAAATATTATTTTTATATATACAGGTCTATAATTAGTATTTTATATCAATTGATATACGAGGAGTTTTCAAATAAATAGGCAATTTCGATATATTAAAAATTATGTTTCAATAGCTTTTTATTGCATTAAATTTATTATCTTAATTATGTTTAATTTGTTTCTCATAGAATGAACTGAGCCATATGCGTTTTTTATTGTTTAAACATGTAAATTTGCATATAATTAAGTCGTTTATTTTTATATAACTCTTTAAATATTTTTTTCAATAATTTAAATAATAAGAGTATTTTTAGTTAAATATATGGGGATCATTCATGTATTAAAATATTATTTTTATATATACAGGTCTATAATTAGTATTTTATATCAATTGATATACGAGGAGTTTTCAAATAAATAGGCAGTTTCGATATATTAAAAATTATGTTTCAATAGCTTTTTATTGCATTAAATTTATTATATTAATTATTTTTAATTTGTTTCTCATAGAATGAGCTGCGCCATATGCGTTTTTAATGTTTTAATGTTCTTGTGGTATTAAACAAAAATATTATGGATTCTTATTTTAAAGTTGTTCATTAAATTATATTTCCGCGTAAATAACACGAATTTATGAATGTAGACCATTTGTTAAAGCAGTGTTGTAATTTTAGCTTAAAATGGACTGTGGTAATTGCGGTAAAACTTTTGCACGCACCGATATTTTTAAAAGACATCCATGTCTAAATAAAGAAGCCTTTACGTGTGAAATATGTCAGTCATCTTTCACGAGGAAGGATAGTCTGACTCGTCATTTGAAGAGAACGCATCAGATGATGAATGCTGGGAGCGCTTCCACATCAACAGATACGCCTATCAAAAAGCCTAGAGTAGAAGCACCAAAACCTCAGAAGGCCAGGCAAGATGTTTTGAAACCCCAGGTAAGGTACGAATGCTGTGGTCTGAGCTTCTCTAGTAATTTATTATACAAGGGACATCTCAGGTCACAGCAGCACGTATCTGACACTGCTATTGCTTTGGAGGATGGAGTGTTTGAGATTGCCACCAGTTTTAGACATCGCGTCACGTCTTATAGATTATTTATCAATGAAAATGTAGATATCATATCTACATTGAACAATTTAAAAAATAAAGCGTGCCAACTGATCATAAATACGATTGAACGGTTAGATTCGAGTGTCAAGGTGCAGATTGAGTTATTTGCTCACTACATTAAACCACAATGTGAGGATCAAATAACCAGTCTAAAATCATTCAATACTCGATACACTGTTATAACGATATCTAGCGATGTACATCATATTTATGATCAGTTGTGTGATATAATCAGAACAAAGTCGGAAGAATTTATGGGGAATCAGTCTGGTTGGAGTCTTGTTTCGGTATCGCATTTAGAAATTAATATAAATTTATATGACCCAATCAGCGGTTCCTCGTATATAGTTCTACCGACTTCAATAAAAAAAAGGAATGCCTGTATTAATATAATGAACTCAGACGATAAATGTCTTGCGTGGTGTATAACTGCAGCACTCCATCCTGCTGGCAAAAATAGTGATAGAGTAAGTAGCTATCCGCATTATTCTACAATATTAAACTTAAAGGACATTAAATTCCCGGTCAAACTACATGATATCAGTAAAATAGAAATACTGAATAATATTTCTATTAATGTATATGGCCTGGCATTTGATTCCACATGTGACAAGATTAATGTTGTAGGGCCAATTTATTATACTCATAATCGTATGGATGTGCACATTAATTTACTATTAATTGAAAACGGAGAAAAGTCGCATTATGTTTTAATTAAAAGTCTGTCAAAGCTAATTTCATCTCAGATTAGCACTCATGAACATAAAATACACTTGTGTGACGGTTGTTTCAACCGTTTCCAAACTCAAGCCAGCTTGGAACAACATCAAAACTTTGATTGCAATAGGGTATGTACAGTTCTACCTTCAACTAATCTTAAAAAAACTAAAACAGGTGATATGTTACCTGAAAATAAATTGCGTTTTAATAATTTTGATAAAAAGCTAAAGGCCAACTTTGTAATATATTGTGATTTCGAGTGTTTATTACAACAAGTTCAATCATGTAGCAGTGATCCAAGCGTTTCATACACTCGCGATATACAAAAACATGTTCCATTCAGCTTTGCATATCAGATCGTTTGCGCACATGATTCAAGTTTAAATAAATTCGTGTCATATGTCGGTTCGGATTGCCCAAAAGTATTTATTTCGCGACTAGTTGAAGATGTCAAATCTATATACAACAAGTATCTAAAAAATGTCGTTCCGATGCTTAAATTAACGTCAAGTGAAAGTATGATATTTAATAATGCAGTGATCTGTCACATTTGTGAAAAATCTCTCGACGGAGATAAGGTGAGAGATCACTGTCACATTACAGGAAAATTTAGAGGTGCAGCTCACTCTGTTTGTAATTTAAATTTCAAGATACCTAAATTCATCCCAATATATACCCATAATCTAAGTGGCTACGATAGTCATCTATTCATTAAAGATTTGGCTGATGACGACCTAGATATTGACGTAATACCAATTAACAAAGAAAAATATATTAGCTTCAGTAAAAACGTGATAGTCGATCAATATACAGATAAAACGGGCGCGAAGAGGAATATATCTCTTAAATTACGTTTTTTAGATTCTTTTAGATTTATGGCAGCTTCTCTAGATAAACTAGCTAATAATCTATCTCCTACGGATTTAAATAATGTTAGATCTCACGTTCCCAATGATTTGCAATTTAATTTAGTACGACGAAAAGGTGTTTTCCCTTACGAATATTTAAATACTTTTGAACGTTTGTACGAATCGACTCTACCACCAAAAGACGCCTTTTATAGTTCGTTAGCAGATGAACATATAAGCGATGCTGATTATAAACACGCGCAGACCGTATGGAACATGTTTAACTGTAAAAATTTATTAGATTATTCAAACTTATACTTAAAAACAGACGTTTTATTATTATCAGATATTTTCGAAAATTTCCGACAAATTTGTTATAAAACATACGGTTTGGATCCTGCTCAGTATTATACCAGCCCAGGTTTGTCTTGGGATGCAATGTTGAAGTATACAAAAATCGAGTTGGAACTACTTACGGATATTGATATGCATCACTTTGTAAAGAAAAATATTAGGGGAGGGTTAGCACAAGCTTCATTACGATATGCTAAAGCTAACAATAAATATTCAGGGGATTATGATGCGAGTAGTCCAACGTCATACTTAGTTTACTGGGATGCTAACAACTTGTACGGGTGGGCCATGTCATAATATCTACCATACGGAGACTTTCGTTGGTTGTCAGAAAACGATATTGAAAACTTAGATATAGCTAACATCGCGGACGATTCTGAAATAGGATACTTTTTGGAAGTAGATATCGAGTATCCATCAACACTTCATAGTAGCCATAATGACTTACCTTTTTTGCCCGAAAATATAAAACCCCCCAACTCAAAATTTAACAATAAGAAGCTTATAGCTAATTTGAATGATAAATGTAAATATGTTATACACTACCGAAACTTAAAGCAAGCTTTAAATGCGGGACTCAAAATTATTCAAATTCATCGCGTTTTAGAATTTAAACAGTCCAATTGGCTTCAAAGTTATATTAATTTAAATACCAGCCTCCGTCAGCAGTCGCGCAATGATTTTGAAAAAGATTTTTACAAGTTAATGAATAATTCCGTCTATGGTAAAACCATGGAGAATGTAGACAAGAGAGTTGATGTTAAATTGGTTACACATTGGGATGATAAAGGTAAGAGGCGGGGTGCTGGCAGTTTAATTTCAAAATTGAATTTTAAAAATATTAGCATATTTACAGAGAACTTTGTTGCAATCCAGATGGAGAAGCTTAGAGTGGTTTATAATAAACCTATCTACATAGGCTTCTCCGTGCTGGAACTTTCCAAATCACTAATGTACGATTTTTACTACGATTATTTGAAACGCGAATATGCTGAAAAGGTCTGTCTATGCTACATGGATACAGATAGTTTCATTTTAAAAATTGAGACAGATGATATATATTGTGATATGAGACTTAATATATCAAAATTTGACACTTCAAATTTTCCGAATGACAATATTTTCAACATTCCACCCCAAAACAAAGCTGTGCTGGGTTTGATGAAAGACGAAAATGCAGGTAAGGTAATGAGGGAATTTGTTGCATTGCGAGCCAAAGTATATGCCCTCGAGGTTGAGGGTAGAACTGTTAAGAAATCTAAAGGCGTTAAAAAAAATGTTGTCAGAGATAAAATTAGCTTTGACGACTATAAAAACTGTTTATTTAACAATCAATGCATATTACGACCTCAAAAGCTCTTTAAATCAAAATTACACACCATCCACACGGTAGAGCAGAATAAATTGGCCATATCACCGTTTGACGATAAAAGATATATTAATGTGGATGGTATACATACTCTTGCCTGGGGTCATCGAGATATCGATGGAGAAAATGATGACGTATTTGAAGGTAATTGATATTTTTTTATATAATTTGCTATTACTAATATTTATTTCTGATTTTATATAGAAACCTCCTAGAAACCTTACACACCAGGAACATCAATCCCCCACCTGCGTTTTATCAAGCGATATCCCCACCAACATTTTTAGTATAATAGAGTTTGAACAAAAAAATATATTAGTATTCTAGTTTTAATTATTCGAGTTGTCACTACAAGTTTCCATCTTTAAAATGAAATCTGGTGAGTAGTATATACAATAATTTTATTAATTTTCTTTTACTAATTTTCCTCATTCTACTGTTGTAGCTATCACAACCGTCGACATTATAAAAGAATCCGATTATAATCAATTCATCGATAATGCTCTGAAGATTAAGGATGCAACGATCGTTCGGGAGAGGCAGCTTGTGGGGCAATCCTCATATTTATTGAACAGAAGTGGTTCTAAATGGCTTATCATCGGACTGAGTCCGGCAGCTGGTTATGCACCTATAATACAAATACGTTCAGTGAATGCTTGCATCTTCTTCACTTTGGAAGAATGGTATGAATTTAACCAAATTGAGGGTTCGAGTTCCAACCATCAAATTGAAGTTGCTACGTATAAAGATATTCAGGTGATCCGTCTGAATAGTAGAAATCAACAGATCGTTCTATCCCAAGATACTTACAACAATATTTACAACCTGAGGGACTTAATTAATGAAAAATTAAGTACGCTCAGTAGTACTGAGTTTATTCAATTTTATAAAAGTACGTTGGAAGCTTGCTCACAAATGGAGGGTGATTCATATCAAAATATTAAATCTTTATTGTCTTGTAATGATAATTCCTTAAATACCTTGTACATGCTTGAAGTGTTACATTTACATTATAATACTCTACATTTTGATTTGGAAATGTACAAAATATAAATTTGTATAGTTGAATATTATTTTTTGTTCTTTTTCCTGCATAATAGATCCTTTTCCTCACCTGACAATTCTAGTAAAATTTAGTGGTCATAATATATCCGAAATCATACTATTGTGAAACACTACTTTTGAAACATACTGTATATTCATATTCAATACTGGGAATGCTAATTTAGGCTGGTAACCGTCAGAGGGCTCCATTTAGTTGGGTTGGTAATGATGAGAGATGTAATTTTTAGTTTGGCAAATGACCGTCAGAGGGCGCCATTTTAGTTGGGTTGGTAATGATGCAATTTTTAGTTTGGCAAATGACCGTCAGAGGACGCCATTTTAGTTGGGTTGGTAATGATGAGATGCAATTTTAGTTTGGCAAATGACCGTCAGAGGACGCCACCTTAGTTGGGTTGGTAATGATGAGATGCAATTTTAGTTTGGCAAATGACCGTCAGAGGACGCCATTTTAGTTGGGTTGGTAATGATGAGATGCAATTTTTAGTTTGGCAAATGACCGTCAGAGGACGCCATTTTAGTTGGGTTGGGTTGGTAATGATGAGAGATATAATTTTTAGTTTGGCAAATGACTGTCAGAGGGCGCCACCTTAGTTGGGTTAGTGAGCGTTAGAGGGCGCCACCTCCGCCTCCGGTGACCTTTGACCTTTGACCCCCGCCTCCGGCGACCTTTGACCCCGCCTCCGGCGACCTTTGACCCCCGCCTCCGGCGACCTTTGACCCCCGCCTCCGGCCCCCTTGACCTTTGACCCCGTGACCTTTGACCCCGTGACCTTTGACCCCTTGACCTTTGACCCTTGACCTTTGACCTTTGGCCTTTGACCCTTGACCTTTGACCTTCGACCCTTGACCTTTGACCTTTGACCTTTGACCCTTGACCCTTGACATTTAACGTTTGACCTTTGACCTTTGACCTTTGACCTTTGACCTTTGACCTTTGACCTTTGACCTTTGACCTTTGCCCTTTGACCTTTGACCTCCGCCGCCCGGCGGCGGAGATAGGACCGGCGAATCTACACTACTTACATCAATTACCAAAATAGCGGAGCAATTTCTTAAAGCAAACGTCCGCATAGTAACTTTCAACGTTTTGCACTGAAGCTGCGATACTGCAGCGGTACCCGGTGTCCCGGTATGAACTCATCTCCCCTATTATCGTACCCCTCCATTTCATGTTTGCATGCACATGTGTGCGTGTCTGTGTTATTATTTATTTTATTTATGTTATTATTTCAGTCAAACGGTATATTCATTTAAATTTCAATTTAATTTAAATTAAATACCTCTATATGATATATTTCTCTCGTTCCCTAGGTCGACTCGAGCCGACTTTACCCGAACGAGCGTTACATAGTCGAGCGTGACGGCTCAGTCTTGTTCAGTGCCCACAATCAACGCAACGCGCCCAAAGACGTTTACACTTCAAAAAAATCTAAATATAATATGTGAACGCACGTGTTACTGTGTTGCCTGACACAACTAAACAAATAAATATATTAATGAATATATAGTATATATAGTGTATGCATTTTAGTGACATAAAACACAGAATGAGTTATAATCTAAGAAACAAAGACAACTGTGATAGTGCAGGTGTAAATCTTGATGAAAAAGTTAGAATGATAGTTGAAAAAACAATACAAACATTGGTAAGTGATCTGTATACCACAATAAAACATTTAGAGACGAAAATAGACAATTTAACTGATGCTAATAAAGAACTTGTGTCCTTATTGCAACAAAAAACTGTTGGAGAATGTAAAAATTATTTAAATAATAAAGCGAGGGATCTGGATCTGTCGTTGGGTTCGACTTCTTCGGACGATACCGTTGTAGGTGTAAGAAGCATCATAAATAGTTACTCGGAAAAAGTGCGAGGAGATAAGAAAGAGGATTATGTTGAGGAAAAAAACAACATAAATATAAATATACCACAATATTCCCAAAATATTAAAGTGAATAAAAATAAGAAAGATAAAGTTATTGTGGGAATTAATTCTGATAGTTCCGGAGAAGGGGCTGATGATTTTGGAGCACCGGAGCGTCGACTTTGGCTTTACGTTGGGAGGTGCAAGGCGACAACGACGGAGGAAGCAATTAGAGATTTTCTTCGGAATAAGGCGTCCGGTCATACATTTGAAATTACAAAACTTGATACAAAGGGTGTTCACTCGGCTTTTCGAGTCGCTACCGACGTAAATCTTATGGAAACTCTGTACGATCCGACATTTTGGCCGAGGGGTGTCCTAGTGAAGAGATTCAGGTTTTTTCGCCAAACACGGAGAGAACAGGGAGAATTTTAACACCACTACATTAAATAAATTGAAAAACTGTGGTTTACCATTTGATGACAGGCCCGTTTTGAATGTGGCTCATGTGAATGTGCAATCTATTAGGAATAAACCCGATATGGTGGACAAAGATGATTTTAAGTTTGGGTTCCCACGTAACTTTGAAGATAAAGAAAATAATGTAGGTAATTTTTTTATAAATAAAAAGACTTATGATCAATTTCATGACAATAAGGGGTCCTATACACCCCAATTTAGTATTTTTAATATTAATATACAGTGTTTATCAAATAAAATCAATTTAATTGACCTTTTTCTGAAGAATCATAATTTTATGTTTCTTTTATTTTGTGAACATTGGCTAAACCGAGCCCAACTGGACCTTACTGTAATAAATAATTATAGATTAGTATCAGGATTCTGTCGTGGCGACTACGTGCATGGCGGTTCTGCTATATTTGCTCATGAAGAATTCTTCTCACGGTGCAAGCCGATCAAATCTATTGATTTATATTCAATTGAGAGGGTCTTTGAGTGTTCGGGTGTTTCCTTGGGTGGGGATCTTTGCATTGTGAACGTTTACAGGCCACCGGGTGGGGATAGGCATAATTTCGAGGTGTTCTGTGGATTGTTGTCGGAATTACTCACATTTATATTGGGGAAGTTTAAGTTTTTAATTATGTGTGGTGACTTTAATATTGACCGTTTTCAAAACAGCCTTGACTATAGAATTTTGAGTGACATTTTCGGGTCTTTTGGCCTGACGTCTTTGTTAACTGACGGCACACGCGTTTTTACGACTATTAGATACTCCAGTTCCACCGGTATTGATTATGTAGTTACTAACATGCCTCAAGCATGTCGGGCTTTTAATATTGATACTGGTTTTTCCGATCACTTTGGTCAAATTGTGGATTGCGATAGGGGTGTGGAGATTGACGAGGATGGTGACCATGAGATTGCATACCGAAGTTTCTCGCATTCGTCCATTTGTGAGTTCAAAGACTTGCTTGCGGCTGATGGCGCACCCACCGGCTTCGGCGGCGCTGACGTAGATGGGGCATTTGACGTTTTTTTGGGACACTTTCAGTGGTGCTTTAATACTGTTTTTAAAAAAAAATACAAACGATTTTCATTATCAGCCAAGAGTAGCAAAAAAAAAATACGTTTTTCTGGTGAGTTACAAGTTGAGCTATATAACCTTAGAGAACTTAATTGGCTACGCCAGAGGATGAATAACACTGAATTAACAAACAACTATAAGATTATGAAACGAAATATTAACAATAAGATCAAACATGAAAAAGAAGCGCACTATGCTGATGTAATTTATCGGTCTGACAATAAATCTAGGGCTCTCTGGCGTATTGTTAGTGATTTTAGCGGGAAGACTGGGATTAACCGCGATATTATTCTGAATTACGATGACCGTTGTGTCAAGGATTCGAAGGGGGTGGCCGACTTGTTTGGCAACTACTTTTCGTCCGTTGTCGAGTGCGATGTGAGATCTCGTTTTGGGGCTGGCAACGGCGTTGGCTGTACCACTGGTTGTATTATGCCCTGCACGATGTTTTGTGGTCCTGTCGTTGCTGGAGACATTATAGATATTATAAAGCGTTTACCCAATAAAAGAAGTACAGGTCTTGACGACATTCCAGTTAGCGTTATAAAGGCCTGTGCGATGGAGGTAGCAGAAGATCTCTCCCGCCTGGTTAATCTATCGATTACTTTGGGCAAATTCCCTACAGCATTGAAATCGTCTGCTGTAATTCCTATACATAAAAGAAATGACCGCTCCAATATTGAGAACTACAGACCTATCGCGCTAACTAGTGTCTTCTCTAAAATTATTGAAAAAATTATTGCTGATAGAATATTTAATTTTTTAAACAAGCATAATCTCATTACCCCCTGTCAGCACGGTTTTCGGAGTGGTTTCTCTACTGAGACTGGTGTTGTGGAATGTACGCAGCATATTCTTGATGAAATGGATATAGGACGATACACCGTGTTGATCTTGTTTGATCTGTCTAGAGCCTTTGATTCCGTTAATTGTCATTTTGTTAGTAGTAAGATCTATAACCTCGGAATTCGTGGGGAACTGAACGAATGGATTGTCTCATTTTTAAAGGACAGAAAAATTGTAGTTAGACTTGGTGACGTCAGATCGGAGGAATATGATATGGACGTTGGAGTTCCACAGGGCAGTGTCCTGGGTCCATTGATATTTTTATTATTTATAAATGACCTACCTAGTTACATAAACTATGGCAAAATATTTCTGTATGCTGACGATACAGCAATAGTGGTTTCCCACTCGGATCTAGAACAGCTCAACAATAATATCAATATAGTTCTACAAAGTTTTGAGGACTGGTGTTGTGCCAACAAATTAGTAATCAACCATGATAAGACGGTTATTATTGAATTTTTCAACAGACATAGAACACGATCAGGATTAGACATAACATTTAATAATCAAACTATTGAGATCTCTAGAAATTGTAAATTCTTAGGTACAATTCTTGATGAAAATATGTCATGGGAAAACCAGGTTGATTACGTGTGCGGTAGACTGCAGAGGGCATATTATGTTTTGCACACTTTGAAAAACATCTTGAATGCCGAGTCCCTTCTCAGCGTTTATTATGCTTATGCCTACTCTATAATTTCCTATAATATTATTGTCTGGGGCCAAGCGAGGGATATACAAAGGGTGTTTCTTCTGCAAAAGCGTATCATCAGACTTGTTTTTGATTTGCCCTACCATGAGTCTTGTAGGGGCACCTTCCGCTCAAAGAGAATATTTACTGTTACCTCTGTCTATGCTTATAAATTACTAACATATATTTTTAATAACAAACATAGATTTTCAGTAATAAGTGAGAAGCATAATTACAGGACTCGTAATAGAAATAACTTAGTTGTGGACAGATCGTATCACTTATTTCATCAAAAGTCCCCATTCATAACTGGCTTTACAATTTTTAATAAGTTGCCAATGCACATGCGGGACTCGGGTCTGGCAAACTTTAAGAAACTGTTGAGAGAATTTCTAATTAACCACAGTTTCTATAGTATGGCAGAGCTCCATGCACGGTTGCCATAGTCGTATTGTACATTTAGTATATTTATGTATTGTGGTTTATATCTATGTATGTATATCTATGTTTTTGCTATTTGTACTCTGTATTGACGAAGTCTATATCCAGTGGATCTTGAGACTAATAAAGTATTATTATTATTATTATTATTATTATTATAGAACAGTAAAATTGTGACGGTTATTTTTGTTAAATTTCGTTATTTGATTTTGTGTGTCCGTGACTGTATTTTCGCATTTAAATACCCATCAGTTGTCTCATTCAGAATATGAAAACGCATGGTAGCATCTACCAAAACGTTTACTAATTCGTACAAAACTCGATATACTGTTTGTGCTGCTTTGCTTCATGAGGGCGGAACTTATTGAGAGCGGATGCTATTTTTTGTAGCATAAAATAAAAGTTCCTCTAAATACAAACATGTATAAAATTGGCGGGGATGGATACCGAAGTCGTTATATTTTATATTAAACAAATTATTAACAGTAATAGACATAGAAGATTTTATAATCAAATAACGAAAGATACGATTTAGCATATTTCCTAAGCAAAAATAATAGCTAATATACGTTCATGTCCTGGGCTATGCTATGAATACTTCGTTACTATAACAATCAACATTTACATTTCAACGAATACTTTGGAATATCACAGAATGCTGGGAGCGCTGATGAAGTGGCTTGTGCTATCCATACGCATAGCACAGTGGGAAAAAATTCCAGATTTCTGGCCAAAACCCAAATGGTTGAAAAATATTTACATCAAATTATGGATATCCCAGAGGTCGCTGTTGACAAATAAAATATTATAACTTTAAAATTCAAAATAGCGGGGCAAAAATTGTGGAATTTTTCGGAAAAAATTTTACTTAAGGTTGTAAATAAGTGATTCATGGTTTCTGGAGTCGCTGATGACGAAAAAATATTTATATTTCGAAACAAAAAATGGAATACTAAACAAATTGGACTTTTTTAAATTACATTTTTAGCTTAAGCTTTACAAACTATACATTACATTAGGTATCGCTCTCACTACTATTGGTGCAAGCCATGTCAAAAACGTCATTCTCTTCTTCAGTATACCTTGAATCGTCTTCTATATTAAGAGTACGAAAGTATTTAAAGCTTGATTTTAAATAATTTTTGTTAAAAAAAAAATTAAAGTTCGGACCGAAAGTAGGACGTTTATACTCTTACATAATAGCAGTTCTTTTTTTGTAAATATCACGCAAATTATGCACTATGTATAGATTTATTACAAGTGCAAAAGCATTTAGAGCTAATTTGGGTCAAGTTTTGTATAAAACTAGTTTCATATGTGGAGAGAAAGTAATACCTATACTCTTATCAAATACTAGTTTTTTGCAAAAACCTCGCAAGTTGTGCATTCTACTAAGAGCATAACAGTGTTATTTAGAGCTAGATTTGGAATAATTTTTGTATAAATAAAATGTCAAAACCCTGAGCGGAGGAAGACTTTTACTCCCAGCTTTATTAAGAAGATAAAAGTATTTAAAACTCAATTTAAGAACAACTTTTGTATGACAATTTAAAAGCGCATACATAGAAGAAAGTCGTACGGTACCCATACCTAATTTTTGACTGAAATAAACTACTTTCTGTCTACCGATTTCAACGAAAATCTAATAGATCTTGCAAGGGAAATTATATGCCTAAATATGTTCTTATCTTATCACTTCATTTATTTCATAGTAGCCAAGGTTTTTTGGGTGGAAATTTGAACTTTCGTAAAGTTATATTTTTGAAAATGTATCTTTATAGTTTTACACAGTGTTTGTATAAAGCAATAATTACTTGAACAGACTTCTGAAGAAATCGCACTTACTAAATATTATACGATGAGAAGAAAGCAATGCTATACGAATTCAATTTAAAGGTTATTCTAAATTGTTTTATTTTGTTGAATGAATGAATGGCAAGGTTTCAATTTTATTGTAAGCGAAATAACTGGAATTACGATTTGTTTTGCTTAAAGGTAAATAAGTCTATATTAACTCAACTCGCGTTAGTCGACATTGCAGTTCAGCTATCAATTATAATGCATAAGCTTTCTTCATTATTCATTATTGTTAACACATTTTTCGGTTTACTCGGTGTAGTTAGGACACAGTTGTCATTTCACGGTCAATGGGTGGTAGTTTTCTCAGAAAGTGAATTTCAAAATGCAACGTGACAGCTGGAAATACATTTAAATTGAATTAAGCTTTATGAATTCATTGTAATTTTCTATGAATTTAAACTATTGTATACTTAAAAGAGGATGAACGACTTTCAAAAATATTTGTTTTTTTTCTTTTGCATCCGCCGCTTCAGTAGATTTGTGTATAAAAATAATATATTGTTAATATGAAATTAAATTGTTGATCCTAATTATATCAGATATTAGTGAAGTAGATAATATACATCAAAGGGAAAATATATTTACAATTTCTATTGTTAATTCTGCTGTGTACTAGCAAAGACCTATAATAGACAACACTAATTCTTTTTATTTCAATCTAGTTACCAGTGATGAAATAACTAAAATTGTGACAAATGTAAATCATACTATGGATGTCCATAATGTTAGAGTTACATTCTGTGTATGTAGACATATTATATATATACAGACACCGAATCGTGTCTATATGTGGAAGATACTTGCTTTTAGTAAGCGCGAAAGAGTTAGAAGAGCTGGAAGCAAAATCTGCTGCTGTCATCCAAAAATGCAGAAAGCTGATTTACGGCAAATCAGCGAAGAATGAATCCAACCAAGGTAAAAAATTTTCAGCGAAAACATCAGAAGAACCTGGAAAAGTCAAATATTTGGATTTGATAATGGATTTCAATCTAAAATTGGGTTGCAATGTCGAAAAGACGGATTATTGACCCAATTTTTTTCATGATACAATTAATGCAATAAGATACCGAGAACAAATATTGGACACCTTCATTAACAGCCTTCACGAAGATGAATTAAACCTGGTGTACTTCCAACAAGCTGGGGCAACTGCACATACTGCGCAACAAACTATTAATTACTTGCAAGGATACTATGGTGACCGATTGATTAGTCGATATCGATGGTCAGCCATTTCTTCTGATTTAACCCCACTGGACTTTTTCTCTTTGGCCATCTAAAAAATAAAGTGTTTCAGAACAGACTGCATAATCTCGATGAACTTCAAGAGGCAATTACAATAGAATTGCAAAATATTACACCGGAAACACTCCACAATGTGTTCAATATCATAAGAAGACGTTGCATTGAGAATAACGGTGGACATTTCGAACAACTTTTATAAACTGTATTCATTTTGTGACATAATTATGGGATTATGTTTTACAGTAATAAAGTTGTAACGTATTTAGTATTGTTTATGATAAAAAATAAAGTGCAATTACTACATTTCTCCAAAATTATTTCATGTAATTCAACTTAAATCTAACTCATATTCAATGACATTTATCACAGGAAAATTTTAAATAGTAAACCTAACCACAAAAATAAATAAAAAAGGCTTGCCAATTACACTGTTTTCCCATATTAAAATAAGTATGGCCAACTCAGGACAGTTCAAAATGATCACGCAGTATATATATTGGAAAAAAACTTGGCAGTAGTGGCATTAATTATATGATGAGCAAAAGTAATAACAGTATGACAATTGGCTGTCATTTAAAAATAAATTGACAAAAATAGAATGTAAAATCAAATATATATGAGTGAAACAAATAAGCATAGGACAGCCGGTATTTCTTATGCAGTCCCACCAAATGGTTTAGGTCTACCATAAACATGTGCATTCAATGCAAATACATAAATAATAACGACGCAACTATGTAATTAAAAATTACAAGTAGAGCTGTTGATATTATGACAAATATTGAATTTAAAATCAACATTCAATGTATAAATGAAAAATGTAAACAAATAATCTTAGAAGAGCCGGTATTACTTATGCAGTCCCACCAAAAGGTTTAGGTCTACCATAAACATGCATTTAGTGCAAATACATAAATAATAACGAGGCAACTATGTATGTGTTAAGATGTGTTTGTAGCTACAGATATATATGTTTCTACCTTGTTTGCTTTCGTCAGTTCAACATAACGAAGGAGGTGTATGTTAAAGCACTAATATGTGTTGATTAAAAAATATGTTACCTTAAAATTTAAATCGAAAATGTTCAAGTGTAAAGCAATAGTGGTTAACAGTGCACGTACTTAATATTGTGTAATGCTTAATCACAGCCAGGCAGTTAATAAAATATATCAAAATTATTTGCCAAATATACAAATGTATTGAGAAAATGTACTAGCTTCTTGGCAATAGTGACAATAATATTATGATGAGCAAATAATAATAATGCCGGCTGTCCTATTTATATTTTTATTTATACATGTTTGATTTTACATTCTATTTTTGTCAATGTATTTTTAAATGACAGCCAATTGTCATACTGTTATTAATTGCGCATCACATTATTGTTGCCACTACTGCCAAGAAGCTAGTACATGTTTTCAATAAATTTGTATATTTGGCAAAGAATTTTGATATATATATATTATATGGATTCCGGTGCTGGTTTCTAGACGACGCGACGTTTCGACAAAATCAAACTAGAAATTAATAATCTGAAAATGTATAAAATAAAAATGAAATTGAAACTACTAAGTGTGAGTAGCTACTAATAAAATGCTAATCATGTATTCATTATTCATATTATAAATGCCTTATGTTGTTCCAGCCAATAATTAATAAAATACAACCCTTATTGATTGTATTTATTTTTCCTATTACTCCTATTATAAATATGCACCGACTAGCCCAGATATCTATTCATAAGAAATACATTAGATTTCTAAAAAATGTATAACTGGTAGTATACCCATCAGTAATCTAAACTCTTTCAGTTCATAGTATTTTAATACTAGTAGTTTTTATATTTTACAGTTGGTTTAACTACGCTTATGATAAAACTTCAATCCATTCTTTAAGAACTCATCTCATATCGTGTCAGTGGTCCGCTTTGAATTAAATTACTGTATAAACTAAGTAATTAACCTTTCTTTATTATATTGTAGAACTGGTAAGTAACATTTATTTGCATATATCAAATAAAATTAAATATGTTTTTCTATTTACTGTTACAGATTAGGTATAAATCTCTTGTCAAGCCAATGTTTATATTTGATGAATACTTTAGAGCAATAAAACTACAAGCGATATAAATATTCACAAGTTTAATAAATGTCGTGAATAAAAAATTATAGAAGTTGAATTTAAAGGAACATCAACAAATATTTTATTTACAAACAAGACTGTAAACCTATCCAAATGACGTTTTTAATGCACTTTGAAGTTGTGGAATAATAATAACAATCCTTTTATTTTAATGTACTTTATAAGGTAAATATTTCTTTATATATTAAAAATTTAGAACCACTTTTTCTAATGAATATTTTAAGACACCCATAATTGTTCTTTTCAAATAAATTACAAGAGAAACGTACGAATAAATAATTAATTGAGGTTATACGAGTTTCAATTTATCTAACTAGAAAAGATTTAAATTCCAATTGATAATACTTTTAGATTTGCATAGTTAATAACATTCTAATTTTATTTTAAACAACAGTATTACTCTATTACTGAATTATATAAATATTTTCCAAAATATACGTAATCTTTATACGACCTGAATACACTATGTCGATAATATATGCTTCTAGTTTCAACTGGTTAACAGTATCTTCGTAAGATGTTATCCTTATGTTCTAGATGATCATTGTAGTCTGAATAACCTTCTTCAATGTTGTTTTGGGCCTATTGTCACTGAAAACTGGTTCTGCAATGTGAATATACCTCGATACTTCAGGATTTTGACAATATCTCTCTTCGACGATGAAAAAATTGTGCAACTCCAACCATGGACTTCAAAATCTCTACGGTCAATGCTACGCCTTGCTCTTCTGAACCTCTACGATTGACTGCTTGAAGAAATTAGTTCTCAGAACTGCTATTATTATTTATCTTCAAAGAAATGTTTCTCGGGACTGCTTCAAGAAATTGGTTCTCGGAACTGCTACCATTAATTAACTCCAAAGAAATGGCTCTCGGGACTGCTTTTAAGGTGAGTAATTTTAAATTATATACTTTAAATTAACTTCTCCTTTCCTAAAATTTTTATATCACTTTGAATTATTTTTCTCGATGAACTTTGTATCAAGAAATTAAATTTGAACACTTTTACTTTATTCTATTCTGTTCTATTAATAGATTTTTGAGTTTTAATATTATATTTCGCTAAAACGCGTCCGTTTTTCTTCAAAATTATTTCGCATCTCCTGTTTTTATTATTCATCCCCTAGACAACCCTCTACTTTTTCAAATCCACCAATCAATTTCTTCTGCAAATACCTTCTAAACAACATAGAATTTAAATCTTTTTATATGTTTTGAATATCTTCTAATATTAATAACTTTACTAATTTAATTCTTCTCAGCTTTTAAATAGCATCTTATGTACTTTAAACATTTTATAAGCTGGTTCCTATCAATTTACTAACCGGTTGTCAAATTGACATTTTAAATGTCACATCCGGTGATATGAATTTTGAAATGTGATTTTATTCCAATTTAGCTATTCATTATTCAATATTAATTTTTTTAATTACCTTTAACATCATTAACGTCAATTGAATATGTTCTTACACAAATAATAACTTATCCTACAATATACTAACAACATTTTAAATCTCTTCTCTCTAGATTTTGGTAACTACAATGAAAAATGAAACTACTCAATCCCTCAACATACAGGATGACTACAACCTCAAGAAATACTACTCAGATACAGAACATTGTTGTCTTTATCACGTAATTATAAACAAGGTTCAAATAAAATTATTCCAAAACATCATTATCATTAATTTCAATAATTAAGTTAATTTTGATGACCAAGTTCATAAATTTAATATTGTTACAGTCTATATTTGTATTGTAACATTTGCCCCTTTTTAATAAATGTAAATTTTTAACTTCTAAAATAAAATTTATATTTATTAAACAATCATTAAAACATAATATAACATAAATTATTACTCTAGCATCATCATATATAATTAATTGTTTGCCATAACTATATGCAATTATTCTATTTTAAAAACTCTAAGTTTTATTCAAGTTAATAATTTTTTTTTTTATAATAACAATTACAACCCATAACTTAACAACCTTATTTTTTTTTAATGTACTTTCAAAACTTATATACATTTAAATAATCAACCCAATATTTCTGTAAATTTAATATTCTAATCCATATTCCTATTTATAATACTTTATGTGTGTGCTTTGTACCAGTTACACTCATTCATCTCTATTGTTTATATCTTGATAATAATCCTGTAACATAGACACATGATATCTACCTCTAATATAATTTGTATTTGGTTCTATTAACTCATAAGTATTTTCTCCTAACTTTAGATTAACTTTATATGGTCCAATGTATGGCCTTAACAACTTCCCCATAATATTTTTCTTTCGATCAGTAACCCTCAAATTCTTTACAATAACTAAATCTCCTATTTCGTAACTTTTAAACTTCTTCTGTTTCTCCATTTGTTTTTGTTCCCATATCATTTTTTTACGTTTTGATCTTTCTCTCACCAATTCATACCTTTCACTTAAATCGATTGTTTCTTGATTATCCCATGGTCTTTCTGGCATTTCTCCCAAAAATACCGTTACTGGACATAAATCATGTACTGAACTATGCGTATGATTCATTACCTTCTCAATTTGACCAAGATATCTCGCCCATCTATTATGTTTATCTGTTAACAATATTCTTAAATATTTTAAAGTTTCCCTAACATATCTTTCTGTTGGATTTCCTTGAGGATGTCTATACGAGGAAAAATAAGCTTTAATATCTTGATTATACAAATATTCCTTATATCTGTCATTATTAAAATAAGTAGCATGATCTGATAATATAGCTAATGGCTTCCCATACATAAAAAAATACTCCTGTAACGATTGTAATACAGTTTCAGTATCGCATTTGCTTGTTGGTATCAATTTTACAAATTTAGAAAAAATATCACAAATAATTAGTACATGTCGATATCCTTTTGTACTTGGCAACATATTAGATAAAAAATCGATAGATACCAATTCTAACTTGTCATTTACCATTATGCTTTTACTTATATTTTGATGTGTAATGTTTTTATCTTTCGCCAATTCACATAATCGACACTTCTTAATTTCACTTTTTATTATCCTTTCATCATTTTTACAATAAAAAGCTTCCCTAAATATCAACCAGCATTTTCGTGCCCCAATATGCAAATACTTTTCATGTATATAATTAGTTATTTCTCTAGTATGTTCTTCATTTGTTACAAAAACTTCAGTTTTACCAATTTTCTTTATAATTATTTCCTCTTTTATAGTCATTTCCTTAAAATCTCCTACTTCTTCCAATATTTTTCTTATATCATCAAACATAGGTAACTTCTGTATGTTTTTAAGATATTCCAAAGATAAAATCCCCGATTGATTCAAAATTACCAAATTCACTTCCAAACTAGTTCTTTTATTAGTTCCATCTTTTCTACTTAGTACATCTGCTGTTATCATTTCTTTACCAGGCCTATATCTTACTTCCATATCATATTGCTGTATAATCAAAGTCCATCTATAAATTCTATTATTATTTAATCGTGTATTCATAATGTTCACTAATGCCTTATGATCTGTCTCTAAGATAAACCTCTTAGCAATTAAATAGTATCTTAATTTAGTAATTGAAAAAATAATTGCCAGCATTTCGAGTTCTGAGGTGGAATATCGACTTTCACAAGGTTTAAGCGTTCTAAAAATAAAATATATAGGTACTTCTTGATTATCTTTGATTTGTATCAATTCTGCGGCAATAGTATGATTTGAAGCATCTGTACGTACAACAAATGGTAAAGTGAAATCTGGATGTTCTAAATGTAGGTTTTCCACAAAATTCTCTTTCAACTTCACAAAACATTCTTCACATTCCTTATTCCAATTCCATTTGTTTCCTTTCTTAAGTAACTGTAATAAAGGTAACGTTTTTTCACTGAAATTATGCACAAATTTCCTGTAATAATTCAGCATACCAAGAAAACCTCGTAATGATTTTAATTTTGTAGGACGTGGAAAATTTTTAATTTCATCCAGTCTTTGTGGATCCAATTGTATACATTTTTCAGTCACAACATATCCTAAATAATTTACCTGATTCTTAAAAAATTGACATTTCTTTAAGTTCAATTTCATTCCTTCTTCTCTTAACGTAGTAATTATAATATCTAAATGTTTGATATGATCCTCATAACTATTGGAAAAAATTATTATATCATCGAGATAATGTAATGCAAACTCTTCATACTTATCAAGTATTTTATGTAAAAATCTGATTAAAGCTGCAGGGGAAGTCTTCACTCCGAACGGAGCCACGCGGAACGAAAATACACAACCATTCACACTGAATCCACAATATTTCCTAGATTCTTCATCTAAATTAATTAGCCAAAATGCATTTTTAAGATCCAACTTACTATAAACACTTTTATTACCACATTTTGTCAATAATACATCTATGTTTTGAGGTGTTTCGTGCTCAGACCGTAATCTTAGGTTTAATGAGCGAGCGTCAAGGCAGATTCGTAAAGATGCGTCTTTCTTCTTCACTATAACTATAGGATTAATAAAATAACTATTAGACCTTTCTATAATACAAGAATCTTCTAAACGTTTCAACTCCTTATTTACTTGTTCTTGATAGTAGTACGGTATAGGATAATTTTTACAAGTCAATGGTGAATCATCAGTAACCACTAGTTTATGTTCATAATTTCTTGCGAAAACAATTTCTTCATTAATTAACGATATATTCCTATATAAAATCTCTATTAACTTATGCTCCAAAACTTTATCCTTTATGTCCTGTAATTTAATTTTCCTTTCAATATCTTCATAATTATTTATCGTATCATTTCTGCATTCCTCTTCCATCTCTTCATCATAATTCTCATTCCATTCTTCATTATTAATATTATCATGTACATTATCATTTTCAATTATTAAATTATTCATTTCTATACTTAATATATTCTTCTTATAATCATTATAAACATTTTTCTCTTCTTCACTTAATTCTTTTACTATTTTGCATATATTCTCTTTTATATAAATATTACCTTCTTCAAAATTCATAACCATTCCTAACTTTCTAATATTATCTATACCAATTATACAATCATAAAATAAATTTTCCAGGACATAAAATTGCATAAAATAACTTTCTTTACTTATAATCACTTCTGTATAAAAGCATTGTTTTATTGTTCCCATCTTCTTTCTATTCGCTGTAATAATATCAGTTCCTTTTATCTTAATCACACTATTTAAATACCCTTTGACTTGTTTAACTTTACTCTCTTGTATTAATGTAATCTCTGAACCACTATCTATTAAACATGTAAAAACAATATTCTCAATTTCTATCTTAATAAATGGCAAACCAAAATCTTGTACTATAGATACCTCTTCATTATTTTTAAATATACTCTCAGGTCTTTGATAAAATTTAATTGTTTGTAAAGTAATAAAATTGGGTTGATTATTTACCTCTTCTTCTAACAATGAGATGTGCTCGGTTTTGAATTCTGATATGAATCTTCCTTCAAAATCGACGTTTTTTTTAATTCAACATTATCATTTTTCGCATTATTTTCTTCATTTTCTACCCACCTGATATTATGTATCGGTCTTTGTCTACTTTCGCCTTGATTATCCTTAGATTTATTTCCATAATATTGTCTATTTTGGGAATAATAATTTGTACCAGAAAATGGTGTATACCCTTTATCATTATTATAATTTCTAGGATCTGACTGATAAATATTACCACTCCTATTACCATAATTATTAAACCCTCCTCGTACTGGAGTATTCTGATTATATATGTTTGGCGAAGACCTATTATAATTTGGACTCCTATAATTTCCATTATAGACATTTTGATCTCGTTGATTTCCACTTTTCAAATCCGTATTATGAAAATAATTTGACCTACCATTGTTATTTATTCGTTGATTACCATTATTGACATTGTTTCTAGGTAAAGATGAATAATTATTTGCATTAACGTCATTAAAATCATCTAATCTTCGTAAGATTTCAATTAAAGAATCCATATCATTTACCTTTTGGCAAATTATGGCTTGTGTATCTGTATAAATAAAGTGATTTAACAGTTGACTAGCAATCATGTATTCATTAAGATCACTAACATACTTGCACTGATTATACATCCTTGAAGCATACGCCTCTCTTGTTAAATTTCCATGTCTATATTTTGCGGTTAATAATCTAATTTTAGCTTTATTTTGATGCGATTCATTCCAGAAATTTTTCTTGAACATATCTTCAAATTGATTTATATCTTGACAGTTATCCTCTATTCTCTGAAACCATTCCAACGCACTATTATTCAACGTAGATCTTATTACCTCCATTTGATGCTTTAAAGATGGAATATCTTCTAAATACTTCATAATATTCCTTAAATACGTCATCGGATGTATCCCTGTTTTATCTGCCCCAAATTGAGCTATGTTCTCCACTTTAGTATAATTGGAACATTGATGTGCTACTGTAGAACTTGATCCTATGTTTTTCATGTTAACCGACATCTTTTTGATTTCTTCTTCTAATAATTTTCTTTTAACTTCCTGTTGCTGTAAATTCTCTTGTAACATTTTAACCTCTTCTGTCTTATGTTGATTTAAATTTGCAACTTCATTAATAAAGGTATTTTCATAAGTTCCCAATTTCTTTTCTAATTCCTTTTCACAATTAACAAGTAACTCTTCCTTCCTTTTCTTACAAACCTCTTCATTCCTGGTTATCGCCTCTAGTAACATTTTTCTTGCATTTTCACATTTGTTCTTATCTGTTTTCAACACCTCATATACAATATCTACTTTTGTGTTTACTATCTTAGTAACTTCTTTATTTATGTCAGCTTTAACTAGTACCATTTGTTCTTCTGTTCGTTTAAATATATCTGAAACTAATCTATTTTCCATTTCTTTAAACTCATTTTTTAACTGATTCATTTTCTCTACATTCCTTTCCTCTAAATCATCCATATTTTTCTTAATAACTTTCTCTAAATTTTTTATATTAGCATCCTGTTTTTCTTGTAAATTTTTCATATTCAAATCCTGTTTTTCTTGTGAAGTCTTACTATTTTCTTCTAAATCTTTCTTCATTATTCTTATTTCCTCTTGTGAATTTTTCATATCTTCTCTCATTTTTAACAACAAATCCATCACCGGATTTTGTTCACTCTGATAAGTTTCATCTCCACTCTCTGAACCTTCCTCATCCCCTTTATCCCCTTTCTTGCTACGTGTCTGCATCATTATAAAAGTCTCTTAATAATACCCCTAATAACACTCTGTATTTAAATAAAAACTTACACACTTTCTATAATGTTTTGTATTATATCACTTATTTATTATTAACCATTCTTTAATAATGTAAGCAACATAAATGTATAAACCTGTACCAAAATAAAGAAATCACACTGTATAGTTATTATTATTTGTATGATTACCCTCTACTATCCCAACAATTATGTTAAAAGTTGTCAATCACCTAAAGAAAATAATACCTTTATACTTTTTTTTTAAAATAATTACCCTTCGTTTTTTTAAGTATTAATAAATATAATATTGGTGATAGATGTGCTATCTCCAATATCGCCCCAAGTTGCTATGCGCCAATAATTAATAAAATGCTAATCATGTATTCATTATTCATATTATAAATGCCTTATGTTGTTCCAGCCAATAATTAATAAAATACAACCCTTATTGATTGTATTTATTTTTCCTATTACTCCTATTATAAATATGCACCGACTAGCCCAGATATCTATTCATAAGAAATACATTAGATTTCTAAAAAATGTATAACTGGTAGTATACCCATCAGTAATCTAAACTCTTTCAGTTCATAGTATTTTAATACTAGTAGTTTTTATATTTTACAGTTGGTTTAACTACGCTTATGATAAAACTTCAATCCATTCTTTAAGAACTCATCTCATATCGTGTCAGTGGTCCGCTTTGAATTAAATTACTGTATAAACTAAGTAATTAACCTTTCTTTATTATATTGTAGAACTGGTAAGTAACATTTATTTGCATATATCAAATAAAATTAAATATGTTTTTCTATTTACTGTTACAGATTAGGTATAAATCTCTTGTCAAGCCAATGTTTATATTTGATGAATACTTTAGAGCAATAAAACTACAAGCGATATAAATATTCACAAGTTTAATAAATGTCGTGAATAAAAAATTATAGAAGTTGAATTTAAAGGAACATCAACAAATATTTTATTTACAAACAAGACTGTAAACCTATCCAAATGACGTTTTTAATGCACTTTGAAGTTGTGGAATAATAATAACAATCCTTTTATTTTAATGTACTTTATAAGGTAAATATTTCTTTATATATTAAAAATTTAGAACCACTTTTTCTAATGAATATTTTAAGACACCCATAATTGTTCTTTTCAAATAAATTACAAGAGAAACGTACGAATAAATAATTAATTGAGGTTATACGAGTTTCAATTTATCTAACTAGAAAAGATTTAAATTCCAATTGATAATACTTTTAGATTTGCATAGTTAATAACATTCTAATTTTATTTTAAACAACAGTATTACTCTATTACTGAATTATATAAATATTTTCCAAAATATACGTAATCTTTATACGACCTGAATACACTATGTCGATAATATATGCTTCTAGTTTCAACTGGTTAACAGTATCTTCGTAAGATGTTATCCTTATGTTCTAGATGATCATTGTAGTCTGAATAACCTTCTTCAATGTTGTTTTGGGCCTATTGTCACTGAAAACTGGTTCTGCAATGTGAATATACCTCGATACTTCAGGATTTTGACAATATCTCTCTTCGACGATGAAAAAATTGTGCAACTCCAACCATGGACTTCAAAATCTCTACGGTCAATGCTACGCCTTGCTCTTCTGAACCTCTACGATTGACTGCTTGAAGAAATTAGTTCTCAGAACTGCTATTATTATTTATCTTCAAAGAAATGTTTCTCGGGACTGCTTCAAGAAATTGGTTCTCGGAACTGCTACCATTAATTAACTCCAAAGAAATGGCTCTCGGGACTGCTTTTAAGGTGAGTAATTTTAAATTATATACTTTAAATTAACTTCTCCTTTCCTAAAATTTTTATATCACTTTGAATTATTTTTCTCGATGAACTTTGTATCAAGAAATTAAATTTGAACACTTTTACTTTATTCTATTCTGTTCTATTAATAGATTTTTGAGTTTTAATATTATATTTCGCTAAAACGCGTCCGTTTTTCTTCAAAATTATTTCGCATCTCCTGTTTTTATTATTCATCCCCTAGACAACCCTCTACTTTTTCAAATCCACCAATCAATTTCTTCTGCAAATACCTTCTAAACAACATAGAATTTAAATCTTTTTATATGTTTTGAATATCTTCTAATATTAATAACTTTACTAATTTAATTCTTCTCAGCTTTTAAATAGCATCTTATGTACTTTAAACATTTTATAAGCTGGTTCCTATCAATTTACTAACCGGTTGTCAAATTGACATTTTAAATGTCACATCCGGTGATATGAATTTTGAAATGTGATTTTATTCCAATTTAGCTATTCATTATTCAATATTAATTTTTTTAATTACCTTTAACATCATTAACGTCAATTGAATATGTTCTTACACAAATAATAACTTATCCTACAATATACTAACAACATTTTAAATCTCTTCTCTCTAGATTTTGGTAACTACAATGAAAAATGAAACTACTCAATCCCTCAACATACAGGATGACTACAACCTCAAGAAATACTACTCAGATACAGAACATTGTTGTCTTTATCACGTAATTATAAACAAGGTTCAAATAAAATTATTCCAAAACATCATTATCATTAATTTCAATAATTAAGTTAATTTTGATGACCAAGTTCATAAATTTAATATTGTTACAGTCTATATTTGTATTGTAACACTACAATAGACATATGTTTCAAACTCTCAGTTATCTTCAGTATAGCTCGGCCCAAGTCCGTGTTGAAGTAATAATATGTGTAATATAAATCTTAAACTTAAAAATCCCAAATTTCAAAAACCTAATCATGTCCAATATCAGAAAAGTTACTGACGCATATTTTAGAAATCTCCTATTAAATTTTACCACAAAATATGTTATTATGCAATCTAAATATAAACAACTTATACATAACCTAAGAAAATAATACTTTCATTTTATGCATATCTCATCTCTTGCTCACGCACAATCCATTACCATCATCGAAATCGAGCACGGATCTTTATTAAGAGCCGGCGAATTAAATATTCTCCCGTTCAAAATATCCGCTAACACGCGAAATATTGGCATCGCGAATTCTCACATTCGGGATCGGTGCGAACTCGAAGACTTCTTCACCAATACATACATATACCGGTTAAACCAACCGCGTGGTTCCTTCATATGAGTGCGCACGCGTGCATCACCACGCTGTTTTGATTCTTACACGAGCACCTCGAGCACACGCTGATTGCCAGCGACATACATAAGACGTATTGTTGATAATCAATCAACCTCCTACGCGCACTGCATTTGCGTTTGCCGCGGATCGTCGAAAACGCATGATTTTTTACTGTATCGTGAAGCACCCGCGATTCACAGTTGCGGTCGTCGATTGGATACGTGCCAAGTTCGATCGGACAATCGTGTCATTTAAACTCGCATCGTCATATCCAGTCTGTCAAGTGTCTCTGTTGAAATTTTCTAATTTACTCGACGAAGTGTAATGAAATAATTAAGTGTTTTTGGTGGACAAGATATCTTCAGAGAGGAAAATCAATTAATAATGATTGATACGTATACCGGCATAGGAATTATTTTTGTTGTCATTGACTCGAGCACAAGTAAAATTATTTGAACTCTGTACACTTGATTAATTGTGCATGTTAGAAATGCGTATTTAAAAGGAAACTTTCTGAGAAATTTTATAACATAGATTAAAGAAAAAACTAAGCATATTTACTGTCATTAACGGAAAAAGTTAGACGTGTCTCATAGACACTAATCCTTATACATTCAGTAATAAAATACTTTTTATGTATTTTTTGTACTAAAGACGGAGAAATTATCCCAAATTCTGTATAGGTTGTACCACCCACGAAGAGTATTCAATTTTGTGTTATTATAACGTGACATTTAATGTTAGATTAAGTGAATTATGGAATCGTAAATATGTTCGAAAAGATGTTAGAGGTGAACAAGTAATATTCTGAAATTAATATTGAAGGAGATATTCTTCGTGGAAGATGTGTTCTGAAGCTGTTCTAGTTTAAAGTTGCACTTACGAAATATTGTGTAAACAATAAGATTAAATCAGTTAATTTAGTTAATGGAGTGCTTAAAGGTCAGTTATAGTATATTACATCGTTGTGAACGGTGGAGATAAATTTCAGTGTCCCCCCTTTAGTGATGTGCAATTGTGATATGGATATTTTTGTTTTAAAAAGAAGAAAAAGTAGTATAAATTTCGATAGTATGAGGTGAAGTAAAGATCGAAAGAGACGATGCGTCCAGCATGCTGTTGCCTGATGAGACGTATGAGCAGAGTGCTGTTGCAGCCGGTCATCTATTGGCGGTACTGCGGGTGTATGACGATTTCCTGGCTAGATACCGTATACGGCCGGAGTTTTTCTGCAGGTAGGTCCATGTTTAACGTGACTGCTGTCCCGTCGAAATTGTGTGTGCTACCTTATGCTCGCTTAAAAGGATAAATGGGCAGACGATTTCCGAATATACGAAATCGAATTAATGTCTTTTGTTTCTTCTTGACGATTTTCGTGTTACGTGAATAGATTGCATTTTTGCTATACGTCTGTGTCTCAGATCTGAAGGAAATATCCTGTATTTTACTTTTATATTAATTTATGACAAATCTGAAACACGTGTCTATAGTTATAACTTTGAGATTCTCCCGGATAATTCTTTCTTTGACGTTTTTGTAATATATGGGTTCCGCCGATTTTGAAGTGTCCCTTATAGACGAGCTTTCATTGAAAACGAAATTGAATCAGAACATTATTCACCTGAACATACAGAAAAGGGAATACGTAATAAAATATGTACTTACCGAGAGGAATTGGCAGATTACATTCTTCAATTTCTACGTTTTGTTATTAAACATTAAACAATTTTTAAAGTGTAACATGATGTAAACATAATACCACAGAATGACAAGTTTAAAAAATATGTAACGCAGTATTACTGACTTTTCGGGCCCATTTTGAGTAAGACTTCGCTTACAACAGACGTATAATATCAAGTATAATAGAATGTCATTTAAAATTGTATGTTTTTAATATTTGTAAACACATTTATTCGAATATTATATGAAAATTAGTAATAAAATGGAAATATTTATTACTTGTTTTTATGTTATTGGATAGCATATTAGACATATAATTTCTTCTGTTAGCTGTATTTACGTATAACATTTACGATAGGTATGTATTTATGAAGAGCAATAAAATAATATGATATAGAAAATTGCCAATTGAGCAGCTTGTTTAATGTCTTTCATTTGCCACGTTATGAAGTTTTATAAGTGCATTTGTTTTAGAGGAAATCACAGGAAACTAAAGCGCATATTTTTAGTAAACATTTATTAATAGTATTGAAAAATAAACCAACACCAACCTAAAATTAGTAAAAGTGAAGAAGTACGTAATTACATAGAAATTATATATATACATCGGTATTTGCTTTTATTTTTCCATTTATTTATTATTTCCATTTCAATTCTTTCCGGCCCTTTTCCTCCTCCTTCTACTATTTTTAAATGTAATGTGATAACGTACTTGTTAATTATTTACAGTATTTTTTTCGCTTTTTTTTATCCCCTCCGCCCGGTAAAATATCACAAAAATGAGTATAACGACGGGAAAAGCGTAAAGATAGAAAAATAATTATAAACGAATGACAAAATAAAAGCAAACACACCTATAAATGCTTTCTATTTCACAACGTACTTTTTTACTGGCTTTCAACTAATTTTAAAGGACAAGTTATAAAAAACTATAAATAATTTCCATTTTATTATAGGTTGTCATAAAATCTTTAAATAAATCTAGTTTAAAAATATTAAATGTATAAAATTTTAATTGACAGTCTACTTTTATTATACTTCTGCTAAAGGGAAGTGTAACTTCGAGGGGCTGATTCGGGCGGTAGAATGTGTGGTTATGGTCTACTTTTCTTTACATGATGTTATAGTTTTAAAATTGCTAAAAACTTAAAACAAAACATAAAAATTAAACGTAAATTTTGTGTAATGAACTAAAACAGATAACATTTATTGTGATTTATATAATTTCAAGAGTATGTATGATATGTATGACTAAGAATGAGGCCTGGAAAAAAATCGCTTTGTTAAGTACTCAAATCATTAATTATTTACATTTCTGTACTTCCGCTACAATAATTGTATTAGTAAAACCTGTTCAATTATAGGTTATCTATAAGGCAGACTAATGTAGTGACAAAATTCAACAGGACCTGTTATCTCCAGTTTAGCCCTTTCTTTTGTTATATATTATAGGGCAACTTACAGAAATTTGCTTTATAAGATGTGAATAAGCAGTAAGGGACATTAATACTGGAATCTCTTTAATTATACTCTGTGAATTCAAAAGACTTATTTACACTAAGTAATTTGTATTAGCAAATTTTGACAAAAAATTTGAGTAATTTTAATTGAAATATAAAATTGCCTTTATTACTATTTACCTAATACTTTAATATCCTCAGCAATTAAATGTGATGTTTACTTTTATATTTGACGGTTTTAGGAAATATTTTTATAAATTAGTCGTAATTCTTTTTTGATCAGTATTATTTGAATTGATACATTGAGTACTTTTTAATTTTTTTGCTTTATATATAACCCCAATAAAAGTGTACTTCAAAATACTTATTCCTATCCATTCAGCTTTGTGGAAGACGACATTATACATACAGGTTTTTTTCGTAGACTAGTGGAAAGGTCCAGGACTACCAAAAGTATTAATTTCGCGTGTATAGAAAGCAACCTAGAGGAGAACCGAAGAAAATATTATAAATGTATTGACATAATATATATTGAATTTGATCCACATATGGAAATCAGAAACCAGAGAGTTGGGCATTTGCTGAACTACGGTCCAAAATATATTGAAAGATCACAAGCATGCTTTAGTAGCTTTAAGTTGAAAGTGGGTTAAATTTTATATCAAGTGTCATGAGGCCTTTGTTCGATTTTCTTTACCTGCTACTGTTTGTTTTTATAATTTTAAGAATTTTATGGTGCTTTTGAAGTTCCGTAATCGACACCCTTAATTTTAACTCCTACATACGTCCGCCCATCTATTTTCTGTCTGCCTCGTGTAATTGTTTCTATCCTTTTACATAGAAGGATATTTTATAATAATAATTTACCTAAAAAAGATCTCTGATAAGTTTGGAGCAAATGAACTTGGTCTCACAGAACCTCCAGTGTACTAGTTTCACTAACACTTGCCATATTACCTTCCAGGATTCACCCTTATCATATCATTTTCCACCAAGCTTTAACATCTGAAGATTTCTATTCCCGGCTTGATTATTGTCAATGGTTATTATGTATGGTAGCTGAAACCCCCGAAATTCTTTCTCGCATCCTATAGACGGATGAGACAACATTTAATAGCCACGGTGGTGTGAAATTGCACAATATGCTTTATTGGAGCAGGACAAATCCACGTCGGTAAACGTGTGGTGCGGTATTCTGAGATGCAAAATTACTGAACCTGTTTTATTTAACCTACCTCTCACTGGAGAAGTTTATTTAAAGTTTTAAATGAATGAGCTGTCTCTTCTATTAGATGTCACGTTCGAAGTGAGATATTTTTTCATCACGAAGGGTGCCCATTGTATTTTGCGGCAAATGTTCGGGAGCCTTAGATGAGCCATATCCTGACAGGTGGAATGGACGGAGAAGTATTATTTCCCTGACGATCTAGGTCATCAGCCCTCAACGTCCTAAATTATATTTATATGGGAAGGTTAAGGACATTGTTTTTGCAAACGGGCTTACAACCAGAGAGGATAAGATGGAATTACAGTAACAGAAATACGTGTTTTCGAAAATTTTGCAAAAAATACTAAAAATTTAAAATATTAATATTAATATTAAGGTATATTATTTTTTGTGCGTTTATTATTAATGTGTGTTAAAGTTATTCAATAAATAAAATAAAAATGCCGGTAATATGGAATAATTTTTATATGTAATTTATTTTGGTCAATATCGCCTGTTCTAAACGAATACAAATTAAGATTTTATACAGAAATGATGAGATTTTAATTGTTTATTAGGTCATGTAAATAGAAACAGCTAGTATTAATGGATCATTCGCATCGGCTTACTCCTGATGCTATTGCAATAGCATCAGGTGATTGACATGTCAATCACCCCTTGAAGTATAGTGCCTCATTCTCCATATAAAGTGGTTTGCAAATCTTGTGTAATTTAGGGCGCAGGAATTCTGGTCTTAACCCTTCTGCTCAACATGGCCAGACATATTCGGTAGGATTCATGTCGGGAGATCAAGCAGGCCAATCCATCTTGGTTATCCCTAGCCCCTTTAATAGTTTGTTACACAGTGTGCGATATGCGCGAGGGCTTTGTTATGAATGAAAAGGAAATTATCCACAATATGTAGGGCAAAAGGTACTACGTGATCTTGTAAAATGTCAGTTACGTCTCGATTACCAGTCAAAGTGCCCCTGTCAATGTTCACTAATTCTGCGCACGCTCCCAAACATATTCCAGCCTAATCACAGTTGAGACTCCGTCAAAAGAGACTCTTGGAGTGAAATTTCATTGGGAATATCATTTTCCTCGACGTCGCCATATTCTTTCTCTCCTGTCGATTGTGTTTACACAAAAACGGCTTTCTTCGGTGAACAAAACTTGACTCCATTGGTGAATATTCCAATTCTCATGTTTATTAGGAGCTTTTACTGGGCCTTATGAGCTTAGTTCGATTTGCGTCAGTCTTCTTGTAACTGCTTGTTCATTTATCTCCACTCCTCGGACCTCTCTCAAAGCATGTCTGGTCTGCACTGCAGTTTCGTGTTTGTTCTTCAGAGTCTGCAACACCATGAAACGGACATTCCTGACAGTGTTTGACCATTTTCTGCTTGGCCCTCGTCTTCTGACATACGAATTAGTCCCTCTGCATCAAAAAACATTGCAATTAATATTCGATTTTGATGTTCCAAGGCCTCTAGTCACTGCGTTATAAGTATGACCACATTCAATCAATGCCATAGTTCTAGCAACATCTGTTGGTGCTAAATCATATTGTGTTCGTCTTGTAATAAAGTTTATCAGATCAAATGAATTGAACATTGATGCCACCCACGTAATTAAAATCTAAATTTTTCAAAATTACTGAACCGACTAAAGTTTTGACAAATATTCGAAAGACACTACAACTTCGACGTAGACGTTTAACAGCTACCAGGTTTGTTAAATATATGAGTAAATAGACAACTAGATTTGAAAACAATATCTACTCAACGATGATCCAAAAAAAAGAACTTTATTTTCCTGCGTGTCCCCCTAATTTTGCCGGTGTGTGTATTTAATATACATACTTATTATTACAATAATGAACTATACAAATATGCCAATACTAACAGTTTATATAAAAAGCGCATTATTAACTATTATAACAGTTTAATAAAATAATCACTATTTGTTGCATCAAAGATGGTTGTCTTGAAAGAGTTTTATAGTATTAACTATAAAACTATGCGAATTTTTAAGAAATTATTACATCGAAAGAAGATGTTAAAACGCCTAAAATCGTTGACTATTACACGAAGCACTTGATGAGCTTGCAGTGTCCTTGCATTTAGAGAATCAATAATAGCTAATTCTAGGTAATGGTACATGTACTGAGTAAGCATACATACCGTATGTGTCAATTTTCATTAGGTATAGGATTCAATCTTTACGTGCGATTTATACGTATACAAATAATACATGGCAACGTGTGTCACCTCTACCGTCCGTCACCAATCCCGGCAACAATCGACATTACATCGAGTTTCTCCGATCTCCCCACCAGATTTTACATTCAATCTTTAGCTGTGAACACGTTGCGATCTAGTCTGCAATAAAACCCGTCTTATTAGGCTAGGTTCACACGGCATTGTACTGCACGTTTTTAGCAGTATTCGATTTTAACCGTACACGGTGTGGACTGTTCACATGATACGACTTTTATTCGTTTAAAAAACGTATAGCCCCAGTTTTCATACAGCGATCTCCATGTAGCAGACCGAATACGTTTTAAGTTTATTCGGTTTGCTTGACAAATCCGTTGAGTATTCGATAAACGTATATACGTTTTTTTTGCAGGAGAAGCGACGTGTGAACGGTTCTATACTCAATGTATGCGCCACTACTTATTCGGTAAAATTCATCCTGCACAAAAACGTGCAGTACAATGCCGTGTGAACCTAGCCTAAGTAGTGGCGCATACATTGAGTATAGAACCGTTCACACGTCGCTTGTCCTGCAAAAAAACGTATATACGTTTATACGTTTATCGAATACTCAACGGACTTGTCAAGCAAACCGAATAAACTTAAAACGTATTCGGTCTGCTACATGGAGATCGCTGTATGAAAACTGGGGCTATAAGTTTTTTAAACGAATAAAAGCCGTATCATGTGAACAGTCCGCACCGTGTACGGTTAAAATCGAATACTGCTAAAAACATGCAGTACAATGCCGTGTGAACCTAGCCATAGCTTTCCAAATCGCTTGTTTGTAAATAAATCCGACAAGTAATATGATGAAGGATCAACATAAGTAGAAAAAGAATATCATGCCCGTTCAAACGTAACATAGTGTACTGATTCAAGTAATTTACTGGAACGGGAAACATCAAATGGCCGCCGCGATCCCCGGATCTAGTAGTTTATTATTATTTTCAGAATCCTTTTTTATTTACCTTATTTTTAATTTTATTAGAATTACGCTTTTGTTTGTGTCATGCAGCGTGAACGCAGCTTAATAATTCTCTGCATTTACTGAAAGGAAAAAGAAAAAGAAAACCTTGCAACGCGTAAATATTATTTCTGAACGCATTACAAACATGCAAGTCAGTGGTCCAACAGTTACTGCTATAACTTGAGCTTGAATCGGTCGCGCTCGCATTGGAGAGGAAAGTAGGGGGTGCCATGTTGTCACGTATTGCATGAATTAATCGCCTATGGCTAATGAAAATTGACACATGCTAAAGAAAAGGATACGACGATTGTTGTCATTAGAATCGCTTATACTTCCTACTCTGAAACTGGCACTAAAATGATTATTCGTAGGTAATAAGTAGGGAGCGGAATCGAGCGAGCTAAACTACCACGGAGCCACAACCGTGAAAAGAAATAATGTAAACAACTCCGTGTTGTTTACATTATATCTGAATAGCACTAATTCATAGGGCGAACTGCAACATCTGTTTACGCCCGAGAATCAGAGAAAAAACTGCCATAAAATAAGGAATTTTATGAATAAAATCCTTTCTTCATCGGCGTAGGTACAAGGGTGACGAGTTTTTAAAATTTATTATATTTACCTTATATTTCGCAATATAATATGAATGTTTCAATAACATACGCGTACATTTTTAGTTATCATTTATTTAGATTTAGAACGTTGTTTATGTTACTTTTTCTGAGATAAAAATTAATTGTCAGTGATTCCGAAATTTATTGCAAAGTCTGTAAAATATCGTCACTTAGCTTTGCTAAAACATACACAGAAATAGTTTTCATGCAGAGAATTTCGATAGTTTACAAAATTTCGTTACATGTTTAAATAACGATGCTCGAAGTATTTCTGAGTTCAAGGAACTAACACAAATCCCAAATTTAAAAAATCAGTTGTTATTCCTTCAGGAACACTTTGGAAATTTGCCTAAACTAATGACATATTTTGAAAATCGAATCTCAAATTAAAAAATGAGGTGTGGCCACCATACGACTTTCTTATACGTATGAGTGTTTCAAACTATACTATATTTTTTTTACACAAAAATTATTCAAAATCCTATTCTAAGTACTTCTGTTTTCTTAATAAATCGCATAGAATGCATACTTAGCAAGATATTCGAAAAAAGGACTACTGCCTAAGAGTAAAAGTGTTACTTCCGGTCCGAATTTTGAAATTTCATATATTCAAAAAATATTGCAAATCTAGCACTAAATACTTTTGTATTCTTGATAAATACATATAGAATGCATAATTTACGACATATTCGCAAAAAATCGCTATTCGATAAGAGTAAAAGTGGTAATTCCGGTCTGAATTTTGAAATTGTTTTTATGCAAAAGATATTGAAAATTACGTTTTAAATACTTTTATACCCGTAACGTACCTGTCTAAAAAGCATGACATTCGAATTATTCGCAAAAAACTTATTTTCGATAGGAGTAAAAGACCTACTTCCGTTAGCAGCTTCGAAAAACTTTTTAAATAAAATTGTTCTCAATCTTAATTTCAAGTACATATGAATTCTTTATAAATTTGTTTTATTTAGTAGTTGACGATTATTGGCAAAATTTAATTTTTTCACTGAAGTAAACTGCTACTTCCGGTCTACCGATTTTACTGAAAAACTACTCAAGATCTCAAGAGGGAGATTAGACACGTAAATACAAAATTTGGAATTGATATCTACAGCGGTTATCGTGGTCCGGTTATCGTGGTCACATAGAGACACACAGACATTTTTTAAAAACATCTTTTTCGGTATCAGGGGACTTCAAAACGTGGACATCTGCAAAAATCTCGAAGTCGAAAATTTCACATTACTTCCTTATACTACGTATAAGAAAGTAAAAATGGATTAGCCACATTAGATGTGGCTATTAATAATTCCAAGTGACTTAGACGCAGTTTTTAATAGAAATTCAGGTTTAATAACATTGCGGCAATTGTGTATGCTAAATACGCTGAAATAAAAGAATATTTCCATTACGTAAATATAACCAGTTGCGATGTAGAAAAAACGTTTTCTATCTACAAGGATGTACTTAATTCAAAGAGAACAAGTCTTACAGAAGAGAAAATGAACAAATAGTAGGGTATCTTGTATTTTATAATCACCAGCCACTTGTTATCCAATTATATAAATTAAATTAAAACCTCTTTAAAAATACAACATTTCAATAGATGGGCGATGAGTCATGACTCGCTCGATTCCGCTCCCTAGTAATAAGTATAAAGGTGTTATTAAAAAGTATACAGGAAAATGCATTTAAAAGTGTATAGTATTTAACTACGCATTATGTATCACAATAACCTATACAAAAACATGTTTTTATTTGGTTATGATACAAATCATATAATATGACAGTGCTACGTTATTAACAAACATACATACACACACTAAAATATTACAAGGTGGGGAACAAGGCGATTTTATATTATTTTACTAACCTTTGTATTTGCAAGCTTGGGTTGCCCTCTGTTCGCCTATTGCAGTGTTTTCTAAACATTTTGAGAAGATCTCATTCATGACTTGTACGCGGTGGCTAACTAAGCATGGTCGCCAGCTATATCTGAAAGTAGTAGTCATATTGCTTCCGTGTAAAAATTTTTCAAGTAATAGGGCCTAAGAGAAAATGTTGGAAGTATTTTCGAGTTTGTAATATATCCGCTAGGGGGCGTAACAGTCATGATCAAGGTTAAAATTAAAAATTTCTGCATTTTATTCCTTACACATTTCCTAATACTTTTTGTCTAAACATTTTTTACTATCTAGTAAAATAAAGTGCTGGGGTTACATCAAATGTGTTTTTAAATTAACTGCTATTACTTCGGTTTGGTATAACGGGTTTTAACAAGCTTTGATTATTTAAAAGAGCTTTACTTGATCTATAAACTGTGCTTTTGTTTTGTATCCTCTAGTTTTGCAGTCGCTGGTAGATGGCGTTAATTATAAGGAAATATTAGATCAAGCATATGTAGAATAATCTGTTTCTTTTTACATGATCTAATAAACAATTAAAATCTCATCATTTCTGTATAAAACCTTAATTTGTATTCGTTAAGAACAGGCGATATTGACCAAAATAAATTACATATAAAAATTATTTCGTATTACCGGCATTTTCATTTTATTTATGAAATAACTTTAACACACATTAATAATAAACGCACAAAAAATATTAATAACGATGACAATATTTTAAATTTTTAGTATTTTTTGCAAAATTTTCGAAAACACATATTTTAAATTTTCTTATACTACGGTTTACTATACTAACAATTAATACTAGCTCTACCAAAACTAATATTATACACGAAACTTACAACTACACAACTCCAAAAATTGGGTAGAAAACTTATTAGTAAAGACTTAAGGGTTCAAAATTTTTGTTAATGCAAGCCTGCAACCTTTGCTTTGTGGACAAAACAGAAGTTTCGATTTCTTTTACCGATATATAACTTTCTGTTACTGTAATTCCATCGTATCTTCTTTCGTTATACGCCCGTTTGCAAAACCAATGTCCTTAACCCTCCCATATAAATAGAATTTAGGACGTTGAGGGCTGATGACCTAAATCGCCAGGGAAATAATACTTCCCCGTCCAATCCACCTGCCAGGATATGGCTCATCATATATCACTGCAAACGTGACATCTTGTAGAGGGGGCATCTCATTCATTTAAAACTTGAAATAAACCTCTCCAGGGAGAGGTAAATTAAAGAAAGCAGGTTCAGTAATTTTGCATCCCAGAATACCGCACCACTTGTTTACCGACGTGGATTTGTCCTGTACCTATAAAGCATATTGTGCAAGTTTACACCACCGTTGCTATTAGATGTTGTCTCATCCGTCTATAGAATGCGAGAAAGTATTTCGGGGGTTTCAGCTTCCATACTTAATAGCCATTGACAATAATCAAGCCGGGAATCGAAATTTTCAGATGTTAAAACTTGGTGGAAAATGATGTGATAAGGGTAAATCCTGGAAGGTAATATGGCAAGTGTTTGTGAAACTAGTACACTGGAGGGTCTGTGAGACCAATTTTATTTTTTTATCACAGGTCTTTTTTAGGTAACTTATTATTATAAAATATAGGTTTTCTATCGTTCTATGTCAAACGATATCGGATAAAAAACAGTTGCAGGAGGCAGACAAACAATATATAGGCGGAAGTATGTAGGAGTTACACTTAAGGATGGTTTCAAAACCACCCTAAAATGTTTAAAATTGTAAAAACAAACAGTAGGAGGTAAAGCAAATCGAACAAAGGCCTCGTAAGAAATTACGCTTGATATAAAATTTAACCCGCTTTACTTAGAGCTACCAAAGCATACTTTTGATGTTTCAATATATTTTGGACCACAGTTCAGCAAATGCCTAACTCTTTAATTTCTTGTTTCCACATGTGGATCAAAATCAATATATGCCAATACATTTATAATATTTTCTTCGGTTCGCCTCTAGGTTGCTTTCTATACAGGAAAGATTAACACTTCTGGTAGTCCTGGGCCTTTCCATTAGTCTACGAAAAACCCTGCCCGTATAATGTTGTCTTCGATAGAGCTGAAAGCCATAAACCATGGAAGCATCTGTTGCATTTCACATGTATTCGAAATAAACGCTAATTTTATCGAAAAGTTTTCCAAAACACAAAAAGGCAAATGACCTTAATGAACACTGACAAAATATTGTTTATTATTTTGACAACGCCAGTTCACAAAATCACAAGTGTTATCCCACTGGTGATTTGGTGAAGAGTATATCTTCTAAGGTTACACCTTAGCCAAAAATACTACGTTAAACACTCTTTTTTGTTTTATAAAGATTTCTACTGAAGATTGCAACTTACTTGCCGAAATACGTATATAGATTGTTTATATATTTTTGGTGGCAAGGGATTTTTGTTGAAAAGTCTAATATTTGCTTACATCTAGTTAATGCCATGTAGTGGCAATGGCAAAACTCGAGGATACAAACACAAGAGCGTAGTATGTAGGGCAAGCTTGTTAAAATATGTTATGCCAAACCGTTCTAAAAAACATTTAAGTTGAATCTAACATTTTATTTTCTCATTTTAACATACTTATCTTTCAGTCAAATTCTGAAATGCGTATAAATTAGAGCTTTATGAACATTTCATGTAATTTTGAGTAAACTTGAACCTATTCTAATGTAAACAACGACTGTTAAACTTGTTTATACCAGTAGAGGAACTTGTTTGGTGGTGATTATTTCATGTATTAGACCATTTTTTTCTGTAGATAATATTATTGTTCACCATTTCGAATTTCTCAAAAAATGCCAAGTTTAAGTATAAAGCAGTTTCATGTTAAAAAAAATTGGTATTAGAAAACTATATAAATAAGTGATTGAGGAAACTAATGAATTAAATTTTGGTATATATAAGTAATGTATTACAAGTGAATATTTATCTTGGTGTAGAGGCACTATAAAATGATAATTTGACAGCAAGCTGTCATCTAAAAAGCTTCAATGATTAACAAGATGCAATGCAAAAAAATGAAATGTGTAAAAGTGAAAATGTGAACAGTAAAGCGTAGAAGCATCAGCATTATCCATGTAGTATCATCAAATGGTATTGATTTATCAAATACGAGCATTCAGTAATACCACCTAAATAATATCGTCTCAAATTGCAGAATTAAAAGAATACGTAATGTAAAAATAGGAATAGGGCATCGCGTACCAATCATGTGGGTGAATTAAATGGGTCTAGGTAAATTGTTCGAAAACAGTTATTCGAATTACAATTGTTCGAATGCAATTGTTCGGAAATAATTCTTCGAAAAGACAATTATTCGAAAACAGTTATTCGATGTTGTCAATTGTTCGAATGCATTTGTTCGAAAATAATTCTTCGAAAAGACAATTACTCGAAAACAGTTATTTAATGTTGTCAATCGGATAATTACTCGAAAACAGTTATTTAATGTTGTCAATCGGACATAATTCTTCGAAATAAATTAAAGTGAATTAGTGGATGGATATCCAATTAGTGCGAATTATCACTAACAAATGAGGTAGACCCGTAAATAGGTCGAAATAGATGAAATAGTATCAGTTTCTTATCGGCTGTCAACTGAAAAGTTTGGGAAAATGGAATACGTGTTAAGTGAAAAAGGCAACCAGAAGCTAGTGTTAGAAGGATTTCTATTTGTGAAGGATAAACAAAATGAAAGAAGAATTTATTGGTAAGTTAAATGTTGTTACTGCACTTGCTTTTTTTACCCGATACGCCTAGCAGATAGGGTTATGTGTTTTACATATGGACTGTTGAATCTTACTCTGGTTCTTAGTGGTTCGATACTTGTGTGGAGTTTGCAATAGAGTTTTTCGGAACGAATATCGACTTGGAACTTCAAATAATTACGTTTTATATAACAAAGATTTTTTACTTTCTTATACTAATAGTATAAGGAAGTATTGTGATGACGAAAATTTTCGACCTCGAGATTTTTGCAGATGTCGACGTTTTGAGGTCCCCTGATACCGAAAAAGTGGTTTTTAAAAAATGTCTGTCTGTCTGTCTGTGTGTGTGTGTGTGTGTCTGTGAGCGCGATAGCGGCCAAACCGCTAAAGATACCAATACCAAATTTTATATTTAGGAATATAATCATCGTCGGAAGAACTGATTAGTTTTTCAGTGAAATCGGTAAACCGGAAGTAGCAGTTTACTTCAGTGAAAAAATCAAATTTAACCAATATTTCGTCAAATACTAAATTAAAACAAATTTCTAAAGAATACAAATGTACTCGAAAATAAATGTTAAATAAATTTTATGAAAAGAATTTTTCAAAATTTTTACCGGAAGTAGGTCTTTTACTCTTATCGAAAAACAGTTTTTTGCGAATATTTCGCAAGTGAAGCTTTGTTTACAAATATTTTTTTTTGACAAAATTAGGCTTATCTGTAACAAGTAGTACCTACGTTCTTTTACAGGAAATGTGAAAATATTGGTTTTAAATATTGTATCTACTATTTTTTCTTTCTAGGAAGTGCGAATATTTCAATACCAAAAAGTGTCGCGCGCGTGCAATAACCGAAGGAGACGAATTAAAGAAAATACCTACAGAACATAATCATGGAGGAGACGCTGCTAACATGGAAGTAGCAAAGTTCATGGACCAATTGAGGACATCGGCTAAGGAAACACAGAATACACCACAGTACATCATCTCCTCGCTCTCAACGACCATCAGTAACAGTTGTATGGGTCGCCTTCCAGATGTTAGCTGCATGAGGAGAACAATTCGAAATGTTCGAAAAACTAACCTTGCAGCACCAACTCTGCCCCAGTCCAGAGAAGATTTGGTTATTCCTGACAAATATCGACAAACGATCGGCGGAGACGAATTTCTGCAGTTTGACTCAGGGCCCACCAATTCCAGAATCCTAATTTTTGCAACACATCGTTCACTAAACATTCTCGGAAACTCAGAACATTGGTTCATGGACGGTACATTCAAAACTGTACCTCAGCTGTTTGCGCAACTGTACACGATTCACGGATTAAAGGAAAATACCGCCGTTCCGCTAGTTTATGTGCTTTTACCCACCAAAACTGAAAACGTTTACTTGGAGATGTTACGAGAAATTAAGAACCTTTGCGCCAGCGACAATAATGATCGATTTTGAAAAAGCCATGTTTAACGCAATTGCAGCGGAATTTCCAGATACTGTAACGAGGGGGTGCTTTTTTCATTTTGGTCAATGTCTATACAGAAAAATTCAATCTGTGGGCTTAAAACAGCGTTATGATAATGACACAGAGTTTTCACTGAAAATGAGAATGTTGAGCGCTTTAGTCTTTGTGCCACTTGATAGTACAGGCATTCGAGGAACTGTGTGATAACGATGTTTTGCCTGCAGAAGCTCAAGAAATTGTAGATTATTTTGAAGACACGTGGATTGGTCGACCAGACCGAAGATACAGGCGAAGAGCTCCCATGTTTCCACATAACATGTGGAACTGTGTTGGAGCTGTTACTATGGGTTTGGCAAAAACAAACAATGCTGTAGAAGGTTGGCATCGCGGATTTGAAAGTCAAATTTCAGACACACATCCTACCATTTGGAAGTTTTTGGACGCCATCCAAAGAGAGAGCATGCTTTAAATCAATTAAGAATTGAGCAATATTTCGCAGGAGTCCCACCACCTGCACCAAAAAAAAAAATACAAAGATTGTGCTGAAAGGATTCGCCGAATCCTAGAAACATTTAATACAATAAATATTGTAGAGTATTTAAGCGGAGTAGCACATAATCTGAGTTATTAGAGAGCAGTGTATATATGTATGTATATAAATAAATAAAAATTCAAAACTATTTTGTTTCTCTTTTTATTCTTAAACATACTGCATAATAATTAATTTCCTATTTGCCAATAAATGCATCAATTATGAATCTTATGATTCAACGCATGTTACAAAGCCAATAACTTACCTTCGAATAACAATTGTTTTTCTCAAGCTAGTAATATCGAATAGTAGTTTTCGAGCTAGTAGTATCGAATAAATGATAAATAATTGTTTTCGAACAATTACATTCGAACAATTGCATTCGAACAATTGCATTCGAACAATTGCATTCGAACAATTGTCCTTTCGAATAAATAATGTCTTCGAATAATTGTTTTCGAACACTTGCATTCGAACAATTGTTTTCGAAAAATTGTTTTCGAAGAATTTACCGGCACCGGAATTAAATGGTCTTGGTTCACCAAAGATGATCATATAACATTCTCACACAAATAATACTGTATGTCAAAGATATAATTGTATATTTCAAACATCATAGTGCTAAATATGTCTTAGTAGTCACAGACATGTATGTATATTATATATGTTTCTACTTTATTTGGTTTCTTCAGTGTGTCACAACTAAAAACGTGTGTGTTAATTGAAAAAACATGTGTAATTAAAACAATATGTGAAGTATTACCTTAATAATGTTAAAATCCATAGATGTCCAATGTGTAAAGCAACAGTGGTTATTAAATCACTAAGTATTGTGTGATGCCAATTTTCAACCAGGCAATTAGTAAAATATAATATTAAAATTATTTGCCGAATATACAATAAATGTATTAAAAGTGAATATTTATCTTGGTGTAGAGGCACTATGAAATGACAATTTGACAGCAAGCGGTCATCTAAAAAGTTTCAACGACTAACAAGATGTAATGCAAAATAAAATGAAATGAATAAAAGTAAAAGTGTGAACAGTTAAGCATAGAACCATCGCAATTTATGATTGGTCCGCGATGACCTATTCCTATTTCTACATTACCTATTCTTGTAATTTTGCAATTTGCGTCGATATATTTATGTGGTGTTACTGAATGCCCGTATTTGATAAATCAACACCATTTGATGATACTACATGGATAATAGCGATGGGTCCATGCTCTGTACACATTTTTACTGTTATGCATTTAATTTTTTTGCATTGCATATTGCAAATTTGTTAGATGATTGCTTGCTATCAAATTGTCATTTTATAGTGCTTCTATACCAAAATATTCACTACACATACATTTCTTATATATTCAGCAAAGAATTTTAATATATTTTATATATAATCATCGTATTATCGAGTAGATATAATTATGTTAACATTAAAAAATAACAGCAACAAAGATTAATAAGGAAATATTTTGTGTTTAATAATACTTCTAATAATGTTTAAAATGCCGGAAGTACTGACTTCGTCTTACAAGCATTTTCTAATTTTATGATTAACTTATTTGGGCCTCATTAAAGTGTTTTTCTATTTCTTGTAATGTATTTTTTATAGCACATAAATTAATAACGAAAATAAGTTGACGCCAGACCAAAGGAATCTCAGGCGGTATGTAAAATATTTCTCAAAAGTACGTTGGATGTCGATTTTGTTTCTACTCGCTACATTTTTTTGTAAATGTCCATTGACCAGCAGTACTTATTCTTGCTACTTGATAAAATGATACTTTTTTAGCAAATCAGTGCTAACTTCTATTAATAGATCCGTTCAATGTACCGAAAGAGTTTAATTAAGGTTCGTTTCGATTGGTTGAACATACAATAAAGTGTTTTGCTGTTAATATATTAAAATATTACGTTTCCTTAAAAGATAATTATTATATGTATATTTATAAAAAAAAATGTAGTAAACATAACAAGTTTTCATGCACCGCTACATTTATAGTTTCTTTACTCTAAGCTACATAATTATAATTAATCTGATTTACCACAATATCTTTTGAACTTAAGAAATTTGAAACAGATATATTCCATGCGTTTAAAAGAAAAAAGAATTTACTACTATTGGTTATATTGATGCACTAATTAAAAAGGTAATTATATAAAATAGTCAATATCAATCATAATGAACAGCATATGGGTTAAAATAGGCCATATACTTGAAGTGAATATTTCAGCACTCCTAGGTATAATAGGTTGAGTTTTGGTGTCGTCATATGTTATAGAAATCATTTGGAGATAGGTACCTTCTCTCTTCTCGTTAGACGTTGAAGACGAAGGTCTTTTCTTTTATAGTGTAAAAGTTAAGGAACCAGGTAATGAACATTAAAGGGATAATAATGACACTGGATGGCTCCAATAGTATTAATAGACGTAAGACTCGTGACAGGAGACACTCCAGAAAAGAAAAAAGTAATCTCTGGGGTCCAGAATAGTTTTGTGGGGCATTTCTAATCGTCACTATATTAAAACTCTTTTCCATATAAAAATACTATTGGGATGTGTACAAAAAAATGAAAATTTGGTAGTGAAGCTTATAGCATTGAAATATGGTACCTAGTTATTTATTATGGTTTTATGATATTTATTATCAGTTGTGGTTTAGCATCTACTCTAAGCATAATTAAGAAGTGATCTCCAAAATGATATTAATCGTACTAGCGTGTAGTGCCCTGCATCATAAATTAATTGTATATGATTCAAATCAATAATTCACAATCATGATAAATACCAACTTTTTCATTATTCATTAAAAATACTATTAATTCAACATTCCTTTAATAAATATATTTGATATATACCAACATGCACGTGATAATAGAACTTTATTGAAAAATAAAGTGACTACCAAAAAAACAAGTTCAATCTCAATACAACATTATTTTTTTTATTTGAAAAGTATTCTTATGTTGTTCACTGTCTTATAATAACCCTTATGTTTACGAATAATCTTCACACCATTATCTTGCCGAGATAGGCTTGGAATACCCTTAGAGAATGACCAGGTCTCATCGAAAAAAAGAAAAGAAAGAGGAACAAAAAATTCAATTATGCAAGTAAATCTTAAGAAATATTAATCTATTCTAGGATATGAAATTTAGAATATTATTATTTTAATAATAAACACTTTTACCTTTTACTCTGGGTAATTTTGGATTCCCACATTTTAGAGAATTCTGACAATTTTCAGTTTTCGGTTTTTACATAGCTTTCTCTTCTTTAAACTAAATAGAACATTATTTATTGACTGGGGTTTGATAGGTAGCTATTACCTACTTTCAAAATATGTGCTCATCGCTAAAAAAGATTTAGTAGAATTTGTAAGATGTGATTGAGAACGTAATGTTCTCCGACATCCTGACATTGTAGTTTAATAGGGTGTAATTGTGAAAGGAATATTTATAGCAAATGCAAAATTAACATTTCGATTAAATACAAACGTCAAAGCGTAATGTCAAAAACAAATTTTGTCAAAATGATGGTAAGCGGAAATGTATAAATTCTCACCCTTTTTTTTATCCAGTAAAATTTATGCATCGTTGGCTTGTGCTAGAAGCGTACTAGAAACACATTCATTGGCTTATGCTATCCCTGTTATATAAGCAGAGACAATTTCTTATTTTGATGTAGACATTGTTCTTTGAAGCAGCGATCATATTTTCTGAATTAAATTGTAAATTAATATCACTAATTGTTTCTCTACTAAGTTCTGCGCCAGATAACAATAAAGAAAAGACTGAACAGTTGATAAATCAGGGGTATACGAAAATTTAGAAATTAAGAGGGCATAACCAAAAAGAAAACAGTTAAAAATACACACACAGAAATATGGATGTTTACACATAATAGATCAATACATTAGGTTTACGCCAACTTACTGTCTTGCAAATATATAAGCCCGCAGGTGCACATTCACTTTTAGTAATTTATCTCTCCGATAATGGTAAGTGGTTTTACTGAAACATATGTCTAGTTTGATTTGATAGTTTGACAGTGACAGTTTGATCATCTAACCAAAACTTTTGAATGTAGCTCTATTATTTGCAAGTTTGATATTCTCAAAAAAAAAGTAAAAGTAATAAGACAGATGTATTAGCAGTAATGGTTTGAAGTTATAGATTATGTTGAAGGCATATTGAATCTAAATTGTATTTAGTGAATGAATTAGTGTCAGCAGAAACTGAAAATGACCACCTATGAAGTAACTTTATTATAATTGTATGATTTATTAAAATCTCATGAATAACTATTTTTTTCCACTGATTTTCTTAAAGTATGGTGCCATTTAAACTGCTTTTGGCGATGCTGATGAGTCAAATGTAAGATTTGCAGTTCGTGATGTAACAATTGATCGAAATTGATAATCATTTTTAATTGAAATTTATTGTAGATATCACCACATTTATTTTATAATTTTTCATACCATTGTCATTGTTATAAGTAATTAAGCATTTGTCAAACTGTAGAGGTATATTTATGTTAAAACAATTGAGCTTAATATTGTTAAAAATTATTTAATTAAACTTTAACAATGTCGTTTCAGCTCGTAAAAATAAAACATAGAACCTATGTTCGCAACGGTCAACAAAATGAATAAGGAGAATAGAAATAATTTGCTCAGTTGTGAGTTTAAGATACAACATAACTTCAGTCGGCATATTAACGTTTATAATGCCACAAATTTTGGCGCACCTTAGGTCTACCTAATGTTGTGGAAAACCAAACAAGCCAGGATAACTTAATAAATACTTTTAAACTATTCGAAAACTCTCAGGAGATATATGAAAAAAGACATACATTAGACAATAATTAAGTAATTATAATTTAATTAACAACATAACACATCATTTTCAAAACATACACAAACTGTCACAATGTAGTCTCATTTTCCATTTGACAAAAGTATGATGCTTAATTCCTAAGAACAATGATTAGAAAAGGCATATGTAACGGCAATATAAAATTGCAATTTTACTGAAAAGAATTCAATTAAAAAAAGTGGGTAAATTGTAATACTTTTTTCACAACCTTTTAAATATGTTTGATTACTTGAATTATTAATTCATTATGTCAGGGATCAGCAGGTAAGATACTTCAATGCACGCCAATGCATGGCTTCTAGTTGGATTTCCATTCAGATGAGTAAAAACACTCTAAACATAATCGAAAAATTGAAGAAGCGGCCTTAGCAATTAATTATGATCATCCATTGACTCTTCAAGTACAGATGGCTCGTGCAACAATTTTTCCATGCGTTGTTTCATATAAATATTTCTTATAGATTTTGGGTTAAATTACAGTATATTTGAATAGCTAATTTGACATATATGTGTTTCACAAAAAAATCCCATTTACTGATTATAAACAGTGAAAGTAAAATATTTTTTTATTTTCGCACTGATACTGCTTTTAATAATGTTTTAAAGAATATTTAGACCTGCCTCGACAAGAGAATTCCATGTTTGGGTTTATCAATGCATATTAGAAAGGCTCTTAAGAGTGTTAACCACAATATTTGTTGCATAAATTGTACAAGTATGTCGTCAGTGGCACCATGTTCAACTTAATTCAAAGTTACATTACTAACAGAATGCAACTTTTGTGCTCAGTCAACGTGGTAGACTTTAAAAAGTGGTGTACTCCAGGGTTATAGTTTGGGTCTTACCCTTTTTTTGATTTGAATAAATGCTTTACCAAGTTTGTTAAATCTTGAACATTTCAATGTACGCGGATGATATTAATATACCGATCAAATCGATAGATTTGCATCTACTGATTCCACATGCGCAGATAATTTATAATTTAATATTATCCTGAGTATCCATGAATAAGTTGGTTGTAAATAAAGAGAAAACAGCTTGTATGCTATTCTTTAAAAGAATTGACTACAACATCACACATGTAAATTTAGAAAAAATTTAAAAAACATGAAGTGGTATAATGACATTGACGATTTATGCACAAGTTTGCCAGAAACTTGTTATGCTACATGATTTTACATCGTGGCGAGTACTTACGTGATTATATATCTAAAGGGTTGATTCATTGAGGTTCCTCTAGTAACACGAACTGAGTATTTCTATTATAAAAACGATCTGTTGGAACTATTTTTGGTCTGTCTGGGCTATAATCTTGTAAAATAAGTAAAAAGAAGGTTAATAAATTTTTAATTATTTCTGATATGCACATCTTAGAGGTTCTTACTTTTATTCAGAAACATAACAGATGTCTGTAATTGACTAAAGCATTGCGATTTAGAAACTTCAATATTATTAAATGGGGTAAATTCGAAAGGTCCTCCCTCATTTGTTCTACCGTCAGAGCCTTTCCTTCCTCTTCTTCTTCTTCTTCTTCTTCTTCTTCTTCTTCTTTTAGCTAGGGTCATCCCCTTTTTGCATGGCCTGTATCTATTCAGCGAATGAGGAAAACCAACTTTGTCCCCATCTCTTAGGTGGTCGTCCTTGTTGCCTCTTTCCTTTTGGTCTCTCATGTTTGCATATATATGCTAGTCTATTGGTTTGCATTCTCTCGACATGGTCATTCCATTCCTTCCTTCTTCGCTGACTCCACTTCACCACATCCTGCACTCCGCATCCTTCTCTTATGGATCTACTCGTCTGTCTATCTCGTAACGTGACATTCGCTATTCTTCTCAGAATCTTCATTTCTACCGTTTGAACTTTTTGTTTAGTTTTCTTGGTATCTGCTCTTATCTCTGTGGAGTATGTTAGTACTGGGCGAACCATAGCTTTGTGTACTTGTACTTTACTTTCCTTAGTCAGGTATTTGTTCCGCCAGACCATTGTGTTTAGATACCCCGTTACTTGTGTCGCCTTTATTGCCTGTTGTTGAACCTCCGCCCGCAGGTCTCTTTGACTCGTTACCTGGACACCAAGATACCTGAAGCTCATTACCTGTTGAACGACGGATACGTCTATTTCTAGTTTACAATTAACTGGCTGCTTCGATATTACCATGCACTTAGTTTTGTTTTTGGAGATGTTCATATTATATTTTTAGCCGGTAATGTTGAATTGATGCAAAAGTCTTTATAAGTATCTTCACTGTCTGCTAGGAGCACTGCATCATCGGCGTAGCATACTATGTTCACGTTGTGTCTTCCCATAAGGTAACCATCTTTTCTCTTTGTTGATTCTATCATACGGTCCATTATTAAATTGAATAAGAAGGTGCTCAACGAATCCGCTTACCGTATGCCAATGTTTATTTGGATTGGTTCCGTAATTCCATCAGATGTTTTGATTCTAGTCGACGTGTTAGTGTTAATATTATTGACCAATTCCAGAGGGGTTTGTGGTAAATCATATTCATGTAAAATTTTCAATACGTCGTTTTTTCTCACACAGTCGAAAGCCTTGCTGAAATCCACGAAGCACATGAATGGCGGGTTATTATATTCGATTGATTTTTTCTACCAATTGGCGTATGATGAAAATGGCATCTGTTCTACTACGATTCTTTCTGACCCCTGTTGCTCCTCTGATATTTATATTGTTTCTTGAGTTTTTCCTAAATATTTAATTTACAAACTAGATATCATTTTATAATTATATGATCAGGCTTACGTGCAACTATAACATTTCCATTATGATGAAGTAGCACTAATAACCTGAACTTCGAAATCATGTTCTGTTAAAGTTAAATAGTATCAATATTTTTCAAAATCACTGCTAAAAAAATGCTTATGCGATACTAATGCTAAATTTCTCAATTACTTTAAATTCAAGCAGGTGTGGAAATTGTGAAACGCAAAAATAGCTAAAATGCAAACGGCTGCGGCGTAAATGAATTACGGACGTCCAGTAACTGTTAATCAAGAGCGCTATATTACTCAACTTCTCACAACTTTTGTAGATGACCTTCGGATGTTTTGCTGATCAAGAAACTTACCCTTTGGTAGCCGGTTTTTTCAGCAAGATGGGGCAACGTGCCACAAAGCACATGCTACAAGTACCTTTCTGTGGGAGACTTTTGGAAACAATGTAATTTCACGTTTCACCAATTTTTCTTTTCCATCTCACTCTCCGGACTAAACATCATTGGATGCTTATGTTTGGGGTATGCTGAAACTGTGGGTTTTCTGAGATAACCCTGCGTCTACAATGCAATAGTTAAAAGACAAAATTACAGAAGCGATACGACAGATGCAACAGCCTCCATTTTCATATATGGTTACAAACATGCAAGAACGATACGAATTATGCGTTGGAACATGTTATTCGTAACGCTAATACTTAAGTGTTAATTTATTATTGCATATTATTTTAATTGAATAGAGTTTAAAAAATTCAGTACTATAAGTTAATAGCCATACTGTAGTATATCACATGATTGCTTACTTACCGCCAGTATACCGGGTGTTTCGGAATTGCACGGCACTATTGTAGGTACTTGTTCTCCAGCATAAAATAAACAAAAAAGTCCATACAAACATGTCTCAAATTAATTTATTACTAAGATATTGGAGCATAAAGATATTTATTTAACAATACAACATCCAAAAGAATTGTTTAAAGTGGCCACTGCTTTGTTGAATGAAGCATTCAGCACGACAAATTCATGCTTCTTTTGCACATCGTATAGCATCAGAATGATTCTTGATAGTTGCTGCGGCCTCCACGATGCGATTACTAAACTCTGATGAATCCCGATCTCCCGATCTAACGCCGTTAGATCGGTTGTTTAATAATCGCATCGTGGAAGCCTCAGCAACTATCAAGAATCATCCTGACGCTATACGAAGTGGCAAAGAAGAATGAATTCGTCGTGCTGAATGCTGCATTCAACAAAACGGTGGCCACTTTAAACAGTTCTTTTGGATGTTGTATTGTTAAATAAATATCTTTATGCTCCAATATCTTAGTAATAAATTAATTTGAGACATATGTTTATATGGACTTTTTTGTTTATTTTATGTTGGAGAACAAGTACCTACAATAGTGCCGTGCAATTCCGAAACACCCTATATAAATAGCGAATATTTCGGAAAAGGTTGCAATACCCTTGGCTGTAAGCTTTTTAATTCTATACCAATTGATTTGAAACATACCTCATCACGACCAGTGAACAAAAATTAAAGAACTCCAGATTAATTGTTATTCGTTAAATGACTTGAAATCCTATAGATAATTTTTGCAATTATTGTTTTTCTTTTTTATACTATTTCGTCTTTTAACTTATTTCATACATGTATCCTATTTAATATATTAAATGTCTGAATGTATATTGTGATAATAAAATTTATTATTATTTATACTCTTTATCAATGAATGAAGGGGCTCTGAAGATTGAAAATATTAACGTATAACTAATATGAAAGTGCACAAATTATTAGCTTGTTCTATTCAAATTTACTACAAAATAGAATTCAAACGATTTTTGGTATATTATTTTTGCAATTGATTGCACTTACAATGTATGCACACATTATTTACTTATGTATGTACTTAATACGTGCATATTCTGACACTAGGTATTAGTTATTGCTTCTTTTAGTTCTAGTGTCGAATAAATTATAGTTAAGACTTCGCCCGTAAATCTTTTTAGTGTTTCTTACATTTACAATGGGATGATCTGACAAACGTAACTATCACATTCAAGTAACACAATGTATAAAGAAGTTGATGCATTGTACTCACATTACGAGCATAGGCGTAACATTGTCTTGTATGAAACAGAATTGTTCTAACAATAACACGAAGTACAAATATGAAGCATAGTGTTTTGTGCAGGCGTCTACATTTAGTCTTAAATAATTTTGCACGTAAATTGAACATAATAATCACTGCATACACTGATGGGAAAAAGTGTGGAGCCACGTAAATATTTGTCAATTAAATAACAATATAGAAATAAAATTTTAGATGAAAACTACACATGAGGGGTGATCATTTGAAGTCACTTACGTATAGGGCATATTCTAAGAAATTGACGTAGAAAAGTTTTCCATTTTAGAATGGAACATTTTGAACATTTTGAAATTCTTCTCGATAACACAATTTAAACACTTTTCATACCACCTTCCGTAACTGATACTATTCGATTCGAAACTTCCAAAATCCTATAAGGAGCAAAATTGCCAAAATCGAATATTTCCAAAGTAGAATTTAACTGCCTTAAAAACTTCAAATCCTAGCCTTTTATTATCGCAGTATACAAAGCATTATATTAAAATAAATTACTCAGACCGGAATCGCTTAATTAATTTAGTGTCTAAATCATAAAGGGCCTTTTCTAGTATTACTAAACAGGTGAAAAATATTAATATCCTGTATATCAAAAATTCTACGGAAAATAAATAACATTTTGATGGTCCGGCACAACAAAACGAAAATAATATATAACTTTTATGTAAGTGTATATTTAGCATTTGTATTATTATTATTATTATTATTATATTTTTCTTTACATTCATATACGTAGTATATGGAAGTGTTGTGATGACAAAAATGTTCGACCTCGAGATTTTTAGAAATGTCCACGTTTTGAAGTGTCCTGATACCTATCTCTCTCTGTGTGTGTTTCACTTTGTGTGACCACGATAGCGGCCAAACCGCTACAGGTACCAGTACCAAACTTAATATTTATGTAGTAGTTATACATATAAGCAAGTAATAACAAATAACACACTTGGTATTGTTTCACAAATATATATAATTAAATACTCGATGTACATTTCGGCTTGCGGCATCGTCAGGAGTTCTCGAGAAACTAAAGTAAAATTTAATATACTGTAACTACCTACTACAAACAAAAATGTAAATAGAAAAAATATACAAAGATAGAAAATTATGAAAAGGTCATGACTTATCTGGAAAGACCGTTTTTACAATGCTAGGGTTTATTAGCGGTGAATTTATGAGTTTGGTTTGTTCATTAAGAACATTGCCTGGTTGTAAAAGTAAACTTTCTTTTAAAAATAACCTTCTAGAACATTTATTTTTTTACTTTCATTTAAACTATACAGTACTTCTATATTGTCTATTGAAAAATGATGTCCCGTGTCTAAAACATGGTTAGCTACACTTGAATTTTCATAATTTAATTTAACGCCTCGCATATGTTCTGAGAATCTTAATTTGAAATTTTGCCCCGTTTGACCTATATAAAATTTACTACAATCACTACAATTAATTCTATAAATTCCTGATTTGCAGATAAGTCATGACCTTTTCATAATTTTCTATTTTTGTATATTTTTTCTATTTTGTTACAATTATTTTGTTGTATTTTATCTCTTAATTGATTATTTTAGTTTATCGTTGAATACGTAATTTATTTTGGTTTAAATTAATGTTATCAACTCTTTCCGCCACCTAGTGAGAAATTTCATAAGACTCCTACTGTCGAGCGGTTTGGCATTACTCATGTGCGTAATGTATACCTTCCCTGGCGGGTAGATGGCGCACTTGTTTTATTTAGTGTTTTCGGCAGTTTTAATTATTGCTAATTTAGTTTTAGAGCTTCTTTTTGGGCTTAGAGTTATGCAACAAATTAATTATAATTATTTTCCATTTTTCTATTGTCATTTGAATCTGCGTTTATGTCGTATGTTTAAAATATCAGGTTGTGTCGCTCGGTCATTAGGGCAAATGTTCGTGTTCCGCTTGAGGTCGGTTTTTGACATGTTAGAATCTTTCTCTTTGAACTTTAACGGTCATCGAAGAAGCATTAAACATCACAGAGCAGATGCAGTTCCTTAGACACTGTTTGAGAAATGAAGAATTTTTGAGTTATATCGTGTGCAATCGCTAGTACAGGCGGATTTTAATGTTGTTTCTCAAGCATTAATGTGATTTGGCGTTATTATAATAAACTTGTTGAGGATATTGTTTGTCGTGGCTTGGGAATTGTTTAAGCTGCTGTAAGTATATTTTCCACGTGTCTAATCGATCTTAATTTGTGTTGTTTCTATATTTAAATATAGCTGCTAGTATTAGTGCATGGCATAGACCTCATTTGAGCACTTTTGTTGGGTTAAGATTTAAGAACCACGTGCTATGGTAATCTTACGGTTCCAAGGAAATTTATTGCTGGATCTTGCGGTGAAGACATAATTAAGGTGCAGATTAATGGAATACTGTAGCCTTCCTACGTTAATTTCTTGAGATGTCGTTAGCCGAAGATAGGAGAGCAGTTTTCTTGTAACGTGTGGATCCGTAGAAGGTATCGTGTTTGGTAGCTGTGGATGTGATTTTCTTTAAGGTACTGTGACTGTGTAAATTTTCCTGATATTATCCAGAGCGTAGAAATTATTGGCCAAACAGTTTTGGTAGAATTTATGTCAATTTCGAGAACTTCGAACAGTAAATTTCAATTTTTCGGCTTAGCTAATTAAATAAGTCATCGTAATTTCTTGATTTAACTTCTTGTGGCATGTGAGCCTTTATAATTTGAATTTATTAAATTAACGTAGTTTTATTAATAACAGTGACCCCAGTTTGGAGGTTACTTTGTCATTTTTGGAGACGTTACGTAGCCTTTTTATTTTTGGACTTAGAACTTGAACTAAATTTTGGATGTGTATGGGCATTGTAGCCTCACATCGGTCTTGTGTAAATTCTTAGTTGTTATTTAATGCAATTAGTCAACCATTGTAATTTATTTTTGTACAATCTCGTAAGAATTATTGAATTTAATTTAATCACATTTCCTTATGTAAAGCATAGTTAACTAGCGCTAATTTTTATAGTATTAGATACCATATAACTTAGAGTCTGCACTCTAATGTCGAATAGATTGTCGGTTGCCTCTGATATACAGAGTGGTTTATTTTAGTGTTGACGTGTTGCAAATCACGATCAAACTGTTCGACTTTGGAGGGACTTTCGGCAAGTTGCCTTATAACTGAATGCTTGTAAGAATATTGATGGTTAATTATTTTAACTTTAAGGTTGTTTCATGTGTTCTCCATTTTGAATTTCTTAAATTTTGTAATTGTACGTCTTTGATAATTTTAAGTTGTGGATCACCTTGGGTGACCATTTAAGTTTTAATTAATCCTTCAGAAATTTAATACTGGCAACTGAGTTGCGCTTTGTGATTTACATTTCATTGTTTTTTTTGTCTTTGAATATCTTGTGGAAAATCAGAGATTAGATAGTATAGCCGGTTTGTGTACAATAATTGAAACGAACTGTTGAGACCTGAATTATAGTTTTCAATAAACCGTATTTTAAGTTTGAATGAGTGTGGGTTGGTCTTATTTTATTTCTTATCACCTGGGGAACCTTATATTGGATCTTGTCCGGGGTCTGAATATCTGTTGGGCTCAGCATATTTTTCTTACGGATAGGCGCCCTGACAACTTAACCTTCGACTTAGTACTGTGTTCGAACTCGCCCTTCTCTGACTGTAGCTGGAGGCAGTGCTGACTCCCATATTTAACATCGACCCCTGGGAAGTAAGAGGTAAGACTTGAGTGCTATAAGTTGGTGATTAATTAATAGACAAGCGTCTTCCTAAATTTAAATAGAAGGTTAATTACCGTGGTGGTGTCTGACTTACTACCTTCTTGGAATTTGGGTACCGAATATGTTTAGGGCCTTGGCCATTTATAATTTAAATACAAGAGGGTAGCAATTTACATTTTTGTTTGAAGTAGGTAGTTACAGTATATTAAATTTTACTTTAGTTTCTCGAGAACTCCTGACGATGACGCAGGGCGAAATGTACATCGAGTATTTAATTATACCGGGGTCGACATATTTTAATTTCTGATAGGAAAGTAGTAAGAGGAAAAGAGCGCGACGAATTAAACTAAAGATAGACATAAGCGAGGCTGCCACACTGGACATTTGTAAGGCGTGGGGGTCCCCCGCCACTCCGTTGCTCTCCCTCCACTGTTAGCAAGCAGGCATCGCTGCATATGATAAGATCATCTTCTGCGTATGATAGAAGTGCAAACCGAAATTAAAATTTGACGCTTACGGTATATATTTGTGAAACAATACCAAGTGTGTTATTTGTTATTACTTTCTTATATTTCGACATGTTTCACCAAGAGATTTCCATCACTTCTTTTAATTATTAGTAGTTATACAGCGCGTTCATGATGAAAGGAACAAATTCGTTTAAAATTCAGGTAATTATTTTGCAGAAAAACGCTCGGACAGGTCGATTAGTATTTTTAGTTTAGAATTTTTTGACATAAGAAAATTATATACGTCTAAAGAAGAACATATGCAGCAATCATTGTTTTTTTTAAATGGAACACCCTGTATATTATGCCATTTTTGAATTATAGGGTAAATTCTAAACACATTAAACACATTTTTGTGTAACATACTATATCCCCAAAATCAGCTGTTTTCGGAATAATGAATTTTGTGATAAATTAAAATACAGATAGGTAATGAAATAAAATGTTTAAATTGACTAAGGACACCTTGAACATTGTTTTAAAAGCCAACAAAAGCAACCTGGTATTGCAAATTTTATCTTCAACAAAAAACTCTACTTCAAATTAATCGATTTTCATGTATTTTTTTTAATTTATCACATTTCAAACGTCATTATTCCGAAAACCGCTGATTTTGGGGATATGGTATGTTACACAAAAAGTGTTGAGAATTTACCATACAATTCAAATATGGCATAATATACAGTATGTTCCATTTAAAAAAAACAATGATTTCTGCATATGTTCTTCTTTAGACACCCTGTATATAATTTTCTTATGTCAAAAAATTCACAACTAAAAATACTAATCGACCTATCCGAGCGTGTTTCTGCAAAATAATTACTTGAATTTTAATCGAATTTGTTCCTTTCATCATGAACGCACTGTATATCTAGACAACTACTAAGTTTAGACAAATTTCTAAAGATTTTATTTTTTGGACAGATTTTATAAAAAAAGTTTTTCGAAATGTCTACTGGAAGTAGGTTTTTTGTATTAACGAAAAACAGTTTTTTGAAAATATCTCGCAAATTATCCATTCTATACAGATTTATCTGTAATACAAAAGTATTAGAGCTCGAGTTGGAATAATTTTTGTATATAAAAAATTTCAAAATTTGGACCGAAAGTAATACTTTTACTCTTATCGAATAGCATTTTTGGCGAATATCTCGTAAATTAAGTTCTACGGGGATTTATTATGAGTGCGAAAATATTTAGAGTTGGAAAAAGTTTTATATAGAAAAAAATTCAAAATCGGGACCGGAAGTAACACTTTTACTCAGAGGTTTATTTTGCTAAGGAATACAGAATTTAAAGTTTAATTTGGAACAATTTCTGTGTACACATTTCGGAAAGCACATTCGTATAAGAAAGTCGTTTTCTTATTTCATAAAGTATATGTACTTATTCGTTTATTTAAAAATATAAGTAAGAGGTAATTGACAAAGCTTACATTAACAGAACTTTACACTAGAAGTCAGGGAGAGGACGTTGAAACCACGTAGTAAGTATTGCATTTTCTCCTACTTACACATACGTTATCAGTGTATACGCCATTAAATAAACTATCTGTAGTACACTGAATTTTTATTATTTAATTACTAGCTAATGACCAAATAAGTGATTTTTATGCATCAGCAATTAATTAATGGAAATAAACTTTCGGCGTACATACACGTATAACTACCTAATCTTTAAACGCTTTATATGCTATAATTAAAGAGCTTAACGGCCTAAAAAGTTAAGGAAATGCCTAACAGTCTGCGAAATTACTCAGTTACTTACATAAAATGTAGACATATATATGAAAATCTGAGAGATTATCAATTATCCGCAATTACCTGCATGTACACATATACTTTTACCAGGGTTATTACATTGAACGTCCGTTTCTATTCCTGCAAACTAGGTACAAAAATACAGCTCTCTAAGTAGAACACATATTAATTATATTTACGTCGATAGTAAGAAACAGTAGTGTTCCACCCATCCTTACATGAAATGAATGGAAATACACTATAACAATTCTAATTACAATCTTCTGCCTTGCACTAATAATTTAATTCCACAAAATTTCTTTACAAAAGTTTATACACGGGTGACGTTCGAACCCACAACCTAGTGGTTGCTAGTCGGGTGACTTTGCATTCGAGCCACCGCGGGTGACGCGAGGTCAAATCTTTTAAATCGCACTGATTTATATAAAGGAACAAAAGTTAAGATGCCGGCAGCCAGACGTATTTATAGAATTTTAAATGATAATAATAGTCCGAAGGTATAGGCACCTGAGTAGCGATTGGCGGGTCGTAGGTTCGATTCCCTATCCTTTATAATTAAATTTACTTAATTAAATTATTAATGCAAAGCAGAAAATCATATGTAGAATGTTTAAATACTGAAAACAACTAATTTTCAATTATAAAACTTTTACAGTATCCTATTGCGTAAATCAAATGTGAATATATTAAATTAGCAGGCAAAATATGATTATAACAAGATCCACATTCTTTCGTTGTCATAATGTATATTTAAAGAGTTATATTTTATACTCCCACGCTTGAAGTTCCCGATATATGTCTTCTCTTACTTTGTGTAACCTGCCCATGGGCCTTAGAACTTAATAATTAACTTTATCAAAACTACTGAATTCATCTCAGGTAATATGATGTTAGTTTAGCTTGCAGAATTATTGATTAACATTGATCTAACTGAGTGCAAAATCGCCGATCGAATTTTATCAAATCTGCCGTTAAAGAGATCCGAACCTTCTACCTCGCTAAATATGTATACTTCCTCCATACCACATCCTATTTTTAGCCTATTCTAACAGGCAGCGTCTCCGTCCTTAGACTAAATACATATATTCAGTCAAGAAATACTCATTTACAATAATAATAATAAGAATAGTAATAGTAATGTTTATTTAATATTAACAACACAAAATTATAGGTCAGCAGGAAAATGTGACACCTATTCCAAAACCACATCAAAACATAAGCCAAAACAAGACATAACCCATGAAAACTGACTCAATCCCTATCTTTTTGAATTATAAAAACGTTAATCATATCCGACTAATGACCTCACGAAATAATTTAAAACAGGTTATTTTCATCTAGTAAGCTAGTATGCGCATAGGGTACTATAATATCAAAAATAGCAATCATAAGTAAACTACTCAAAAATGAATAAGGAATTTTTACTTTTTTGTATTTTTTAGAAAATATATATTTGTAGTGTTTAAAGTATAATTTAAAATTTTCAAGTATATTTATTCAGAAAAATCGTTAGATTACTAAGAAATGATCAATTATAAAATAAACAACTTTTTTATCAATAGCTAAAATAAACATTTTTCTGTAACAATTAATTCTAATATCGTGTGTTACCACGGACATCTCTCACAGCTGTACATCTTCGGGGCATAGGTACTCATAATGCAATTATTTATTAATGTGTTTTTGTGGCACTCTTCTCCAACACAGCGGTAAAATTTCCCGCAAGTGTTGTACGTTAACTGGGGCTGGATTATGTTCGTTGAGCTGTACTTGAAGTCTGTCCAAATGTGCTCAATTGGATTCAAGTCGGGAGACGTTCGTGGTAAAGGTAGATGGTTAATATGGAGGTCATTTATTGCTTGCATTACAATTTGTGCACGACGAGGTCGTGCATTATCATCAATAAAAAACCATGTTTTCATCCATAGCCTCAGGAAAGTCGACCACATATTGCTGAATAATGTCATCTCTGTATATGTGTCCATTGACATTGTTTTCAAAGAGATGGAGGTTCGTACGTCCATTCAAACTAATGCCCGCCCACACCATGATACCACCGCCGCCAAAAGGCACCACAGCTTTTGTAAAATCGCGTCTATAACTGTCTCCTCGAGTTCTCCAGACCCTTACTTTATGATTATCACTTAATAAGCAGAATCTGGATTCATCGGTGTATAAACCATGCCCTCATTGAAAATTTTCTGCTAGTCGTTGGTTAACCCAAGCTCTTCTAGCCATTCTGTTGGCATTAGTTAATTTTGGGCGCCTCACAGGCCTGCAGCTATGAAGATCCATTTCCCTCAGACGGTTTCTGATGGTTTGATCCAAAACTCTAACTCCATTGGCGGCACGTAACTGTGTTTGCAACCATACAGCACTTCTAAATGGATTCATCCTTGTCTGAATTTGTATGTAGCGGTCTTGTCTCTGATTTGTTTTCCTCTCAGATCCACTACCGTGTCTTCTCCTTGCAGATCCTGTCTGTTAGAATTTTGTTAGAGCCCTACTAACAACACTTGGAGACACATTAAAAATTGCGGCAGTTTCTGCTCCAGATTGCCCTCGCTGATGCAACAACGCAATTAAATCAAAAGTTTCTTTATTTAAATGACGTCTTGGCATCGTGAAAATGTGACGTTTAAAATGAATAATATTTGTCAAAAAATGCGATTTTTATAATTTTGTATTCTAAATTAATTTAAGATTCAATATTTTATCACACAGAAAACACATTTACCAAATAAAATGTCCACAAACGACTGTGGGCCTTCCAATTTATCTATAGTTTGAGAAAATACGTTATATTTAATCGAATTAATTAGATCTGTTAAAAAAAGATCTAATTCCCTATTCATTTTTGAGTAGTTTATATAGCAGTATCATTTGAGGTTGAATCGCCGACTGTAGTTTGTGCTTTGGCCGTGTTGTATGTTAAAATAATTCTTTGTATCATTATTATTAGAATATGATTAAAATATGAGCCATTTACACTATTAACTTGAAAATTATACATTAAAATACGATAACGTATAATTTTGATTCTGTTACATATTAACAAAAGTACTGTATAATAAAACTAAAATTAATGAACTGAAGGTTGCTGCAATTATGACATCTAATCTTCTAAGATAAAATCATCTAATCTTTTCTTCATCTGTTGTCGACGGATTATTACCATCTATGCTTATCTGAATCTTTAGGCGTCGGCAGCGAAATAAAAGTCAATAACATCGTTTTATTTTAGAATCCATAAATAAATAGCTAGCAACAACCGCGAAATGTGTAAAAGGACTTTTTCAGATAAACATTGAGAAGAATTTTTATAAAATATTTTATGAGACTGGGTTTATTGTAATTACAGCAGCGTCCGATAACTTCTCTTTTGGTCCCTAAAAAAAAATTTAAATGAAAAAAATGAAACTTTAGCTTTAAAAAACATACTCTTTCTTCTTTTTTTGTTTAGTTAAGGTTGAAACCTGCTTTTCTTCACGAACATATTTTTTATGGCATTCTGGTTGATGTGGGGATCAAACTTTCCATTCATCTTTTCAACGGTCTTCCGAAAGCTCTTTAGCCTACTGGCTCTGATATTCTTTCCTCGTCCGCTCTTTGGATGTGCTCATTCCATTCTTTTCTCATCCGTCTACCGAATCGAACGACATCTCCAATTCCACATTCTTCTCTTACAATTCTGGTCCTGATTCTGTCCCTCCCTCCTTGCCTGCTATCGCTCTCAGAGTGTTCATATCCGCTGCTGGTATCAGTTGTTTAATTCTGCTTTGCCGGCTTGGGTTTCTGCCGCATACATAATTACTGATCTTACCATGGTTCTATACCGATAGGTCCAGCCCGCGACGGGCCATACATAAGCAACAATATACGTATGGAACGTGCTATGTGGCAACGTGTGTACGATACCACTCCGCGTGCTCCTATTTTGAGTGACTTTCTTAAAATTTGAATTTATTTTGTAGAATTATTGATTTTTTTACTTTTATCTTTTAGAAAACGTTGTTGTTTTTTTATTACTTAAAATTACTTTTCCGTAGCAGCTAAGAATACAATAATAATAATAAATTGGACCTTATTATGTCTGAAAGAAATGGGCAAATTACGTATACAGAACGAATATGCAAACGACTATATCCTTGCGCGGTTTAAGTCTTACTAAATTCTTAACTGCAATGTGCTGCTGCTGCGGGTAGAGGGGTTTCGGTGTTGCCACTCATTGCTGTCTATGGCCCGTTCCGAGCTGGACCTATCGGTATGTGTGTACCCTTAACTTCTGTTCTAAGATGTTTATTTTTTAAGGTCGAATTTTTTAGGAATCTAGACATCTTGCTGCATTCAAACTCTGTTGTTGGACTTCCTTGTAACTTCTCTGTTTACCTGTTATTTCTACGCTCAAGTACACAAACGACATTACTTGTTCAGTGATATTATTGTTTGCTTCTAATTGACATCATATAGATTTTTTGAAATTAAAAATATTTTTTTTTCGGTTGATATTGGCATGTTGTACCTTTTAGCTGTATCTGCGAACCACTAACGAAGTTTCTGCTGGTTTTCCTCAGAGTATGCGATTAGTATCGCATCGTCAACATAACATAAAATAGTATAAAGTTTATTTATAGAAAGTGCTCTACTTCTGGTTTTCTGATCGTAAGCATTCGCCTTATTTTGTTTCCTTCTCATCGTTTTGTAACGTAGAAATGCTTTTTTTCTTTTATTTGTCATTTCTTTGACATCTGAGGTATTATGGTATTTTATTAGTTTGTGTGTGTGTGTAGCGTAATTTGACTTTGCTTTATCTACAACTTCACGAGCGCCCTATAAAGTGTTGTTTTTTTAATTTTGACCATGCTTCGTTTGGATCTTGCCATTGATGTTTAGGTGATTTTGCTCTTTAGCCCTTGTTACCCAAAAGTTTCTTGTACTCTCATCTTCCAAGAACTCAATATCGAGATTTTCTATTTATTCAGAATCCGTTTTCTGTTATAATTGAAATGTCGCACTTATTTTACAAATTGGAAGATATTCATGCCCAGTATTTAAAAAAATTAATGTTAAATATGCATTGTTGCAAAAAACTTTGTAAGACTGTTCCTCATTAAAGCTATCACTATCGCCAAAATGTAGATACAACGTATGAACATCTAACTTCTAGAAATCTCTAAAGCAGTTACTAGAAGTATGTATCTAATTTATCCAAGTTTGAAGATTTAAATGTAACGACATTAGTTTGTAAATAGATATTTCTTCTCCCGCACCCAAACTTCCACTTCCTTCAAAGTGTTTCAATGTTTTCTGGGTGACTTTTAGGTGTTTTTTCTGTTAATTTACTATATACATATGTCACTATTTAAAATGTTCCGAAATAAAAATATTAATCATCTTGCAATTTGAATATTTGATTATGAAGCAAGACATAAGATCTCACTAAAACCGGGGTGGTCAACTCGAGCTTTATGCTGCAGCATGAATATAGTGTAAGAAAGGATGCAAAAGTTATCTTATATGTGATGACGACAATAATGATTGTGTCCTTTCTTCTGAAAATTTACAAGATAAACATCCTGTGACTAAATTCCAAGTAAATTTGAGCGACCATTTTACTTATTTAGCTACGTACATTGCAATGACTAGTTTGCAAAACAATCAAGAGAATGAATGCAATTAAATCCATACATACAAGGTGGCAATTTTGCTTTGTTATTGAACGAAACGGAATAACACTCGTTTCGCTTTAAGTTGTATACATTTCAAACCTGCTTAATTAATTTAATCAATCAACAGATTATAAAGTGAAATTAATCAAGTCACTGTTATTGCAGGTGACACCGGATTGTTGATTCTTAACGGCGAATAAATAGTGAAAACTGCTTCGTGTGGTAATGCTAAAGCTCCGTATAAGGACAGTACGGATGTCATTTAAATTTGATTTTATTTAATGCAAGACGATTGACAAGGGAGAGACAGTGCAGAATATTTATTGATATGTTTTGAGAAATCGCAATTTAGTAGCGACTGTGACGATGGGAAAACGACCATAAGGAGTGCTTTTAAAATATTTATCGTAATTAAACTAAACTTTCTTTTCATGTAAAAACTCCATTTGTACAGCAATAGTATAAATTCTTCGAATATCGATTTATATATACGGTAGCTGAATAAGACCGGTTCGAATAGTTATCGTTTGTACTGGTTTTGAGCTATTTTGCGCTGCGGACATAGTACGTACATACAGCGGAAATTCAAATAACACAGAATCAATTACGTAAGAAATGTAAATGGAAGAATGCATGCTTGTCGAATAGTTTAATTTTTTGTGTTTATATAATAGTGTAAATATTGATCAATTACGAGTTATTTTTATATTGATCAAATACATTAATCATAGACATAAGTTGTACAATTTGCTCTGTACAGTAGACATTTCTATTCCGCTCTTTCTATTCTTTCTGTTAAATATTTATAGCTGCATGCGCTGCACTGTCACGACCAAATGTATTTTTCATGAAAACATTATGGTTATGGTTTCACTAAATATGGAAACATAGGTATATACGATTGTAATTTGAACTCATCTGTTTGATACTTATTGTCTTTATTAAGTATTTAATTTTAATTTATCGGCGAATGTAAATATAAATTGACAGTTAGAGATCACTCACTACCTTTCGTGCTGTTGTTGACTTTATTCAAGAGTTATAACCAGCGGGCGGACACGAGCGGTTGATGACTCATCGCCCATGGGTGCACTATTGAAATGTTGTATTTTTAAAGAGGTTTTAATTTTATTTATATAATTGGATAACAAGTGGCTGGTGATCTATAAAATACAAAATACCCTATTATTTGTTCATTTTCTCTTCTGTAAAACTTGTTCTGTTTGAATTAAGTACATCCTTGTAGATAGAAAACGTCCTTTCTACATCGCAACTGGTTATAGGTGCGTATTGGAAATATTCTTTTATTTCAGCGTATTTAACATACACAACTGCCGCAATGTTATTAAATCTGGATTTCTATTAAAAACTGCGTCTAACTTTTGCCGAAGGCCACATCCGAAGTTATTTGGAATACTTTTGAAATTATTAATAGCCACATGTAATGTGGTTAATCCATTTTTTAATTTGAGATTCGATTTTCAAAATATGTGATTAGTTTAGGCAAATTTCCAAAGTGTTTCTGAAGGAATAACAACTGATTTTTTAAATTTGGGACATCTAAAGAAATTTTGCAAATTATCGAAATTCTCTGCACAAAAACTATTTCTGTGTATGTTTTAGCAAAGCTAAGTGACGAACGTGCGATATGTTGGTATTCTGTAACGATATTTTACAGACTTTGTAATAAATTTCGGAATCACTGACAATTCATTTTCATATCAGAAAAGTAACATAAACAACGTTCTAGATCTAAATAAATGATAACTAAAAATGTACGCGTATGTTATTGAAACTAAATAACATTAAGTATATACATATTTACATTATTTCTCTTACGAAATATAAGGTAAATATAATAAATTTTAAAAACCCCTCATGCTCCTATCTACGCCGATGTAGAAAAGATTTTACTCATAAATTCCTTATTTTATGGGCATTTTTTGTTGTCGTTTTCAAGCAAACAACAGATGTTGCAGTTCACCATATGAATTAGTGCTATTCAGTAAGTGGGTGTTGTTTACATTATTTCTTTGCTCCGTTGTAACTTCGTAGTAGTTTAAACCGGTCATGTCCGCCCCCTAGTTATAAGGCTACGGAATTTTAGGTGTAATTGGAAATTTATTCTAATGCTTCTCATTGGATCATGCACATTTTGTTGTTGGTTCAAGGCTGATAATTTAATGACATGGTTTTTAATTCTTTGATTTTTATCTATTTATTTTTTTGATCAATAGTAAAATAGTATTTATAAATCATTAATAGTATATACAGACGAAACTTTGATTATGGCAAGGAAGTGGAGGAGGTTGCAGATGTTGATTTTATGGTAACAATAATAATAACAACAATAATAATAATAGGCACAATCATAAGGTGAAGTTCAAGAGCTGCTTTCCAACATAACCTTGTAATATAAACTATAACAACAATTTAAAGAAATCGATGCAATGCCTAGTAGCTAACAAATTTTTAAGATGCATCAGTACAAAAAATATCCAAAGAAAATAAGTAACGGTTACGTGCAAGAAATTAATGTATGTGGGAATTGGGCGTAAAACAACATACTTTTTGAGTTTCTATAACGTACTAGTCAGCTTTTTAAGGTCCTATTTGAAAAACAGTTATTATGAATACCATAATGGTTTCAAATCTGTTCAGTATATGTTATCACCTGGTGCAAGAAGAATAAGCTTTATCTGAATATATTCACATCTAGTTTGTCATCTGTCAAAAATCTGGGTGTTGTTTTTGGTTCGCCACTGAGGTTTGCTGAGTATGTATCTACTATTACAGTTTCTGTGCATAAAATACTTGACTTTGGTGTTCCTAACTGTAACAGTTTTACTTTACAACGCTATGTTTCCTGTTTTATACCTCCGTTGTAAGCAAATTGGAGTACGCATCTGATGTCTGATTTTCGATATACTATGTTCACTCGAACGCAATTGAGCGGATGCAAATGAGATATCTGAAACACCCACATACAAACTGCATGGCTCCTATCCAATTCAGAACACCGGATAAGGCGCATTGCTCTTGAGACATAATTTTCGATGTTCAATGTACTGGATGCCCTGAAGTTATTCGCGAGAGTCAACATCTTGGTGCCGGTCTTTGATCGTGATCAAACAAATCAATCAAGATTCCTGTGCCGAGTTATTAAAAATATCTTCACAACAGTTGTGAACAATCAACAGAAATAGTTTTTTGTTTATTTATTAGGTTTACTCTGTAATTTATTTATCAATATTTTTTATTACTTATTATACTGTGTTTTGTTCTTTGTTCTACTATAGTGTAAAACTAATTTTCATGTAATTTATTTTATCGCCAACCGTCAGTAAAGTGATGCGTTACCATAGCGTTTTACGGAGGTAAAGAAACACTTTATCGTACTGTACAATAATAGTATATTAAAATACAAATTTCATAAGACACGATTTTTGCGCACGCGTTCAAGTTTAGAAAACGAGCCGCTAGGCGAGTTTTCTAAAGAACAAGTGCGCAAAATGTCTTATGAAACGTGTATTTTATACTATTTTTTCTATTTCGGTTATTAAAAGTTCAAAAAAGCTTAAAATAAGAGACATGTTTTGTTCGAATATTTTAGAAATTTTGCTTTTTTGAAGTTGGTAACTCTGATTTTTAAGTAAAACGTTTTAAATATTTGAATATCGGTGGTGCTATATGTAATAATTGTGTTTAAAATTCAGACTGATTTATACAATAAATTATTTCAAATTATCAACAAAAAGGACGAAATAAATAACTGTACGCCCCCAGAGATTCGCAAAATAGCAGAAGACAATTTACAAAATCTTTCGTCCACAAACTCTCTACATATTTATCAAAACAAACTTTTATAACAGTTGTACTATTCAACATGGTAAGTAAATGTCAATAGTAGTATCCGAAAACTTATCATCCAACTCTGCTTAACAATTTATATTGCTAATTCGTAAGTGAAATGTTAGCATGTGTGCTTTTTATTATTTGTACAATTTTATTGCACATTTTTGTTACTTTAAAGGCTTATATTTTGACATTTAAATACGATTTGGTTCCATTTTTTTTTGTTACCAACTTCAAAAAAATAAAATTAGCGTGCGATAAAGTAATACTTTATGCAACCAAAACGGGTGTCGTAAAGTGAACTTTATAGCACCGGAATAGAAAAAGTACTTTACATGCCGCTAATATCTGTCAGCGTAGCCATGACTGATGACTTTAAAAATAAATCGTTTGTCACTGTCATAAACGGTCATAAGTTATTATATCTTTATTTCTTAAATTAACAATTTTCACGGTTGGCGATAAAATTTTGTATGCACCACGTCAGTAAAGTACCTTTACCGAACTCGTCTGTTACTCGCCGCGCTCGCTTCACTCGCTTGGCTCGTAAATCATACTCGTTCGATAAAGTATCACTTTACTGACTTGTTACATAAATAACTATTATCGCCAACCGTCAGTAAAGTGATGCGTTACCATAGCGTTTTACGGAGGTAAAGAAACACTTTATCGTACTGCACAATAAAGTACTTTGCCTGCCGCTAATATCTGTCAGCGTAGCCATGACTGATGACTTTTAAAATAAATCGTTTGTGACTGTCATAAACTGTCATAAGTTATTATATCTTTATTTCTTAAATAAACAATTTTCACGGTTGGCGATAAAATTTTGTATGCACCACGTCAGTAAAGTACCTTTACTGAACTCGTCTGTTACTCGCCGCGTTCGCTTCACTCGCTTGGCTCGTAAATCAGACTCGTTCGATAAAGTATCACTTTACTGACTTGTTACATAAATAACTATTATCGCCAACCGTCAGTAAAGCGATGCGTTACCATAGCGTTTTACGGAGGTAAACAAACACTTTATCATACTGTACAATAAAGTACTTTACCTGCCGCTAATATCTGTCAGTGTAGCCATGACTGATGACTTTAAACATAAATCGTTTGTCACTGTCATAAACTGTCAAAAGTTATTATATCTTTATTTATTAAATTAACAATTTTCACGGTTGGCGATAAAATTTTGTAGGCACCATGTCAGTAAAATACCTTTACCGAACTCGTCTGTTACTCGCCGCGCTCGCTTCACTCGCTTGGCTCGTAAATCAGACTCGTTCGATAAAGTATCACTTTACTGACTTGGTACATAAATAACAATTTAATTTTTATAATCTAGTATTCTAGTTATTATTTTGACATATGATGTTTCTGTAATATATTTGTGATATTGAGAGAAATGAAATAATTTGCACGTATTTACTTTCGGAAATCACCTCGTATGCACCGTGTTAAAAGAAAGAATGTAAAATTATATATAAAAAGAGGAACACGTTTTCAATAAATTTTTATATTTATCACATTTATATCACGAAGTTTAATTAATTTCATTTACTCTTATTATAAATTCAAGACATTTAAAAGGCCTAATTTGTATGCTGCTCCCATCAAGAGATAGGAGAGAACCATTTGGAGAAATTCAAGACGATAAAGGGCAGGTATCGCATTCAGTAAAGTCGATCTGGTTTTACAAATGAAGGCACAAAACTGGTATGAATCTGCTTAAATAAGTGGCAAATTATGTTTGCGGTTGCAATTAACGTTATCAATTGATCTTGTTATTAATTTTATTATGAGACATTTTTCATCTTCTATTTTAAGTGCTACGTGTGACGATTATCTGTGCTTTAATGCATCGGTCTTAGGATATCAGAGAATTTTGACGGAAATTATACGAAAATGTCTTATTTCTGGAATGTAATAGTATTTCAATTGCACTAGCTTTTGAAAGTTCACCTTCTCATCTTATATTTAGAAATATAGAATGAATAATATCTAAGAGAGTCAAATAGAAACAAACCTATACAGAACTAAAGTACCCGTAGCATCAAATGTTTGCTTCCATGATAGTTTTCGTTCTATATGACATACGTATCAGAAAATTATGTTGTAATTTACTGAATACGATAATATTTCGCACGTCATTATAAAACAAGTTTTTTAGTTATTTTTTAGTAACACACCTCATTAATTATTCTTCTGAGAAAGAAATAAAGAAGGCCATTAAAATTTTTTAAAATATTCTTGACCTATGGTGTATTATGTAAGCTACATCTTCTTCTTCTTCTTTTGATGGCATCACAACATATCGTGGGTTTTAGCCTTTTCGGCAATATCCCTCCATTGTGTCCACTCTTCAATAATTAATACAGATTCTCAACCCTATATCTCGCAGGTTCTATTCGGCATCATCTACCGTTTTTTATTCTAGCGTTTCCTTAGCAATTCTTTGGTAAATTCATACGCATGACATGGCCTAACCGTTCCAGTCGTTGGCTTTTTATAAATTGTGTATCGGTGTTTTTTATAAAGCTGTTGAGTACGTGATTTAATCTAATTCTCCATGTTCCACCTCCATTCTGTACTGATCCAAATATCTTCCTCAGTGTTTAATGTTTAAATATTCAGAAGTCTTATTTCGTTTTATCAGCGTTCAGGTCTTGCAGTCATATGTTACAGCAGGTCGTATGCTAATAGCCATCGTTCGTATGTTAATATCATCCTTGTCTGAATTTTGTTGTTATTATATTTTCTCTTGTTTAACGATTCTTTGTCTCTGGATATTCTTGATATTTCCATATACTTAGTTTTACTTTTGTTTACCACAAGACATGTTTTCTTTGCTTCATGTTTGATGTTTTCTAGTGTCTTTTTGAGTGTAGTTTTGTTTCAACTTACTATTGCGATGTCGTCCACAAAGACGAACATTTGAGTAATTTATATCGTGTATTCGTCGTGTATAAGTGTTGCCTCAAGTACTAGAAACATTGTGGGTAATAATGTATCTACTTGCCTGGCACCGGTGGCAATGTTACAAGTGGTTTGCCAATTCTTATTGATTTCTTCCATTCAGCCACGGTCATGTGGATAAGTTGGACATCATGATATTTTATTATGGAAATTAGGTCAACATGGTATTAGGGAACATGCAAGATGATAAAACACTCAGCAACAACCATATATAATGAGGTTATTGAGTTGATAATCTCCAACAAATAAGTATTAAACAAAAAACAGAAATTAAAGTAAAACAAATTAGGAATTTACATACAAATGATGATTTTTTAATTTACATCCTTCTTATAAAAATCGTGGTCTCCGAATTAACAAAAACTTAAAATGGCGCTTACATATGGACATATTAGCTAATAGCATGCTTTGGCTTGTAACAACTTAAGAGAATCTGTTATTTAAATGGTTTACTTACGTTTTATTATTGATTTTTTCCTTTTATGATACATGATAGAGTTTTCTCACGCAAAAGTGGTTTTGAGAATTATATTTAAATTAGGATACAAAAATTAAGAAAGAACTTATGTTATTTGTATTCATGTATCATATCAAAAATGGCTTTAGTTAAACCGTAGATTTGATACTCTACACTTCTAGACTGTTCGAGGTGGACGTCATTAAACAGCTTAAATACCTCAGCATTTTTCTTGTGGGTCCACTTGAAAACATTAGTGTACATTACTTCAGTGCAAAATGAAGAAGATTTGAAAAATTGAATAATTAATGAATATTATGCAATATAAAACTACGATGATATTTTTGAAAGGATCAATGACGAGAAGATTGGAATGCGTGGCCTAGCTAGAGGTAATTATTGTCAGCAGTTTTTGTAGATTATAAATTTGTTTTTTTGTTTTCTTTTCCAATGGAATTTGTTTTGACTTGTATCTTAGAAAAGTGCCTTTCTGAAAATTATTCCTAACCCAGTTCTAAAAATACTTTTGCACTTATGACAAACTTGTATAGAATGCAAGATGGGTATTTGCAAAAAACAGCTACACTTATCTGTAGTGCTACTTTCGGAATTTAGATTTTTTACACAGAAATTATTCAGGGAGATCGCAAAATAATTTTTCGATAACACTAAAAGATCTACTTTCAAATTCACTTTCGAGTAGTTTTGTATTCTTCAGAAATGTGTCTAAACCTAGTAGTTGAGTAGCTATAAATTAGTAAAATTTGAATTTTTCATTGAAGTAAACTACTACTTCTACTTTAATTTTGGTATTGATAGCTTTATCCGTTTGGCCGCTGTTGTGGTCAGACACATACACAAACACACATACACACAGAGAGAGAGAGAGAGACAGAAAAACCATATCAAGGGACTTCAATGCTTTTGCAAAAATTTTAATGCCGAAAGTTTTAGTCATCCCAGTACTTCCTTATACTACTCAAATAGGTAAAATTAATGATTATATTTTTCAAAACAGTTTAAAATAATATAATCACAATGTTTATTATATGATATTTTGGGTATGTTTCCCTTTTTCTTGTATGAAGAAAATAGCATTAGTGTATTCAAGTTTCAAAATTTTTTTTTAAAAATAAACCACATAAGTTTCAAGGGGAATTTCTTTAACATATAAAAGTTAACTTTATTTTAAAAAACAAAAATCTATTGTCTGTATTGTATTTCAAACATAGTAAAAACTGCAAGACATGTTATAATATCAATTAATTTACCAGTAAAATATCAATAAATGTGTCAATTTTCCTAATATCGATAATTCAAATTTCCGAATTTTAAGTTTCTATAACTTTTAACATGGAAAATGTTGGAGATACTGTCTTCTTCGTTAACATTTTTAACTAGAAAATAATACATATACAGGTGGTTCAACGGGAACTGAATCGATCGATTGCGGAAAAACTGTAGCTAGGAATGATCTGAAATTTTGACACTATAATAAAGTCGATGGGGGCCATTCGCTTAAAATATTTTCAAGATGGCGGCACTTCGGGCTATGCCGGAAGTAGGCACCAACTTCCTAATTTTAAATAGAATATCCTGTATATCAGGTTTTTAGATTCTACGTGAAATTCTAAATATATTTCATGTATATTGTCATATATCTAAGTTGTAACCCTTTTTGACTTATTGAAATTCTTATGTTAAATTTGACGTTTGCAGGCAGAAAATCAATAGCACTTTTTCCATATAAAGATGAATTTATTATTTAATTTTAAGAAGATTCTCTCAAATAGATGGTCTAATTAAATACTATCTGTATAAAATTGTTACAATTATTAATACAGAGTGTGCGAATTTTACGCCTGAAAAAGGAATTTGGAAAAATTGCCAAAAGACAATTTTTTTAAATGGGAAGCGGCAACTTTTATAATTTTATCTTATTCTGCATTAAAAATAAGGATCACTTTGTATAAATATGTCTATTATAAAAATTGGTAGTTTTCGAAATTTGGCAAGTTGTTAGTGTTTTTATCTTCTATAATACATACTGTTTGCATTAGTTCTTTTCTCAATAGTTAGCCATGACAGTGTTTACAAAATTATAAATTGTCATTTATTGAAGAAAAGTCATTTACCTTATCATAATTGCAATAAGTCATGCCGGGGCGCTTAAATTATACAAATTATGATTATTTAAATTTATTTATTATTTATGGGGAATGTAATAAAGTTATGTCAAGAACATGTGATACATTTGCATTACGTTATTATCGTTATTAATAACTGGTTTATTTCCGTGAATCTTTGCCCTCACGGATCCAAAGTTTCTGAAGTTTCCGATAATACGTTTAACGGTATTGGTAGATGGTTTCCATTTTTGCGGATATCTAACTTGCCAATATTTCGAAAACTGCCAATTTTTATAATAGACATAGACAGTATAAGATAAAATTATAAAAGTTGCCGCTTCCCGTTTAAAAAAATTGTCTTTTCGCAATTTTTCCAAATTTGTTTTCAGGCGTATAATACGCACACTCTGTATTAAAAATTGTAACAATTTTATACAAATAGTATTTAATTAGACCATCTATTTGAGAGAAGTTACTTCAAATTAAACAATAAATTCATCTTTATATGGAAAAAGTGTTACTGATATTCTGCCTGCAAACGTCAAATTTAACATAAGAGTTTCAATAAATCAGTAAGGGTGACACTTAGATATATGACATTATACATGAAATATATTTAGAATTCCACGTAGAATCTAAAAATCTGACAATATACAGGATATTCTATTTAAAATTAGGAAGTTGGTGCCTACTTCCAGCATAGCCCGATGTGCCGCCATCTTGAAAATATTTTAGTCGAATGGCCCCCATCGACTTTATTATAGTGTCAAAATTTCAGATCATTCCTAGCTATAGTTTTTCCACAATGGATCGATTCAGTTCCCGGTGAACCACTCTGTATAGTATATAGAAGAATAGATTAAAACGAGAATCCATATAGAAAGCCACCAATTTGTTCCAACTTGTACAATTGTACATAGACTTTCTCTGTTTCAAAACATGAATTTACTTTTGTAGGGTAGTGTATATAAAAAACTAAAATATTTATCATGCAAACTATAATAGAATTATTGACCACTATGCTTGAATAAACCTGAAAGAGAAAAATTGATTTGGCAATATTTAGTTTTACTTACTGAAACGTGTAGAGCTAGAAGAGGTAACGAAGTGGAAATACAGAAACAACTGCTTATAATAAAAGCTTTGAAACGTATTCTTAGGTATAATATGCATAACGTATAACAATAATATAACAGTAAATATTTCAAAACGTGCAATAAAAGCAATCATCTTGTTTTATACGAAAAAAAAACATATTTTGGTCCGTAAAGAATACGTATTAATAAGAATAACGGATTTTATACAATAACTTGTTTAAATTTTTTAACAATAACCTCTTTTTATTGTCTGTGGAAGATGAAATACTAGTGCCTAACATAACACATATTTAGGGTTTTTTTCATGCCAAGCCGTTTACGTTGAATTATGTAGAATTAAAATAGATATTATTTAAAATCAAAACATTGCAGGAGTATATTAAATATTTTTTCTATAACAGCAAATAATCATAATAAAAAAGTGGTAATTATTTAATTATCTTAAGTCATATTAATAGTCATACTAACAATACTAAATTATTATATCTTTTGTTTAGGTAAATATACGTTAATAATCTCATTAGAATAATTTTGGCATTTTTTTATATTCAATTTTGTTTTATTTACTTGATTTATCTGATTTTTTTGCACAACACTATCTTGAACAGTATTCAAGATTTTACTAGCTGTCTTAATTTTATTGTTTAACTATAAGTGGTCAATATAACTCTCTGCAATATCTGCAATCGTGTCTTTATCAAATTTATTTCCAAGTGGGCTGTTTTGTACCTTTTTTCTTGTGGATAGTGTAAGAAAAATCGTGTAGTATTTGGTTTGAGGGTTGACGTTCCAATTATGTCTTTAGAGGTATGGTAGATATGACCTCTAATAAGAAACTGACGTTTTGTTTTTATTCTTCTCTCAGAAATGTGAACTGCAGTGCTATGGTCATCAATATGACTTGTTTTAATTATCATAAATTCTTCCCGCCGACAAGCTCCTATTATGTCAATAATTAACTTCACCTAAAATACATTTAATTTTTATTTACTGTTGGTTTTATACTTTGCCTTTGTAGAGGGGACGACAAAAAAATATTCTATAATTTGAAGGGGTGTCACATTTTCTATTTTTTAAATCTACAACCGTCTGATTTACCCTTTTGAATCGCTTTGGGGTACTTGCTTATATCAATACTGTATTTTTAGATTAATTGTATTTATAAAGAGTTTTATCGCTGTCCAAAGATTTTGATTTGGCAATATTTAGTTTTACCTACAGAAAAGTTTAGAGTTAGAAGAGGTAAATAAGTGAAAATACAAAAACAACTGTTTATAATAAAAGCTTTGAAACGTGTTGTTATGAATAATATGCATAACGTACAACAAGAATCTAATAGTAAATATTTGAAAACGTCCAATAAAAACAGTCATCTTGGTTTAAACGAAAAAAAACAACATATTTTAGTCAGTATAGAATGCGTATTAATAAGAATAACGGATTTTCTACAATAACTTGTTTGAAATTTTTAACAATAACGTCTTTTTATTGTTTGTGAAAGATGAAATACTAGTGCCTAACATAACACATATTTAGTGTTTTCTTCATGGCAAACCGCTTACGCCTATTGTGCAGAATTAGAATAGACATTATTTAACATCAAAACATTGCAGGACTATATTAAATATTTTTGTCTATAACAGCATGTAATCATAATAAAAAAGTGTAAAATATTTAATTATCTTAAGTCATATTAATAGTCATACTAATAATACAAAATTTTTATATATTTTGTTTAGGTAAATATACTTTAATAATTTCATTAGAATCGTTTTGGCATTTTTTTACAATGAATTTTATTCAAGGTTTCACTAGCTGTCTTCATTTTATTGTTTAACTAGTGGACAATATAATTCTCTGCAAAGTCTGCACACGTATCTGAGGGAATTCTTAAATAGGCCAGTATTGCTAAATCTTTAAAAATTTTGCTACTATGCTAGCGAACAGGCAAATTTATTTATTCCAATAGGCTGTTTTGTACATTTTCCTCGTCCATAATTAAGAAAAATCGGGTAATATTTGTTTGCTTTGAGAGTTGCATGCATGTCTTGCAGATATGGTAGAAATGACCTTCAATAACGAACCGACGTTTTGTTTTTGTTCTTGCCTCAGAAATATGAACTAAAAAGGCAGTGTTGTGGTCCTCAATATGACTTGTTTTAATTATCAATTCTTCCCGCCGACAAACTCCTATTATGTTAAAAATTAGCTCAACCTAAAATATTTATAATTTTTATTTACTGTTGGTTTCATACCTTTGTTATAGAGGGGATCGAAAAATAAGTATTCTTTAATTTGAAAGGTTGTCAAAATTTTTGAATTTTTACATCTGTAACCATCTGATTTACGTTTTTGAAACGCTTTCGGGTACTTGCTTGTAACAACATTGTTTTTTTTAGATTAATTGAACTAATTGCATTCATAAAGAGGACGGTTTTATTCTTGTCGAAAGATTTTGAAAATAAGTAACACTTGCTTAGATAAAAAATTTATTTGACTTTCTTTGCGCTTATCTTGGAAAAGTTTATATGCTCTTGTGTACTGACTTTTTTAATTTCTTCGACAGCAACGCTGTATGAGTAATTTATGCTAGAGTACCAATGGAAATTCTTCACTTCTATTGTCGTTTAGGTTCGTTTTTCACAAGAATTTTAACCAATTTTTTCATGTTAAAAAATTACTTGTCAGTTGTTATGCCACGTCGGGTTATTTTGACAAATTGATGACAAGTGACAACTAACTTGATTTTTGCTATTAAGAAGTCTAGTGCTAACTTCAGATCATGATTAAAAAGCCAGTTTCTAAGTTCATCCCGTGACTAAAGTGAATAAAGTCACAGGTTGGCAAAATATTCTTAAAAGATCACTTATCCTCATGGAAACACATAATAAATATCATTTTAAAGATGGGAATAGAAAATAGCTTCAGTTTTTATGACTATATTTTTCAAACTATTGTTTTATTTAACTTTAAAGTGCTTCGTGAATATCTGTGCATAAATATACAATATAAAAGTGCTAACTCATTCTAATAAGCACGAAAGTATGTATCACAATATAAAACAGTATATATTTTCAAGTAGCAAGGAATAATAATTTTTTTCGACGTTTTTGTAAATTTATAATTATTTATGATAAACCCAGAAAGTTGAGATTGGTCTGAATTATATCGTTTTGATTTCTATAGTAAATAAAATGTATAACCGGTGTAACAAAGGTATAGTATTAAAATTACTTAAATATATAAATATTCAGTGTGTATTACAATGTATAAATAAAAATTAGATATTCATTATTAATTTTGAATAAAATATGAACTTAAAAGGAGCTAACATATTCAAAGTGGGTACAATTTAACTATATTTTGGAAGATCTTGCATTTACAAAGGCGTATATGATAAAACATTTGTATAGTCTCTTGAAAAGTAAAAAATGATTCATACATATTCTTAGCTTCCGTCTATTTTTAAAAACCCCTAGACTCCGATATTACAGATAAATAATCAAATTCAAGTTCATTCTAATACAAGCAGAATTTATAAACGAAGACTTGGTCATTAATTTGGATGCACATCTCATAGAAATAGATATCTCCCGAAAAGAAACCAACCTCAACAAGTTTATAGCAGCGGATTCAAATCATAGTTTTCAGCAAAAGATGGCTTCTTTTAATTTTCTTATCCATCGGTTGTTAAGTTTTCCGCTTACAAAAGATAGATATGAAAAAGAACTTAGTTTAATTAAAAAGATCGCGAAGTACAATGGTTTCGATTCAGAAATAGTAACTAAGCTTATTACGAAACATAAATTTAAGAAACAAATTCAGGATACTACATCTTTGCTATCTCAAAAAACTCTTGGTAATAAGTTTGTTTCTTTGCCGTATCATTCAGTCACACGAAATTTAAACAGCAATTTTAAGGAACAGGAACTTCAAGTCGCGTTTAAATCGAGCAATTCATTAAAATCACTCTTAGGGAACGCTAAAGATAAAGTTGAGGTAGATCAAAAATCTGGTATTTATGAAATAACCTGTAAAGATTGTAATCAAAAATATGTAGGGCAAACTAGGCGTTCAATTTCAACTCGTTACAAAGAATACATTGCACATTTTAGATACAATAGACCTGAAAAATCAAGTGTTGCTCGACATATTTTCGACACAGGTCACAGCATGCCTACAGATAGTCTTAGATTAATTAAGACTGTAAATAATTTTAGAGAATTAGACAGTTACGAAAGTATTTATATACATAAAAATAGATGTAAGTTAATGAGTTCTGACAATGGACCGATACCCGAGTCCAGCTTGTACGGTTTATTGTAATTTTAGGGAATTATTTTGACACGCTTAAGGTACCGTTGTGGTTCCCTTAGATTTAGGTAGTATATATAGGGATATCGTGTGTTAAGAAATCAGTGTTATTCCACTGGTGATTTGGTGAAGAGCATATCTTCTAAGGTTACACCTTAGCCAAAAATACTATGTTTAACACTCTTCTTTGTTATATACAGATTTCTACTGAAGATGGCAACTTAGTTGCCGAAATACGTATATAGATTGTTTATATATTTTTTGTGGTAAGGGATTTTTTCCTTTTTGCAGTTTATTTCAGATTTTTAGCCACAATCTCCACCCATTACTGGTTGGATGCCCATAATAAATTTTCATCTATTTCATGAACAAAGGAAATTGTGTTACTTTCTACTATTGATGTTACTTTCTACTATTTAACACTACATTTACATTTCTCAGGATTTATGGTTTCTAGGAGGAAGGAAAATTATGATCTCTTAATCTCTACACGAATATTTCAATAAGCTCCTGCAATGAAAAATAAATTATCGAAATGGGCAAACTAGCAGAAATTGTGAACAAAACACAGATGAAACTAAAACAAAACAACTAAAACTAAACTAACAATTGTAAAGTATCAATTATTTAATTAAAAAAATTGAAAGAAGTGTTAATATTTGTATTTATAAAAGAAGTTTTTATATATAGCTAATTTGTTTGTTGTGTTTAAGACATTTTTATTACTTCCTTGGAATTTGGGTTATGTTTTTTCGGACATTACTTCAGAAGTTTATTGACGTATAATGAGCTTAATTATTGTAATAAAAACACCGATGATGATCCATTTTGTAATATAAAAAAATATTTTAGTACACTAATTAAACAGTTACATTGAAATATACGTTTATTTGATGTAGGTATTTGACGGAACTGATGGGGGATTTATTATATATATTTTCGAGAAAGTAAGAGAAAAAAGTCTTATTTATGTGATAAAATGTTACTTCTCGGTTGCCAACACAGTCCATAAATTTCATATACTTAGTAAACCATAAAATAAACTTGTTTTGCGGCAATGAAGGGATAGGTACATATTGGTAGTTAAGATAATAAAATTATAAATACTAATTGAATTATTTTGAATTCACATTATTTAAAAAATTAAATTCATTTTGAGAAATGTATTTTTAATTACTTAATAATTCAGTTTTTTTTTTAGTAGGGATTGTATACAGGTAGACAACCGAAAACGAAATTGAGGAATTTTATTTGAAAATGATTGATTATTTCGAGGAGGGGACATATTAAAGTGGATTGCTTCGTACTTTATCATCATAGGAAATAGTGGTGCAGCCATAAGTCATTTCGAAGAGAATTAAATTCTCATTACAAAGATGCCCACTTGGATAATAATTGACTTGAGAACATTATTCATTTAGCGTTTATTTTTGACCCAGTTGAGTATAGAGATGTTATGAATTAAATATATTGTGGTGGGGGTATAATGAACGTAAGTATAATAATTAATTTTTTTTATTAATATTCAAGTACAAATAAATCAACATTTAAAGATAACCTGTCGAACAATTATTGTTATACAAATTGGAAATACTTTAGAAAAAATATTATAGTTGAATCGCTTCAGCAACCGGCATGCGCCAATAAATTAAAATGACATCTAATTTGAGATATTGAAACATTTTACCTGTCAAGTAATATAACCTACAAAAACCTTTTCATGCCTGTCATAAATAATAATACATTCGTACACTTTCTGAGATTTACTTTAATTACGAGGTATTTTTTTTTGTCAGGGGAAATGCATTATGCACACCAAGTGCTTAGCTCGATCGCAGATTGGCATGTGGGACTCTCACCCACTAAAACCCCTCAATGCCCTCAAACAGTATCTGGAACTATTGTTGATATATCATCAGATACTGCCGGCAGCCCTATAACCCGAAACTTTCTTTCACAACTCTTTAATTAGCACGATTTTGTCTTTGTATTTCATCAGTTTCCTTCCTTGACATTAACTCCCTTATCATATTATGCAACATTGTCCATTTTTGCGACGACTCGAGCATAGTTGGTACTAGTGTATCTGGTGTTACCATATACCCCAATGTTCTTTGAGAGCTCTCCCTGATATTGTGCCACTTAGGGCATGCAAAAAGAGTGTGGTCCACTGTATCGATGTCTCCACAGTACATACATATATCAGAATCATCTTTTTTTATACGTTTTGCGAAAGCGCGAAAAGAGCCATGGCCTGTTAGTGCCTGTGTTAGAAAATAATCAACCTGACGGTGCCTACATGCAAGCCAGCCTTCTATATGCCCTATCAGGCATTTTGTCCATTGCGCTTTCACAGACTCCATATCCCACCTTCTCTGCCATTCCGTTATGGTATTATTCTTGGCATCTAACACAATTTGTCTGCTGTCCTCATGCCTATTCTCATAAATATATACCCTTTCCTTGACCATCAAATCGATTGGCACAATTCCAGTGATCACTTGCAGCGCCACCAGAGATACTGTCCTGTAGGACGAGGCCACTCGGAGGAGCATATTACGCTGACACCTCTCAAGGATACGTCTGTACTTTTGGATGCATACTGTCTTTTTCCATACTGGAGCGCCATAAAGCACCACGTTATGGACCGCCCCACATAGAACCGCTCTCTTACCACTGCTTGGTCCTTTAATATTGGGTAAAAGCCTGTTTAATCCAGCAATCATTGCATCAGCTTTACTGACAGCATTTTTCACATGAGGTCCAAAAGATCCCCTTTCATCAAGTGTGATACCAAGATATTTAATTGTTTTTGAAGGTACCAGCACTACACCTTCTAAGATAAAGGTAATGTTATTTCTCTTCCTTTTCCCCTTCATTATTAATACCTCCGTCTTATTTGGCGCAAGTGTTAATCTTTGGTCTTTCATCCATGCACTTATCAACTCAAGGCATGAATTTGTATTCTCCATCAGGGTAAATTCATCCGCAGCTCCCACGATCAATGCAAGGTCATCAGCAAATCCAACACATGTAGCATCCACTGTAAGATCTAGACCTAGGACCCCATTCCACAATGTCGGACCCAGGACCGACCCCTGCGGTACTCCCGCACTCAACTCCATCACAGCATCTTTTCCTATATAGATCTTTCTATTGGTGAGGTAATTCGCTATTAAATTAATTAGGTAGCTCGAAATATTTCTGTTTTTGAGCTCTCTAATTATAAGCTCATGACAGGCAGTGTTAAATGCATTCTTAACATCTATGGTTACCAAGACACACCACTTACTATTGTAATCATTAACAGTTCGTAGAACGGTCTCGATCGCGTCAAGGGTTGATTTTTTTTTACAGAACCCAAATTGTAGGCTGTGAAGTCCTCCTTTTTCCTCTAGTTCAATTTGTAGTCTATTCTTTATTAATGTTTCAAACAATTTACTCAATGTATTGAGTAAACACAGGGGTCTATAGGAGTTTGACGCTTCCGGGGATTTTCCACTCTTCAGGAGCAGGACCAGTTTAGCAACTTTCCATTCATCAGGAAATTTCTGCACCTGCAGCAAATCATTCATGGCTTTGGCTAAAAAATCTGGCAAGAAGTCGGCTATTATCTTAATGGCCTCCGACGGGATCTTATCTAGTCCTGGGGCCTTACCGCTTTTGAGACACGTTGCCGCATCTAAGATCTCCGTTTCACTAAAAGGCTCAATGTTTATGGGCTTCCCCACAGTCCTGCAGATGCCAACCCCGGGCGGGAAAAGATCAGCCACAAGTTGTCTTTTCCTATCAATACTGAGCTCATAAGGGGCCAGGTTGCCAATTTTTTTAAAAACAATTTTGTAAGCTCCTCCCCATATATCATTTTCCATGTCTAGACATAATTTCTCCCATAGCTTCTTCTTTGTATCTTTAATAAGCCTGACTAGTTCCTTCTTGTTATTCCAGTAATCTTCGCTCGCCGCAGTACAAGCTTGTGTATCAGCATGTCTTCTCCGTAGTCGTGTCAGCAACCTTCGGAGCTTTAGACATTTATCCCTTTTTTTTACCAATATCTTCAGTCCACCAGTAGGGATCCTTCCTATTTCTGTTGCAGTGCTTAATGCTATTTTTATATGCCTCAACTATCAATCTAGTGAGTGTTTGATGACTATTATCTTCCACATTACTCCCAGTTATTTTAATAGTGTCCCTGAATGCATCCCAATCCACAGTTGGTTTTATGGCAGCGGTTCCCCTCTTGCTACCCTTTCCGTCAATCTCAAAATAGATATAATGTAAGGTGGGGCAAGTGTGCCATAGATTTACAACTAAAATTTTTGATTGGATGTATCTCATTTTGACAAACTAGTATCAAGTTCAAATTTTAAACACAAATATCCAGGACCTTTGTCTATGTTATGTTAAAAGTACAAAGCCCTATATAACATACTTTTTATTAGGCACCAATTTCTTTTTGATAGTGCAGAGGGCCCACTTACCCCGTGGGCCCACTTGCCCCACCTTACCTTACTGATGTTCCGTCAACGTTTCACTCTCCAAAACTTCCCAATGTAGTATGTTAGAAGCCATATTTTGTGTTGAAATGGTTACATCAATAAAAGATTTCGTTTCCCCACGGATGAAGGTTGGTCTTGACCCTGTGTTTTGCACCACCATGTCCCTGCTGGAGATCGAATCTGTCCAGTATTCACCTCTATCATCAGTGATAGGCGAGCCCCACTGGGGTGATTTAGCATTGAAGTCACCAAGAATGACCCCTCTGGTGTTATTGTCCAGGGTGGTCATTATGGTATCAACTTTCTCTTTATAGTCTTGTATAGGGATGTTTGGGGATAAGTAACAACAAACCACCAACATACCCCCAAACTGCAACGTTAGATACCTGTCGCTCACTTTATGACCACTCACATTAAGATTCCTCGTAATGACCAAGACAGCAACGTCCACTCTACTATCCTTTATCCATCTATCTCCGCTAACTTTCTTTCTGTTTGGCTCCCCGACCACAAGAATATCAATATTCTGCTGTTTGCAGTGGCATATGCCATGTCCTCTGCTGCATATGCTCGACCGACGTTAGTTTGTAATACCTTAATGGGCATGGCTGCTGTAACGTGCTTCAACGCTTGTACTAACATTCCTTGCCATTTTTGCATTAGTTAGCTCCCTAACACCTTCTCGTATGAGTTTCCTAAAATGGGGACACTTGGTTTGATCCGCCCTATGGCCGCCCTTTTTGCATATGAAGCAGAAATGTACTCCAGTGCATTCCTTCGCTCTATGATTCCTGTTTCCACACTTCAAGCATACATCCGTATTGTCCTCGCCTTGGCAGTCCCGTTTATAGTGACCGAACTCCAAGCATCTGTAACACCTAATGATGTTCACCCGTGGTCTCACAGTACACATAGTCCAACCTATCTTAATTTTTCCTATTCTGGTAAGTTCTTTTGCCACCCTTGCCTTGACAACCACAGTAGCATTCTGATTTCCGTACTGGTTTGGTCGGAGCGAAACCACGAGGTATGTCTCAGAATTAATGAGAATGATCAGTTTTCAAGTATTTTATTGAATGTATCTTTAAATTTATGTTGTCCCCTTGAAAGTATACTCCTTGGAAATGCACACAGCGTCTCCGATGAGTTTTGAATTCCTGGTAACAATTCTGGAAGTCTTTTTCCGCTAGACTGTTTAGAACCTACGTCGTGACTCTTTGGGAACCATTCAATTGTCGCTTAAGTGTTGGAAAAAGAAAAAAATCATATGGAGTCATGTTTGGACTGTAGGGCGGATGTGGGTGTACTGGAATGTTTTTCTCTACCAAAAATTATCCAACCGACAATGAGCTGTGATATTTATTATCATGATGCAGGATCCACGAGCTGGCGAAGTCAAGATGCACACGCAAAACTCTTTTCCGCAAACGTTCAAGGACCTCGCGATAAAGGGTTTGATTTGCCGTTTGCCCCGGCGGTACGAAGTCTTTGTGGACAATTCCACACGATTCAAAAAAGATGATAAGCATGGGCTTGATTCAGGATTTGCTCATGCGAGCTTTCTTCGACCGCAATGATGCAGGTGTGTGCCACTCCGCGATTTATCGCTTTGTTTCTGGATCACCATTCAAATACCAGTGATTCGTCACCTGTTATCACTCTGTGCATGAAGTAGGGTTCGGTTGTAGAGCGATCGAGCAGTTGTTGGTTAAAAGAGAAGCGATTTTTCTTTTGTTCATCTGACAAGTACTTGGGTACCAGCTTTGCACAAATTTTCCGCATGCCTATCTCCTTTGTCACAATTTGATGAATAGCCGACCTCATGTGCCATCAACCTGAGTCACAACCGTCTGCCTCGTAATACGCAGAATGTACTTTAGCCACGATTTCATCGGTTTTCGACGTGGAAGGCCATCAGGAGCGATGGTAATCTTCAATGGTTTCGCGGTCATCTTTGAAAGCCTTGTGCCATCTGAAAACTTGTGCTGACGACAAAATTTAATAGCATATCGCTGCTCGATATTTGTCTCCGTTTTACATGTAACGTGGTATTGTAACTTAGAGGTAAATACCTCGTGCTCATGCCACAACACTAGACCTAGCAGCCTGCTCCTATTTTGGTTGCGTTCCTAGCCACTCCACTCACATGTAGTCGAATCCAGTCGGCTGCAGTCGTTGCCACATATAGCGTAAAAAAATCATTCTCATTAATTCTGAGATATATCTCGTACCTTTTAACATTGGACTGATTGACTACTACATAGAATAGCCAAATATTAAATAAAATATTTGAAAAGTAATATCTATTAACTCTATTTATAATATTCAATTTGTGACTGAGTCTCGTGTAATATTATTTTACTAGCAGAAGCTATATATCCTGAAATATTAATTAATTAGTTTATATTTATTATTCTGCAATTGTTCTGCTCGATGGAAATTTGTAGTGGCATTAAATCGTTGTCTTTAGTTCGTTCTTTGGTCGTGTCGGTTGCCAAAACGATTCGACCATATTAGTTGTTTGATAATTAATATTCATTAAAAACATAAAAAAATATGTTAAGTACTTGACCAAAAATTTGTCAAAATCTGAAACCGAAATTTAGGTTAATATATAAATAATTGCCATTATAAAAATAAATTCAATAATTTACATTTTAAGTTTTACATAATTTTTTGAAAGGTAAATAAAGAGATTGTAATTTCCCAGCTGTAAAAATTAAAAACATACGATTTTACTTTCACAACGAAGCCTAAAAAATAGCGAATTTTCGAGTAGCCAGGAAATTTCTATAATAACTGCTATCTAAGCTAATGCCCTGCTAAATTATAAAAACACAACCAAAAATTTCATTTATTGTTTAGTAATAAATTAACATAAAATTTATTGCGAGCTAAAGAATAAAATAATCTAAAAAGAATTAAAATAGGTTGGTATTCCGACACATGGGCCAGCAGCTGACATCAGGTTTAGCCGCCTGGCCCAAGTGACTAAATTGCGGTTAGAGGAGCGTTATTGCTGAGATGACCTTGACCATAAAAAGGCTGTAGGACATTGGAAAGTCAAGATCACCTCAACAAGAAAAACACGTCTGAGGGGGAAAAAGAGGTTACTAACCTGAAGGAGAGAATGTGGTTGGATGTAACCCTGACCTATTAGGGTTCTGTAAATTAAAGCAGAGGCGTATTGTTCTTGAGGTGATGTTATAGGCTACTTGAAGGTCAAGACCACGTCAGCAACGACAATTTTCTGCTCCAATTCCGAAACCGTACTAGGTATGGGGGCAATCTGAAAGTCGAGGACGGGGTCACCTTCAACCATACCCTTCCGTTATCAACCCTCATAACATCCTCTTCCTCAGACAATTTTGAAAATTCCGCTGGTAGAAAGCGAGTTAGGAAGAGACAATAATGATGGTCAAGCTGTATTTTCGCAAGTGATTGGAGATACCTATTAACGTAGATTTTACTGCTGATGATTTTATGGTGAAATAACTTAATCAAACAATTACAGAACAAATTGATTATAAACAACAAAGCACTGGTACCAGTACTCTTTTAGAACTAAAAATAGGTATTGCTCAAACTACGTGTCATTACTCAGATCTATAATATTCCACACAACCAAGATGAAAGCTTTTAAAAAGATTTTATTCGAGTGGAAAACCCATATTGTGTTCCTTAAGTTAAAGTCCTATTGTACAAAAGCTTACTTGAGATTTCTGACTTTCTGACACCGCATACCTATTTACCTAAGCATACCCAGTAGTTGAAGAATCCAGTACAACACATCTTGATTCGAGTATGATCTAATAAGTAGAGGCGAAAAGATCTGACAATACATCTAATTGAATAGTGAACATACTCATCATGTATACATATAACTATTTAAATAGTAGTAGTGTGTCTCAGTCATTATTCTTTATCTTATTTCAATTCACGTACAGCTTTATGTAGCTCATAACATTTTCTTTTTAAATTCTGAGGGCTGATATTTGATATATTTTAGGCTGTGTAAGTTCTGTACTTCGAAAAATAACATAGCTACATTAATCAGCAATAGTATTGAACCTGAAACATATAAGTATATGAACTATTTAATAATCAATAAAAGGAATCTGTGACTTACACAGAACTAATTATTCCATAAGTAATCACTAAAGAATTTTTATAGCAGTAGCGGAATCACCGAACATCACTATCATTAAATACTTACGAATAACAAATTTCTTTATTTACACAACAGGAAGTCATGTGTAGTAATTCGTACATAATTTGGTAATAGCATTTGAAACATGTATGTCAACTGTTCTTGATTTGAAACATTGAATATTTTTGTAAAATAGCACAAATTTGATTAGACAACATATACAGGATTATATATTTCTTAATGCTTTAATTGTCCACGAAAAAATTCCATCGCAAGATCACTTAAAAGATTTCGATCTAATTATTGATGAAATAATGACATAATGCATTAGAACTATTTTGATGCTGGACATAAAGGCACAGGAAAATCAAACACAAACAGGGTTGATAAAATCAAAAATCGAAACAGAACATTTCATTGAAGTAGGTTTATTTTGATAAATAAGAGAAGATTAAATTTAAATACTGTTCCCAGTATATATTTATAGTGCTCTAAATGTGGAGATATTTAAATAAATATTTAGAATATGAATTAGATTTTATTAATTATAGAGTATTGTTAATTTTAAATTATCTCTATACCATTGTAATATGTAACTTGTATTTAAACATAGAAACAATTTATTAATCTATTATAAATGATAATAATAATAATACACAATGTCACTGTATAACCAAGTTACCATGTGGTCTGTCTAATTAAGAATAAATTTAAAATACAACCAATAATATTATGGCGTCTCTCTAAGGGTTCTTGCAATATCTGAGCCTTATGCCGGAAGCGCAATGATTTATAACGCCCTGCCGGGTCTTTAACAACCTTGTGTACAGCCCATAAGCATTGCGTCTATAGAGATGGCCTGCTTCTAATGCTAAGAGTTCTGACCCTGCAACAGTCATAGATCTTCTGGCTGCATGACCGAAATATTCAGCTGTTCTTTGCATGACCATCATTACAGCGTGCTATATTCTCACCTGAGATTTATTCAGCGCTTGTCATACATGAAAGCTGTAGAATCAGTCTTCTTCTGCATTTCTGTTAAATGTAGAGGGTTATACATGTGCTTCTTTTCAGTTTTCTTTTACCATTCTTCGCTAATTACTTCTATCTCTTCCTAAAGCTTCTATCTGCTTCCACGTTGAGACAGTATCTTGTAGTAATTTCGAGACCTCATTATCCCAAGTCATGCAAGGTGTACCTCTCCTTTTTCTTCCATTTTTCCTTGCTGTCTACACTTTCTTTACTTGTCTTCCTGTATTTAGTGCTTTCATGTGTCCCCACAATCATATTAAGCTTTTTCAGTATATTCTCTCTTATTGTCTTTTATATTTTCTGCTTTTTTATTTTTATGCTTAAGTATTTTCTCAGGCAATACCCATAATTCACAGCCTTACAGTAATACAGGCAAGTGGTTTAATAGACTGCTATTTTTGTTTCTTTACTTACACTTTTTTGTTGTAAAAGTTTCTTTTGATGTTGTGAAAATGTTTTGTCATTGCCGGTATTCTGTTATTAATATCTCTATCCAGGTCCTAGATATTTAAAACTTTTACCTAGCTCATCCACCTGACGTTCAATTTGAAAGCTATTTTTTTTCTTTTGTTATTTGTTATCATTAATCATCTTAGTGTTATTAATGTTTATTTCTTATGTTCAAGTTTTTTAACTAACAGGTTGACATTAAATTATATTCAATTTTCTGTATTTTTCATATTCACAAAGTCATTCCGAAATACCCAGTCACTTTCATTTTATTATATTCTATGCTATGACCGATGCTTTTGTTGTCTTGTTGATGAATATGATAATTATGATTATTACGTTCATGTCGCTAATAATAATTGTCGAATATTTGCGGACAAAATCCTATTCTAAGTACTTTCATTCTCTTAATAAATAGCTGAAATTTTTTTTATACAAAAGATATTGAAAATTATGTTCTAAATACTTTTATACTCGTAACGTACTTGTCTAAGAAGCATGACTTGCGAGATATTCGCAAAAAACTGATTATCGATAAGGGTAAAAGACCTACCTCCGGTTGGAATTTCGAAAAACTTTTTTAAGACAATTTGTCTCAAACTTAATTTTAAGTACATATGAATTCTTTATAAATTTGTTTAAGCTTAGTAGTTGACGAAATATTGGCAAAATTCGATTTTTTCACTGAAGTAAACTGCTACTTCCGGTCTACCCATTTTACTGAAAAACTAATCAGATCTTAAGAGGGAGATTATTCACGCAAATACAAAATTTGGAATTGATAGCTATAGCGGTTTGACCGCTATCGTGGTCACAGACAGACACACAGACATTTTTTAAAAACCACTTTTTCGGTATCAGGGGACTTCAAAACGTGGACATCTGCAAAAATCTCGAGGTCGAAAATTTTCATCATCACAATACTTCCTTATACTACATATAAGAAAGTAAAAATATCAGCATTGAAATATCTTGCAACAGAGAAAGACCCATAACTGACAAGGAATGAAGAGAAAATAATAAATATAAAGACCTAAAATATTTATCCGAACCTTTAGCTTACGTGGGACACACTTTTATCTCGTTTTAGCTCGTGTAGATGACGAATTGTGTTTATGTGTGGAAAATACAATTTTATGACTATATAATGGCCGAGTTACCTAAAATTCCTATGTTCGTGATTATTCACCTTAAACGTATTTTTATTGTGCGCATTTATAGATTTTTTAATTATGCCTTTTTTATATTGATAACAACTGTTTATCGAAACTTTATTGCGTATATATTGATTCTGAGTAGAATAAATAACGAATAGTGGAAGCGCTAAATATGATAATTGACAAGAAATTCGGTTGCGTTAAAAAGAAGTTCCATTAAAATGAAAGATTTCAGAAGTCCAAGAGCAATATATATGTCAAGATAGTCGTAAGTTTATGTTTTTACCTGTAAAACGAGTTCCTTGAGCATCAAATTTGGTTACTTCTTTTGAACCATTAAAAGGTTAGAGGTGACGGTTTCTTTTTGACACCGTCGAGTACGATGAAGTAGTACATATTCACTTAAAAATTTGTCCATCTATCACATTAATCTTTCTCAAGTACAATGGTAATAATATATTTATGTACATATTTCTTCTAAGAACAAGTTACATTCGTAATGAAAATTTCCACTGCTTGCAATACGAAGAATTATCCAGTTTTCACTGAGTTTATTAGATTTATATTTTGACTATCAACGTCTGTATACAGATAGTTCAAAATAGTTGTACTCATTGTGTTGAGTAAATGTTTCTGTAAGGATATTAAATATATGCCTGGTATGTTACAGGCTTCTATATACATATATGCGACATAAATAAAGCGTTAAAATAAATTTTATTTATGTCCCGTGTAAATAATAAACTCTATTTTTAAGTCAAAATAGATGAACTTTCATTACAGCTTTATATGTCTTTCTTAGAATTAACGGCAGCGTACAGCTATTTTGCAAACAGTTTCACTAATTTAACAGTAACTGCAGCTATGAACTTTTTTCGGAATACAGGACTTTTGAATCAAGGATATTTAACATGTAATACTCTTTATAGAAAGCTTTTCATATTGTTTTAAATATGTATTTCCTGTGTTTATATTTAAATCAACTTGAGGAGGGTAATATGTATGTTGATACGAGGTAGGCGCCACAGATTCTCGCCCTGACAGGCTTATAGAGGTTCAAACGTGTTTAAACTCCGTCATGTCATGCATGAACATACGTGAGGTGTACACTATAAATATGACGGTTCGAAGCCTAGTAGTTTTTAGTAACCAGCCAACCAACGTGACTAGCGCACGAAAATGTCTGAAGTAACGAAAATTGAGTACCGCGCGGTCATTAAATTTTTAACAAAAGAAGGGCATACACCTTATCACATTAAACAACGTTTACGGTGATTCATCTCCTTCGTATTCAACTGTAAAAAAGTGGGGAAAATATTTCCGTTTGGGACAAGAATCCCTGGAAGATGCTGATCGGCCGGGTCGACCAATTGAAGTAATAACGCCTCAGTAGGGTACTTACGCCGATTCTGGCGCCTCCTCCCCCTCTCACCCAGCTCCCCCTCACCCCCCTCGCCCTAGTGGCGCCCTCTGCCAACCCAACTGATGTGGCGCCCCCTCGCGGTCGCCAACCCAACTAAACATTGCAGATTTCATCATTACCAACCCAACTAAAATTGCAGATTTCATCATTACCAACCCAACTAAAAATTGCAGATTTCATCATTACCAACCCAACTAAAAATTGCAGATTTCATCATTACCAACCCAACTAAAAATTGCAGATTTCATCATTACCAACCCAATGTGGCGCCCTCTGACGGCCACTAACCAAACTAAGAAATGGCAGATTTCATCATTACCAACCCAATGTGACGCCCTCTCACAGCCACTAATCAAGAAATGGCATCTCTCATGATTACCATAATGCAGCATCCTCTCACGGTCACTAGCCAAACTAAGGTGACGTCAGACAAAATGGCGGACCATCAAGATGGTCTTTGTTTCTAGAGAATTCCTGAATAAATTACCAGGCTTGCTATCGCGCTTCTCAATGTACTTTAAACAGGTCTAAACATGTTTCCAGCGGAAACCGTGTTAGATAGGTACGGTTTAGCACCCCATTTTGTGATATGTACGGAAAACAGCATGCAAGATAATCGTACATACCAGTATGATAGAAACTGAAATTAAATAAACGTTTTCAGCTAGCATAGAAAATGATTATCTTTCACCAAAGGCGAATACTATAATTATATTTAATTTTACTAATTATATACAATAATTAAGCTGTATTATAATGTTAATAAATACATGTGATGAAACTACAATATAAATGTATATAGGTAAAACATAGTAAAATTTATAATAAATAATGATAAACAAACAACTCCCTTTATTTATTTGAATCATAGGTTTTACAATACGGTTATTACAATCCATTACATTATTTGAATAATGTACAGATACAATATTAAGATAAACAGGATTACACATATACATACATACGAGTATGACAGAAACTATAAATTTATTAAAACTCTTATAGAAAGGAATTATAAGTATTTTACAGTGAAAACCTCTATATCTATCAATCTATCAATGCTCAACAGCTGCTAATGTACGCATGCGTAGGTTCACACTACACAGCAATCACGTGATTAGCATTATCAACTCGAATGATACAGTGATACTGAATCTTTATATAAGTCATGATACATGCGTTGGCACTTCATTCTTACAGTGTTCACCATCGAGTGAAGATGGAATTTGTGAAACAAATTAAATCGATACTTGTCAGTGATACAGCTGATGCTGAAGCCGCGAATTCTATTATTAAAAAATGTAATCAAGCTAATCGAGTGCTAAATAATTTATTACGTAATGCGATAACTATTGGAGAAAAACAAAAATTTACAACGGCTATTGCTCACGTGAAAAGTTTCAAACGAACGTGTCGAGGTCTTCAGATAAAGGGATCAGGATACACAACAAGAAAACAGATAGCATATATTCGTGTTAAGTGGGAAGACATTCAATCAGCTTTTCAAAATCGTATACGAACTGGAGTTATTATCAACCTAAAACACACTGACCCGAAACTGTTTTTGGAAGACGTTTCGGCAATATTCCGCAGAAGAATCTTAAACGTCCTGAAAAAAGAAGAAACAATCAAGGTTAACGCGATGTTTTCTGGTGACTTTACTATACAAAAGATCGGTCAAGAATATACAGAAACAAAATATTTTAATACCATGAATAAACCAATTTACCAAGTCACAAACCTACAGAAGTGGTTTGTTGAGGAAATACAACAACCAATTTTATCTGACATCGAGGTTTTCCAATCAAGAGGAAGTGGATGGGCATTATCAGCAGTTATTAATATACAAATTAATATTAATAAATTTACACCCCAACTAGGCTCATCCTATATCGAGTTACCACAACCAATAAAATTGAAGCATGCGTGTGTTAATGTACGCAACGAAGATACTAAATGTTTATATGGGCAGTTGTATCTGCACTATATCCTGTGAAAGAAAAACCACAAAGAACCACAAAGTATCCGAACCCATCATTAGTTTTAAAGTTAGAAGGAATTCAATTCCCAATGACAGTAAAACAAATTCCACGCTTCGAAAAACAAAATGCTATATCAATAAATGTTTATATTTTAAAAAAGAAATGTAAGAAAACATTCACGACAGTCCCAACATATCTAACGAAAGCGAAGCAACTGAAACATATCAATTTATTGCTTATTCAAAATGTATATAATGATGAAAATGATCAAGATGATACAGCATCCAAACTATCGCCTAGATATCACTATGTATGGATTAAGGACTTATCACGGTTAGTATCCACAGAACTTTTGTAGGCGAATTATAGCATATCAATCATAGGGAAAAACATTAAACGAAATACAACGATAAACAATTATGACATATAAATCCATAGGTAAAGTTATATAGGTAATAAACATCATTCTCCCCATAGAAGACCTAGATATTTAATACCACATACATAAATACATAGACACTCTAATCCTCATATGAATAAATTGATAGACTTATAATAATTATTTTCATCCATAAGTATACATACATACTTTTATATATATCACTACAAGAAATAAGTCGACACCGCTGTGTTAGTCACCTTATTTAATATATCTATATTATAAAATAAAAAGGACCAACATATTTTTAAGAAAACAAGTTATTAAAAATAAAACAACTGCACACATCAAACAAACCTCAACCATACTTTCAATTTCACAAATATCAAAATTTAAACAAAACAATCAAATGCAAAGGCAAGGAATGTTCTCGAGATGATCCATATAGTGCAATATAACAATGCAGTAAAACGATAGAGGTGAGATACATGGTCTATCAAAAAAATTTTATTACCCACTTTTTTCAGCAATCAAAACTTTTTGACAAAACACTATACATATGAAGAATAGACATAGCATTAAATATTTCCATTTTAGAGATACCCCAGTTTAATCCCAATTTTAAATAACATAAATTCTTAAATTGATTTAGTTAACTTTCTTATAATATTTAAAAAAGGTTGAAAAAGAAAACATACAAAGTCCCACAACAGATAAAATATGTACTATCTTTTTACACTTCATGTTTAGTACTGTCATTAGAAGAAATATGCCTGAGGTACAGCTTTTAATATGAAATTTAGGGGTTTTTTACACAAAAACATAGTTTATGCCTAATAAAACTAATTTTGAAACATAATGTGCACATAGTATTAAAAAAGAGAATAAAAACATTAAACAAGGTACGCTTCACACGAAACATTATTATAAATCACATTTTAAAAACATGGAATTCTATTTTATTTGGATGACATTGTATTTACAAATAGTTTTTATATCATTACAAGAAATATGCTTTTCATTAAATATTAACCACTGAACAACAGCAGTATACACAAAAAAACTTGATAGTCACCTTATTTAATATATCTATATTATAAAATAAAAAGGAACAACATATTTTTAAGAAAACAATTTATTAAAAATAAAACAACTACACACATCAAACAAACCTCAACCATACTTTCAATTTCACAAATATCAAAATTTAAACAAAACAATCAAATGCAAAGGCAAGGAATGTTCTCGAGATGATCCATATAGTGCAATATAACAATGCAGTAAAACGATAGAGCTGAGATACATGGTCTATCAAAATTTTTATTACCCACTTTTTTTTCAGCAATCAAAACTTTTTGACAAAACACTATACATATGAAAAATAGCCATAGCATTAAATATTTCCATTTTAGAGATACCCCAGTTTAATCCCAATTTTAAATAACATAAATTCTTAAATTGATTTAGTTAACTTTCTTATAATATTTAAAAAAGGTTGAAAAAGAAAACATACTAAGTCCCACAACAGATAAAATATGTACTATCTTTTTACACTTCATGTTTAGTACTGTCATTAGAAGAAATATGCCTGAGGTACAGCTTTTAATATGAAATTTAGGGGTTTTTTACACAAAAACATAGTTTATGCCTAATAAAACTAATTTTGAAACACAATGTGCACATAGTATTAAAAAAGAGAATAAAAACATTAAACAAGGTACGCTTCACACGAAACATTATTATAAATCACATTTTAAAAACATGGAATTCTATTTTATTTGGATGACATTGTATTTACAAATAGTTTTTATATCATTACAAGAAATATGCTTTTCATTAAATATTAACCTCTGAACAACAGCAGTATACACAAAAAAACTAATATAAAGACAGTATTAACGTTCTAACCAAAAGATTTGCAAAATAATAAATATATACTTGTTCATCGCTTAAAAACAATTGAAAAATTGATGTTTGCCAAGCTATTTATCAATATTTAAGAGTTAAAAATTATCATCATTTTTACATTTACAGATACCCCATGTTTAATATCAATTTGAATTAACATAAATTCATAAAATGAGTCCATCTTTTCACACATCATGCATTTTTGTACAACAGCGAATGTATTACATTTTAAAGCACTGTATAATTTGAGAAAAATAGCAAAACCTATCACGAAACATTATTATAAATTCTATTTTATTTGGATGACATTGTATTTACCAATAGTTTTTATATCATTACAAGAAATATACTTTTCATTAAATATTAACCACTGAACAAGAGTGGTATAATAAATACTCGCTTTCAATTATTTAATATTGAAATTACACAAAATTCAATGCAATACACTTAAAACATTTGAAAAATCATGTTTGGTAAGCCCAATATAAATTATTTTTAATTTGTTTTTCATAGAATGAATTGCATCATTTGCGGAAAATCCTTCACCCGGCGCGACAACATGAAGCGGCATGTGAATACCCTCCACCGCAATTTTGTTTGCGGTATTTGTGGAGTGAGAAAGAAAACATACTAAGTCTCACAACAGATAAAATATATACTATCTTTTTACAGTTCATGTTTTTTGTACTATCATTAGAAGAAATATGCTTGACGAGCGGCTTTTAATATGAAATTTAGAGGTTTTTACACAAAAACATAGTTTATGCCTAATAAAAACTAATTCATGTTTGGTAAGCCTACTATTTAAGACAAAAATTATTAGTTATTTCCATTTACAACAGATAGCCCACACTATTTATCAATATTTAAGGCAAAAAATTATTATTAATTCCCTCATTTACAACAGATTTCCTTGCTTAATCTCAATTTTTAAATAACATAAATTCTTAAATTGATTTAGTTAACTTTCTTATAATATTTGAAAAGGGTGAGAAAGAAAACATACTAAGTCTCACAACAGATAAATATTAAAACTAAAATAAATATATACTATTTCAAAATGTTTCTACCTTTTATAGCTGTGTTTTGTTATACACAATCCAAACCATTTTGCATGTAAATATCAGTCGCCATTCCGACATGCTTCAGAACTAACCCCATCAGGTTAACTGAAAGAAGAAACACAATCCTATCAAGAATTTTATCTTATATGGTATATGTTTGAATATCTTTTTCGACCGCAATTATAGGAATACAATTAGTTTCACATACCTAATGCGGGTGACAGATTGGGCAAAGTATCGGGGGACCACCAAACTAATCCTTTCAGAACATCGCTCGCATCTGATTATTTCATATTCTTAAAAAAAAAATATATACCGAATAATATTTTACATCCCTTTTTTTTCATAAAACTCACCTATCATGAGTAAATTAAGCACAAAATGGCTCAGCACCCTGTGTCGATATATTTCCCGCAGAGGTGCAGAATAATAGCACATCGTGCATAATATATCATCACCCCCTTCATGCACTCGCACGAAGCCAGCAGCAATCACGCACATATTATTAATAGCTATCAATTGATGACGTCCATATCCGTCATCTCGGTACACATCAACCACAATGTCACCCGAACCACGAGATTCATAACCATTGTCTGTATCAACAGACGGCAAAGTTAATGTTGAATCTGAATTTTGATCATCCATCACCTTAAACAAAAATTAATCAATATTAAATTCTACACCCCCAACCATCTTTAAACATCAACAAAAATTATTTGATATTAAAATACCACTCACAAAAATAAACAAACTAAATAAACACAATTAATAGCCAACAATAAAAGATGCAGGGGAAAAACAAAATCTACTTCGAGGCACACTATCAAAACTAATATAAAATGATCTACTACACATCTATATATAACCAACCCCCACTAATGACCTTAAACGAAAAAAATTCTCACTGGAAATGGATAAAGAAAACACAGGATTACCTAAAACAATCTTCTCAACATCTTCAAATGATTTTTTTTTATTATCATCATAAACATCCAAACAATTGCCAACCCAATTAAAACTAGGACCCTTTAACGATAGACGATTAGCATTAAATTAAAAAAATATAACCAAGTATCATAACTTTCAATAGGTACCATAAAAGCAAATTACCGACATCCGTTCCAGACAAAAAGCCCTAAAACTCGGCATTGGTCAAATAACTGATTACACCCCGTACCGTAAGAATTATTTACATAATGAACCCTTAGGGAAGAATGCGATATATATACATATTTAGTAGATAAATTAAGAACAAATTTAGTTTCACCAATTATAGGAACCCCCACATATCAGTCAGCAAATTAACAAAAAAGATTGATTTAACCAATTCCAACGTTCTAACAAAGAAACGCACTTTATGTATCTGGAGATGTCTTCAACATAATTGAAATTCCACTTAGTCCGAGCAGATCACAACCCCATCATACCGACAAAGGAATGAATACCAATAAACCTGTCACAATCAACAAACCCATTAGAAAACGACACAACCTCCCAGCAGCTGTAAATTAAATGCTAATGATGCAAAAATACCTAAAAATATTTCGTAAAACAAGAGTATTTTAGTTAAATATACAATAAATATTATTCAGTATTGGAATACACAATGAATAACACAAATTTGAGTAGAGAAAGATAAATATTTCTAATTACACATGTGTGAATTTGAATTTACATCACCTGCCCGAATAGAGTGTCTTATATATGGATAGTAAAGTCGTCGCGTCCATACAAATGCATTTCTCACATACACATGTATATAGTCACCGCGCTTATGCGCGAACTACTACGGCGGATACAACCCTTCGCATACATACGTAGGGTAGACAGGTAGGTAGTCATTTGCTGACCGTCATTATTTTCAGTCCCATCGCTTCGTATATATAATGCATCATTATTAGAGGTTCCTAATAGATGAATTTTATTCATAAATATGGGGATGTTTAAAATGAAAAATAGGAAGTATACATATTCTCTTTTATTTATTAATGTATACAAGATATATTTATTTATAACATTTTTATATATTTATTTTAGCAATATTTATCACCAACGCATACTCTCTAAATCGGATTTTGATTTTTTCAATTTCGGATATAAACCTCATAATTCTAATGTTCAACAAGTCATTCTTCTGTCTAAGTGCCCTCCGCCTGCTTTAGGAAATTGCCGCAAATGCCAACAAATTGACGAATAGCCTCATATCTTTTTATTTATACATACATATATTGTGAATTATTACACTAATTATAAAACAAAATTAATTATAGATAGACAAACATTATACAGGTATATTGCAAACATGTAATGCTAAGATAATCAGAGTGATATATACATACATGTAAAGAAATTTATAATTTATTCAATCTCTTATTAAAAGAGTTATTAATATTTTTCAAATGAATACCTGACAGTGGTGGAAAACTGTTGAAATTTGGATAGATTAATAGTTACATATGCGAGCTTCAGAATAGCTTCTGAACATGTTGGGTTGTAATTTGGTATACAATAAAAGGCAGCGGGGAACTGAACCGCCTCCCAAAAAAAGATATTTAATATTAAATCGTCGATTCCCCATCACAGAAAAATAGTGTATTATACAATGGAAAAAATTAGATTTTAGCTCTCGGTAATTTATCTTACCTCGAGCTAAAATCTAATACTTTTTTCCCTTGTATGATACACTATTTTTCTGTGATGGGGAATCGACGATTTAATATTAAATACCTTTTTTGGGAGGCGGTTCAGTTCCCCGCTGCCTTTTATTGTATACCAAATTACAACCCAACATGTTCAGAAGCTATTCTGAAGCTCGCATATGTAACTATTAATCTATCCAAATTTCAACAGTTTTCCACCACTGTCAGGTATTCATTTGAAAAATATTAATAACTCTTTTAATAAGAGATTGAATAAATTATAAATTTCTTTACATGTATGTATATATCACTCTGATTATCTTAGCATTACATGTTTGCAATATACCTGTATAATGTTTGTCTATCTATAATTAATTTTGTTTTATAATTAGTGTAATAATTCACAATATATGTATGTATAAATAAAAAGATATGAGGCTATTCGTCAATTTGTTGGCATTTGCGGCAATTTCCTAAAGCAGGCGGAGGGCACTTAGACAGAAGAATGACTTGTTGAACATTAGAATTATGAGGTTTATATCCGAAATTGAAAAAATCAAAATCCGATTTAGAGAGTATGCGTTGGTGATAAATATTGCTAAAATAAATATATAAAAATGTTATAAATAAATATATCTTGTATACATTAATAAATAAAAGAGAATATGTATACTTCCTATTTTTCATTTTAAACATCCCCATATTTATGAATAAAATTCATCTATTAGGAACCTCTAATAATGATGCATTATATATACGAAGCGATGGGACTGAAAATAATGACGGTCAGCAAATGACTACCTACCTGTCTACCCTACGTATGTATGCGAAGGGTTGTATCCGCCGTAGTAGTTCGCGCATAAGCGCGGTGACTATATACATGTGTATGTGAGAAATGCATTTGTATGGACGCGACGACTTTACTATCCATATATAAGACACTCTATTCGGGCAGGTGATGTAAATTCAAATTCACACATGTGTAATTAGAAATATTTATCTTTCTCTACTCAAATTTGTGTTATTCATTGTGTATTCCAATACTGAATAATATTTATTGTATATTTAACTAAAATACTCTTGTTTTACGAAATATTTTTAGGTATTTTTGCATCATTAGCATTTAATTTACAGCTGCTGGGAGGTTGTGTCGTTTTCTAATGGGTTTGTTGATTGTGACAGGTTTATTGGTATTCATTCCTTTGTCGGTATGATGGGGTTGTGATCTGCTCGGACTAAGTGGAATTTCAATTATGTTGAAGACATCTCCAGATACATAAAGTGCGTTTCTTTGTTAGAACGTTGGAATTGGTTAAATCAATCTTTTTTGTTAATTTGCTGACTGATATGTGGGGGTTCCTATAATTGGTGAAACTAAATTTGTTCTTAATTTATCTACTAAATATGTATATATATCGCATTCTTCCCTAAGGGTTCATTATGTAAATAATTCTTACGGTACGGGGTGTAATCAGTTATTTGACCAATGCCGAGTTTTAGGGCTTTTTGTCTGGAACGGATGTCGGTAATTTGCTTTTATGGTACCTATTGAAAGTTATGATACTTGGTTATATTTTTTTAATTTAATGCTAATCGTCTATCGTTAAAGGGTCCTAGTTTTAATTGGGTTGGCAATTGTTTGGATGTTTATGATGATAATAAAAAAAAATCATTTGAAGATGTTGAGAAGATTGTTTTAGGTAATCCTGTGTTTTCTTTATCCATTTCCAGTGAGAATTTTTTTCGTTTAAGGTCATTAGTGGGGGTTGGTTATATATAGATGTGTAGTAGATCATTTTATATTAGTTTTGATAGTGTGCCTCGAAGTAGATTTTGTTTTTCCCCTGCATCTTTTATTGTTGGCTATTAATTGTGTTTATTTAGTTTGTTTATTTTTGTGAGTGGTATTTTAATATCAAATAATTTTTGTTGATGTTTAAAGATGGTTGGGGGTGTAGAATTTAATATTGATTAATTTTTGTTTAAGGTGATGGATGATCAAAATTCAGATTCAACATTAACTTTGCCGTCTGTTGATACAGACAATGGTTATGAATCTCGTGGTTCGGGTGACATTGTGGTTGATGTGTACCGAGATGACGGATATGGACGTCATCAATTGATAGCTATTAATAATATGTGCGTGATTGCTGCTGGCTTCGTGCGAGTGCATGAAGGGGGTGATGATATATTATGCACGATGTGCTATTATTCTGCACCTCTGCGGGAAATATATCGACACAGGGTGCTGAGCCATTTTGTGCTTAATTTACTCATGATAGGTGAGTTTTATGAAAAAAAAGGGATGTAAAATATTATTCGGTATATATTTTTTTTTTAAGAATATGAAATAATCAGATGCGAGCGATGTTCTGAAAGGATTAGTTTGGTGGTCCCCCGATACTTTGCCCAATCTGTCACCCGCATTAGGTATGTGAAACTAATTGTATTCCTATAATTGCGGTCGAAAAAGATATTCAAACATATACCATATAAGATAAAATTCTTGATAGGATTGTGTTTCTTCTTTCAGTTAACCTGATGGGGTTAGTTCTGAAGCATGTCGGAATGGCGACTGATATTTACATGCAAAATGGTTTGGATTGTGTATAACAAAACACAGCTATAAAAGGTAGAAACATTTTGAAATAGTATATATTTATTTTAGTTTTAATATTTATCTGTTGTGAGACTTAGTATGTTTTCTTTCTCACCCTTTTCAAATATTATAAGAAAGTTAACTAAATCAATTTAAGAATTTATGTTATTTAAAAATTGAGATTAAGCAAGGAAATCTGTTGTAAATGAGGGAATTAATAATAATTTTTTGCCTTAAATATTGATAAATAGTGTGGGCTATCTGTTGTAAATGGAAATAACTAATAATTTTTGTCTTAAATAGTAGGCTTACCAAACATGAATTAGTTTTTATTAGGCATAAACTATGTTTTTGTGTAAAAACCTCTAAATTTCATATTAAAAGCCGCTCGTCAAGCATATTTCTTCTAATGATAGTACAAAAAACATGAACTGTAAAAAGATAGTATATATTTTATCTGTTGTGAGACTTAGTATGTTTTCTTTCTCACTCCACAAATACCGCAAACAAAATTGCGGTGGAGGGTATTCACATGCCGCTTCATGTTGTCGCGCCGGGTGAAGGATTTTCCGCAAATGATGCAATTCATTCTATGAAAAACAAATTAAAAATAATTTATATTGGGCTTACCAAACATGATTTTTCAAATGTTTTAAGTGTATTGCATTGAATTTTGTGTAATTTCAATATTAAATAATTGAAAGCGAGTATTTATTATACCACTCTTGTTCAGTGGTTAATATTTAATGAAAAGTATATTTCTTGTAATGATATAAAAACTATTGGTAAATACAATGTCATCCAAATAAAATAGAATTTATAATAATGTTTCGTGATAGGTTTTGCTATTTTTCTCAAATTATACAGTGCTTTAAAATGTAATACATTCGCTGTTGTACAAAAATGCATGATGTGTGAAAAGATGGACTCATTTTATGAATTTATGTTAATTCAAATTGATATTAAACATGGGGTATCTGTAAATGTAAAAATGATGATAATTTTTAACTCTTAAATATTGATAAATAGCTTGGCAAACATCAATTTTTCAATTGTTTTTAAGCGATGAACAAGTATATATTTATTATTTTGCAAATCTTTTGGTTAGAACGTTAATACTGTCTTTATATTAGTTTTTTTGTGTATACTGCTGTTGTTCAGAGGTTAATATTTAATGAAAAGCATATTTCTTGTAATGATATAAAAACTATTTGTAAATACAATGTCATCCAAATAAAATAGAATTCCATGTTTTTAAAATGTGATTTATAATAATGTTTCGTGTGAAGCGTACCTTGTTTAATGTTTTTATTCTCTTTTTTAATACTATGTGCACATTGTGTTTCAAAATTAGTTTTATTAGGCATAAACTATGTTTTTGTGTAAAAAACCCCTAAATTTCATATTAAAAGCTGTACCTCAGGCATATTTCTTCTAATGACAGTACTAAACATGAAGTGTAAAAAGATAGTACATATTTTATCTGTTGTGGGACTTAGTATGTTTTCTTTTTCAACCTTTTTTAAATATTATAAGAAAGTTAACTAAATCAATTTAAGAATTTATGTTATTTAAAATTGGGATTAAACTGGGGTATCTCTAAAATGGAAATATTTAATGCTATGGCTATTTTTCATATGTATAGTGTTTTGTCAAAAAGTTTTGATTGCTGAAAAAAAAGTGGGTAATAAAAATTTTGATAGACCATGTATCTCAGCTCTATCGTTTTACTGCATTGTTATATTGCACTATATGGATCATCTCGAGAACATTCCTTGCCTTTGCATTTGATTGTTTTGTTTAAATTTTGATATTTGTGAAATTGAAAGTATGGTTGAGGTTTGTTTGATGTGTGTAGTTGTTTTATTTTTAATAAATTGTTTTCTTAAAAATATGTTGTTCCTTTTTATTTTATAATATAGATATATTAAATAAGGTGACTATCAAGTTTTTTTGTGTATACTGCTGTTGTTCAGTGGTTAATATTTAATGAAAAGCATATTTCTTGTAATGATATAAAAACTATTTGTAAATACAATGTCATCCAAATAAAATAGAATTCCATGTTTTTAAAATGTGATTTATAATAATGTTTCGTGTGAAGCGTACCTTGTTTAATGTTTTTATTCTCTTTTTTAATACTATGTGCACATTATGTTTCAAAATTAGTTTTATTAGGCATAAACTATGTTTTTGTGTAAAAAACCCCTAAATTTCATATTAAAAGCTGTACCTCAGGCATATTTCTTCTAATGACAGTACTAAACATGAAGTGTAAAAAGATAGTACATATTTTATCTGTTGTGGGACTTTGTATGTTTTCTTTTTCAACCTTTTTTAAATATTATAAGAAAGTTAACTAAATCAATTTAAGAATTTATGTTATTTAAAATTGGGATTAAACTGGGGTATCTCTAAAATGGAAATATTTAATGCTATGTCTATTCTTCATATGTATAGTGTTTTGTCAAAAAGTTTTGATTGCTGAAAAAAGTGGGTAATAAAATTTTTTTGATAGACCATGTATCTCACCTCTATCGTTTTACTGCATTGTTATATTGCACTATATGGATCATCTCGAGAACATTCCTTGCCTTTGCATTTGATTGTTTTGTTTAAATTTTGATATTTGTGAAATTGAAAGTATGGTTGAGGTTTGTTTGATGTGTGCAGTTGTTTTATTTTTAATAACTTGTTTTCTTAAAAATATGTTGGTCCTTTTTATTTTATAATATAGATATATTAAATAAGGTGACTAACACAGCGGTGTCGACTTATTTCTTGTAGTGATATATATAAAAGTATGTATGTATACTTATGGATGAAAATAATTATTATAAGTCTATCAATTTATTCATATGAGGATTAGAGTGTCTATGTATTTATGTATGTGGTATTAAATATCTAGGTCTTCTATGGGGAGAATGATGTTTATTACCTATATAACTTTACCTATGGATTTATATGTCATAATTGTTTATCGTTGTATTTCGTTTAATGTTTTTCCCTATGATTGATATGCTATAATTCGCCTACAAAAGTTCTGTGGATACTAACCGTGATAAGTCCTTAATCCATACATAGTGATATCTAGGCGATAGTTTGGATGCTGTATCATCTTGATCATTTTCATCATTATATACATTTTGAATAAGCAATAAATTGATATGTTTCAGTTGCTTCGCTTTCGTTAGATATGTTGGGACTGTCGTGAATGTTTTCTTACATTTCTTTTTTAAAATATAAACATTTATTGATATAGCATTTTGTTTTTCGAAGCGTGGAATTTGTTTTACTGTCATTGGGAATTGAATTCCTTCTAACTTTAAAACTAATGATGGGTTCGGATACTTTGTGGTTCTTTGTGGTTTTTCTTTCACAGGATATAGTGCAGATACAACTGCCCATATAAACATTTAGTATCTTCGTTGCGTACATTAACACACGCATGCTTCAATTTTATTGGTTGTGGTAACTCGATATAGGATGAGCCTAGTTGGGGTGTAAATTTATTAATATTAATTTGTATATTAATAACTGCTGATAATGCCCATCCACTTCCTCTTGATTGGAAAACCTCGATGTCAGATAAAATTGGTTGTTGTATTTCCTCAACAAACCACTTCTGTAGGTTTGTGACTTGGTAAATTGGTTTATTCATGGTATTAAAATATTTTGTTTCTGTATATTCTTGACCGATCTTTTGTATAGTAAAGTCACCAGAAAACATCGCGTTAACCTTGATTGTTTCTTCTTTTTTCAGGACGTTTAAGATTCTTCTGCGGAATATTGCCGAAACGTCTTCCAAAAACAGTTTCGGGTCAGTGTGTTTTAGGTTGATAATAACTCCAGTTCGTATACGATTTTGAAAAGCTGATTGAATGTCTTCCCACTTAACACGAATATATGCTATCTGTTTTCTTGTTGTGTATCCTGATCCCTTTATCTGAAGACCTCGACACGTTCGTTTGAAACTTTTCACGTGAGCAATAGCCGTTGTAAATTTTTGTTTTTCTCCAATAGTTATCGCATTACGTAATAAATTATTTAGCACTCGATTAGCTTGATTACATTTTTTAATAATAGAATTCGCGGCTTCAGCATCAGCTGTATCACTGACAAGTATCGATTTAATTTGTTTCACAAATTCCATCTTCACTCGATGGTGAACACTGTAAGAATGAAGTGCCAACGCATGTATCATGACTTATATAAAGATTCAGTATCACTGTATCATTCGAGTTGATAATGCTAATCACGTGATTGCTGTGTAGTGTGAACCTACGCATGCGTACATTAGCAGCTCTTGAGCATTGATAGATTGATAGATATAGAGGTTTTCACTGTAAAATACTTATAATTCCTTTCTATAAGAGTTTTAATAAATTTATAGTTTCTGTCATACTCGTATGTATGTATATGTGTAATCCTGTTTATCTTAATATTGTATCTGTACATTATTCAAATAATGTAATGGATTGTAATAACAGTATTGTAAAACCTATGATTCAAATAAATAAAGGGAGTTGTTTGTTTATCATTATTTATTATAAATTTTACTATGTTTTACCTATATACATTTATATTGTAGTTTCATCACATGTATTTATTAACATTATAATACAGCTTAATTATTGTATATAATTAGTAAAATTAAATATAATTATAGTATTCGCCTTTGGTGAAAGATAATCATTTTCTATGCTAGCTGAAAACGTTTATTTAATTTCAGTTTCTATCATACTGGTATGTACGATTATCTTGCATGCTGTTTTCCGTACATATCACAAAATGGGGTGCTAAACCGTACCTATCTAACACGGTTTCCGCTGGAAACATGTTTAGACCTGTTTAAAGTACATTGAGAAGCGCGATAGCAAGCCTGGTAATTTATTCAGGAATTCTCTAGAAACAAAGACCATCTTGATGGTCCGCCATTTTGTCTGACGTCACCTTAGTTTGGCTAGTGACCGTGAGAGGATGCTGCATTATGGTAATCATGAGAGATGCCATTTCTTGATTAGTGGCTGTGAGAGGGCGTCACATTGGGTTGGTAATGATGAAATCTGCCATTTCTTAGTTTGGTTAGTGGCCGTCAGAGGGCGCCACATTGGGTTGGTAATGATGAAATCTGCAATTTTTAGTTGGGTTGGTAATGATGAAATCTGCAATTTTTAGTTGGGTTGGTAATGATGAAATCTGCAATTTTTAGTTGGGTTGGTAATGATGAAATCTGCAATTTTAGTTGGGTTGGTAATGATGAAATCTGCAATGTTTAGTTGGGTTGGCGACCGCGAGGGGGCGCCACATCAGTTGGGTTGGCAGAGGGCGCCACTAGGGCGAGGGGGGTGAGGGGGAGCTGGGTGAGAGGGGGAGGAGGCGCCAGAATCGGCGTAAGTACCCTACTCGCCTCAACAAATTTCAATTATTGAACTCTTAGTGCTAGAAGATCGCCGTTTGAAAGTGAAGGAATTAGCATTGATAACAAACATTTCCGAAACAAGTGTTCGCCAAATTCTCCATGACCATTTGGGTATGAATAAAATTAGTGGTAGATGGGTACCGCGACTTATTTCTGCTCTCTAACAATCCAAAACCGATTTTGGAGTCCATTGTCAGAGGGGATGAAACAATGGTTCAGTTATACGATCCTCTATCGAAAAGTGAGGCCATAGAATGCTGCCGACCTGATGAACCTCGTCCCAGAAAGACGAAAGTCGTTCAATCAACGGAAAAGCTGATGACCACAATATTCTGGGTTGTGAGGGCATTTTGCTAATTGATTTTAAAGAGCGCAATACAAGTGTGAACGGCACATATTATGCGTCTTTATTGCATAAATTAAGGGACAGTATTCGTTCAAAACGTCGTGGAAAATTGACAAAAGGTGTGCGATTATTGCACGACAATGCTTCCGTCCATACCGCCGCCATTTCACAAGCTGCCATCGGCTTTCAAGAATTGGCACATCCACCGTATAGTCCGGATATGACTCCTTGTGATTTTTGTTTTGTTTTCTAATGTAAAAAAAGATCTTAGGTGACGTAGTTTTAAGGACGACAGTGATTTGCAAGCAGCTGTTATAGAACATTTTGACGGAAAAACTACAAATTATTTTTACAAGGGCGTCCAATTATTAATTAATCGATGTAATAAATGTATAGAAGTTAGGGGAGATTACATTGAAAAATAAAAATATTGTTCCAAGTTCTTTTTTGTATATCAGGCCAAGAATTTATGGCGTCCACCTCGTACGTATCCATTTTTCAGGGATTTTCTTCGAGTACAAAATTGAATTGTGTAAAATTGAAATATAGGACTTTCTTTCTATCTAATAAGGTATTTATATTTTCTAACCTTATACCATTTTTTCATAAAAATGATTTTAAATTCGATAGATTACTTTTGAGTCCGTTTTCTACGTAAAAATGTCTATCCCTCCTTCATTTTTTTTATTTCTCAATAACAGTTTGATATTCATACTGACCTATTGGATATATAATATTCTAAACATATTGCAATACTGGTTGAGATCTAGTGTTATGTACCTTGATTTTTTACGATTTCTTTATTTTTTAAATCATTATCGTTTGTAGTTACGTATATTTTTTTCCAAATTATCTTAAAATACTTATGCTAATTACAATAATGTTTAATCTTAATAGTAAATAAGTATTTTTCTTTGACTTTTTTATTTATCATTTTTTATTTTAAATTAATATACTCAATTTAATGAATTTTATAATGGTTTTTATTATTGAATATTATATCAGTACAATAAACATATATATTTCTGGCATCTTTGTTAAGTGACTCCAAATTCTGCTTCTATTTTAATAATCAAGTTAAATATAAATAATGAAGATTGAAATTTTTGCCGTATTTTTAAAGGTTAATACCTGCAAACGGGGGATATCAAGTGGGCACTAATAAATGGTCTTTTACTCGATACCTAATAACTAGGGAGCGGAATCGAGCGAGCCATGACTCATCGCTTATGGGCGCACTATTGAAATGTTGTATTTTTAAAGAGGTTTTAATTTTATTTATATAATTGAATAACAACTCATAAAATACAAAATACATTATTATTTGTTGATTTTGTTGTTCAAGTCGAGTAAAGGGGTATTAATATTCACCAGCAATACTTTCTCAAGGTTCTCTTCTGTAAGATTTGTTCTTTTTGAATGAAGTACATCTTTGTAGATAGAAAACGTCCTTTCTACATCGCAACTGGTTATAGGTGTGTACTGGAAATATTCTTTTATTTCAGCGTATTTAGCAGTTTGATTTTGTGTCATTGTCCCCATACACAATTGCCACAATGTTATTAAATCTGGATTTCTATTAAAAACTGCGTCTAACTTTTGCCGAAGGCCACATCCGAAGTCACTTGGAATACTTTTGATATTATTAATAGCCGCATCTAATGTGGTTAATCCATCTTTTAGTTTGAGATTTCGATTTTCAAAATATGTGATTAGTTTAGGCAAATTTCCAGTGTTCCTGAAGGAATAACAGCTGATTTTTTAAATTTGGGATTTGTGTTAGTTCCTTGCACTCAGAAATACTTCGAGCATCGTCATTTAAACATGTAACGAAATTTTGTAAACTATCGAAATTCTCTGCATAAAAACTAGTAGCTTCCAGCCATGTTCCCCATCTAGTTATTACTGGCGCGGGTGGCAGTGACAAAGATGGAAGTTCTTCCCTGTAAAGGGCCACTCTCGATGGTGCTTTTCTGAAAACTTTTTTAAAAGCCGATACAAGTCTATCAACTTCCGGATAGTTGTCTCTGATATATTCACAGATTCTGTGGAGAGCATGTGCTACACAAGTAATATACAGTATATAAGGATATGTTTCCTTTAATAGTCTGCCTGTTTTTAACATATATGCGGCACTGTCACTAATAAATAAAAGTATTTTTTCCCTGTACCTGTCGTCCGAATGAAGCATTTTGTGCAAATTCTCGTCAATGGTTTTAGCAACTGTTTCCGCATGAACTGTATTTATAACTTTAGATGCTATTACATATGCGTTATATGGAATAGTTGGATGTAGTACACCAGCTACAATATTTACCACACAGCGTCCTAATATATCGACAGTTTCGTCGGCACTTATCCATAGGTACTGATTTGAAAGATGTCTTCTAATGCATTCTACTGTTTTCGTGAAGCACTTAGAAACATAACATTTGCGTAAGGTGGATTCATCAGGAACATGTCGACCAGTATATTTTTGGAGAAATGTTTTGAAAGTGGGATTGTCAAGTTTCTTTAATGGGATATTAGCCGCCATTAAAGCTTCACAGAGTTCTTCTTTAAAATTGTCAGCTTTCAACGGGTCCAATTTCTGTGTATGTTTTAGCGATGCTAAGTGACGTTGTACGTTCGATTTTTTGGCATTCTGTAACGATATTTTACAGACTTTGCAATAAATATCGGAATCACTGACAATGGACATACAATCAGTATGACCCTCAATCCAACTCGCCATTGTTTCACGATGTATTTCTCGACGTTCTTCCATATCATATCTGAAAAAGTAACATAAACAATGTTCTAGATCTAAATAAACGATAACTAAAAATTTTAATCTTAATCTTAACAAAATCCAATTAACACTTACGTCGATATAAATGGAAGAAGTAGATTCAATGAACCGGCAGGAACTATTACAAAAATTACGAAGTACGTAATTAAGAGTTAAAACAATGAAACAAGGAAACTAACGTAAGGTATAAATGAACATTTTATTTCTCTTGGAAATATAACGTAAATATAATAAATTTTAAACACTCCTGACGCCGTTATCAACGCCCGTGTATAAAGAATTTTACCTCATAAATTCCTTATTTTATTGCCCTTTTTTCTCTGATTCTCGGTCTCTTGTCGAGCGTAAACAGATGTTGCAGTTCGCCCTATGAATTAGTGCTATTCAGATATAATGTAAACAACACGCAGTTGTTTACATTATTTCTTTTCACGGTTGTGGCTCCGTGGTAGTTTAGCTCGCTCGATTCCGCTCCCTACTAATGACACTGGATAATCCAGTAGGCAAAGTGGGCAAAGAACCTGCCTAAGACGATTAGTACAATGGACGCAAGCAATAGAGGAAGAAGTATATATATTCGAGAGGAAACTCTTGCAACGATCATTACCTAAAAATAAAAGTTCAAAGACAAGTAAGAATGTAATTTTCGTGTTAACATATTATAACCCTGATGAAGTTGGTAATTGTTTTGCATTCGATTTGTGCAGCGACAAACTCACCACGCAGTTATTGACAAATACGCAGATTATCCGTTAAACACATACAGCGATGAAAATACAAAATTTTCTTCCAAGATGTGGGCTTACACAAGTCCGTCAATAATTCGCTGGTGAACATTTCATTCGAGATTTAATTTAATTTATGTATTTCACAGTTGACTTCGGGAAAAATTACAAGCGTAGATTTTGTTAAGTTTATTTCATACTATTCAACAAAGAGCAATATTTCCTAGTTTTTTAATTTTATTATATAATTAAAACATCTGCGTGTATGTATATAGATGTTAACAGATTTTCGTCTTATTATCTTATTTATTTTGATGTATGTTGGTGCCTACTTTGTCTACTCACACTTCGCCTGTGAGATTAAAACTTCAGGTACGTTGGTACTCACTTCGCGTATGTCCGCTGCAAAGACAAAGCCGTGTTTCTGAACAGGCATACCATGCCATTTTTAATTGCCTCTACATGTATCTTTATCTTCATATAATTAATATATTAGTGTTAATTGCCATTACATAATGTATTTGAGTTAGAAGAATAATTTAGTCAATCAAATTAGTAACTGTTACTGCCGCGATTATGTATGTTTCGGTTAATATAATTAAAAATTTATTATTTGAAATTCAAAAAAACATACAGTTTCCTTATAGTAATTTACACAATAAATCAGAAAACAATGTCTAACAACAATTAGATATATGCATTCTATTATATATGCTTTCATTTGATAATTAATTTCTTTAGAAGAACCGATAATAATATATACATTATCTTACGTGAATATACTAATTAAACTTACAGCATGAGACGTTAAAAACGTGCATTACTGAAATAAATCGTGTGAAATTCTCTTCATTCTTAGTGTTCACCATTGGTAACTGCATATGCAATTACATTTCTGACAGAAATTTAAAATCGTTCATTTGAAGTATATTGTCTGCTCCACTATAATAACCGGACAGTAGTAATCATCATCCATACAATAACTTGATATCATGCATTATGAGGTAGTTAGAAATATCTTAGTTTCGTTTAAAACTCGGATAATTTTTAATTTATCGCTTGTATAAAAGAACGGGTTGTGTGAAACGCAGAGAGAACGTAATTTCAGAATCGAATACCTATCGCGATGTCGATAATTGCTTAGACTAATGTTAATGGACACGGTAATCAGAGAAACCAGATCCAGTAATTACCATGCAAAATAGACATTGACATTTATACGTAAATTCAATATTAATCACAGGATTTTGTGCTATATTTCCTTAAATAGATTACGATGACTTGATCAAATCTCTAAACATCTATAAAAACATAATGAAGCTGTGGCGGAAATATAAAGCACAAAAGAACGTCTTTTGTCTATAATGACTAGATGACTACTGCTTTTTAGACTGTTGTATTTGTCTACTATAAATTCAAGAAAGTAGTGTCTCATGAAGTTTCATCCTAATAAGTTTAGGGAAAACCCTGAAACAATTTCTTTGATTGATTGATCACTTATTTAACTGTTCGTAACGCATATTAACAAGTATATTTATTTTTGTTATGGTATACTATTTTGTAAATTAAATAAATGAAGTAAGTAAGATGTATATTTAGACTCTGTATTTAAGGAAATCGTTTTCCGGCAAATTTTAGGGCAGGAAAATAATATTTAATAATTGCCAGATCTATTTAACGAGTCATTCATAAGATTGCATGGGAATATTGAAAACAACAAATTCAATAACTAAATACAATATATTAAATGAGCATCTATTATTTAAACCAGTTGTATTTGCAATCTCTTCGAGCTTGAATCGCCTTTTTCGCGTCCGCTTACAGTTTATTACAGATTTCTGTAAAACGCTAACAAATTTTTTGATTTTCTAAACTTTTGACACACCTTGTATAGACGCATACTTTTTTTAAACAAAATGCTGTCACGATGACAGGAGGAACGACAATATAATTAAGCATATTTACATGAGTCTGACTGTTCATTGTTGAAGTTTTAAGTTTGGGCTTTATTTAGCGTAAAGCTAAGACTTGACACTAAAAGATTCATACAGACTGACGTGGAAATATCTGTGTTAACATTTTGCTTACATAAATTGCAAAAAAGGACTCTATAATTCATATTTGTTGGCTTATTTTGCGATTCTTATGAAATATTTTATAAAAAATAACACAAAAGGTTCGATTCTTCTACCTTGTGGATGTCCTGACAGTTACAAATCGGGATACGTATGGCCATTTCACGCATTGTTCTTAAATTTTTGTTATAAGAAAACGTTGAGACATTAAACTGTCATCGCAGTAATAAATGTCTGTTTGAATTGACGCGAGCTGTCGCCTACTTTTGATAGCGAGATTTTTTTTAACGGATCTGCCTGCAGAGAGACTTTAAATGATCTGTACCTTCGTTATAGAAGTAGTGGGAAAGCGGAGATTGCTGCCGAACGTTGCGTAAAAGTCCATTCTCTCGTAGTCTGAGCCTTCGTGCGCAGGCGTAACCTCGATAACGTTGAATTATTTCGTGAAAGTGAGAACCGTGAAACTTTTCGATGTCGCTGTCATATATGACAATTTTTGATTTTTGAAGTGCATTTTCTTTATTTTCTGTCACGCCACCGGCGATTTGTTTATACGTAAGGCCGCGGTCCCTTTTCGGAGACTCCGATCTCGAGTGTGGTGCTCAGCAGCCACCAAATATAGCACTCGCAAAGGAGAAATGTCCGGCCTATACGTACCCAAAGAGGGAACACCCGACGCGATTTCCTGGAAGGAGTTACACATATCGTTTTGCCTTTTTCAAGGGTTCGGTTAAGCTATTTCAACCAAGGTGATTAGAAGGGGACACAAGATTGGCTTTTAGTATATATAAAAAACAAAAGCAAAGAGCAATAATTAAGAAATTATGATAAATTACAAGTTTAACGCAACTGCTGTAAACAATAGCGGCGAGTGTTCGTCACATACATATTGGTAGCAGGAAAGCTGTTATTTGGTATATTTGAAAATTTTCAAAATTTATAGCATTGTTGCTGTAAGTATAAATATTCTCAAGTTGTTTTTATAAATGCAAAAGTATATTTCTGAAAAACATTCTTCTGATACACTTTGTCTTTAATTTTACAATAAATGGTAAATTAGGATGTTAATAACAAAGAAACCTTCTAGTATTTTGTTGAAATAATAAACTATTTATGTCAGATTAGATTTTAAATAAATACAGAACTATGCGAAATATGGTATTTTAACTAATTCATATCCTCATATTATTTCTTTCTTTTGTGTTCATATTTTTTTAATATTAATATTAAATTTTAATTTGAAAATCTATGTATTGAATGGCGTATAAAAACACGTATAGGTTCAAAATATGTATTTTCTTTTTCTGAGCGTATCCGAATTATGTCCCCACTTTGAACTGCAATCAATAAGGCTTATTGCGCTGAACCCGTCTGGTTTATGATATCCGCTTCAGTACTTTTGCGTTCTGGACAAAGTTGTACAGGGATATGTACTGGTGTTTCTTGAGCATCTCTGAGTTTATATGCGGCATGAATTAAGGACTCCTTCATACAGGCTCATCTTATTCAAAACTATACCGCTGTCAAGTGGATGTGATTTACACTGACTTCTAAAGAGCATTTGGCCGTATTGACCTTACCTTGCTTATGAATAAGTTCGGTTTCTCTATTTTCCTACTTTAATTGGTCTCGTCATACATATTTTACAAATCGATCAAGTTATATATTCTACAGATAATATCAGTCTGGACATTGCACCAAAACATCTGGTGTGCCACAGGGACCCAACCTAGGGCCGTTGCTCTTTAACATATTTTTAAATGATCTACTGAATTTACTAACTTGTGGTGTTTTAGCATAAACTGATGTCCTTAAACCATTCTTGCGAATTAATAGTTTCAATGATAGTTGTATACTTCAGGATAACTTGCAGATAGTCGATCAGTGGTTTATTGATAATAAAATACCTCTAAACATTGGTAAATGTGCGTTTGTTGCTAAGATCACCAATCCCACACACTTCTCATACAATGCAAACAACCTGGATGTTTTATTTGACTCAGCTTTTCAATTCTCGAACCATATATATAGAGTTTGTTATACCGCCACAAGACTCACTATTTACTTGGCTGTTAAATCTATTTATTTTGCCTTTGTTAGTAGTAAATTAGAGTACGGAGCAACTATTTGGTATCCCTACCACTTATATCAGCAGTTAGCATTGGAGAGAGTAAGAAAACAATTCTTGAAGTTATTTAGTTACAAAAGAAATGGTTTTTACTCGGCTCGGAACATGGACTACTTTGAGTTACTTGATAGCCATTCCCTTAATTCTTTATCAAACAGAAGAAGATACAACAGCGCACCTTTATTTTCCCAACAGGCTATACCCAATAACAGAGAAAATTTATACAAAACAGTAAATAAATACATATATTATAATACATACACATATATAAACCACCCAATATTTCATTTGAGAATCTCCACACCCCCACAAGAATAAATCCAACTCCATCCCATTACCCACCCTGGCAAGAAGATATGCTGGAGTTAGTTCCATTGCGTTAGATCTCGCAAATGGCATCAAAAACGTTGGGTTGTATCTCGATGTAACTCGTGGAACAACCAACAATAATCTTTCGAGCATGAAGGAGTAGTCAATGTCGCCTCTGATGAGTTTATGCAAGAATTTCTGGCAGAGAACATCTCTTCTTGCTTGTAGAGATGCAAAATTGTGGCGTAATAGTAAATCAGCCTGAGGTGTGCCCCTTTCCGGATAAATACCATCGATTTTAAATGACAGAAATTTTAAAAACTTACGTTGAACACGATCCAGTGCCAGCGAGTTGTGTGTATAAATGGGATTATTTATATAACTTGATTAATAACGTGGTGGACTCGCCGCTACTATTGCTGCAGGTCAACTTAGTGGTAGCATCCAGGGTCACGTGTTCCACTGACCCCTTTACCATGCCCAGACCGAGAACTAACATGCTTTCAAAGGCGCCTCTCTTCCTTATGGTGGCAAATGTATTAGATATTTTTCCTGATTGTTTCATTTAGGTTGATGGCTATATGTTGATAGAAGACTTAGCAGGCAGAGGTGCGAACGAAGTTGAATCTGTCCTCATGCATTTTTTTTACATACAAGTATCCACAAAATTGTACGCAAATTGGGCTTTAATCAGACGACTGTCGGGTCAAAATAAGAACATTATTTTATGTATGCGCTGATAACTCTTCTATACAACTTTTTTTTGATCTTTTCCATGAAAGGGCATTCGTACATGCGTACTGACTGATCTTATATTTGGAACTTTGTGACGCCGATCACAAACCATTAAGAAAGAAGAATATTGCGACATTTACAAAGAAGTATCATAAGAACACCTGGGTAATACGAACTTTAAAAAAAGATTGGGTTGAGTCATATGAATCAAATTTGTTTTAAGAAAGAAATTTAAAGACCTCGGTCAAAGCTGCAATAGGTTGTAAAACTAAAGAGCGAATTACTTGACAGAAACGATGATCAATCGAAAACATTCCAAGAAATACAAAAACGCAGAAACACTCAGCGGGATTCCATTTAGGAAAGAAGATTAACAGTAATAAGCTAACAAGTATTTAAAAACTTCTTCTTCTTCTTCTTCTTCACGAAAGCTAACAGCTTGTTTCACCCATTCCCATTCCTCTCTTCCCGTTCTTGCGATATTGATGTCCAACTATCCCTCCATCTCTTTGGTGGTCTTCCTGGGGGTCGTGTGGACGCTGGTTTTCCATCCCTTGCAATCCTTGCCATTCTATCACTAGTCATGCGCGACACATGTTCATTCCAAAATCTCCTCCTCTCGCGACTCCATCTCACTACATCCTCCACTTGACACTCGTCTCTGATCTCCTCACTTCTCCTCTGGTCTCTAAGTGTGTCTCCCGTTATTGCCCTTAGTACCCTCATTTCACTTGCACGTGCCATTCTTTTTGTTTCCGCCGTGTCCGCTCTTGTTGCGGCTGTGTATGTCGTCACAGGCCTGACGCATGTTTTGTAAATCCTTACTTTGCTCGCTGTTGACATACTTTTATTTTTCCAAATGATGTCCCTCAGTCCGCCCGCTATTCTCGTTGCTTTGTTCATTTGGTGTCTTACGCTCTCTTTCAAGCTCCCGTATGGCGAGATCATGGTGCCCAGATAGTTGAATTCGAACACTTGTTGGATGTTCCTCTCGTTTACTTGAAGCTTGCATCGTCGCGGTTCCCTGGCTATTACCATGCTTTTCGTTTTGGATGTCGATATTTCCATATTACACTTCTTCGCTTCTATGTTGAATGTTTGTAGTAACCACTGCAATCCATCTTCGTCCTCCGCAAACAACACCGCGTCATCCGCATAGTAGAGTATTTTTATGAATTTGTTTCCCATTTTATAGCCATAATTAATCTTCCGTACGCCTTCTATTATCTTATCCATTATCATATTGAAAAGCAGTGGGCTGAGGCTATCCCCCTGTCTGACCCCTGTATTGACTTTTATTTCTTCGGTCGTAGCTGTTCTTGTTTTAATTACGGTGGTGTTGGCTTTATTAAGTTGTTTGATCGTTTCTACTATGGTTGGGTGGACTTTCCTTCGCCTCAGTTCATCAACAACATCCTCCAGTTGTATCCTGTCATATGCCTTCGTTAGATCCACAAAACATATATACGCTGGTTTGTTGTACTCTATGGCTTTTTCAATTACCTGTCTAACGATGAATACCGCATCGACCGTCGAGCGGTTCCTTCGAAAGCCCTGTTGTTCTTCACTTAGTGTGGTATCCTTTAATATATGGTGACCCAGTATGCGTGTGAAAAGCTTCATTGAGGTATTTAGCAGTGTTATCCCTCGGTAGTTTTCCGGATCCGATCTTTCTCCCTTCTTGAAGAGTGGTATTGTGATGCTCTTTCTCCATTCGTCAGGTGTCGCCGTGTCTTTTAATATTATGTTGTATAATTAATATAAAAATTTTACATTTTACAAAGAATTAGTAATAAAGAATCAGTCTGATCATCAGGAAGTAGACGAACAACGACTTTCTGCGGACAACGACACTATTTGCAATTGCAACGAAGAAGATTGTTCCCTACCAAGCTACATTTAAGTAGGTTTATCTTTAGTTTTGTCTTTTCCCTTTTTTGTATTGTTTATTCAAGTTTTGCAGATAGGCTCCACAGTTTAAACGCATAATCATCACACAGACATTTAATTTTTTCATTATAAATATTGTAAGAATTGTATGATAGGTTGGGTTTTGTTGCATTTTAAAGATTATTTATTTTCAATAAAATAATAAATTCTAGTAAAATAAATAAATAGTTTCTTTTAGCTACCAATGCCAAACAAGATATAATTAGGAATGAAACAAAACAAAAATGTCAACTCACTTTTTAATTGTAGAGCAAAGAATAAATGGTCAGATAACAGGAAAATTATAAGAATACTATTAAATTAGTTGTTTACAAAATGTAATAATTACTTAACTAATATTTGTTTATGTGAAAGTCATTGCTAGACTAAAATAATGGTTGTTGAACTAAGATTCTTGTGCAGAATAAAATTCTTTTCGGATTGATTTAAAGTGAAACCGGATAGATTAACTTATTATTTCGTTGAGTGTAGCAGAATAAGGGATGATGATCCGATTTCAAGCTAGAAAACGATAAATTATAAGTAATGACAAGCGTGGAAGCTTACGACTTAGATTTAGTGAATCTTTAATTAGAGGTATGTCAATACTAGTGATTGCAAGTCAACATTACATATTTGATAAAATATTAGGAAATGCAAACTAATCAATACTAGATTAGTGCTCTCTCAGCAGTGCCGTTAACATAAACCAACGTTCCTACGATCTTTTTGGCCTTGATAAACGTGATTTTCATCCCATTTTGAGTGATCTATTAGAAGAAACCATATATCAATTCCAAAATGCTTCAATATATTGATACCTCTGAACCCACGAGATCGTGTATTCTTTTATCTAAAAGAAGAGTAAAGAACAAAGAAATTATTACCATTTGAAGCGAATTAAATGCAAGATAAAATTGGTCAACATTATATCTGTTCCAGCTGAGTAACCAACAAGACCTGGTTTTCTTTGATTAATTGAAAACGTCTTATCTTCTTGGATCTTGATCATTTTCATCAAAAGATTTAACAATTTCAATTCAAAGTCTCTCTCTCGCCTTTCCGATACATTTTCCCGTCCTTTGGCAAATTTATTTGAAGTTCCCTTCATTCTGCATGCAAGTCAATAAATTTCTTTACTTAATACGGAACAACTCCAGTGGAAACTCGAGCTTTCTCCAAAAAAATTAAGCATTCCCGAATAGCTAAATTAGTGCTTTCACCACTTTTCAACTTCACTTGACGCGTATTATAAAATAACACACTTAACACTTGTCCATTTGATGGCAATCTTGCACCTAGAATTTGATGAGTAATCTTTCCCACAAGAAAAATATTCTCATCACTTCTAAATTTTCGAAACATTTTTCAGCAAAATATAAAGCATGTATCTGTTAGCGTACTACAAAATTATTAAGGATATAAATTTCCATGCTATTCGAACGTAACCTTATCGTCGGCTGAAGAGGTATAGCGGTTGATATCGTGAAGATCTGTCGATACGCGAGCTCACGTCTCAGCATGACATGTTTAAACGTGTTAACAACAAGCGGAGTTCTCGTGGCAATGGTAACATCCGACTTTATGCTAAGATGCACCACAGGTTAAACATTTTTAGAATAAATACATTCACTTATAGCATTGTTTTAAGCTCAAAACCGCAAAAACACGTGAAATTGAATGTTAATCAGAATGGTAAATGTTTAAGGCGACATCGGCATGGGTTTATGTCCTCGAATTTGGCTGACATTTTTTGTACAATGTTTTTAGGTCTTAATGAAAAGAATTATGGGGCATGCCTTCCAAATTTCAAACTTTTCAAAATTTTGGGCCACTCTAGTGTATGTGTTTTCGTGAAATTTTTAAGGTAGCCGGTGTTTTTTGCCGGTCAGTGTATATTATGCCCTGTAAATACATTACATTATTATATTTACTTAGTTGAAAGATTAAAGTATACGAAAATGAAAATTGTAAACACATGGATGTTAAAACTAATATCAAGCAGTAAATAAATACTGTGACATTTATACGTAATACGTATATGCATGTGTTTGGGATCGCTTTTTCTGTAGATGTCGCTGTAATACTCTCACTGCATCTACCACGCAAAACTGACATAAGTAGCGTTTTAAGTTTTAAAGCCATTTTCGACAGTCTCCACGTGCACTGATGAGGCCTCAAAGGCCGAAACACCGGTGTCTATGCGTTCAATTGTCGGCAATGGCACTTAATGTATGTGTGTATCCCAAACACATGCATATATGCATATACGTTTTACGTATAACTAACTTTTTTTATTTTGTATTACGCGACCAAATTTGGAATATTTTGAGATGTTAAAGCTAATAATAAAGAAAATTTACAACAACACCTCTAGGGTCGACAAACAAACAACCAAGTATCAGGGAAGCTTTCGATTTTGATTCTATATTAGTAATTACCAATTTCTGGTTTCGTATCCAGTAACATGTTGAAACATGGTAGTATCCTACAGGACATAAAAATCTCTTTGTTTGCACCTACCTACTCAATCGTATCTAGTAAATCTAATCATATGCTCAGTATGAAGGAGTAATATCTTTCGCATCGTAGCCCAGTTGCCTGACCGCCGTGTTATTTCCGGTGAAAATATTTAATGAAGGCATTTATTATAATTACTGTATTACGACCACTTGTCACTTGGTAATATAAATTAATTATGTTTTGTTTTGTGTGCTAAAATTCTGTATTTCCTATCCCGATATTTATCTATTCAAAATTGCTTAATTATCATACCGGAACAATAACAAACAATTAATAAGCGCGTCGAGTAAATAAACAGGTGTGGATGAATTAAAGCCACAATAAAATTTCTCATAAATCGCGTATGATTTAGGTGGAGAAGGTCGAGAGTGACTCGTACTATTCATATATCTTCTTTCCTCGTTATTAAATCGTTACAACACACATCAGATCGAAACTGAATGTTACACGGAGATGAAATACGAAGCGACCGTAACAGGAAGCGTTTTATTCGCGAAAGATACGAGGTTGGATTGGAAATTAATAACGCGTTTATCTTGCCATTTTATCCTCGCATCGCATATACACACATGGAAGATTTTGTAAGTGAACTTACTTTATGTGCGACTTGTTAGGGTCTCATATTGTATTTCACATAATTAGGTACGTCGTCGAGATAGTAAAGGTGAAAAGTAAAGATGAAAATGCAGCTTTTTTGATTTAACATTAATTCATAGAGATTAAGCTTTAAAAAGAAATATTAGAAGTTATACTAAAATATACAGGGTACTCGTACGCTAAAGCTGATTTACACAGAATAATGTGGATACTTTGAACAAATCGATTTTTGAAGTGTAAACTTCTTTAGGTGCGTTGCGCTGATTGTAGGCAGTGAACAAGACTGAATTCTTATTTGGTAAATATGTATTTACGAAGCGTGTGATGCTTAGATAAATACATGTTCATCTGTCGGCTGACTCTAAGCAACTGAAATGCTATCTATAATCGTACTTTACTACTGGCACGACCTGCGCATTGTTGCCGTATGCATAGTATACATATGTCCTATCCCCAATATGATTTTACACATGCTGTATATGGTCTGAAAGATATATACCGTATGTGTCAATTTTCATTAGGTATACGGATTCAATGTTTACGTGCGATTTATACGTATACAAGTAATACACGGCAACGTGGCACCCCTACTGTCCGTCACCAATCCCGGCAACAATCGACATCACAACGATTTTCTCCGATCTTTCCACCAGATTTTACATTCAATGTTTAGCTGCGAACACGTTGCGATCTAGTCTGCAATAAAAGCCGTCTTATTACTGGAACGGGAAACATCAAATGGCCGCCGCGATCTCCTGATCTAGTAGTTTATTATTATTTTCAGAATCCTTTTTTATTTACCTTATTTTTAATTTTATTGGAATTACGCTTTTGTTTGTGTTATGCAGTGTGAACGCAGCTTAATAATTCTCTGCATTTACTGAAAGGAAAAAGAAAAACAAATCCTTGCAACTCGTAAATATTATTTCTGAACGCATTACAAACACCCAAGCCAGTGGTCGAATAGTTACTGCTAACCACGCTAACTTGTATTTACGAACATGCATCGGTCATGCTGGCATTGGAAAGGAAAGAAGGGGTACTATGTTGCCACGTAGTGTATGGATTAATCGCCCATGGCTAATGAAAATTGACACATGCTGTATATATGTGACAATGATGTCTTGGGGTAGCGGCCTTAATAATTATTAAATAAAACACATATTATGTTTTTTTTGGTTACGTTTCGGCATATATTTCTATTGCCTCCTTCAAAACATTAACAATATTTAATTACATACATATATATTTATATACAGAAATATATTAAAATTCTTTGCCAAATATACAAAAATATTGAAAAAATAAATATGTTCTTGGTAGTAGTGGCAAATGATGAGCAAAAGTAATAACAATATGACAACTGGTTGTCATTTAGGATACATTGACAAGTGTAGAATGTAAATAAAATATGTATGAATGAAAATGTAATACCGATTGTCCTATGCTTATTGTTTACATTTTTATTCATATATATTTATTTTACATTCTACATTTGTCAATGTATTCTAAATGACAACCAGTTGTCATATTGTTATTACTTTTGCTCATCATTTGCCACTACTACCATGAAGATATTCATTTTTTCAATACATGTATATACATATATATAAATAGTATCGCGTCACCTATTAATAACTCGGACACAGAGCACCTATCGAATCCAGATTTTTTGTATTTTTTTGACACTAAACCACCATATATTGTAAATATGAGTCATTTTGATCGATAAATTTAGAATTTGTTAACAACTTGATTACAGCACCACCTATAGTATCCTAGCATAGCTAAGAACCATCCTTTCGAGAAAATAAATAATGGGTGAATATGATCTAAATCGGTAAAGTCGTTCAGTAGTTACTCGATCACTATCAGACTCACCAACTATTATATAGGTACATAAAGATTTTTCACAAGATTTTCCAGAGTTCGGCACCATTCAGTGAGCCCCTACATTATAACAAATCTTATTAAGATCTTTTTTTGATGTTATGCGGTGTTTTAGAGATATTCCGTTGTCTCAAGATAAGAAACTCACCCTGTATATAATATAAAAAATCAACAAAACAAAAAAATAAATATGCAATTCCAATGAAAAATCAAAATACCACATAAGTAATTTTTAGTCTACAATTTTATTTACAGTATTTTGATATTTGTTAATTCGATTTAGTTTAACTAAGTACATAATACCAATATGCGAATAGATTTCAGAATTTAAATATTTGACGATTCATTTTATGTACATATATATTAAAATTTTCAACCGACGGTAGCTGTTTCGCGTAATTTTTAATAATTGTTTTGAAAACGTTTAAAAATAAAAATTGTCTGTTAGCCTGTTATTAAATTATCGGTTTAGAACCGCTAATTTTTTTCCTTCAGAACGGAGCGTCTTTTTCCGATCTACATAGCGACAGAATCTGTGAAGAAAACCGAAGCGCTTTGATCGAAACCCGAATATTGTCTGGCTCCACCTACTCACACCCCCTTGCGTATAGAGTCCCGCTAGTAATACAAGTTGCATACGTTTCTATTTGCCCAGATGCAGTTGGTAAATGCCCCTCTTAATAAAGATGTTTTAATGGTCAACATTATTAACTGCTATAACTCTTTCAATATTTCGGACATTCTCCAGTCTGTCTAGGCCCAGGCGATTATGTTTTAAAACAGAACCAATTGCGTTAAATTTCCTAGTTCATGTTATAATGTTGTTGTGGCAGTTTGGACAAAAGTATCGCATGTAGACATGTCATTCTACACTAAGTATTGCTCATTTTAACTGAAGTGAACACCTATTAGTTAAATCAAATCTAGACTACCTCCTGTCTTGCTCCCTGAGTATAGTCTCTATCGAAAACATAAAATTTCTTAAAATTTTTCATAACTTTATTCAACAAAATTTAAGTTTATCTATCTATTAATATTTATTACCGCATACCTTATTTAAGAATCCCTTTTAATGATTATCTTGTGCTCAATCAAAAATAATTACTAGATAAGTAAATGCTGAAACAATTACATTCACACCTAAGACATATATTCTGTGAATTTGTGAACAAGTGACCATATTTAGGTTAATAATACGGAAACATTCTTGTTATGTTTATATATAGCCCCGTATATGTGTAAAGACAAGGTTTATACTGCGGGTATTCATCAACGTGCATAGTGCGTGGAAAAGACGTTGAAAACTAATAATTAGCGCATGATTTAAACACATCCAATGATATTTATTGATGCTATCGGACCGTTTATCTGACAATAATTCAAACAAGAATGAGAAACCTTCACGGTGCGTCATTTTTAAACTTTACTATGTTTATTTTTCATTATGGCCTGCCATTCTAAATGTTTCCGCAATAATACAGATATCTGGCATAAAATGTTAATGTTACCTGTTGGACGTTTCCTATAATCTTCCACATAAATTCGAATTTCTGAAAAAGAACAGTAATTATGAGTTTAACAGGAACTAATTATTTAATGTGTTTCTCTATTTTACATGAACAGACAAGTTCTTTACAATTTCCATATTTGTACATGAATTATGTATGTACGCACACAGAACGTAACTTTAATAATAAGCAGATTTCACGGTTGGGTGTATAAACTGTATTATTGCATCTGACACAAATATTTCATTGATAAATATCTAATACAGCAAGTAACCTTAATATCTTAATTGAATAATGAAAATATAAAGTAATTCCTATTCGGCATGTGCATATCCAGCATTTCACTGTTTTCGGATCATTAGTGAGCGCTTTTGGACTTATATATACGAGGTAGTATCAAATACAACAAATTAAAATGTCAATAAAGTGTTACAAATGGTAAATTTTGTATATGTATGAGAACTGTTAAGAACTTAACATCTTTTATTTTATTTTTTATTTTGTTTCTTGGTTTTATAAATGAATTATTATATTTTCGCTTTTATTTATATTATCATATTTGATGTATTTTTTACTTACCAATTTAAAGGTATTGTGAGAATACTGATCTGGAGCCCGTTTCGAAGCATAAGGTATCTCAGGGGCCGAGTTTATTGTCTGCCGGCCCTGCTACACAACTGTGCATCGAAGGCGATGCGAGACCTGCTATGTATGCGTACGGACTGCAGTGTTGGACACCTGCATATACTGTAAGCGTCAAATTTTAATTTCGGTTTGCACTTCTATCATATGCAGAAGATGATCTTATCATATACAGCGCTGGCTGCTTGCTAACAGTGGAGGGAGAGCAACGGAGTGGCGGGGGACCCCCACGCCTTACAAATGTCCAGTGTGGCAGCCTCGCTTATGTCTATCTTTACTTTAATTCGTCTAATTCACTATGTGGGAAAGAGACGTCTACATTTCTCAGTGTGTTATCACAGTCATACGGTCGTCGGTGAATCGTGTTAGTACATGTTCCGCTGCGCTCGAGCGTGACGTAATAGTAAACGAAATTCGATGTTGATGCTCGATTTTTTTGACGAAAATTTTGTGTGAATGCGGTTCCAGTGAATGTTACACTTAAAACAAAGACACAGCCAGGTAATAATTAATTTTATTTTGTTTGTTCTTAACTTATTTAAATTATAATTTTGACATATATGTTAATACCTAAATATTTTTAGCTGTATGGCGTCTCTCCCACGAAATGAGGTGAGACGCCATACTTTGCAAGGTTGTGATTGTTATGTATTATATTTCGTATTTTTTATTGTCTAAAGGATGCCAAGAAAATATGTAAGAACTCATAAAGTGGTCAGAGGGCAGTGGACAGAAGAAAATCTAATTTTAGCCATAGAAAAAGTAAAAAAAGGTGAAATATCGAAAAATGAGGCCCAAAGACGATATGGGATACCAATTCGTACCTTATCTAGGCGCCTTAAGACCGGTAACACTACTAAATCTGGATTAGGTCCTCAAGGTAAATACATTTTATGATAATTCATATATTGTTTATTTATATACTCTTGGATACACATTATGTAGTATGATAACTAATACAAATTATATGTTTTTCTAGCATCACTCGGACAAGAAAACGAAAAACGATTAGCGTCTTATGTTAAACGCTTAGCTAATGCTGGTTTCGCACCAGACCGGAGTATAATTCGTTCTCTGGCCTATCAATTTGCCGAGAAACTTGGAATAAAACACAAATTTTCCAAGGAAAAAGAAAAGGCAGGGCAACATTGGCTTACATCTTTCTTAGAGAGAAATAAAGATATCTCAGTACGTCAAGCAGAAGGTCTCTCTGTTGCAAGAGCTCAGGGTATGAACAGGGAAGAAGTAAGTGCATTTTCAGACTGCTTGAGGAAGAAATGATAAGAAATGATTTGACTAATAAACCAGAAAATATTTTCAACGTTGATGAGAGTGGCATACAATTAATAAATAAACATGGAAAAGTGTTGACGGCAAAAGGAGCTAAAGATGTTCATCTGATCACGCCCCGTGAGAAGGGAGAAACTATTACTTTGATTGCATGCTGTAGTGCTGAAGGTCGTTTTTTACCTCCAGTGTTAATAATGAAAGGCCTCAATAGAAAATCCGAGTTTTCTGATGGCTTGCCAAATGGGTCTGAAGTCTATATGAACAAAAAGTCATCTTATGTCACTTCCGAGTTATTTTTGCGATGGTTCAAAGAACATTTTTTACCAAAAAAACCACAGACAGGCAAAACAATTTTGATTTTAGATGGCCACACCTCCCATTCCAATTCCATAGATCTCTTGGATTTAGCAAATGAAAATGACGTTATTATTATATGCTTGCCAAGTCATACGACACAGGCTCTCCAACCTCTGGATCGCAGATTTTTCAAACCTCTAAAGACCTATTATAATCAGGAAGCCAATGCATGGATGTTAAGGAACAAAAATAGAACGATCACAAGACTGCAGGTTGGGTCTTTAATAGGGCAAGCTTGGGGGAAAGCTGCAACTGTTGGCAATGCCACATCAAGTTTCAAAGCTTGTGGAATATTTCCACTCAATCCAAATGCCATCCCCGACCATTTCTTCGGTATATCTGATTTAATTGAAGTAGCGCCTCAAGCTGTTTCTTCTGCTGAAGCTCAGTCTCCATCAAAACCATCAACTTCTAGACAAACAGCTACATTATCAACCAGTAAACAAACCCGTACAAAGCTTCTGGAGGAGTCAAACCCAATCCCAAAACTGCCTATCTCGACAGTGAAACGAAAGCAAGTTGCCCGTGTATTAACATCACCCGAAAACTTAAATAAGAAAACATCGAATCTGGATTTAATAAAAGGAGCAGCTAAAAAACGTAAGCTGGCTGCTACAATATCAGCGTCTTCAACTTCTCAACAAATTGCATCCAACCCAATTGAAGATGACAATAACGTGTGCACTGAGTGCTGGGAAAACTATTACATAACAAAGAAGAAAACAGATTGGATTAAGTGTTCTTCATGCCTAAAATGGCTTCATGAGTCATGCACAATGTACTCTCCGCATTGCAATAATTGTGGAAGAGAAATACTCCGCAAAAAGAATAAAAAAAAGGCATGATAGCATGTATGGCATCTCTCCCACACTATGTGGGAGAGATGGCCAATTGCCGACTTGATTATTTTATTTTATATAATTTTTATTTTTATGTTTAAAGTCAAAATCATTTAATTATAATAAATACTATTAGTGTACCTTTAAGATAAAAAATAAACGATTTAAATATATCACATTTCATATATTTATTACTAATTTCTACAAAAAGTATGGCGTCTCTCCCACTTTTACCCTTCCGCCGACATATCGGCGCACACCGAAATTTAATAGATGTGTTTTTGAACTGAAATTTCCTTAACAAGAACATAACATTTTAGTTTAATTAAACAATAATTAACTGACAAGTTTAGTTTTATAACGTTTATCATATGCCCCGCAAGTGTTTAGCTGTACAATAGTTTTACAAGGTGGATGAAAACTGAGGCTTAAAATTTCACAGATCATAATATATACTGTGAACGAATTATATAAATCGAAAAAAAAATGATTTTTAGGAATATTCCCGAAAGAAGTAAAGTTTTATTTTAAATTCATTCTTTTTGAGATTGTTTTGAATATATCGCGTAAGTAAAGTTTTATTTTAAATTCATTCTTTTTGAGATTGTTTTGAATATATCGCGTTGTTTATATAAATGTAATGACATAATTCTTCTGTTCTCTTAATATCATAGATACCTACTACATTTAATTATATTATCAACAGTTCTACTCTTAATTTTTCTTTACATAGTTGCGTCGTTGTTATTTGTATATTTGGATTGACTGAACAGTTTGTGGTAGACCCCAAGCCTTTTAATGTGATTATAGAAATAATCTCGACTGTCCTATGCTTATTGATTACATTTTCATTTATACATTTTGATTTACATTTTATATTTGTCATTGTTTTCTAATTGACAACCAGTTGTCATATTGTTATTACTTTTAATTCATTTTATGCCACTACTACCAAGAAGATTTTCAATTTTTCAATACATTTGTATAATTGGCAAAGAATTGTAATATATTTTATATATATATATATATATATATATATATATATATATATGTATTGAAAAATGATAAGAAATGCTATGTTATTGTATGTTTGATGCAGAGCGACCACCGACATATCGGCGCACACCGAAATTTAATAGATGTGTTTTTGAACTGAAATTTCCTTAACAAGAACATAACATTTTAGTTTAATTAAACAATAATTAACTGACAAGTTTAGTTTTATAACGTTTATCATATGCCCCGCAAGTGTTTAGCTGTACAATAGTTTTACAAGGTGGATGAAAACTGAGGCTTAAAATTTCACAGATCATAATATATACTGTGAACGAATTATATAAATCGAAAAAAAAATGATTTTTAGGAATATTCCCGAAAGAAGTAAAGTTTTATTTTAAATTCATTCTTTTTGAGATTGTTTTGAATATATCGCGTTGTTTATATAAATGTAATGACATAATTCTTCTGTTCTCTTAATATCATAGATACCTACTACATTTAATTATATAAGTACAGATTTAGAGATTTTAATTCTTTTTTTTTTGTCACAGGGACTATTATTGGGCCTAATTTCACCTTGTTCCTTGTTTTCATATCGATATAATAGAAATTTAAAAGTCTTCATGACACCCAAAACGACATTCGCTGATGCGTTCCCTACATCTTCTTCGCTGATTTTATCAGGTCAGAAATATGTAATACGTATATGAGCCACCTTCTTTGTGAATCGTTTCATAATAAGTTGATGGCACTGTGTTAACCTTCGGTAGTCTTTCCAGTAGGTACATCATGTGTTTTTCTTTTAATGAAATGTTCTTTGCACTTTCGCTGCTCCACCCTGTACTAGGGCGTTATGTTTGTCTTTGATGTTCTGATCATATGGCATGAATTTTAAAGTAACTTTTATTATGTTTCGTCAGCTTTGTGAAAATTTGAAGATACTTCAATACTATCTTGGAGTTGGTTTCTGTTTCTTATGCATATTGTAACGAAACAAGCTCACAAAAAGAAGCAGACTTCCGGGCGGCGACAAAAAACGTACCGGTAAACAGGTCATAAACCAGTCTACACATATGTACTGCGTAGCGACGGAACGTCTGGAATTTCTCTGGTATGCTTCAGGGCTCATCGAAATGATCGAGAGAATTTTCTCGTATACTTCTAGGCCTTTTACGATGCCGATATAAGAACAGCTGGGGCCGGGATAATTCATTCAATAGTAGTTGCGCGCGGTATTTACTGAACAGTTAAAATAAACATAAATACAGTGAATGGTGCAGTGTTATTATAGTTCAAGAAGTAAATAAATATTACAGACATACATAAATAGTAGTGATAGAAATAAATACGTGTGTTAATTTATTCGTAGTAGTTTTAAGTGCATTACATTTATTTTATATTTTTATATTGTGATTAGTTTTAAGTGTGTAAATATACAGACTGTTTCAAAACATTTGCATGAGTTGTTCATTTCGACCCCGAAAACGCAACAATATAATGCAGCCTGTTTATCAGAAATATTGTAGATCTACTTTATTTACTAGTTTAATTTTTCATCACTAGGTTTTGTTTAAACTTGCCATTAACTCTGTTTGGAATAACTATCTATGATGGTCGAAATTAAGAAACTGTTCTTCTCGTCGCATACCTGCACAATTTACACTTCTATACTTTTTTCCGATTTTGGTGTAGGTATACCAATCTTCCCTTCCTTCCAATATTTAGATAGAACGAAGATCAAAGTTATGAGTTGTTCTCATTCTGTCTGAACAACATGTTTGTTATTATCGTATTTATCGTGAATAGTGTTTTTAAGCAAAAAATATCACATGTATTGGTCTTGATTATTATGATTAAGACAACTGAACTATGTGCGGACATTTTATTTAAATTCCCCTATGAATATACTGCCCTGGCATGAAAGCACTTTCATCGTTCCATATCATTTCCGCCAAATCATAAGTCTTTCTATAGCGGTTTTTTTGGGATTGTACCTTTCTACCAAAATAAATAGTAGAATTATTGTTTGTTTTTGTTGTCATTTTACGCAATTTTCGCTAGAATCATTTTTATTCATCACTTTAATTTATCTAACGGTAACGAACGTCTATAATTTTAGTTTAAAACATGAACCAGTTAAATTTTCGATGGTCCCGTCATCTGTTGGCGAGAACGTTCTGTATCGTTTAATAGATATCTATCTTCGCGATTCCTTTGGCATGTTATAGACAACCAAATAATATGCAACTTAACTACTCTTGCTTGAAGTCTCGCTGATGCATAGGCAACCTTGGTTACGTTCGTCTATTTTTCGTAATCAACACTTAATTAGTCACTTCTTATTGTTAATTTGTGTTAGAGAATTTTCCTTTTTATTTATCTTCTCTCTCAAGTAAATAGTAGATTCCTTTTGTAGTTTATAAGTATCGACGGTGTAATTAAGTTGTGTGTGGGGGCACTGCTATAACAAAATTAGTTTCCGTCTTTTGTCGATGGGGGCTCTTTATCCTAGGAATTGAAGCGTCACGGCATTCATTTTCGATCTTGTCGTTCTTTTAATTGGACGCAGATTTGATTCCGGCCCGTATCTATCACTGCAAATTTTTGGTGCATATGGCCATTTGTTTCGTAGAATTTATACTATTTAAGTGGATGAAGTTGTAGTGGAGATTAGTATTTGTGCCGTTTGAAAATTCTTTTGACGTATCGTTTGATTGTAATGGACGCGGTCGCTTGCATTTTTCTCGTAAGTTTTTCTTTTGGATTTCCGTTTAATAGGATTATTCCTAATGTATGTCGTTCTTCCTTTGTTTTGTAGTTTCTAGTTTCATGGAGAATTTCTCGCATATATACCGACACGAAAAATCGGAAGCTGTAACCACGTGGCCCACCATTTTGATTTTACTTTTGATGTGCTGAGAATTCCTTGGTAATTTACTGAAGAGATATTTTTCTCCACCGAACTAGAGGGCAAAGGTCTCCATTTCACCGCACACGAAGTATCTTTTGTCCCTGGAGATCGTATAGAAGCAAAATTTCAGAATTTTTCCATTTTTGCTGGCCACACCCACATGTTCGACAAGATAAGTCTATGTTTCACGTTATCTCTGCTATTATCTGTGTGTTAAATTTTAATTTAAATTAGCTTAATTTTTGCCATATTTTTAAAATTTAATTCTTAATTTCTTTGAGCACTTTTGCTCTAATTGGTTAGATTTGTTCTCGAGGCATTCTTGTATTCGGAGGCTTGGGTTATATTATAGCTTTCTGTCATCTTTTATGTCCTCAGAGCTAAAGAGCGTTGTTTTAAATTCTTAATTTAAGTTGACATTTAAGTATTTTTAGAATCTTGCCGGTTATTAGCTGATTTGGCAGTAGTTCATGTTCAATTACGAGGGTTATGTGTAGATTTCAAATTAATTGATATTTTAAATTTCGAGTTGAAGGCCTTACGCCTGATTTACTCTAATTTGTATTTTTAAAACCTCCTCTTTTGATACGTTTAAATAACTCTGTTAGTGGTTTATATTCTTACGCTATATACTTATATACAGGCTAAACCTGTATTGACATAAATGTGAAATCGATGTATAGCGGAGAACTCAGCTATCACAGCTTAATTTGATGTTAAATAATGAAACTGTTTACCAATACTTGGGTGATACACAGGGTGTCCGAGTAACTCGGTCATTTTAATTGTACCTGTACATAATTTATTTTTTTTAATTTATCAACTACTCGTAACCTAATGTAAATTTTAATTTATTTATATTTCATTTTGTTTTGCTTTCCTAAATCGTAATTTGAAACAACTGTTACTCAATAAAATTGTTGTTTTTTGGAATTTGTGGTTCTGTCTTATCTTTGGTTTGGGATTTTAACTGATTTTTCTCCTGGCTCAAAGATTATTTTGGGGTAGGGAATATTACATATAAGGAGATGGCCTCCGTATTTTCATCGATCTGCGATTATATGTAAATCCACGCCCACCAAGACGACTGAGCGAGAGGCAGTTCCCTTCTCCACCTTTATCATCGGTACACGAGGGTAGTGACAGGTAAGGCATTCCTGAAGGATTAAGCACAAAACTTTCCGAAACTTTGGTGTATATTTTTGCGGTGTTATAATTAATTTGACTTGTCCGAAACGTTATGCTATCAGTGCCGTACGGATGAATCAGTTTAGTTTTACGACGACGCCATTTGTCTACGCCTTTGTTTGAATTTGCCAGCTTTTATTCTTGGAAGAGTGTAACAGCATAATTTACGAAATATTTGCTTATACACTCACAATGAATTTGTCTATAAAGCATGACTTGCAAAATATTTGCACAAAACTGATTTTTGATAAGAGTAAAAGATCTACTTCCGGTAGAATTTTTCTTAAATTCACTTTTGAGTACATTGTAAATTAGTTTAAACTCAGTAGTTGACGAAACTTTAGTGAAATTCGAGTTTTTCACTGAAATAAACTACTAAGTACTTCCGGTCTACCAATTTTACCCCAAAATCTAATCAGATCTCAAGAGGGAGATTATATTCTTACATATAAAATTTGGAATTGATAACTTTAGCTATTTGACCGCTATCGTGGTTGTTTATTACAGTGTTCTAAGAGAAAAGTCTACTTTTTACTCGGGAAACAAAACATTCCAGGTTATGTGAAGAATAGGAACAAGATATGCTACAACCCCGGTGCTAGGCACAAATCACTTGCTAAGTACAAGGTATACACGGTATGCACGGCAAGTGAGTGAAATCTAAGATCAACCATCTTATTTTTCGTAAATGTTGCATACCGTATTAAAAAACATATTTATTTAGTGTACTAGCCCGTAGTTAATTATTTAAAATTACTTAACCTAAAATACGCAAACTCATAAATATTCTATTGCTACGTAACTAACTAAAACGTCTATATTTAAGTCTCAATTTGGTACAGCCTGTATATGGATGGATTAGTGATTTTCATTTTAATAAAAGTTATAAGAGAAACGTGACACATACATACATATGAATAATTTCTACATTACCACAGTGGGACGTAATAGGGGCGATTTAATTCCGAAAGGATTAACATTGTGATACTTGACACTTGGAATATTTTATAGATTAAATGTATCACATTAGCCACGATAGCTATGAAAGGCGTGATAACGAAAGAGAATACAATACATTTACATTTATGTCATGTAATGCATTCTAAATTGTAAGTTGTAAATTCACTAACAAAAGTAATATACGTGTATATGAAGCCACATAAATTTGCATTAAAAGAGAAGCTGTTACTTGTGACAATTTTTGAGGGTGTTAATGGTCTTGATTTATGACGCGTTTCGTCAATGATTTAGCATTATTTTTGTTTCATGAATATGTTTAAACTAAAATTAGAATGCATTATTAAATGCGTATTATTCTCTGATATTTCATTATATTCAATGAAGTACTATAAAAATAATATAGACGCCAATAAGGTCAGTTTGGCTTTGGAAGAAATTGTAATTACTCAACTGACGTTTTGCAACATTAGTAGTATTAATAAATGTTGCATCATGCTATTTATCGTTTATATTTGATGACAACTTTAAACATTGTCACTTTGAACTGGCTATTGTCAATAAGACGTGCAAGTGTGATCAGAGTGGGAATATTTAATTTCTGTATGCTGACGGTTTACAACCATACGCAATTCATATGCAAATGCAAGCAGTGTATGGAAACTATGTAATCTTTATCCAGGTGTGGGCATGAAAAGGAGACGAGTGAAAACCGGCGACCAGATGTGTTGCGTACTGCATCAAAAGAAAACAATATTACGTGTGGAAGGTATGATTAAAGAAAATGATCGAATTTCAATCCAAACAGTTTTAGAAAGTATTGGTGTAAGTGTGACAGTGCCGTACGCAAACTACGCTACAGAAAAGTTTGTGCGTAGTAGGTTCCTTGTCTTTTGTTTTACGACCAAGAATGTTTGCAAAAGAGGTTGTCTTTGAAGCATATCACGGAGTACAGACAAAATGAACTTTTTTGTCAATAATTCCTGTCGACGAATCCATCATTTTAAATCATCTGGTAAATTGTCATCTATTCAATGAAAGCATTAAAATTCACTAATACCATAAATGCTTAAAGCACAACCACCTGTAGACAAGTTGATATTGATTTTTTTTTTCTTGACCATGAAAGATCATTGCTGGTAGACTTTAAAAAATATAGAGCAAATATTAATGCAAACCTATATCGGGAAACGTTGAACAAGCTTCTTCCATCAGTAAGACAAAAATGACAATGCTTGGCTTCATATTGCTGGCATAGCAAAAAGAAAATTACAACAGAACAAGTGGAGGATTATAGTGCATTCACTCTATAGCCGGCATATATCGTTATGATGTTTCTACATCTTTGGGTATTTGAAAAGGGCATTAAAAGGTGACCATTTTGAGTAGGATAGAGAGATACAAAACAATATAATAGAGTTCTTGAATCAGGAGCAAATACTAATTGATATTGAAAGAAAATTAAACAAAGAAAAAGAAAAAGAAACACTTTAACCGTTGATTGAAGGAATTTATAAAGATGCGCAACGCTATAGTAAAATTGCGTGTCTTTCCGTTAAGTCCTCCCGCAAACTCCTTGCCGACAAACATCATCGCTGTCTCGGGCTGTTTCGAATCTCGGACCCAAACGACTGATGCAGTCGCTATAGATCTCGGATCCAGTTTTGGCTACGCTCAGTGCTATCACAGTATAGAGCTGTATAGACACAGTAGTTTCTCTCGCCGTCGGCACCTTTGATGTTTGTGTGCCAAAATGGTACTGCGCATTCACGCCCGTGCAACCAATTCTTCTATTCAGGAATAAACCAGTGGCGTCAGAACCAAATCGTTTATAAGAAAATTATGTTAATCAATTTTTAAAATTATGAAAAAGCTATATCAATAATCCAAAAAATGAGGATAACACTTTCTTTTTATTAAGTACATATTACACGCGCATTTAAAATGTAATACATTATACGTACAACACAAAATAATTCCGCCACGACTCAACAGCTGATAGCTGACTACTGCGCACTCAGAAATTGGTCCGCACGCGTCGATTTGCCGGTGGACAATTATTTCCCTCGAGAGAAACTACTGTTTCTATTACATAGCTCTATACTGTGGTGCTATGTAGTGCCGCATCTTTATGTATTCCTTCAATCAATGCTTTAACTCAACAATTATGTAAGAAATTAGAGGAGAATTTCTGTGATTAGTGTTGTTTTTGTTTTGTTGTTTCTTATGTGGGTTCGTTTTAATTAAACGTTAACACACTTTTCATTTTAAAACACTTTATTAACAAAGCTACAGTAACAGATATTAAATCTTATACATATGTATGGCGCTACTAGAAGCCATCATCTCTGTATCTCGTTCGTTGACAAAACTCCTATTCTAGTCTAAAACTACCAATCGCTACCAATCTTAAATAATAAAAACCCTTACACAACACGCTTTTTCTTTTTTTTTTTTTTTTTTTTTTTTTTAAGTTAATACATTAATATAAGACATAGTCACTTAAGGTTTGAGGCGGCCGAGAAGTTCTCATACTTCTTGTATTTACAGGTTTATTTTGATTTCTTATAAATAAGTCATTATCATTTACATTCATAATATCATTATCTATAGATACATCATTGTCACTACGATTAGGATTTACATCATTATCAATTACACTATTTATTATAGTATCATCAAGATTAATAATAGTTTCAACAGGCACTACAACATTATCAGGGTTAACATCGTTAATATCTGTTTCACTAACCAGAAGGTCTTCGTAAACATAATGCAAGTTAGGGCAAAAATTACTTTTATTGAAGCTTATTTTTGTTTTGTTAATTAGCTTCCGATTACGCCTAAATTTATTATTATTTAAATCTTTAACAATATAGGAACGATTATTATACTTTTCCACCACTTTACCTTTTTCCCATCTTTTATTTTTTTGAAATAAAATATTTTCGTTTATATTCAAAGGAGGTAAATCTTTTGCTGATTTGTCATAGTGTTTTTTTTGTTTTTTAGAATTACTCCTTAATTTATCTGTAACAGTAGGGCTTTCTATAATTTTAGGCATTAAATTTTCTATAGCTGTAGGAATTTTTGTTTTTACCAATTTATTTAAAAGTAGTTGAGAAGGAGAATAACCTATGCTTGGTAATGGGGTATTTCTATACTCTAATAAAAAGTTAGGCAAATCATCATAATTTTTCATTTTCTTTAACATTCTTTTTGCTATGTCCACGTATTTTTCGGCTAAACCATTTGATTGGTGGTGATGCGGACTAGAAAATTCAACTTCAAAGTTCCAGTTTCTCGCAAAATCCCGGAAACATATGCTATTGTACGGATTGTTATCTCCAAAGAATTTATCCGGTACACCAAATTTTGAAAATATTTCTTTACAAACTTTAACAACAGTTTCTGCCGTTTTGCTAGAAGTAGGAACCACTTCCATCCAATGTGAATAAGAATCTACGATTAATAAATAGTTTTGATTTTTATACTCAAAAAAATCAGAATACAAGTATTGCCAGGGTCGATTTGGAATTTCGTGTGTTATAAGATTCTCTCTTTTATTAGCTGGTTTATTTACTTGACATATTTCACATTCATTTATAAAATTTTCAATATCAGCTGACATTTTTGGCCAAAACATTACTAGTCTAGCGCGTAATTTAGATTTTTGTATTCCAAAGTGGGCCTCATGAATTAATTTTAACATTTCCTTTCTTAATTGTGAAGGTACAATAATTTTAGTATTATAAAACAATAGATTATCTGAGAGAAATATATCATCCCTTAAAGCAAAATAATATTTTAATTCTCCATCTAGAGCTCTATTGGACTTAGGCCAGCCTGTAGAACAAAAATGTTTAACTCTTGACAGAATTATGTCCTTATCAATAGCATTTTGAAAAGTTACTTTCTTTTCTGGAGTCATAGGGACATTTAAGGAAAGTGAATGCACCATATACTCCAATTCTTCATCTACTGGTGTATTTGTCTTAATGTAGGATCTACTTAAAGTATCAGCTACGTACATTTTCGATCCGGGGAGATATTCAACATTTAACTTATATTTTAATAACTTTAATAACATTCGTTGTAAACGAGCACTAACATTATCCAAACTCTTATTAAATATCGGGATTAATGGTTTATGGTCAGTCTGTATAGTTATCTCTCTGCCATAAATTAGAAATTTAAATTTTTCACAAGCAAATGTTATGCTGAGGAGTTCTTTTTCAATTTGAGCGTATTTGACTTCTGCGTGATTCAAAGATCGAGATGCAAATGATACGGGATATCCGTCTTGTAACAGAACACAACCCATGCCCTTACTAGAAGCATCAGTTTGAATAGTAATTTTTTTATTTTCATCAAATAACTTTAATATTGGTTTGTTTGTGATCAAAGTTTTTAAAGTATCTAATTCGGATTGATGAGCATCTGTCCAAATAAATTTGATATCATTTCTACTTAAATTTCTCATATGAAAAGTTAATTGCGTTAAGTTCGGTATAAACTTAGAAAAAAATTTAAATAGTCCTAAAATTCTAAGTAAATCTTTCTTATTTTCTGGTATTTCTAGAGCTAAGACAGCATTAATATTTTTATTTGAGGGTTGAACACCTTTTTTTGAGATATCTTGGCCCAAAAAATTTACTTCTTCTAGTTTATATTGTAATTTACTAAAGTTAAATTTAATTCCGTATTTTAAAGCTCTTTCTAGGACAGTTTTGAATGCTTTATCATGTTCTATTTCATTAGAACCTGTAACGATTAAATCGTCAAAATATATACTTACACCAGGTATATCACCAAATATTTCCATATTTTTTCTTTGGAATATTTCAGGTATTGAATTTAGGCCAAAGGGTACTCGATTAAATTTATATCTACCAAAGGGGGAATTAAAAGTACATAAGTTAGAACTGCTTTCATTAAGTTGGATCTGCCAAAACCCATCTTTCATATCTATGACCGAAAACATGGTCTTACCTACCAAATTGTTTAAAATATCATCACATTTGGGTATTATAAAATGTTCTCTGCAAATAAATTTATTTAGTGGTTTGGGATCAAGACATAAGCGAAGGGAACCATTGGGTTTTTCTACTATCATTAAAGAATTTACCCATTCAGTAGGATAATTTACTTTTGAAATTATACTTTTTTCTTCTAATTCATCTAGAGTTTCTTTAAGTTTTTTATGTAGTGATAATGGTACTTTTCTCTGAGTCTGAATGACTGGAATTGCATTTTCTTTTAATTTTATATCTACGAATCCTGGTATACAGCCAAGACCATTAAATATTTCCATAAATTGTTCATAAAGGTCATTTTTGTTATTTGGTAATAACGTAAACTTATCAAGTAAATTATTCTCAATTGCATTTAAGCGACATATTAATTTGAATTTTATACAGTCTGTTAATCCTAATATCGGTTCAGAATCAAGATCTACAATTAGAAATTTCAAATTGCAAGATTTATCTTTATAGCTACATTTTAAAATTAATTCACCTAGTACATTAGTTTTGAAATTTCCATAAGAAAGAATAATACTTTTAGTTGGAATAATAGAGGATTTCTGAATATTTAATTTGCTGAGAATTTTTAGTGGTAATACACTTGATTCTGCACCTGAATCTAATTTAAATCTAATATTATGATTATTAATTAAAACATATTCATACCAACATGATACATTCAAAGAATTTTCTTTATGTTCATAAATTTCAACATAGTTGTCTTGATTTAGTTCGGTTTTTCTTTGTAGAATATTTGAATTGTCTTCATTCGATGTCTGGATTTCTTCTATTTTTTCTTCGTATCTTGGGTTTTCATTTTTCTCTTTTTTATCTTTTGCATCCTTTCTAGAATTTTTGAAATCTGATGTGGATAGTTGATTTTTATCTTTCGAGCGACACATTTTTGCAAAATGTCCTTTCTTCTGACATACAGCACAAGTTTTGTTGTATGCAGGGCATTTCCCTCTCGTGTGTTCAAAGCCACATCTTTTGCATTTAATTAGTGCTAGTGAAACTGCATTGACTCGCTCTTCTGGAGTTAATAATTTTATATGCTGCTCGGATAATTCTACAGATTTACAGTATTCTTGTATTTTTTCAAGGCTCATGTCAGGTTCTCTAATTAATCTTTGTTGTATTTGTTTGTCATTAATTCCTAGAATTACTCTGTCTTTTAACATTCTGTCAATATATGACTGTTTACAGTTGTCCTTTGAGCACATGAATTCGCAGTTAGCAGCTTGCTTTTTTAATTCAGTTATAAACGAATCAATGGTTTGATCTTCCTTTTGAATAATATTATTGAATTTAAATGTTTCCATTGTTATATTTTTTTTGGGTAGAAAATACTGGTCAAAACAGTGTAGGACATTTTCTAGTGTTTTTATATTATCCTTAGGAAAGGTATTGTATATATCCAGACCTGTTTCTCCTATTGTATGTAACAGTAAGGCAATTTTTACATCTTCCTGTTCTTTACTTTTTCCTGATGCTAGCATAAAAATCTCGAACCTTTGTTTCCATTTCGGCCATTTACTAATTGAATCTTCCATGGAAAATTGTTCTGGTGGTTTGCACTCCATTTTGTTTTCGTTACCTATCTGTTGGCGGGAACTAGTATGTTATCAGGATTGTTATCACGTTTTAATTAATACTTCTGACACCAGGTTTTGTTGTTTCTTATGTGGGTTCGTTTTAATTAAACGTTAACACACTTTTCATTTTAAAACACTTTATTAACAAAGCTACAGTAACAGATATTAAATCTTATACATATGTATGGCGCTACTAGAAGCCATCATCTCTGTATCTCGTTCGTTGACAAAACTCCTATTCTAGTCTAAAACTACCAATCGCTACCAATCTTAAATAATAAAAACCCTTACACAACAGTTTTTATGAAGATGCCGACGAGAAAACAAGAAGTCATCGCCTTTTTGCCACGTACAATAAATTCGCTTCTTTCCTTTAAGAGCGTACAGATTAATTATCTGGGTTACCATCACACAATTGTTTTCCACTGATAACAGCTGAACACTTTGCCGATAAAATTTATACGATTACAATAATAAAATTAAAATACATGATTTATAATTTCTGGAATCAAAAATACAACGTTTATGTTAATTTTCTGTGTTTAAAGATACGTAATATACAATTATAAATTGACAATAAATTGTGATTAGAGATAGAAGATTATTTTAACCTATTTATTCAGAAAAAGGGGGTTATTTTCAAAAATAAATTGAAAAAAGTCAAAGCCCAGATAGAAATGAAAAGAAAAGGAAGCCGCGTTTAAGGCGAGATTTCGACCCACCACATATTCAGATTGGAACGGAAAATAGGGGAGTATAGATGCATCTTGTGTTTCCCCTTCCAAACCGAACACTGTCTAGGAGCGAATATGTAGAACGAGATAAATGATTTGTTTTACGAATATATTTCTGTTGTGGATTTGAGTAATTTAGATATTTTCTATGTACATTTAAAAAAAACCCAGGAAAACAAAGTTTTAAAATAAATGTGGAGAGAAATTAATTTCTGGCACATAAGAGTTAGTTATATTGAGAGGTTTCATTTTCAGTTTTTGTTTATGCCGTCAAATGGCTAAGTGATAAATCTGTACTTGTTTTTGTTAAAAGTTTTCCTAACAATGCAAGTAAAAACATATGTCACACGGTGCAGAGTATTATTTCTATGGTGATTATGAAAGGATTAAAAAGTCAGGAAAAATAAGTAATAAGTTATTTAGTACAGTTAGGTCCTACAAAAATAACTATAAATTTATTCTTGAGAGTCAAACAAATATATTTAATTACGGTATGAGTAAAACAGAGAATGTTTAGGATGAAGCCTACTTTTTTCTTTTTTGATTCTTTTGTAAAAGAACATATTTGGCAGATGCCGGCCACTTACACGTCACCAGGTCCGTATAAACTTTTGTGACCTCATATTAATCGTTCCGTTTTGTTTTGTTTTTTGTCTTTTCAATGAACGTGAGTAAGTAAAAGGGTGAAATAAATAAATAAAACATAAATGTATTTTTCCGATAAATAAAAAGTGTACAAAACCAAAAACAAATTCTCTATAAATATGGAACAAAAAAACATTAATCTCTAATAGCCATATAAATTTAAAAAAATAAGAGTATTTTCTAATTTACAAGAAACAAAAATTAACTCTCGATAAAAAAAATGAGTAACTAGATATCTAAATCTGTCATTGTAAGTGTAAATACAAAAATTGAATACATAGTAGGTATTTTGTAAATTATTCATCGTCAGTAGAAATCGCAGGAGGAATCTTGATTCCTAACATCTTAAATGACTGTCCTACTAGCTTAGTACAATTTAAATGAAACCACCTTGGGCAAGTATCAAATTTTCTTCATCTTCTTCGTCGGCATCACTGTACAATTCTTCTTCGCAGATACCGCACTTCTGCTTCGCTTCTGCTAGTTGCACGTTTGGTTCTTAGTTTGTTTTTATTTTGGTATGAACTTTTTTCTTCGATGTTGTGTTCTTTTTGGTTTCAGATTCATTTCCTCTCCGCTTTTTCATTTTTCTTTGTCCTCTTTCTATGTCAATATAATAAGCTCTCCATACTTTGGCAGATATAGCAAATACTTTACGAATATATCTACGGGTGCCTGGCCTGAGCTAAGTTTTCCCTCATCTAATTTACTTGTCCACTTTTTCAGTATCCAGTTTTTCGTCATCGTTTTCCAAATTTTCTGCCTCCAATTTCTTTTTAGTTTTTTTTTCTGGTTTTCATGCTTCTTTATTAAGGTTTTCTTCGTCTAATTATATATTCGGCTACTTTTTTTTCACTTTCCACACTCAAATATGGATCTGAAACCATTATTTGTGGCTTGTTGGCAGATCGTTCCTTGAACAGGTCATGTGGTGTTGCTCGAGGAATATCGAAATGTCATCATCATTTTGTACTGCTTACAACGCCTTTTGTATATTATCCTCAGAATATGCAAAGAATTTTCGTTTTTGGGGATTTGCCATCTTCTGAAGATGAGTACTTTAAAATTTTTTGGTCCGAAAATAGCACCGAAAACAACTTATAATCTTATGGCCGGCAAATGGCAAAATCAACATTTGGCGTCTATGCTAGTGGTCGGCCGCTGCTTTCAATGTTGCAAAACATTTTTATTATTGACTGTGCCCACGGCCGATTGTTGGTGTTGAGAATCAGCTTGTGAAACTGTAAATGACTTTTATACATGGATATGGGCTGGGATAATAATCAATATGCTAAGGATGTGTTGCAGATATTTGCATGTTTTAATATGATTCAGGATGTAACTATTCTTACGTGGATTACTCCCAATACTTCCACTATCATTGATAATGTTTTTGCCAGTGAAGTTGCAGCCCTGTTTTTGTGTTTTAGCAAGAAGTCACTATTTTTTGATCATTGTTATCAACTCATGACGAATAGATCACCAATTAAGCGATCAACGAATAATTTTACATATAGACGTTCTTTTTCTGATTGTGCAATATAACAATTTCAAATAGGTACTTTGAAAGAACGATTGTTGATTATTGTTCAAGTCGTCTGAGGGAAGAGAGCATGAAATGTACAGTGCATTTCAAACTGCGTTTCTATATCATTTTGAATTATGTTTTCCTGTAACGAAATATATGGCAGAGCAGACAACATCCACTTGGTTAAGTAACAATTTAATAAATACGGCTCAGCAATTACGAGATCTGTACAATATATCTAAAATCACGAATAGCTTTATGTTATCTCAAAGTTATAAAGCACATAAGGAAGCTGAATTAAATCAGTTGAAAAAACAAAAAATATACTAAAATGGCTTGACTGTGGATTCCAGGACAAAGCAAAACCTCCTAGGATATAATTGAAAATGTGACTCCTGGAAATAAGAATGAGTATAAAGGAAATATTATCCCACGTAAATTGAGCATACTGTTGTACTGTTGATGATCATGCTGGGCTGACGGCATTGTTTATGGTTTCTTTTATTGAGCTAATGGGACCATCTAAATCTCGGACTCAAGATGGTGCTTGCAGTGTCGGAATGTCTATGGGAATAATTGCTCTAATAATAATGTATACATGGCTTCTACGGATAATTTTGAACTGGTTAGGGTCATTAAAGATGCGTTAGTTAAACACTCAGCCGGTATTGATGACATTCCTTGTTTCACTTTAAAATATGGTATTGACGAAATGATCGGTCCTTTGGTGTTCGTTATTAGTAAGGGTGTTCCAGTATATAAGAAAGATAATAAACAACAAGTGCAGAATTAGAGACATGTTGCTGTGCCCTTGGTTATTGCAAAGATCATTGAAAACACGTTTTATATAACTTCCTTGACGATGGCGATTTTTTGGTAATTGATTACGAATGATACATACCTTGGTAAGCTGGGAACTACATTTATATTTTCAGGAATATTTTCCGGTATATTTCTTGTTTCATAACGTTGTGATGAAATTTCACTGGAAATTAATTAGGTGTAGGTATTTACATGAATTAATGTTATGCGTATCCCTTGTTTTTTATTACCTGTTGATTTCAGCGCATGAAGAAGCTGCATTGCTACAGGTAATGATGGTTCTACTTCTGGAATGTGAATGCACATGATAACAGAAAATGCGTTTCTCCCCAAAATTACAGAAATAATTGTTACTCCATTAAAAGTGCTAGTTCATTTTATGTATCGAGTATCCATCAACTGATAAATAAACGAGATATAGTTTTTTTCTATAGGACCCTGTATATATGGAAAATACGATTTTCTTACCTTGTTCGAATTCGTTTCATGCGTTGTCTGATACTCAGACGTTTGTCCCCGAGTCGCAGTTGATATTTAAAATTACCCATTGTCTTGAAAAAATTACCTCAAAAAACGATAAACAAACCATAAAATATTTGTCACAAACTTCGTATAATATCCAATACTAGACAGACTATATAAAAAACCGCACTATTCACCACTCAAGCACACGTGTTTTCCAGGCGCGAAAGAGAGACGGAATTGGCCTAGTCCGATGAGGAGGACCTAAGTGGGAGCGTATTCCCCTCATAAGTCTAGGCGGCGATCCTTGCAAATTTCTCGGTACAAGGTGTTTTCTTAGACGTATTACTCAATTTCAGAATTTTTTAGAGCTATGGGAATTTTTTACAAAATAAATGAAAGTCAGTTCTAGAACTGTACAGAAATATTTTGCTTTATTTTTTACCACACACTGAATTAGAATATGTTGAAATTGTCTGATTTCAACAATATTTGCGATTTCTTATAAGAGTCCCCTAATGAAAAACGTGGAAAAGGAGTCTGTAGAGTTCAATAATAATTGTTTCTTTGTGACTAAAAAAAAAATCAGATTAATATATCTATAAATAAGGGAGAAATTTGTCTATGAAGCAACGTCGTTTACTGCTTGCATTTGCCAGCCGAAATCTCACCTTAAGAAACCATTCCAAAATCCTTTTAAAAAAAAAATTGGGTGTGCTTTAGACCACACGGCAGAAGTGAAAACTTCATCAAGGCGAGGTTAATAATACGAAATACAACTTTTTTTTTCGTTCTATATTCATTTACATTTACATTTTCCATTTTCGTTCTATATTACATTTAAAAAATATGTATTTATTATTATTGTGTATACATTATTCTAGTACATTTCGCTCGGTCTGATCAAGTTTTCACTTCAAAAATTCATACGTACGCATGTATATATACAAATATTATAATTCTCATACGAGTACCCGCGCTGGTATAATGGTAACGTGCCGGCATTATGCCAGGGCGGCTAGGGATCGAATCTGCACGCGGACAAGAATTTTTCAGAAAATAAAAATACAATATTTCGCGTATTTATTCAAAATTTCAATTTAATTGAAATTAAATACCGCTAGTTAGTATTATAATACAAAGCCGAGCGTCAAGCCGACTTTACCCGAACTAGCGTTTCTTTCCGAGCGTGACGGCAACAATGCACAAAGCGCCCATACAAGTTTTCACTTCAATAAAAATTCCTTGATTATCCAGACAATGACCACTTCCATTTGTTGCCTGACCTGAAGAAGCAATTGCAAGTTTTTGGGCATGTATTTAGTAATCCTGTACCTGAGACTTTTCCAGTCACACCTAGAGTTTATCTTAATGAGAGAGCTATATCACATTTCTAATAAGAATTTTTCAAACTATAATACATATTTTGTTATTTCATTTTAAATCGTATTTGATCTTGTAAATCTGAATGTAACGTCTTCACTTTCTATGTAATTAAAATATACACATTCTTTTGCTATTCTTTTGATTATCGTAATAGTCAGATCATTATTCTGTAGTTAATGTTGCAGCAAGTTTATTAAATCGTCTGTTATTCCAATACTTTTTCTTTGCCATTTTCTAGTACCAAGCTCCTCCATAGCTCTCCTTTATTAAGAATGTGTTTTTTAGCTAATCTCACTACAATGATATATTTAATTCGTTAATTCGTTTGTTAATATGAATTTTTTGTATATTCTTATATATGTTTATATATTTGTAATTTTGTCCTGTTATTGGGGAACTGTTAGAGAATAAATTAATCTTTCTTATAAGTGTTTATAAAATAACAAGAATAAGCATGTAGAGTTAAAATCACATTTAATTTTTTAAAAATATCCCTAGTTCAACTGGCTTTAAAACATTTCTAATCGCTCGTATTATCCTGCATATAGCAATGATTTGTTCACAGTTCGCAAGAACATGTTATATACTGATTACGAAATTTATTATAATGCTGGGATTATAAATTATCAGTTCATGTTATTTACGACCATGTTGTACTTGTACTTTAAATTAATATATGTTTGTGTATTTGCCGACATTTATTACTAACTTCTGTTGCTAATGTCAGCTCAACTGGTAAAAATGTTTTTTATTTAATCGTAATATTTATTATCCATTACTAAAACTTTCTCTCGATTTATTACATTTTATTGCTAAATATTAGGTACTGCAATTAAATATTATAGAATACCTTTGAACATTTCATGTTATTTATCGGTACGCAATACATGTACATGAACAGAATGTTTCAAACTTCCCAACAATTACATTGTATCGTAAAGTTTATATAATTTAGTGCTTGAATGATAATGATGAGTTCTTCGGAATAGTTTATTATTTAAAATAATGCAAAGCCAACTTTTAAAGCTCTATGTAATTCTTGACTAACTGCCATTAATAGAATAATGGATAGCTAGAATTGCTTCTCAATTATAACATGACGAAGTATTAATGTGATCTTCCTATTTAACCTATCCAATCACTTTTCACAAGTAAGTAACACCCATTTTCATGTAGGAAATACTTGCAAAAGTTGGAAGTATTTTAGGTCATCTCGTTGATGTAGAAAACTAAATTAACCTTTTAAGATAGTTATCCATAAAAAGAAATTAATTAATGATGGGACCTCAAGGAATTAAAAATACGACCGACGGTGAAAGGACTAGTACAAACGACATTAAATAACATACTAAAAGTGGTGCAAACGGAACACGAGAATCTTACAAGAACAAAGGTGTAAGGCTTTGTATGCTACACTGTTTATTATGGCATTGGAAATCATACTAAGGAAAATAGATACAATACGGAGAACAAGAGGAAGCTAAATCGTTACGTACGCAGATGATCTAGTTATAGTTACCAAACAAAGAAAATAATGGAAAGATCTTGGAGAGAATTGAGGAAAAAAAGGAGAAAAAGTATGAGAATTGGCAGTAGTGAAATATCTGGAAAGGTGCGAATTGGAAATTATGAATTTGAAGAGGTAAATAAGTTTAAATACCTTGGTGTTACCACAACCAAGTGTTTCAGAAGACGAACTAATACGAATAATGTCGTATTTCAATCACGGTTATACAGCTGGCGATGGCCAAATCCCAAGTATATTTGTTCACAATGCCAGAATTGCTTTAGCTGAGCATCTGGCTATAATAATAAATACTTCAATAAGGACAGCTAGTTTTCCTTGGCACTGGCAAAGAACAAGAATAAGCCCAATCTTTAAAAAAGATGACAGAACTAGAGTTGAGAACTACAGACCAATATCTATTCTACCCAACTTTGCAAAGGCTTTTGAAAACGTAATTTATTCCTGCATAGCTTTCAATACAAAAGCTTTGATTTCTGAATGTCAACATGGTTTCATTCGTGGACGGTCTACAGTTGCGAACCTACTCACTATAACTGAGGCTGTCTCTCATGAACTGGATGCTAATGGCCAATTAGACGTGATCTACACTGAGTTTAGTCGCGTGTCTGACATGATAGATCATGGTATCCTTCTGGAAAAGCTCGCAGCAATTGAATTCAGCCCGTCCATGCTCAAACTTCTGCATTCATATTTGACAAATAGGCGCAATTACGTCTCTTACAATGGATTCAGGTCATTTGAATTTACTCCCTCATCCGGGGTGCCACAGGGCTATAACTTAGGACCTCTGTTCTTTACTCTATATACCACCGATTTGCTTAAGTAAATAACATGCAATGTACTCGCATATGCGGATGATATAAAGATCTACTGCTCTATACGAACTTGGAACGATGTACTTCGTCTTCAAGAAAACTTGAATCGTTTATCGACTTGGTGTTCCAACTTCAATTTGAAAATAAATGTAAGTAAATGTTGTTATATGTCATACTCTCGCAAAAATAATAATATACAATCTACCTATTCTATTGAGGACAACCAGCTTAGACGGGTGGACAGCATAAAGGACCTTGGAGTGTTCTGTGACGCATATTTGGGCTTCTCCAGTCATATATATTTCATTTGCAATTCAGCTTCAAAGGATTTGGCCTTTGTTTTGCGCTGTTGTAAGGTTTTTAAAAATCCACTGCTTCTGAAAACTTTGTATTTTAGTTTTGTCGTCAGTAAGCTGGAATATGCATCACGAGTATGGTCACCTCAGTACATATATCTACAACTAGCCATTGAGAGAGTGCAGCGGCGATTCCTGAAATACTTATCCTTCACGGATACGGGAATTTATCAGGAACGTGGCATCGATTACAATCTCTTACTGCAAGCACATGACCTCCAGTCACTGCGGGATCGTCGAGAGTTTCATGGTGCATGCTTCATATGGAAGCTATGTAATGGAAGTTAAACGCCAAGGATGTTCCAAGAAAACTTTTTATGCTCTGAGGCATCCACCATAAACCCTACTAAAGGGCTCCAAGGAACATGATACTTGTGGAACTTGGCCGCAGAGGCCAGCACTCTAGATGTTGAGATTTTGGGCAAGAAACCTGTTCGCTAGAGATTCTTTTCTCATTACCTGTATCGTGACGCTAAAGTATGGCGACTTCAGATACAAACCATGAGTTTGTATCTGAAGAGTTTAAAGCGTTTACAGAATGAAGTAAATTCTGTAAACGCTTTAAACTCTTTAGGAGAACTCATTGATCTGCAGAATAGGTAGCTATACAAATCTCTTGAGAAGTAAGTCATCAGTGATGACCAGAAACTAGCACATCTTTATCATGACAACAAATTATGTACTATGTTAAGAAATCTTACGAAATACCAATTATCTAGTACTGGTATTTAAATTAATATTTTTCTAGGTTATTCGAATTATAACAATCTCTAATTATTTCATTGCGTGGTGATTAAAATAAAGAAATTAACCAAACGAAGCAATTAACATTAAAAATAATCGTTGCATTACGGTTAATGGTAGAGATAACATGGAGACGTTAAGGAACATATGTTTTCGCTATAACCCACTTACTGGAAAGCTAGAAATATTTTTATGTGTCGTAAATGGAATCCAGGAAAAAAGACGCAGAGGGCGAAAGTAAATTTATGATTATTGTGGTACGTAATGTCATTAAAACGATAACTGCCAATCGTAAGGAGACAATTAGTGTTTGATATGACGAAATAAATGTCAACGTCGGTTAGTTTACCGTAAGAAGATAATTTACAATAAAAAAGAAGTGTTCAACTTGAACAGTGTGTGGAAAATAAGAAATAAAAGTTGCGCGTTTAATTACTCGTTTGCTTATTGCTCCAGTTTCTGCAGGTGTGTCTTTTTTACGTTACCATTAACACGTCTTTCTTCTGCATCCATTTATTTCTGTAAATAAGACATCTCTCAACGTGTTTGTTCCTTTAACTGGAGTCACTTTTCATAAATTCCCCATTTCTCATCTTACTTCATCAACTATTTTATAGTGACATTATTATATGTAGAAGAAATAAACAGCATATTAGGCTATACTTTGTAGTTAAAAATGTTCCTTTTTCAAAATTTTAATTGGAATCTGTAAATGTAGTAAATTTTATCTTTGCATACATACAAAATGAATTTAAAGAGTACTATTTGGCAGAAACTACTTTAAATAAAAATCCATTGACTCCGAATCACGTATTGCTTCATTCAGATCCCTGTTGCTAATCACCACTGACGAATCGATGCAAACAGTACCATCAGGCCCATTACTGACAGGGGTAGATCATTGATATACACCAGGAAAAGCAGAGGACCAAGTAAGGAGCCCTGGGGGACTCCATACGACACAGTTTCCTTGCTTATCTTATTTCCTTTCCATCTTGGTTGTTAGACACAAGACATTCTTTTCTCGATGTTAGGTAGGACTGTATCTATCCATAAAGTTTAGTAGGACTGTATCCATCCTTTGCAGTTTCGCTGGTGCAAAACATCATGGTGCACACTGTCAAAAGCTCGTAGTAGGTTCATGAGAACACTTACTGCTCAAGCATTGAATAGTTTTCTCCAGCAACTGAGGTATAACACGTGATGTAGATCTAGCTTTCGTGAAGCCATTTTGAAACTTGTTAAATATCTTGTTTTATCCAGTAAACTTCAAAATTCTGATAGAGACAATATTCTCAAATATTTTCGAAATATTTGATGTCAGTGCAATTGGACGATAATTAGAAAACTTAGATTTTCGCCCCTTTAGTAGGTCGGGTTTATAATTTAGTATTTCAGATCACAAGGAAACCAATCCAACACAAACGACATACGTATTATTATTATTATTGATATTATTATTATTATTATTATTATTATTATTATTATTATTATTATTATTATTATTGGGTAACTCTTCATTTGCCAATGCCCGAATTTTTTAGATCTTCTATAATATTTTTTTATTACACAGGCGTCCATAACCATCATCACCACATTCAAGGATCCGCTGCAACAACTATCTATTTCTGTCACACTCAATATCCGTTCCCAATTCACAGCATCTAGCCTTCCGTTCATAATAGAAAGTTTCTTACAGTTAAATAGTTTCTTTTCGACCTATTTTACCTATTTCGAAATTTATAGGAAACAGTATTCTTATTGCTAAGTGATCCAATAGAGCTGATACTATTACATCACTATTATATTCGATTTTATCAATAATTCACTGTGTGATAATTCTTTCTATCACCCTGGTAGAACCTTGTTTTATTGGGTTTCCAACTTATAAGTATTTAACCCATCAATAAATTTTTCTACATTTTGTCCATAGTAACAACTAAAAATTTTGAAGAACCTTCTTTAAAAGGGCCACTGATTTTTTTCGACATTATCAATCGAATGAAGTTCTGATCAACATTAGAGCATATCGGCAGCCATTTTGTCGAAAGCTTTCTTAAGTTGTGATAATTGACGAAAACACAAGCCCGTAGTAAATGTGCAGTGCTTCTTCAATCTTAATCAGTGCTTTCCGAAGTGGTTACAGAATTTTCAGTTTTTAATAGTGACGTATGAAGAACACTTATTGTTTAAAGTTTGCATCATATTAGCAAAAATGTATTTGCCTGATAACATTTCAAAATTATATACTTAATAACTGATCGTATATACAGTGTTCACGCGATCCACCTGCGGATGAATATACTAGACAAGCTGGTCGATTATAAGTAGGAGAATAAGGGGGTAGCCTCTGTTACTAATATTAGAGCTACTTTAAAGTCGACACCGCAGAAAGCGTTACTGCGTTAGTCCGTGAAAATTGCTACTGCCACTATTAATAACAAATTCTTTAACCAAGAATAAAGTCATTTACTGCTGTACGTAGATAATTTATAAGTAGACTTGATGAAGCATCAAATAATCGCACTAATTAATTTTAGTAAAAGATTTCATCAGAGCTTCCCAAATTGTATGAATAAATAAAAGAAATGATCATCAATTCTAAAAACTTAAAAATAATAATTTTTTTCTTAAAATATCAAAGATAAGAAATATAGCTGATATAAAAAACGAAAACGTAACAATAGCAAAACTCTTATTAAAATAAAAAGTAAATAATTCCGTAGTATTATAAAATAGAAAAACTAAAAGTCTGAAAGTAAACAATAAATTTATATGAAACTAAACAAAATGTTTCAGTAACTACAAACGCAAAGCAAGGAATTTAATTGCAAGTTAAGAACGGAATTATTAAAGAAAAATAAATTCCTACAGGTACGTAATTATTTATTAAATGCTCAAATAAGCTTCCGTCTTCAGCTGAGCAGTAACCCAGCTGATTATAAAAATTTCAACGGACATTTGTTAACATTTCCGGGGTAACATGATTCGAAAATACAATAACTTTGGCGCGTAATTGTTCTACATTAGATGGACTAAACGCGATTTAAAAATGTACTAGTCGACTAGAGATCGAACGTGAACAAAATTCAAATGTAATGCACAAGTACAGTTGCTATCCTTGTTGCACTGATTAAAGGAGAGTCAGTCTAGCCTCAGCGTAAATGTGCTCGAATCCCCTCTTTTCCAACACTACACTCGACCAAAAAGCAGTTTGTATATTGCTTTCTCGTACTAACTCATACAAACTCTCGGTGTCGTCGTTGTATCACACAGTAAATGCATCCGCAACTTGCAGGCAAGCAATTGGTATAGATATTTCGCAAAACTAAAATAATCGATACTAAAACGAAAACTGGAAGCACTACCGAACTTTGAAAGAGACTTACCAGTGGCGGCTGCTGCAGGGAGGGCAACGGGACACTGCCCCCCTGTGACAAATTTCTTTTAACAGATAAATTAATTATAAATACCTAATTTGTATGTAATTTTTCTGATTTGTTTGATAACAAATAATATGTTTTCGGAAGTAACAGTCCGTCTTTTCAGTGTGTTTAAAAATCGCAGTCTGACGTATGCTCCGGGGCATCTCGCGCGACTGCCCCGTGAGGCCCCGTCTGTATTGGAAATCGAGCGATGAAACTGGCGTGGGTAGCGCGCAGATATACGTCAGCGGTGGGGCAATTCTCTATGGTGCCGCGTGACTGTCCAGTGAGGACGCGCGGGTTGGAATAAATTCATTTAACATTTTTGGTTTAGTTTTATGGAAAAACGCTCGGATAGGTCGATTTTCATTTTTAGCTTCGGGGTTTTTGATGGTAAATTGATGTACAAAGAGTGGTCCAAAAATAAGTTACGACCATCAATTTTTTTTTTCAAATGAAAACGTGTTTTTTATTTAATTTGTTAATTCTAGATCGAATTCTAAGTATGTTTCATGTACCATGTCTTATACCCAACTCAACAGTTATCGAGAAATTTACAATTGAACATATCAATAACTGCATGTTCAATTGTAAATTTCTCGATAACTGTTGAGTTTGGGTATAGGACATGGTAGATGAAACATACTTAGAATTCGATGCAGAATTAACAAATTAAATAGAAAACAACAAAAACAACAAAAATAAGTTACGACCATCAATTTTTTTTTCAAATGGAAACATGTTTTTTTTTAATTTGTTAATTCTACATCGAATTCTAAGTATGTATTCCTTCAATCAACGACTGAGCTATGACATTAAGATAGAAAACTTCAGTTTATCAGTGGGTGTAATGTGCAAAATGCTTTTTGATATTTCGGTGCTATAAAGTTCACTTGACGACACCCGTTTTGGTTGCAAAAGTATTACTTTATCGCACGTTAATTTTGTTGTTTTGACGTTGGTAAGAAAAAAAAATGGAACCAAATTATATTTAAATGTCAAAATGTAAGCCTTTAATGTAACAAACATGTGCAATAGAAGTTGTACAAAGAATAAAAAGCACACATGCTAACATTTTATTTACTAATTAACAATATAAATTGTTAGGCAGAGTTGATGATAAGTTTTCTGATGCTATTATTGCAATTTACTTCCAATGTTGAATAGTACAACTGTTATAAAAATATGTTGGCGAAAGATTTTGTAAATTGTCTTCTGCTATTTTGCGAATCTCTAGGGGCCTGCAATTATTTATTTCGTCCTTTTTGTTGATAATTTGAAATAATTTATTGCATAAATCAGTCTGAATTTTAATCATAATTACATATAACACTGCCTATATTCAAATATTTAAAATGTTCACGAAGTTGGCCGAAGACAAAGCAAGGCCACCACTGACATTCCGAAGACATCCAAACTCGTACGAAGTTACAATTTCCATAGACGTTCTAACCATAATATACAGTGTGTCAATAAAGTAAGGAACACCCTAAATATCAGCTTTAAAACATATCTCTAGCAAAAACGCTCAGACACGTATTTTTTTATTTTTGAAGGCGCATTTTCTTAGATTAAATTGAAGTATACAGGGTTATCAAAAATGAAGATATGACGTTATCGTGTGTTTTTTTAAATGGAATACCCTGTATATTTTTAAGAAAATCAACAGAGCTTCTCATGAAGATTTCAACGATATATGAGTTGTGGGGGATATCTTTAATATTTACTTGTAGAAATTGAAAAAACACTTTTGGTGGAACAACGTCATAAAATAATTACAATAGAGTTTAACTTGTTTATTTTTAAATCTAAAACAAAAATTTACTTAAGTAAATGTTCAAATTGCTGCCCGTTCACAATCTGCCAATCCATCGGTTATTAAAAATCAAATTTAGGTAGTCACGCACAGGTCAAGAATAATGAGGAGGTGCCCCATCTTGTTGGAACCAGATTTCAGTACTAGGACTGTCAGGGGTATTTGGATCAGGATAAAGTTCCACAAGCGCAGGAAGAAGCTCTAACTGTAAAAAATCCAAATAGATCCTAAATGGAATACTAAAAAATAATCCTATTTTTTAGTATTCCAGCCCAGACGTTCACCTTCTGAGGGTGTTGACTTCGAGCTTCCTGCATCCAGTGAGGATTATGTTCTGTCCAGTATCTACAATTTTGTCGGTTAACTGTTCCGTTAAAGAAAAAGTTGCCTCATCTGAAAATAAAATGTTTCTAGCAAACATTTCATCACGTTCACAAAGTATTTGCAAGTTTTCTGAAAACTCCAAACGGCGATCAAAATCATCTTCCGACAATTCATTGACAAGATGCACTTTATAAGAATTAGTAGTAGCACAATTCGGATTATCTTGCACTGTCAAAAGAACATTTAACTTAGTTTCATCATCCACTTTTGGTCGCCCAGTTTTAGGTAGATCCCTAACATTTCCGTACTCCTCATACTTTAGAAGTATTTTACTTACAGTTGAGCGAGTTATTGTACTCCTTCTTCGGTCACCATAACCAATCATCATAAGAATCTCAACCCGTTCTCTCTCACTTAGACCCATTTTTATCAAAAGAAATCGCAATTATAAAACAAGCAAGGCCAAACAAACTAACGGTGGTTAGTCACTGTCTAATTAGATAAGACGTCACCTTCCATACTGACAATTCTGTCATGACAACGTTCAAAGATTAAAATTACCAAAAATTATCATGTAGTTCCACCAAAAGTGTTTTTTCAATTTCTACAAGTAAATATTAAAGATATCCCCAACAACTCATATATCGTTGAAATCTTCATGAGAAGCTCTTTTGATTTTCTTAAAAATATACAGGGTATTCCATTTAAAAAAACACATGATAACGTCATATCTTCTTTTTTGATAACCCTGTATACTTCAATTTAATCTAAGAAAATGCGCCTTCAAAAATAAAAAAATACGTGTCTGAGCGTTTTTGCTAGAGATATGTTTTAAAGCTGATATTTAGGGTGTTCCTTACTTTATTGACACACTGTATAACACCGCCTATATTAAAATATTTAAAATGTTCGAACGAAACATGTCTCTCATTTTAAGCTTTTATGAACTTTTAATAACCAAAATAGAAAAAATAGTATAAAACACACGTTTCATAACACATTTTGCACACTTGTTGTTGTTCTTAACTTAAACGCGTGCGCAAAAATCGTGTGTTATGAAACTTGTAGTTTAATATACTATTTTTTGTTATGTGTGCTTAATTAGGAATTCTCCACAAAGCGACCCTGTCTGGACTTCTAACGGTAGTAGGGATGTAAAACACTTTGGTGAGAAAGTAAAAAGACATAAAGTTAGTAAAGAACATCTTAGTAACATGATAGAATATTCAGTTTTGGGAAAGGTAAATACCTATAATGTGCTAGCTGAACACTGCATATAGATAGATTAAATATAATTCAGCACAATGAAAACGTCAGTAAAAACAGACATACTCTTGGAAAATTAATAGACTGCATTAAGTTTTGTGTCACGTTTGAAATCGCTTTAATGGGCCATGACGAAACACAGTGCGAATCCGGGGATCTTTCGTGGATTGGTTAATTTATTGGTAGGAATTGACAGCACCCACAAGTCTAATAAGAGAGTTTTTATGGCTTTGTCAAAAACCATTCAAAATGAATTGCTGGACAGTATCTACGAAGTTTCTCGCACTTTGATTCTAGACGAAATTAACAAAGCCCATTATATCGCTATACAAGCAGACGAGACGACAGATTCGGCTACATTTTCCCAGTTAGCTTTTATAGTTCGATGCGAATTGGTAATTTTGTATAATAGACCAGATTTTGGAACTGCTTCATCTGCTCTAACATTACTGTAATGTTTCTATGAAAATAATTTAACAACTACATTTGCCGAATCTGTGAAGCTATTGAAAATAATTTGCACCATACCGATGACAACACCTGAAAGTGAACGGTGTTTTTCTACTTTGAAGAGAATAAAAACATTTTATAGAAATACTATGCGGGAAAGCTGACTATGTGCCTTAGCAATGTGTTCCAATGAAAAACAATTACTGACATCAACACCAAACTTCAATGAATTAGTTATTAATCATTTTGCTGATCGTAAGGAACGGCGGATATATTTCATTTTCAAACAAGTTAATTAAATAGCATATTGAGTTTATTTTTTGTCTGTACTTAATTTTTGATATTAAACACTCAGACCCCCCGGTGCCCTCCCGTCCCAAAAAATCACGAGCCGCCACTGAGACTTACTAATATTAAAATGGCTAAAATGGGAAAAGGAAACAATAATTTTATAAGCGAACATTTCGACTAAAACTGTTTTTACAATGATATACACATACAAAACAGAGCGACATAAAAAATCAAATAAATTAACTTCTAAAAGTGGAAATACACACAACTTCAGTAGTATTTACAAAACCAAATAGAATAATACCTACACACTGGCAAAGTGAACATAACGTGAAATACATCTATGATTTATTAATACCACAAGGATCGTTGTTAACATACACACACGCACTGGTATACGTGTGTTCATATAAAATAGACATCAACATGATGCGTGTGTCCAATGTATAATAATGTATTCCTAAAAACGGCAGAACCACTTACGGTGCCTTTAATAAAATACAAATTAATATAATGTAATGTATATTCTTCGCTTTCTTTCCGCTTAATTTATGTGTTAATAGTTATCCTTAATAACCACAATTCCGTAACTTTAGTTTGATTTACATACAACATTTTGTATATTAGAATAATAATTTAGATTGACCTACACATGACCTAGACTGAAGAAAAATTATGTATTATTTGTTAATATCAAACCGAACCTACAATTTTTAAGTAAAAGTATACAACCTGATCCAACTTATGTGTCCATATCATTTGGTAACTTTCTTATTATTAAAGATACAATATTCTTTAATATTATTATTATTATTATTAATAATAATATAATAATACTAATCTTGGTTTCAATTCATGTATACAAAAATACATGGATACATGAAACATGTCAGAAGAAGAAGAGATATCTAATACATTAACATTAATATTTATACATATAATAGTCATTCAAGGAAAAAATTAACTTTAATTAATAATTCCATGACCTTTCTTTTGAACTCTACGTTTGAAAAAGCATATTTTACAGCATTCGGAATGAGTTGAAAACCCTACATCCCATGTACTAAACGCTTTTTTGGAAAACTTGTTGTTTATGTTTAGCAGGCAAAAGATTAGTTTACTTGTCTAGTGTTATAGATATGCTCTGTGCAGTGGCGGAGCGTGGTTCAATACTTTGGGGGTGCACAACCTTAGAATATAAGAGAGTGTTGTTGGCAATTTTTTTTTGAGAGTGTAATGGTACAGCCCATTTCCCTATATTAATTTTATAATTTTATTATTTTAAAGAATTTAATTAAGTATATTTCTTTATTATTAATATTTTAAAAAGAAGTATTTAAAATCAATGAATGTATTATTATAATATTAAGTCGCAATTAGTCTTATAGTTTAGTATGTATTTATGAATAAGAATTGTGGCGTCAAAAGTTTACATTAACGCGATAAACGCTCCGATAGTGAGTGAAAACACCCGGACTATGTAGGAAACGGGGATTCACAGACATTCTTATATAAAAAGAAAATACGCTTTCAAAAAGTCAGGAGTCGAAGGCGAGATACGTTAAACGTTGTATCGAAAGGCGAACTCAGTAGTCTTATTACTGAGATACTCGGCAATGATCACAAGAATCATTGTTAATATAATTTAAAGAAATAATCGACTACTGGGATAGTCGGCCACGGTCATAAGAATTGTGGTTATTTGTAAAAAGGAATAAAATAGTGTTAGAAGTTGCATATAAGTATTAAATGTGCAAAGTGTTGTATTGTCGTAATAAAAATATTGTGCTATTTAAGGCAGAGTAGGCAGATTCGTCACGTCTGGTTCGTGACCACAAAGGAAATTTCGTTGAAGACAACGTCGAACAAAGATTTTCGCTGAAGATAAACAGCGCCCGAAGAAAGAAGAAAGAAGTTGTAAAAAGAAGATTTAAAAATAATGTAATGTTTAAAATGATAAATGATTATTGTAAATGAATGTATTTTTCATAATAAAGAATTACATATTGTTAAATAAAATTTAAACAGAGACGAACTAAATAAAAAGAGTTATTAAATAAACATCGTCTCCAAAATATAAAGTATAATGTAACTTAATATGTTTCGGCATCGTCGTATGTGTAGATAACCATACATAAATCTTGTATGTAGCGTACGTAGTAAATTCTTGTATTTATTGTTTACGTTTTAACATAACGATAATATACATAAATAGTTGTGTCCATTCATTATTTGCAAAAGTGTATTGAAATGGTCTTTTAAATGTGTTTTGTTTCTTTTGTTGTTTGTATAGAATATTTCTTGGTCTGTAAAATATACAAAATTTATTGATTTTGAATATAAGTATTATGAAAGTTTAAAATGGCATTTTTCTTTTTATTAAAATCAATTAATGTTTAGGAATGTTTTTAATTAATCATTTCTAGTAATCCGCATCGCCCTGAGAAAATCCGAACTGAGCTGAGCTGGCAAGTTTATTTACATTTTATTTTTTCAAATTTAACGTTACATTTTTTACATTAAATATATTAATTTAGATATAGGGGTTCCTTTACATTATGTCGCCCGACTTTGGGGCATTTTAATTACATTTTAAGTTTAAAATAAAGGTGGTTTGTGTACAATATTGGCGCAGCAACGTGTGGCGCAAAATCATATATTATTATTATTGAAAAATAAAATACTTTTTTTGGGCTATCAAATCGTAAAAATTAAAGGAAATTATTAAGAAGTTAGAAATTAAGTAACTTACCTCGTCGAGTACCTTGGCCTAGCCAAGCAATTGTTTTTATAGATAAATGTATAATAGTTTTTATCGACGACTAAACAATAAAGTAGGTATTATATTAATAACTATTGGCTAATAATAATACTCATAATACCGGGAGGAAATAATGAAATGCGACCAGGGAATAATGGGCCATAACGTTACCATTATTCCCTGCATTCCGCCAATAAGAACATAACGTTCCTAACGTTGTCGTAGTAACGATAGACAAGTCCGGCCATTTTACTAACTGTCTAACCGTCAAACGTCATATTGATATAGTAATCTGACATTTTCGTTTAATTATTTTGATTTTTTTTTAGTAGTTTTTAGTTAGTCGTCGATAAAGTAGTGTATACTAACTCGCAATAATGACTATTATTCCCTCGAGCCAAGTTACTCCCTCGCCGCTTACGCGGCTCGGTTCGTAAATTCAGCTCTCGGGAATAATAACTGTCATTATTGACTCGTTGTATAAACTACTATTATATTTCACAAACAAACACGTTTGTATTGAAAATCATTTCGTCTCTCCTTTTCTGAGATAAATTCTTCAATGACCAATTTATTAAAATTAAGAATTTCTTGAATCATTTGTTTCTAAATAGATAACATTGCGAGGGCAGGTAGTCTATTCTCGTCCATTATACTTCTAAGGAAAGTCCTTATTCGGTTTAATGTGGAGAAACAACGACCTGTACATAAAAAGGGAGATAGGAGTAATCTCATAATTACCGGCGGTAACGCCTGGTTGACTTCTTATGTCCAATGTGTTTCTCATACCAGAAAAGTTTTTCAAAAACACATCAAAATCCGTTTGTGGGGTCGGTAAAGCACTGCTGACACAGCGGAGTGAGGTAATTTTGAGTTCAACTGCATATATCTCAATTGATTTATTTATGTGAAAACGTGATAAATCCTGTATCCTTTGTAACACATTTAATTTTTTCTTGTGAAAATGGCAACACCACCTACTTCACGCCAACTAACACATGACAACTTAAAATTATGTATTTTGAGCGATTGAATTTGAATATACCGAGATCAACTACTAAAGCGACAATCGAGAAAGCAAAGTATTCGAACAATGCTGATTAGCTCTTCGTCTACAAAATATATGAAAATTTATGACAAAGAAAGTTTCTCTCTTTTTTCTTTAAGTTGTTGCTGAGCATCAAGAATACTTTGCGGTTCTCGGATTACCTTACTTCTCGTATATCTTGGATCTATCAATTCAAGAACAAACAATGATAATAAAAATCGCACAAATTTCTTTCATATTTTCTCTCCAAAAAACGTCGTCTTTACTAATATGTGTTGTCTTCATAGGGATTAGTCTCCTGTCTATACACCAAAAATACAAGTTTGCTTGCTTGTTGGGTGTAATTGGCCCGTTATTTGATAATACCAAATGTGTTTTATATTTACAATATATTTTTTCGTTTGGAGGCTTAATTTCCAAAATGTAATATTTTTCCTTTTGGTTGAACTAAACGTGTACATAAAAATAATTATGTTGTTAAATTAGTTAGACTTTTTCAATACTTTTTTTACTCTAGTTGGTTAGTCGATACCTAAACAGATTCGAAGGTATGACTTGTATCTAGTTTGTGATGCCTGGTGTATTTGAATTACTCCCCACATTGTTTATGAAATGCTCATTGCCCATCAGGCTGATTTATGTGCTACTAAGATTAAGATTTTCCTTACACACTACGGTTGCTCAGAAGAAAAAAACGCACTGCATAATATGGGAAAGAAGAAACAACGTTAAGAATCAAGTAATAGTACCCAATGAAATAATTGACAAACATGAGAGTGATTATTTTTACCTGCGACATTATTTGTATGCGTTTTCTTATATGTATTAACTTATTATAAGCTCTACAAAACTATAATTGCACCTAAAACAAAGATTAATATGAAATCAAGAGGGAAAAAGTCTTTATTATTATTATTACTCTCTACCAAAATACAATAGTGTGTTACGTGATAATTAATTTTTTTTTTCAATATTTCAACTATACAGAAGCACTTTTATTGGAAATACTATTTTAGTTTACTTTTAAATTATTATTCTACCCTTGTACATATGGAAATCGAATTATTTTTAAAATTATCTCATGTTACAATTTATGGAAAATGTGAAGATTCTTAATGTGGAGAAACAATGTTCCAGTGCACAGATTACCTGTGCACATGGAACAGCTTAAAACATCGAACGTCGCCGGACTGTCACGGGGAACAAAGAGTGCGGATGGCAAATGTTCCACCAATTAGAGTTAATATTCACTTGTGCTGTGAACGGAGCGATTAAACGACGCGGTGGACTCAGGCTCGCTAGGATATTAGTCGCAACAATTTACATCTTTTGCGAATTGGTTTTTATAATTATAAGGCATGTTATACTGTTATTATAAAATCATTTAAAGAATGATGAAATGTTTTTTCAATAAGAATATGTATTACATTTGGGAGTGCACGTGCACATGTGCACTTATTGAGGAACCGCCACTGGCTCGGTGCTGTTAAAAAATTCGTGTTTAAATTTGTGAACAAAACACAACTTCTAAAATATATAAATCAAACACAGTTATTATTTTGTTTGAGTTGAAAATGGTTTTCCAGGATGAATTATATGGTAAACTAAAAATAACCTTTAATGCTAATAAGGACCTTTGATAAAGCACCCCCAATATATCAGTCCAGAATGCATTTTAGCATTCTGGACTGAAATAATATTATTATTACTTTCTTATACGTAGTATAGAGAAGTATTGTGATGGTGAAAATTTTCAACTTGGATATTTTTGCAGACGTCCACTTTTTGAAGTCCCCTTATACTGAAAAAGTGGTTTTGCAAACATCTCTCTCTCTCTCTCTCTCTCTCTCTCCTCTCTCTCTATGTATGTATGTATGTATCAGTGTGTGTGTGTGCGACCACGCTTATATTTTTCCTCTTGAAATCTGATTAGATTTTCAATAAAATCTGTAACCGAAAGTAGTAGTTTACTTCATTGAAAAAATTGTATTCTACCAATATTTTATCAACTACTAAGTGTAGACAAATTTATAAGGAATTCAAATGTACTCAAAAGTGAATTTGTGAAAACTTTTATTCAAATAGTTTTACGAAATTCTTACCGGAAGTAGGTCTTTTACTCTTATCGAAAATCAAATATATTATGAGTATAAGATCCATTGAAAAGCTTGATTTTAAATACTTTCTGAATAAAAAATTCCGACTGAAAGTAACAATTTTACTCTTATCGAATAGCCATATTTTACAAATATCTCGTAAATTTTGCATTCTATACAAATTTATCATTAGTGCAAGAGTATTTAGAGCTACATTTAGCATAATTTTTGTATAAAAGAAATTTTAAAATTCGGGCCGGAAGTAACGCTTTTACTCTTATCGAGTAACACTTTTTTGCAAATATCTCGCTAAGTATGCATTATATAGAGATTTACTAAGAGACTGGAAGTACTTAGAATAGGATTTTGAATAATTATTGTAAAAAAATTTTCAAAATTCGGCCTGAGGGTTTATTTTGTTAAGAGGATAAAAGTATTTAAAACTTAATTTAGAACAAATTTCAAAGGCAGTCATGTGGTGCCCCCACTTTATATATTTCTTTTTCTGTAAAGCATTTCGTTTACATGATTTTTGTTTTGTGTAATTTTTAACGCAAACGAATATGTCATTTAATTTTTTGTTATTTGTAGGTAGCATTTATCTATTATATATTTTGAAATATTGGCTGTACTAGATGTACCTGAGCTTCCGTATATAAATGCTGTGAAGTTATTTGTTGAAGAACATTCCAATGCTGCTTAACTTCCAGGTGTCATTGTACATTGGGGTTGTAATAACGGATTAATTTCCTGTAAGAAGAATATCTGGTTCTCCGACATCAATCACATATTATTCAAAAAAAATTTTTTTAGATATGCTTTTAACATATTAAAAATTAAATTAAATTACTTTTTTTACTTGTTATATTTATTTTGTTGTTTGTGATTCGTATTATAATAAATGTAATTGTAATTTTAAAACTTAAATATATGTGTAATATACTTACCACCACAATAATCTGCTGAAGAATCAAATATAAAATATTAGCGAGTATTAATTCATTTTATTGTTGTCTCTTCTATTACAATTATTTTGGTTTCATTTCTATTTGACATCAATTCCTTCTTTTTTACTTTTCCAATCATTATATTGAAATTCTTTATAATTTAATTAAATATTATACTGGTGATTTTAATAACATTTTAACTTCTACGAGAATGCTTTTACTCTATAGTCGATTCTTGAGCTTTCAATTTTAAACTAAAAAAAGTTAATGCAAACATAATAAAATTGCAATTGTTCACAGCACACTTATTCATTTCAGAGATAAGTATGAAAACACATCTTATTTCGTTCCCACACGTCTTAATATACAATAGATCTCTTGATAGTTAATTGATTATCACAGCCACGAATTATGACAACGAACATCAATGGTTTTCTACGTGATGTCAAGTGTAGTTTATACAATAGCGGATGTAAAAATGGAAAACTGCTATATAAAATGAAATTTTATACATTCATTCACGTATGTGCTTATACGTATCGACAAAGAAAATGAATGTGTTGAGTACCAAGGTGGGAATAGAGACGATGATCGACACATCGATTGTGGTCAATGAATTGATTAAGAAAATAAAAGAGGATAATGATATGGAGGTTTGCTAATTAAGTAGTTAAACTAAGATACAACATATGAAAACAAGGAAATAAAAACAAAATTTTGGAGTACAAAGGATTTCCTTTGCATTCTCTAATTGCTCTTCCTTTTATATTATAAATATACCTGTGAATAGATAAGCAATATGTAATTATTTAACTATATACGATAAATAGGGAATTTCTAAGCTTGGTAAACGTTTGATTACTTACATTTTCGTATTTAAGGAACAATTATCAATTACTACAAAGCAATAATGCAATATTTGTACTTCAAAAATTTATCTTAAAGACACTGAATTTCTTTTTTACCCATTTATTACTCTTCCTATTATATTTGCAATACTTGTTAATGGAAAAGGAATAGGTATGTAATTATACTATGTAGTACACATTAGTGATTATAAGTCTGCTAAATATTTCATTGTTTACATTTTGAATAAAAATAATCTTTAGTTGCTCAGCCGTTTACAACAAAATAAAATACCAGAATATCCATATTTCACAAGTTTACTTTAATGACATTGACTACCTTAATGAAATAAGCCACGATGAATTAATTCTAATAAAAATAATGTAGTTGAAAACAACAACAAATTAAAGTTATTTAATTTAAAGTACATGAGCATAAAATACAGTACATTTCTAAAATAATTGGTTAAACTTATAATAATCTCAAGCAGTTATACCTTTCCGGCCAATATTTGGTAACAAATTAAGGATGACCTTGTGTGAAGCCATGGTCTTTTTATACAATTATTGCTCTGTAATTTAAGGTCCATGCTTGGAAATGGTGGACATGGGTAGGGTTCAAAGAGTGCAGAATTCGTGCAGTCGTTTTATTTATGGAATACGGAACTACGATCATATTTCTTATTAATTAAACTTGAGTGGTTAAATATGCGTATCAGAGTTATATTTAACTCTCTGAACTTATTTCATAAAATTTTAGTAGGCAAAAGTCTACCATATCTTTGAAATAAAATAAGTCAAACGTTCACAACATCAACATACTGAATAAAAATCTTATCACACCTCCAAATATTAAAAACGATGTGTTCTTCGGTTCAGGTGTGTTGTGTATAGACACTTATTTTCAAGTCAGCGAGCTCACTTAATAGAGTTACATGTATATGTGTATGTTCTTGGATATATGTTTTATTTATGAATATTCATTGCTTTTGTTTATAAAATCAATCATGTTAGTACCTAAAAATTTGCTTTTCATTTTTTATGGGCATATCTTTACTATATGAGTGTTGTTGCTGAAATGATTGCGGACATTGCAAAAATTAGGTTAAGATTTTAATGTAGTCATGAAATTCTTAAGAATGTTATGCATTGTCACTATTCTGTCTGCAATTTCCGAAATTTTTGAACAGCTGAGAGTAGATCGTCTACTAAAATCCTTTGAAAGAAACTACTACATATCTAATAAACAGCATCGATATAGAAAAAACAAATTCAGGGTGACTGTAATTCTGAAAGTGATTGAGACTATAATAGACGCCTACGATAATAAAGAACGATGTGAACTGAGATGTTGTGATCTTATTAAGGCATTTGATATGGTACATGACAAAATTTGACTACTGAAACTTTACCATTATGGTATTATTAGAAGCATAGCACATGATCTAACTTGCATCTTATTTAAAAGAAAGATGCCAGAAAATGGATTTAAATGGAAAAATGTCCATTATAGAACCAACTCAAAATGGGGTACCACAAGTTTCACTACTGGGACCAAAATCCAACACGATGTAGACTACTGAAAGAAAATGGCAAGTTTTTCATAAAAAAGGGATCATGCACTGTTTTCAATAGACCATTTACCTGAAATGTGACTTAAAACACCAGAGGATTTTTTAAATGTTAAGAAATTTACATTATATACATATATATATAGGGATGTTGTTATTTGTTTTGTTTTTGTTGGTTTTCTTTGTCATATACATCTAAGTGTATATTTTTATTTCTTGTAATAGTAATTACAACGAAGAAACTATTATTATTATTATTATGTACACTGTCAGTATAATTTAACTAGTATGGGCGGAAAGTTTTTGTTTAGTTTTGTCAGTGACATTTGTAAAATGACTATATAATTGTAAATTGTGTACTAATAATTACACAGTGTTCGAAAAATATTTTTGGGCATTATTATATACAAACCTCAATCGTTCGAAAGAGTTTGGGGTATTACATGGTGTGCACCAGTAATTACCTATTCTATAGAGATTGGCATCTCCAAAATATAAATATGAAATCAATCAGTGGCACCAATCAGGAATTCCTCCAACTAAATGGGGTAGGGCTAGCTGGGTTGATTGTAAATACGGGGTAACTGTAAAGGTTAATTTAAATTTCTTCACATGAGCATATATTCAAATTTGGCGCCATGACGTGTCGTGACATATGTGTGTGCCTACACGCTAAACCATTCGAACCCATTACCGCCGACACCGCAAGTAGACGAGTGATAGCCCGGGAGACTCTACAAAAAAGGGAATTTGTTTTGAAATATCATCAGAAATGTAAACTTGATATCCAGTAGAAGCATTTACTGCAAACACTTGTTTCTAACCTTAATATTTGATTTGTGTTTCTGTGACTGAATGCGTTTAGAATAACCCCAAGTCTATAGAGGCTGGAGAAATGATTCTTCGGGTTATTTGTAAACTCGTATATGTTACATGCAAATTTATGCAAATGTTATGTTGGTAAAATAAGTTTTTTTGAAAATATACGAGGAAAACAGCCAGAGGCCTATTTATACCAAAGAAGACGTAAGCAAGGTTGTTCTCAACGTGCTCAATAAAAATCATACTTACAAGGATGCCGAGACTATTTACGGAGTTCCTGGGTCTGTAATTTTTTACCACATGAAAGGAAGGCCAGTTCTCGAAAAGAAAATAGGTCGTGGGCGACCTACAGAGTTGGCAAAGTTGGGGAATTTGTAAAATTAAATTCTAAAGTTAAAACTACCATTTAAATATGGAGGATTGGTATTATGTGTTCATAAAAAAGCATCCTATGCTCTCATTCAAAAAGATCAGCATTACTCCAAAAGGCATGATTTTCAAGATCCTGCAATAATTTATAAATTTTACAATGAACTGCAAGCCCTGGTTTTAGAAAGAGAATTGAACTATAAACCTGCATTTGTTTTTCATACTGATGAAAACGGCTTTGCTACCGATCAAAAACGACTAAAGCCATTAGGATAAACGGCGAAGGAAAAATTTTGACAGAGTATCCATTACTTCCCTTGCAACAGTATGCTCTGCACACGTTTTGAATATGGTTATTTTATACCTCAAATGTGTCTTCCCTATTCTTGAGAAGAAGTAGACTCAAATAATTCAATTTGATTTATGCTAGGCTAATGTAAGGCATATTCCTCTAGATTATTCCATAAAGTCTGTCTTGTGGAAATGGAACATATTAAATGTCAAAGTATTAGACAAAAAAGATTCCGCTTTCAATTACCTTAAATTTTCTTTCGAAAACTAAGTGAAACGAAATATTGACGAAGCATTCATTGCTTGTCGACCCGTGAATCAAAAAAATTCTGAAGGCTGCAGAATTGGAAGGTCTGGGATGTGAGAAGTAATACCACCGTTCATAGGCAACCAAAAGATAGGAAAATACTAGAAATCAAACTACAATTTAATGAGTATTAAATGTTTCGTAGGAGCCACTTTTTAATTTCACATGTAATAGTTTTCCTTGAGGACTTGGTCGATGTTAAAGACGAGTAGATGAGACGTTCCGCAATGATATTTTAACAATAGAATGCGGGTGGGATAGAGTATGATGACATTCAATTGCTGGTTCCTTATGAAAGAAAGTTACATAGAAAATCAAAGAAAACTATCATTTGTAAAGTCTTTCACAGCAAACTTTGGTTTAATATTACCTTCTCATAATTTTTTTTTTCAAAAAAGTTTGTTTAAAAATGAGTTGTTTTCTGTTATAAAGTACCAATATCTATAACGTATAAGAAAAAATACGAAAGAATTGATGCTCATCATTCAAAATCTGGAAGTGGTGGAGAATTTTGCTTAGTAGATTAATAACCAGCGTTCTTTATACTGTAATGAAATAAGCCCACAAAAAAAGAAGCAGACATCCGGGCGACGACAAAAAACGTTCCGGTAAACAAGTCGTAAATCAATTGCACTCATATACGGCGTCAGCGACAGAAAGTCTGGAATATGGTAGAAGAGAGCCAGAATTTGCTAGATCTTTCGTCTGCCCATATAAATGCCGCCAGTGGGATAAGGAATTCATTCAATAGTAGTCGCACGCGGTATTTACTAAACAGTTCAAATAAACATAAATACAGTGAATGGTGCACTGTTATTATAGTTCAAGAAGTAAATAAATATCACAGACATAAATAGTAGTGATAGAAATAAATACGTGTGTTAATTTATTCGTAGTAGTTTTAAGTGCGTTACATTTATTTTATATTTTTATATTGTAATTAGTTTTAAGTGTGTAAATATAGGTACAGACTGTTTCAAAACAATTGCACGAGTTGTTCATTTCGACGCTGAAAACGCTACAATACGTTTATTTATAGATTATATATTAGTAAGTTTTATTTACAATTGAAACTGATAAAATCATAACAAAAATCCAGAAATAAATAATCCTTTTGGTTTGCCATTTATAATTTTTTGCATTAGAAAGTATTTAGGAATTACATTTTTCAGAGAATCTATAAATTTAAGACATTTGTGTTTATCAGTGTTTGTGTATAAACTAGTATTTCTATGTAAAATATATTCAAAAGTTTTTCAGTTCACTTTATCAAACATTACCAAATATATTATGCATTCGGACGAACTTATAAACATATGTTCATGCTATCACGATGAATATCTACATCATCTATTCTTACGCCCACATTTCTGTTGTTCCAAATTATTTACATGCACGAAAGGATGAACGTCACCTTTGTAGAGCTATCAGGCACAATAACCTTCAGATAAGATCACACGGTACCTACCTCCAGCTGGTTCTTACATGTACATTATGTATGTTTAATAAATGAGACAAAAAATACAATTCAGTATTTAGAAGACCAAAGCATTCCGCAAATCGCTAACACGTATTGGCAATGGCGGACAAACAACACCGTAGGAAGTAATAGAATTTATAATGTCGGTACTATATCAACTGGTAGCCTATAAATCTATAAATTGTGCACCGTTGCTGTGAAATTCACGTTTACCTAAATCGCATAATCCGCATAGGTCTTTAACGGGCACACAATGCACTAATAGTTCAAAGTGGCAATTGAGAAGGAGTTTATTACATGTTCATATGCATATCCAGCGAGTACTGTAAGTATGCTATGTTAATTTGAGTAGGTGTTGGTTTCAAATGGAAATGTAGATGTCTAATTATTATCTCAATGCAGTGAACAGTTTACGTTAAGAACAAATTATATACTATATCACCACACTAGTCACCTAAATAATTTGTTGACACGATTTTGAACTTTGAAGCAGTTTGTGTTCTTACAAGAAATACATTTTGATAAATGTATGTATGCACATGCATATGTTGTACATCTAATGCAAAACCGGAAGTCAATAATTTACTTTGTAACACCGCCTGCATGTTAACTATATAAATATCCATAATGCAGAACTTTAGAACATTTTTATTCTAGTTTAAAATTAATAAACTTTAATTATTGGCTTTATGTACGTAAACTTCCAGATACAATAAAAATATCCAAGCGATTAATGGGAAATCTTACCCACCTACCTACTCAATGCATTGGTGATTTTGAGAATCTTTGGAACACAATTCTTCTACAAAAGAGTTTTCTACATCCTCAGGAACTATTAACCATAGCCCAAAAGTCAATCGCAGCCCACTTCAGAATCGGTTTTCTTGTACACATTTACCAATCCTAAATTTTGAATTTTTCTAGGCCAAGATTGGGCTAAATGGAACTTCACATTCGATAATATTAACTTAAAAGCTTTAAAGAAAATGTGCGAATACTTACTTTGAGGTAAAACTAATACCACAGAGTATACCTACTCTAGAGACAAACCGTGTCAATGTGTCAAATGTCTAACTCTATATATGGTTTAAAAATACGCCAAAAGAGGGCACTCATAGTACGACATGCCAAGGCCAACTGGCCGTCAGATAACGAGATTTTTCTGATTCTGATAACCTTAAAATGTCGATCCTTAAGTAGCGCCATCTATCCAAACCATAATAAACTGCTTGGTAATCCGCTGAGCATTTTGAAAAGTCACGTGCTAAAAATATGCAATATGATTGAACTTACTGTTATTGACATTTGATTGATTTGACCATTACTTTGTCTATTCCATATGCTTTTCTGCTTAAAATATTGTAATACTACACATATTTAGTCGTTTCATTTAATGTGTGCTACATATTCACTATATTTTGGAAATTACGTCGAGTACCAATAGAAAACTAGTGCCAACATGAAACTTATTACTGTTATACAGCAAATTTTGGTCAGTCTTGAAATGTGTGTGTAGAAATACTAACATATTTGGTATTGGCAGCACCAAAGAGTGTATCACTGCAACTAACTAACTTAGCAAATTGCCAAATATTACCTTTTTAACCAATATTACTTAGAAATATTCTATATTTCTTTTAATATGTGTTCATGCATGTATATCAGTTTATTGTAATATTTGTACAATCTGTACAACAAAGTTATTTTGTCTTAACAAGATCATTTAGTTGCGATTCCGTAGAAGAAATGTTTCCACATGTTAGGCTTAAAGGAGGTGCAAATGATATTACGAATGCCAGAGTTGCTGAATATTTTATGAGGCAAATATTGCGATGTGGAATAGTAATGCTTCAAAATCTTTCAATGCAGTTGAATGCGTCGATTACGTTAGTACCGCAACATTTTTTTAGTCCTTTCTTTTGAATTGTTATAAAATTTAGAAATGTAAGTAAAGAACTTCATTTTCAGCAACACTTTTTTAATTTTATTTTGTTCTATTTCATTATTTTAAAATTATTAAGTATTGTAAAGTGTTACTTTAAAGTCTATTTCAATAAAAATTCAGAAATTATTTCTTCTGGGTACTACTAGATGGCGTTACATAAAGATCAATACAATGCCAACTGTATCTGCTATCGCTGTGCGATATAAGGCCGTCGCATAACTTCGATTTACATTGATGAATTTGATTCTGGTAATCCCAAAATATTGATCCTTATGGTAACACCATCTAGTAGTACCCAGAAGAAATAATTTCTGATCTTTTATTGAAATAAACTTCAAAATAACACTTAAACGTTAACTTTACAATAATTAATATTAATTATTTAAAAATAATGAAATAGAACGAAATAAAATTAAAAAGTATTGCTAAAAGTGAAGTTGTTGGGTAGTATCAAGAATAACAATTTTACTTACATTTCGAAGTTTTTATAAAAATTCAAAAGCATACACTAATTAGGGTTCAATTGCTTTGTAAAGTGTTTGTTTGGATTTTGTATATGACTTCATGGATTTTAAAAAATGTTGATTTCAATTCTATTGGAAGATTTTGAAGCTTTACTATTCCACATCGCAATATTTGCCTATTAATATTCCCAAATAAAACAGGTTAAAAAGGTATTATTCACTAAACTCTTTTTTCTGTGTATTTCGGTACATATTTGATGTACTTTTTTCCATTTTGCCACTATTACAATTTGCTAATTTAGTCAGTTACAGTTATGCACTCTTTAGTGCTGCCTATACGAAATCTGACAAGACAGGCCAAAATTTGCTTTATAACACTAATCACTTCTTGTTCGCATTTCTCCACCAAACGATGATAACAAGGTGCATTATTGGTAATAATTACAGCATTTTAAAAATTACTATAGCATCTTTATTTATCCAACAGGTGCAAGTCTAATTGCAGAACTAAAATTGACAATGTTGAAATATTCATAATAAACCTATTTCTATCCTTTTTTAATTTGTATTAAATCAGCTCTCAAATACCCTAGAGTTCACATATTCAGATTTATTGTTAATATTAATGACAAAATAACGTCTAGAATTTTATACATCTACTAATATTCAGACATAAATTTAACCTAAAAATGCAAAAAATTATAGCTATTTACCATGAATTTTTCTCATATTATATTTCGAATAATCAATTCTCATTTTCCAAAGTACCTTGCGAATTACTTGCCTTTTAGCGCAGACTATTTTGGTAAAAACTAAATGATCCAGAAGAGCCACGTTTTCAGATATAGTTTTCTGTTGGTATTCGACGTAACTTCCAAAATACATTATAGTACATACAGGGTCGGGCAAAAAGAGCGGAACACCGAATTTATGGCTTAACTAGCACTTTTTCGAAAATTTAACCTAAATTAAAGTTTTTGTATACTTTATGTAGGTATTATTTATTGGTGTTTGCAGATTTTCCGTTTTTGTCACATTTTTGGAGATATGATGTCACCGGATAGTATTTTAAATGAATCACCGTGTATTTATATTTTTTTTTGAGTAGATATTTTTTTCCTGAATTCACTAATACCAGGTTTAGTGGGTCTCTGACTTATGGTTTCATAAGAAAAAAATAAAATGTAATGGCACCTAAATATTTATTTAATAAAAAACGAACGACAATAACTAAAGATTCTATTCATTAAAGCGTCCATTAACTTTAACAAATGATTATGAAATTCATTTCTCGCTTAAAGGTGACATGAAATGATACAAAATTCATTAAGGTCATTTGTTGACAGATTAGGATACTGTCAGGCAGCTGAAGGTTTTCAGTTTGAACACCTATTGTAAATAAATGTACGTAGATTCAGTTATTGTCGTTCGTTTTTTATTAAATAAATATTTAGGTGCCATTACATTTTATTTTTTTCTTATGAAACCATAAGTCAGAGACTCACTAAACCTGGTATTAGTGAATTCAGGAAAAAAATATCTACTCAAAAAAAAATATAAATACAGGGTGATTCATTTAAAATACTATCCGGTGACATCATATCTCCAAAAATGTGACAAAAACGGAAAATCTGCAAACACCAATAAATAATACATAAAGTATACAAAAACTTTAATTTAGGTTAAATTTTTGAAAAAGTGCTAGTTAAGCCATAAATTCGGTGTTCCGCTCTTTTTGCCCGACCCTGTATGTAGCACACATTAAATGAAACGACTGAATGTATGTAGTATTATACCGCGCGATCATTTAAATTCTAAATTAGAGCAGGATGTGAAATTTAAATTAAGTTGGTATATAAGTACTAATTTACAATTTGAATTGTCAAAGTGACGTTTCACAATGTTAATTAATCAATAATTGACATTCTGGACAACCTAATAAAAAAAATCCCGCCTGCTCTAATTTAGAATTTAAATGATCGCGCGGTATTAATTTAAGTAGAAAGGAATATGGAATAAACAAAATAAATGTAAAGTCAGTCAAATGTCAATAACAGTAGGTTTTATATAATCCAATCATGTTGCATATTTTTAACACGTGATTTTAAAAATGCTCAGCGATTATCAAGTAGTTTACAATGCTTTGGATAGATGGCGCCACTTAGGGATAGACATTTTGAAGTTACTAGATTCAGAAAATTCTCGTTATGTGATGACCTTATATAGCGCAGCAATTCCAGATACAGTTGCCCTTGATCAATATTCTGAGGTTACCAGAATCAAATTCATCAATGTAAATCGACGTTATGTCACGGACTTATATCACGCAGCGATAGCGAGATACAGTTGGCTTTGGACATGCAATATAAAATTAATTCTTATACTAAAATAGACTAACTAGATGATTTGGTCCAATTATGTGATGACACTTCAAAATGCTCTTATAGCTACAGCAACTAAACTCAAAAAGTTCAATAAGAGAGTATAATGAATAGTTAATAAGTTGTAAACTGTACAAATGTATAATAACATAAGCATGAAAACACAGAATCAAAATGACATAGTTAAGTTAGTGCCCTGTATTATAATATAGACAAACAAATACAGTCACTAATTTGACACAGCTAAATCGATGCTCATCCATCTCCAGTCATACTACATAATACCATAAACAAGACATCTTTATATGTATAGACAAAGCATTATAAACCTACTACATACGCAAACAATGTTACACAACAATGCCCAGTAACTAGTTGTTAGGGTTGTGTTTGCACTAGTCTGTCTACAGCATGCAAATACTGTTAACTACAAAGATATCTAAATTACAACAAAGCTTTAAACGACAATAAAGCTAAAAAGATTTTACTTTTAAGATTCTTTAAGGGCCTTTCTTGGCATTCAACGCATAGACTACAATATGAGGCTACTTAGATTAGCCACTCAAACGCTTAAGTTTATTTGTTCTTGTTGATCGTGCCGACAATCACAGTTGCATATCGACGTTGAAGTAGGTCAGTTCTTGTCGGCACACAGATGAAGGCTTCGCACTTGCAGTCGAGTCAGACAAAATTTTCCTGCTCTACAGTTCGATAGGTCAGCATAACCAATAGGTATAAATTTTACAGCATGCTACATGCCCAGAAGATCCATATAATCGGCAGTTATGGCTCTCGATTCACACTATCCCTCTGCATGCGTAGTCCAATGATCTACATAGGTTTACTTGATCCAATGATTATATTACATACTGGCGACAATACCATCTAATGCCTTACAACATCCTGTAAATTTACCACAACATTGGGTCTTCCTTATACCCAAACGTCTTGACTTTGATATAAAATGTAACAGTTACTGCTTGCGGAATAGTGAAATTCGGCTTAACGTTTTAATTGTCCTTTGAATGAATTCATCTCCCGTTTAAATTTGTATCTGGTCTAAATCACAACTTTTTCTTATATTACATATTAAATTTACCTACTGTTTAAGCCTAAAAATCAAAATGACACAATCAGCATGTTCTGATTTTTAGGTTACAAAGATTGATTATATTCGTTGGCAAACAGCCGCCGAACAAACAGAAACAATTATCGATAGACAATTTAACAATATTCATTTACGTGTATGAAAACTAGCTGTCGGCGGTCTGGGATACATTGGTAGTATGTATGTTGTAAGTAGTTACAACTATTTGTAATATATAAATTCTGCTAATGTATCCCTGACTGCTGATCCCTAATGAAAACCTTTAGATGAACATTTTATATTTTAGATTTTATTGCCTCGAATTTTTATGGAAAACGCAAAGAAATACCTAGAAATATGGTTTCATTGTTGATTGAAAGAATACATAAAGATGCGCAACTACATAGCACTGAGCGTAGCCAAAACTGGGTCCGAGATCTATAGCGATGCATCACTCGTTTGGGTCCGAGATTCGAAAGAGCCCGAGACAGCGATGATGTTTTCATACTTTTTTACGTGTATGTATATATGAAGGAATTCCCCCTTTGAAGTATAAATCGATAACGTCAATCTCCCTTCTTTGTCTATGAAAATACCATTACTTCATTCTCTCACTCTACATTAGTGGTGCCAGGTTTACCGATTTTTTGGTAGATCAACCAATTTTTATTTTGATTAATTAACGGTCTATCGATTTCAGTTGATAATCTACCGAAAAGTTGACTTGTCTTACGTGTGCATAAGCGAATCAGTAGACCTGTAAATCAAAGTAAAAAATGAGGCGTGGCCATCATACGACTTTCTTATACGTATGAGCGTTTCAAATTTAGAATTTTAAGAATTTTATTATACAAAAATTACTCAAAATCCTATTCTAAATACAGGCAGCGCTCACTTAACATACATAATGCGTGCACAAATTGTTGTGCGTTAAACGGATGTACGTTAAGCGGACGGTGAAATTCCATATAAAAACAGGTGTTTACGATTTTATGGTTACATACGCCTCTTTGTTCATACGAACGTACGTAGTGGTTTATTCGAACGTACACTTTCTCGGCTTGAAACTATGCAATAAATGCTTGATATATTATACGAATTCACAAGACGGGGATTTCTCCTATTTTGTAGTTACTGTAAAATAAACTGCTTTCTGTTACTAGTTTACATCCATTCGTTAAATGTATTGATACCGAGTGGTGGCTGGAAATAGTGATAGTGACTCTAGTTTTACGAAATATTTAGTAAAAAACATTAAAAATATGAGTGAAAGTGAAAGAGATCGAAAAAGAAGATAGACTATTAGTTTCGAGAAAAAATTACGAATTATTGAAAAAGCAGAAAGAGGAGAAAAGATGGCAGAAATAGGACGGAATCTAGGTCTGAGTCGTTCAACAGTAAACACCATAGTGAAAAACAAAGAAAACGTAAAGGCACATATGAAAAGTGGTGGAAATATACAGCAGAATTTTGCTACTCGAGCACGTGCAAACGCGATGGAGGAAATGGAACGACTTTTAAAGCTCTGGTTAGAAGATCAAAATCAACGTAATGTTCCAGTAAGCCTTTCTATTATCCAAGAAAAGGCTAAACGAATTCACAGAGAACTGACATATAACATGGGAGAAACTTCAAATGTTGAAACTTTCAACGCAAGTTGGGGATGGTTTCGAAGATTTAAAATTCGAGCTAGATTGCATAACATTAAAGTGACCGGCGAAGCAGCTAGTGCTGATCTTAATGCGGCAAATGCTTTTACTGGATACCTCAAAGAGATAATAGAAGACGGAGCCTACTGCGCGCAACAAGTGTTCAATGTCGACGAAACAGGTTTATTCTGGAAGAAAATGCCCGCAAATACGTACATATCTGTTGACGAAAAACGTATGTCAGGACATAAAGCCTCCAAAGATCGCCTTACACTACTATTATTTGAAAACAACTATGGCAGAAATGATAAAAGCTATCGATAAAGGAGAAGGTGTAAGCGTAAGAAGTTATTGGAAAAGTTACAATATTCTTGCTGCGGTTCGAAATATTGGTACAAGTTGGACTGAAATTAAAAGTACAACTATGAATAGATCTTGGAAAAAGTTGTGTCATCAGTTTGTTTCTGACGATGAAGATGTTATTGAAGAAACTGAAGATGAAATTATAGATGAAGTTGTGGAAATGGGAAGAAGACTTGAACTGAATATCGATAATGAAGATATTATTGATTTAATAGAGGGTCATTCAGAAGAGCTTACAGCCAGTGTTTAATTCAACTGCACGAACAAATGGTAAGACAAATCGATCATGAAGACGAACATCAAGAAAACTTACTTCCAAAAGAAATAAAACTACAAACAATAAGTGAAATTTTAAGTAAGGTGGAAGATATTGTTGCTCTAGTAGAAAATTGTGATCCTGATAGCGAAAGAAGCATAAACGTAATTCGGAGTCTTCGCAATACCACATTATGTTATAAAACACTGTATCAGGAGAGGAAAACAACTTTTACAACACAATTGACTATGGATAAGTTCTTGACACAAACAAAGAAGAATTAAATTTAAGTTTTATGTACACTTATGTAGGCATTACTTTATTTTTGTATTACATTACAAACTACAACAAAATAAATTATTTCCGTCAGTTGTTATTCATTATTTTGATTTTTAATTTGAGAAACATAACATGCATAAACGACGGACAGCCGACAGTGTAAGTTACGTAGATCTGCTGTATTACGTTCGTACGGATATTTGATACGTTCGTGCGAACAGAGGGTGGTAAATGAACATGTACGTATTAGCGGACGTACGTTAAGCAGGCTGTACGTTAAGCGAGCGCTGACTGTACGTCTATTCTCTTAATAAACCTTTACAGAATGCATACTTTGTAAGATATTCGACAAAAAGTGCTACTCGCTAAGAGTAAATGTATTACTTCCGGTCCAAATTTTGATATTTCATGTATACAGAAAACATTCCAAATCCAGCTCTAAATGCTTTTGTACTCTTAATTAATATATATAGAATGCATAATTTACGACATATTCGCAAAAAATCGTTTATTCTATAAAAGTAAAAGTGACTTCAGGTCCAAATTTTGAAAATTTGTTTGTACAAAAGATATTGAAAATTATGTTTTAAATGCTTTTATACTCGAAATGTATCTGCCTAGAAAGCATGACCTGCGAGATATTTGCAAAAAACTGATTTTCGATAGGAGTGAAAAACCTACTACCGGTAGGAATTTCGAAAAACTCTTTTAATACAATATTTCTCATATTCTCCTTCTGCAATTGAATTCTTTATAAATTTGCTTAAACTTAGTAACTGACAAAACATTGGCAAAATTCGATTTTTTCACTGAAGTAAACTATTACTTCCGGTCTATCGATTTTACTGAAGAACTAATCAGATCTCAAGAGAGAGATTATAGTTGTAAATACAAAAATTGGAAATGATATCTATAGCCGTTTGACCACTATCGTGCAGAGAGAGAGAGAAAGAACGATAACTTTTTCGGTATCAGGAAACTTCAAAACGTGGACATCTGCAAAAATCTCGAGATCGAAAATTTTTGTCATCACAATACTGGCACAACTGCTTTGCGTAGATACATAATTTATTCTTATTCTGCCTATTCAAAATACTATACAGGGTTATTCACGCTATACGGCACGGAATATTGTGGCCAAAATACGTGACTTTCAAATAGTTTCACTTTTGGGATATATGGGGGTCTATTATAGTTACTTTTTAAAATTATTTTCATATTATACAGGGTGTTCCAAGAGCCCTAAAAGTATCAAAGTTGTGTTTTTTTAAATGGAACCCCCTGTATATTATTGTATTTTCGGATTCTCCGATCAAAATAAGTGTCTGTTTTAATAAGGTTTACAATACCTAAACCTTAAGGTTTTTTAAATAATTTGAATTTTGCCAAAATCTAACCTAATTTTCATGTTTCAAATACTTAAGAAGTATTTAAGTTATGTAAGCGAAATTTACAGCGAAGTGTAACAATATATCATATTTTATATCCCAATCATAATAAACTTGCCATCTTATACAGGTGTCCAAAAATTAAAATTAATCAAATAAGAACTTTAAGTGGCTATAACTTGATTAATTTAAATAGAACGCCATATTTTTTAACTTACCAGGAAATGTACTTTTTAATTACCTATCGAATGGTATTAGGGTGTTCTATAGCTAAGTCTTCGCGTTTTTACAGAATACGCCAAAAAATCGTTTTTTGCAACATTTGGTGTTTTTTAAATAAAAGTTCTAATGTATCTAGTTGCCTATGGTATTTAGAAATGTCACATAAATTCATTTAGTCTGTCAGTTTAGTCTGCAAAGTCTGTTTTTGCTATAGTGGTATTATTTTTTGTAATTGTGGAAGTTTAGATCGTTATTATTTGAATATTGTTGTGGTGTTGCTTAGTCAAAATGAAGATTTACCCAAAAGAAGAGCGTATTGATATGATTTTTATCCTAGGAGAATGTCATCAAAATTGTTTATTGGCTTCTCGAGTTTATGCTCAAAGTTTTCCGGAAAGAAATCATCCTAAGCCAGCCGTTTTTGAGAGATTATTAAACCAGTTTCAGGAAAGTGGAAGTGTCAGTTATAAAAAACCCATTACAAGAAAACCTGTCACTGAAGATGAAGAAAATGTTTTTACGGTAGTTGGTTCAGTTATCGAAAATCCCAATGTTAGTCAAAATCAGATATCCGAAAATACTAACATTAGTCAAGCAAGTATTTCAAGAATTCTTAAAAAACACAGATTTCATCCTTATAAAATCCAGCTCTGCCAAGAACTTTATGGAAATGATTTTGACAACCGAACTGAATTTTGCATGTGGGTGTTAGATAAAGTGGCAGAAAATAAAAACTTTTTTGAAAATGTGTTATTTAGTGATGAATGTATTTTTCATAACAATGGTCTCGTGAATAGACACAACTTCCATTATTATTCTGATTCGAATCCGCATGAATACAGAGTCATGAGAAATCAGAATAGGTGGTCCGTTAATGTGTGGGGTGGAATACTGGGCCAATATTTAATTGGACCCTATTTTTTTGAAGGACCTTTAAATGGTATGATGTTTCTCGATTTTCTTTTACACCAACTTCCACTATTATTAGAAGAAGTCCCTTTAAACATCAGAACAACCATGTGGCTTCAACTGGATAGAGCTCCGCCTCATTATCATCGCGAGGTTCGGCAATTTTTAAATGCCAACTTTCAAAACAGGTGGATTGGAAGAAATGGATTTCAAAATTGGCCCCCCAGATCCCCGGACTTAACTCCACCAGATTTCTTTTTATGGGGATACATAAAAGGAATTGTCTACAATACGCCTCCGACAACACCACACGATATAAAAATACGCATAAGAGACGCTTTTGAAACTGTAACCCCGCAAATGTTGTCCAGAGTTAGCAGTGGTTTTGAAAAAAGAATATGTAAGTGTCTGGAAATGGACGGTCGACATTTCGAACATCTGTTATAAATATTTTGCTTCTGTTTTATGTTATCGTTGATATGTTATTACCATTATTGCTGTTATAGCCTGTTAGATTATAAATAACGTTCCAAGTTTCTGAACATTTGTAACGATATTCGTCATTATTATTCTTATAATTGTAAATTATCTGACATTTCTAAATACCATAGGCAACTAGATACATTAGAACTTTTATTTAAAAAACGCGTTATAAGTTAAAAAATATGGCGTTCTATTTAAATTAATCAAGTTATAGCCACTTAAAGTTCTTATTTGATTAGTTTTAATTTTTGGGCACCCTGTATAAGATGGCAAGTTTATTATGATTGGGATATAAAATATGATATATTGTTACACTTCGCTGTAAATTTCGCTTACATAACTTAAATACTTCTTAAGTATTTGAAACATGAAAATTAGGTTAGATTTTGGCAAAATTCAAATTATTTAAAAAACCTTAAGGTTTAGGTATTGTAAACCTTATTAAAACAGACACTTATTTTGATCGGAGAATCCGAAAATACAATAATATACAGGGGGTTCCATTTAAAAAAACACAACTTTGATACTTTTAGGGCTTATGGGACACCCTGTATAATATAAAAATAATTTTAAAAAGTAACCATACTAGACCCCCATATATCCCAAAAGTGAAACTTTTTGAAAGTCACGTATTTTGGCCACAATATTCCGTGCCGTATAGCGTGAATAACCCTGTATATTTATGTATTTAATTAAATATTGTTAAATATTTATACTGGGTAACATTGAAAAGTGTCTAAAATTGCAGTGTTGTGTTGAAACTTATATTTTATAAAATTATCAAGTGCAAATAGTTTTTAGGGTTGCTAGATACTCAATCGATTAAAAGTAATAAGTCATCACATCCTCTTAAGCAGTGCTAATGTTTGCCCTTTGAAATTTCAAAAATATTTTGGTGACACTAACGTTTGAATTCCTTTGACCGCTGCCTTATGAACACAAATACAGTTTGTTATAGTATAGTCAGTGCTAATACTAATGGAATACGAGTATAATGTCCTTCCTCTAATGTGATAATTGTAAACAATTGTACTAACAATTTTGAACAACAATTAAAAATAATATGTTTTCCAGCATATTTAATTTGTTTGTTGCTACTTATGTTATGATTCGGTGTTTTCTTATTATTGAGTTTTCTTATAGCTCTGTTTTAGTTGTTCTTCAAAACCACTTTCTGGTCGTTCTTGTGTATCTCCTTCTGTTTCTTGCAGTTCTATTGTCTGCTCCACTTGTTCATTTTCTGTAAACGTGATTTATATAATTGTATAATATTTGATTGCTAAAAATTACTAATTACATTATCACTGCTAAATGTAATTTAGATACTAAAATGTACTTTTAATTTAAACTTAGTGACAGAAGAAGCATATTTATATAATTAAACGAATTAGACTACAGATGTCTGTTTAAACTGCACAGCTAGTCTACATTATCTTATTAGTTTTTCTGAACAAACCTGCCATATGAAAAATATGTAGACTTATAGACAGCAAAAATAAATCAAACTAAACATCATATGTATATTAAATTAATTCTAATATGTTGGAAATCGTTCACGGCTATAAATCAGTTTCGCGACTTTATTTATGAGCGGCAAGTTTATAGCTCCAAGTGAGCACATAAAGTGGTCGCGTAATGCGTTAATTTGTATACTTTACGCAAATATTTAGACGTTTAAAGGCGGTCGTTTGTGCATTTCAGGTACAGAGAAAAGGAGGAACTGCAGAAAAAGCTGAGTAAAGTGGTAGAGGCGGCATCGAGGAGCAGTCGGGCATATTCCACATCTCAAGGTAGGTGGTTCACCATTTAAAGGCGGTCCAACGCGAAGTGACTTTTGCTTTACAATGCGATCGAGACTAATTCGTCATAAACTAAAAAACACCTTGTAACGACAATGCGTTTATTTATTACACTTCTTAAAACAGCTACTTCTTTTGTGTAGGCGGCTCTTCATACGGGGACTGAAAAAAAATTACTTTACGGACGGTGCTTTATTAGAGTTGCTAGATTTGTTGTGATTTCTTGAAATCTGAGAGTTCCTCCTTTTTTATTCAGTTTTTTTTTGTTTATTCTTTTGTACTGAAAAAAGAAACTACTTTTATATGTTTAGAATTTTTTTTAATAATATCAATTGAGTTGGCCGGTACTTGCTGGACATCCATATTAATTTATAATAGTAGACGGAGTAAAATACTCCTGAATTTGTTGTAAATTGTGTTTTACTCCGTCTACTATTATTAATTATTTTTTTAAATCATAATTATGAAATCAAGTAATTAAAATTGTTTGATGAAATAATACATGTCCATAAAAATAAGTTAATCAATAAATTACTAAAATGAAAATGAACATTGTTAAATACTTAGATACTAGAACTAACATCAAGAGGTAAATGCTGTTTGCATATATACATTTATACGCAAAACGTATATGTATATATACATGTGCTTGGGATACACACACACATCTAGTGTCATAAGCAGCGAAACTAGTTTAAAAGTCATTACCGGCAGTCGCACGTACACTGACGAGGCCTTAAAGGCCGAAACATAATGACACTACATGTGTGTGTGTATCCCAAACACATAACATATAAGTTTTGCGTATAAATGCATATATGTAAATAGCAATAAATTACTTTTGAAGCAGCGAATTTTACATATATTTTAGGCTTTTAAGTATGACACACTTAACAGAACCAGCTCGAATTACTGGTACTGCTTCTTCGTTGTTTGACACAATTATACTTTTTGATGAGATAGACGGATAATTTTGGTATAAATGCAAAAGTATGTCAATTAGTAATTTGCAAGTTTCCTGTTGGCGGTATCTATGTGGTTTTCTTGATAACTTTGGTATAGTTTCTGAACAGTTCACAAACAACGAACTAAAATTGACACTTTTAAGAGGGATATCTACCGGACGGGCCAGTCCATTTGACAATGAACAAAAATTATAAACATTATCACTGCAGGGGTTTCGATTTCCCCTTAAAAATAAGATCAAATTTGAACCAATGCTATAAATAATTACATCAATTTGTAGAGAAAACTCAAATATACGTACGCTTAGTAGTAAAATTTTGAATTTATTTTTATTTATTTCAAAATAAATTCGACAAAAGTCTAATATTGTCCTACTTTTGCTACTAATTATGACAATTGCTAAAATATCTTTAGAAAAAATATTACATAGATATTCGAATTCTTTTTCATTTGGTATAAAAAAAATAAAAATTGATTAATATTTACGGTTAATTTTATGGAGAAATCAAACTGTCTACAGTGGCCTCAGCGGCTGGGAGTAGAGATCCCTCAAAAACAAGAAAAAAATGAAACTTACTCAAACTTTTAGTTACCTTTTTTTAAAAAACACGACTTCAGTTTGTGACAGATGTGGTAATGGGATCCATCTTCTTATGAATAAGTTACTTAAATTGAAATGGGATATATGTATAACGACTGTACTTTGTGTATTGTTTTGCTTTTTTTGAAATTAAAAAAACAATCCAGTAAAAAAAATGTACACTTTATTCCGACATCAACTAAATCTCTTATAAAAACAAATTATTCTGGGGTTGCTAAGTACAATTAGTATATTATGACACTAGTGCATAATCAAGCTTTTAAAGCACGAGTAACGAGTTTATTATTAATTTTGCTTTTTTGAAGTTGGTTACTCTGATTTTTAAGTAGAACGTTTTAAATATTTGAATATCGGTGGTGCTATATGTAATTGTGTTTAAAATTCAGACTGATTTATACAATAAATTATTTCAAATTATCAACAAAAAGGACGAAATAAATAACTGTACGCCCCCAGAGATTCGCAAAATAGCAGAAGACAATTTACAAAATCTTTCGTCCACAAACTCTCTACATATTTATCAAAACAAACTTTTATAACAGTTGTACTATTCAGCATGGTAAGTAAATGTCAATAGTAGCATCCGAAAACTTATCATCCAACTCTGCTTAACAATTTATATTGCTAAATAGTAAGTGAAATGTTAGCATGTGTGCTTTTTATTCTTTGTACAATTTTATTGCACATTTTTGTTACTTTAAAGGCTTATATTTTGACATTTAAATACGATTTGGTTCCATTTTTTTTGTTACCAACTTCAAAAAAATAAAATTAGCGTGCGATAAAGTAATACTTTATGCAACCAAAACGGGTGTCGTAAAGTGAACTTTATAGCACCGGAATAGAAAATAGTATATTAAAATACAAGTTTCATAAGACACGATTTTTGCGCACGCGTTCAAGTTTAGAAAACGAGCCGCTAGGCGAGTTTTCTAAAGAACAAGTGCGCAAAATGTCTTATGAAACGTGTATTTTATACTATTTTTTCTATTTCGGTTATTAAAAGTTCAAAAAAGCTTAAAATAAGAGACATGTTTTGTTCGAATATTTTAGAAATTTTGCTTTTTTGAAGTTGGTTACTCTGATTTTTAAGTAGAACGTTTTAAATATTTGAATATCGGTGGTGCTATATGTAATTGTGCTTAAAATTCAGACTGATTTATACAATAAATTATTTCAAATTATCAACAAAAAGGACGAAATAAATAACTGAACGCTCCCAGAGATTCGCAAAATAGCAAAAGACAATTTACAAAATCTTTCGTCCACAAACTCTCTACATATTTATCAAAACAAACTTTTATAACAGTTGTACTATACAACTTGGTAAGTAAATGTCAATAGTAGCATCCGAAAACTTATCATCCAACTCTGCTTAACAATTTATATTGCTAATTAGTAAGCGAAATGTTAGCATGTGTGCTTTTTATTCTTTGTACAATTTTATTGCACATTTTTGTTACTTTAAAGGCTTATATTTTGACATTTAAATACGATTTGGTTCCATTTTTTTTGTTACCAACTTCAAAAAAATAAAATTAGCGTGCGATAAAGTAATACTTTATGCAACCAAAACGGGTGTCGTAAAGTGAACTTTATAGCACCGGAATAGAAAAACATAATTATCAATATTGTACTGAACATTTGAATTAAAATATATATGTATTAATTGGCTAAATTATAGCCATTAAATGACACTGAAAATATAAATGAACCGGCTCAGGAAACCAATAACGATATCACTTTGGTCTAGAGTATAGGTACATGTCCTTCATTTTCTGTAATACCAATGTGCATTTTGAAAACTTCGTAAATTTCTTTAATATGTTAATTAGGTTTTTAAAACATTCTCTGCTTATTTAGAGGAAAAATTTCAGTTTTTCGAAATCCACTCATTATAACTTCGTCCGGAAAACAGAAAGGTCAAAAGGTTGTGGTAGGATGCTGCTGTGGGCTTTAATATAATTATATTGTTCTGTATTGCTGCATGAAGTACTTCTACGTTCCTGGCCAATTGCAGGAATCAAAGTCTTAAAGAAGTAATTTGTAATAATATGACTTTTCATCCAGCTTTTCCTGGTGGCAGCGTAAACGGTGCGTGCATATGTTTTATTAGGAGCAATTGGCCCAAATGTGTTTTGTTTTAAAAAATATCAAAAGTGGGGTTTTACTGCCAGATGCATTGCATATTAAGAAAATAGTTGTGTTCTCCTTACCTGGGGAACTTTTTCTCGAGGATGCCTTGGTAACTGTATCAACAATTTTTTACTTTCTGGAGTTACGAGATAACTCTCGTCTAGGTTTCAAAGTTTCTGAGGCTTGTCAAAGAGCTAAAGCTCTGTCATAGTATCTTGTAGTAGGTCAAAATATGCGTAGATTATGAATGGGTATAAATGCTTTCTTTTAGAATATTCCACTTGTTGTCGAAGCTTTAGGCTCATATTACAGCGTTTTTTGAAGATTAGAAGCCATTCCTCACAAGGGACACCCATTTTAAATTTTGTCTTTATTTCGTTCTTCTTTACAAAGTTTCGTACTACATAAATAATATCTTTTAGTCAAACCGCCACTTTTCAGTGGTTCTCATATATTTTGCTAACTTCTATTCATCTGCCATTGGAATACTTGTTAAACGTCTTTTGCTCTCGCTCTTCTTTGAATTTCTTAGAAGCCCTATTTATCGTTGCTTGCCCCGCATTACGTTCATTTATTGACAAAGTTAAGTCTTCCTTATGATAATTAATGACGGCTACATTGTTTTTTGTTATGTGGATTCACACAATGATTTATCTATAACAAAAAGGTACTTGTATTATATACCTCACATTTTCTTTAAAGTAATGTATCACATTTACCTTTATAAGCTTTTTATATAGGGAAAATGCGATATAGTACCAAAAAATACAGCAGCAGAAATATTATGTTAAAATGATTTATAAATACAATCTATAATATAACACTAAGGAATAGGTTTTAAAGAAAGTCAAATTGCTTACAGCTATTCTGACACGCAAATTAGGTCCTTTTAGTCCTATAGTTATCCGTAGACAAGCTTTTGTAGTTGTATATAGAATATGTGGCAGCGGTACTTACAAATATATATTATATGTATTTGTAAAGCATTATAACATTAGCCGCATTCTCCCATTTACCCCAATTCACCTTAATTACTTTTCTTAAACGCAACCTTGCATTCTTTTTACTGTTTTTAATAGATTTTTCAAATCTATACAGGACAGATTGAACAATTCTACCTAATGTAAGAAAATCCTCATGAAAACTTAATTTATTTATAAACAGAAAAGTTAACCTTGTTGATTTTTTAAGAAATTTAAAAGTTACTGATAAAATTTCCAATAAATGTTCAAAAATTTGTTTTCTGACAATCCTAAGGACACGTAAAGGTAAGTTAAAGTAAAGGTATATCTTCAACACGTCAATATTAAGAATAACAATAATATTAATAGGCAATGTCTTCTTTAAAAAAGTAAGAAGGAATTACTTTTCAAAAGCAATAGGTTTTATTCATCATATTCAGTCAAATACGAACATGATTTTAAGTGAACATGATTCCAAGTTAGAGAGAACGTTTGAAATACTGATAATGGTGGTTTAGGAAATAGGGATTTTTCACTTAAAGATGTTTGTCTCTTACTTATTACAGTCCATTCAGATCGTGTCCCAATCAGTGTTGTTTTCTGCACTGAATAAGATTCACAAAAAATTGTAAGTTTGTAAGTAGAAGCCCATTTATGCGATCGCCCTCGAATTGGTTGTATCAAGACCATTGAAGATATCCAGCTCGATGTATTACAATCAGTAGAAGAAACTCTAAATCCTACTACACGACAGCTTGCTTGAGAAATTTGTTGAAGAGTAAAATAGATAATATTTTTTGGAAAACCAATTATCGTTATTGCAAAATCTGTTACGTCCAGCTGTCTGAAGAGAACTTCGTGTATACAGCTTTGTAAACAACTGATACCCATACTGATCCGTCTTTTATCAGAAATATCTTAGTTTCAGATAAAGCTCCGTTTGCATAACGCGGGGAAGTTAATAAACAAAACTAGAGGTAATGGACATGCCAAAATCCACGCAGGGTGCCAGTGGTACCAACTTAGTATCCTCAGAAATTAAATACATATGGGTTAGAGTAATTGGTATTCGAATCATAAAGCATTTTTTCTTCAACGGTAACCTGACAGGAGAAAGGTATTTGAAATTTTTGCAAAATTATTTAATTCCACCATTAGCAAAACTCTTCCAGAGCCATGTGAATTCTATAGATTTGGATCAACAGTATATTTCTATGGAAAAGGATCAGAGATATCTCGAAAATACCTTCTTAAACAAGTGGATTGAAAGGAGTTGCTCATCAAGTGGCTGGCTAGGTCGCCGAACCTAACGCCTATAGATTATTTCGTATGGCGATTTGCGGGACAACATGTTCTACATTTATTGTAAGACTTAGTTGTCTTCCAAATTAAAGTTTTCTGCGTTTTTTAATCTATTAAAAACAGTAGTATAAACGCAGGATTGTTAACAAAAAATATAACACATCATAACTTCTTTATGGTCATCAAAACAGCCAAACGGACAGTATGAACAAGATGCTTTCGGAAATGCCAAATAAACAGTTTTAATTTTTTTTTTCAAAAAATATCTCAAAAATATTGACTTAAAAGTATTGCTTCACATTTTGAAATATGCTCAAATAGAAATTTGTATTAAAATAGACGAAAAAATCAAAATCTTCTTTTATCGTGTGGGTATAATATCTAACCCCAGTAGTGCCATTCTCCCTACATTTTCTATACATGACCTATAATAGTAAAGTTTTGTCATGTTTGACGTGTAGAACTTTTCTACAATTGATTCAAGTATTGGCGCTATCTATTTGGATTATTATCATTCTAAGTTGCGGTACATTTGTTTAGAACACATTTTTCTCTGTTTCGGTATTAGAACAACGTTATTCTCGCACCCTTTTTCTGTAACTTTCTATTTTATTAGAAGTAGGTTGGTGCCACTCCATAAATAATAATAATAATAATTTTATTAATTACCCAACAGAAAATTCCAAATGGGGCAATACAAATAGAATAATGTTCGATAATACAATGTAGATTAAGAAATAATTATGAAATGATGTAACACATGATTATAACAAAAACAACAAACATATTAAATAAATTGGAAAATGACACTAAAATCGCAAAAGTTACTCATGTCGATTATTGAAATGTATAGCAACGTGATATAAGGGTGCTTTGTATAGAATATTCGTTTTGGGCGTCGGAACCATAATTGACTTGCTTGCTCTCGACTGAAGACGTGGCACCAGCATGTTCACAATACACTGAACAGTAAGTTATTCATGAAGGAGGCGCTGATGTCAGTTCTTCTTTCGGATAGTGCTCTAAAATTATGTCTCAAGAGCAATGCGCCGTTGTCGGTATTCTGAATCGGATAGAAGCCATCTAGTTTGAATGATAGGTATTTCAGGAACCTTCTTTGCACCCGTTCAATTGCGTTCGAGTACACATGGTATATCGAGAACCACACCTCAGATGCGTATTCTAGTTTGCTTATAACGAGGGCTTAGAAAAGGGAACATATCGTTTGTAAGTTAGTAAAACAATTACAGGTACGAATAATGAAGCCAAGTATTTTATGCGCAGAAACGATAACGGATGATATATGCTCAGTAACCGTAAGTGCCGAGCCAAAAAGAACACCTAGGACTTTGATGGATGACAAAGTAGATAATATATACATGTTGTCAATATGATATTCCGAACGAATGAAATTTATCTTCATAGTATAAGTGACAGAGCAGCATTTGCCTATATTGAGATATAGCTTATTGTTCTTGCACCAGGCAAAAATTATATCCCAAGTTTCACTGCAGTATATCGACATCCGAAGAAGTCACTATTCTTTGATAAATTTTTATATCGTCAGCATAAGCCAAAACAGATCATTGAATCGTGTTAATAAGATCGTTAATAAATAAATTAAATAAAAGAGGACCAAGGTTCGAACCCTGTGGTACACCAGATGATGACACATACTGAATGGATCTGAAGCCATTATAATAGAAGTAATACTGGCGGTTTGTCGGGTAGAATTTAAAAAAGCAGACTAGTGCGTTATCGAAATCCAAATAGCTTAGTTTGCGGAGCAGTATTGAGTGGTCAATACTGTCAAAGGCTCTGGAGAAATCTGTGTATATTCCGTTCAATTGTCCACCCATGTCCAGCGTCTCTGCTATTTCTTGGGATAAAGCGGATAAATTGGTGATTGTGAATCTTCTTGATGTAAATCCGTGCTGGTGGAAGGACATACACGATTTTATTTAATTTTTCATATATTTTTTTTCATAATTGCTTTTCCATTTACCTGGTAGTAAACTATTTATGGCGTTGGAGGCCACGTCCCGCAATTCTGGTGGCGTAGATTGAAGCTCTTCGTCTGACATTCCGCCCACAGATAATATGAGTTTTTTTTGTAATTTAAGAGGGGCGTTTACTAACAAATAGAACCTTATGCAACTTATATTACTCGCGGGACGTGTAGACGCAAGGGGGTGTGAGTAGGTGGAGGTAGACGATATTCGGTTTTGTCACAGCGCTTCGGTTTTATTCACAGATTCTGTCATAGGCAAAGGAATACTATAGATAGGAAACATAATGTATAAAGAATGGGTACTTACGGAACTGTTGATGTTGTTGATGTTTTATAATAAGCCAATTTTCGCTTGCCCATAACTTATATTATTAAACACTCGAATATTATAGGTATATATGACATTTCTTTTTAATTACAAACTGTCACTCTGACTTAAGTCTGGAATAGCCGACCGATTTCGATAGATTTTCGTCTTCGCTAGGACCGGTAGAGATACCGTAAATTGGAGATAGACGACGCAATAGCTTGGTAAAACCTCGTGTGAAATGTGTGTAACAATGTTTACTATTTAATGTATTTTATCTTCAAAAATAATTACAGAAGGTTTTTTTTTTATATCGTTCAACAAATGTGCAGCTCGCAGCTGCTAACAACCTCCACGCGCCCGTGGAGGTTGTTTTTTTCTTTTGTGTATCAGTCTTAGTTAGTAAACATTAATTAAATGCATGCATTTTTGTCGTTATTTCTAAGACGCATAACTTTTTTAAGAAAATAAATTAGTACAAAACCCTGACATTATAAATTGATGCCTTTTGCATCACTAACCCAAATTTGAGATTCAAAAATTACAAAATAAATTCAAAAAACGCGAAACGGCAATGCCTTAGTTTTTGATACGTAAACGCTCCTTTTAAGCAAACTTTTCAATTCAAATAATTCTTACAGAAATCAACTGTCAAATATAAATCAGTTATCAAAATTTCCCTTAATGTATATTTTTAACAATTTTTCTATACATAAATAATGTAAATAGTATCCGAAACAGAGAAAATAGTATAAAACACTCGTAACAGAAGGTCATTCGAGCATTCGGTCTTTCATGCTGGAATGAACGGCCTTCTGTTACTTGTATTTTAATATACTATACTTGTTGAATTATAACATTTTGTTTAAAATAACACACCGAGGACTTTGTTTATTACTAAAAGTTTAATTAATGATTTATATATTTACGTTATGAAATTATATTTGGTAGAAGAAACTCCATAATTTAAGTTATTTATTATTTGTTAATATTCAAAGCAACAATGCATAACTGCTTTATCGGAGCTAAAAGTCTAAATGGTGACAATTTGGAGATACTGCTGAAATACTGGGGATATATGGGAATGTTTTAGGTAATATAATAGTTAATAGATATTCCTATATTTCGAAATTATAAGTACATGATCTTAGTGTATAGCACAAGCAAGTCAATACAAAAAGTAAAACACGCAGGAAAATAAACGTAGTTTGTATTTCAAAGAAATAAATTATAAATTTCCGAGGTTACGTTTAATTTCTCTATATTGTATTTGAATGAGCTACTTTTTACATATGCGTTACATGCATGCCATATATAAATCGCAGTTCCCCAAAAAAATCGCAAATTATAAAAATACAAGATAATTTTACTCTATTGTCACATAGAGTGGTTACTCATAGTAGTTTATTTACAGGTGTTATTGTTGAGTATACGGTACTCTAAGATATATGTCTCGCAGTATCATCACATTGTTGCTGCTCTTGCTAATGTTTTATTAGATCGAATGATAGCTTTAATTCAAAAGTACATAGATCTATATTATTATTCCTCCATACTCTAAGGTGGGTATAAAGAAAGTAATATATATTTCTAGATAGCCTTAAATCAGATATTTTGTTCACAGCGGTATCATACAGACCAACAGTGTCACTGTTGTCCTATATAGGCTACAGACAACGCGGTTTATATTAAGCAGTACTACTGATGATGAAAACATAGTTTTCAAAATAGGTATATTTCAGTTTGTGTATTAGAGTGGTAACTGTGTTTTTAGTGTATTTTGTTCACAGAGCTATTGTCACGTAGATTGCTGAAAAGTATTATGTATTACTAATGCTCGATATTTTAAGAAAAATTCATATTTAAACATATTTTGAAATTTGAAACAACATTTTTAAAGGAATACCATCTTAGTCTTAGTGTTATTTTTGAAAGTGTTTTCTCTAACCAAGTAGTATAAAGAAACTTTGAATACAAAATATTGGGTTTCTTTTCAGTGAAATCAATAATAATAATAATTCTCATATGCCTCATACTTACGTAGACATGTTTTATAGATATCTAATAATCCGCAAATCAATTTCAACATCAGTGATCATTCATAATTTAATTTAAAATCCTTCAGTTTAAGTTAAGGTTATTCTTCACTTTTTCTGATTCTAACTATATATTATTTACAAATGTCACAAATTAATTTCCATATGCAGATAAAGAATTTTCTATTACATTAGAATTAAAAGTAACATTAATTTAAAATGCTAGAAAGGTTATTTACTTATTTAATTAAACACATGCTTTGTTAATCTAAACAGATTATTTAAATGAGTGTAATTTAATCCTAAATGAAAAGCACTGTCAGAAGTATTCTTAAACGATACGTCACTATTCACAATCGTTCTAAGGCATAATCCTCATTACCTGTCTTCTAACTGATGCACTACAGTTTTAATTACCTGCACATACTTATTCCAATAACGATTCATATGTCACTCATCGTATCAGAATATTTTAACATTAGATTAAATCTGGAGTATGCCTTTCATTGCTTATGCCTTTGAGTTAATGCCGTTACATAATAATTACGCCGCATCGTAAACTAAATTCCACTACAAATTATTTGAATTACTTTCTCTTTCATGTTAATCTATATGAAAAAGACATTTACTTTTAATATATCTATATTTCAACTGTTTGAGAAAAATATACATTTTTGAATACCAAAGCAAATGGAAACCATTAAATTTTTATCTATAAATTATTATTATAGTAGGAATTTTCGCGTTGCATGATCAGCTATATTAATTTTATATATGGTGGGCCATAAATCACGACGCAGTTAAAACCAAGCATAAATTATTTATTTGTTAATTAGTTTTAATAAGTTTTTGGTTAAATAAAGTTACGAAATTGGAGAAATGTTTCCAATAGATTTGAAAGATGACGATGAAAAACGAGCGCATTGTAATCATTTATGCACTTGAGTTTACAATATTTTTTTTTAATATTATTATTTTTTAAATTTCTATAGTGAGATGGAATCCATTAAATTCATAATTCTAACACCATTTTTTTTCCCCAAAAATTACCTCTCTTTATCGTCTGCTTATTGAAACCAGCAGGCACATATTTTGCATTTTCGGCTATTGTCCCATCATATTTTTTGTAAGAACTTTGTAACGTAAAATAGAAGTTGTCAGCAAACAATATTTTACCATCCTCCAGTTTTACGCACGTAAGTAAGGCGACAACAGTTGATTGAGAATACCCTAATATTGCTTGTATTTCGTCTTTTTCAGTATCAATGATTACGTTAAAAGTTTGAATTTCTGGCGAAAAAAGTTTGTTCAATTTCACTCTATACTTATGGGTTTTCAGAATGTACTGCCGGAAATTAGGTCTATCACTAAATGGCACCATAAGCTTGTCAATAACGAACACATTATCAGGTACCAGGTTAAATTTAAAGAAGTTTTGACAAAATTATTTGAATTTTATATAATCGATTTGACATATACAAGTCTCATTGTCCCCAAAATGAAGAAGTTTCCGTAGTAATAGATATTACGGATCCATTATATAACATTGTTTTAAAAAAGATGTCATCTTTGGACAAATAAAAATGTATGTAAGGAACTTGTGTGAAACCTATTGCTATTGTTACGCCCCAAAAACTCGAATTTTTTCTTCGTTAGTTGGCATCCATAAGTTTATCCTGGAGTTTATAGTACGTTGATTATCTGGTTACTGACAAGCGTAAGTTTAACACTAACAAAATACTTGGGATGTACCAATATTAGCAAGTATACTCGTTTTAGGTGTACATATATAGTTTTGTTCTGAACATTTATCATACAATTCGTTAATTATCTGGTTGCTGACATGCGTTCTAGGTGTAAATATTGTTTTGTTCTTATCATGTATATTATATTGTATGTATAGTATAGTCACTTTTATAAGATGCCGGGGAATTTGAAATTTTGTTCCGATCAGCAGCGAATCATCGCTTCTGTAAAGGTCGTCTTCGGTTCCATCAGATAAAAGTGACTATTCGTTTTCCTGCATATGTTCTCTGGTATTTGCAATATACATTTTTACTAATTCCAATTCCAAATAAAAGCGCTCTCACCATGATTTTGTACCGCTAAAAAATCTTTTGCAGTATTCTGACCACTGACTGCTACAGTCTCCCCATTTTCTTCTTGTTTAAACCTCTCCACCTGCTGTCGTGCAATTTGGATCTTATATCACGTCTAACTGGACATAGCTTTGACTGCTGTTTACTTGTGAACTAAAATGTCCTCAAAATATTAAAAAGGAATTCACTTAAATAGCTAAAAACTATAAACGTGATTTCACTTTTAGCAGCATATAACAGACCACGCCCGTTTTCTGGACACGTATCACAGGAGGCATGTTTCATCTTAATTCTTGTATTACACAATACTCGTTTATTTGTATCGACTGGTACTTGGTTCATTAAAACTAGTACTACAATAACATGTTTACGGCTTCCACACTTCCTCTAATTAATTAAAATTTGGTGCAGTATGATAGTTGGGGGAGACACATGCCTCCGGGAACCAGGGACGGATTCAACGTGTTAAGTTAAAAATAAGGTATCGATAGCCTTTGATATCGTGGAACAATCCTGTTTCCGGATACACACACACACTTTTCGTAATCAAAGAATCTCGAAAATTGGAGATCTGCATAAATCTCGAGTTTGGATATGCTTATCATCACTAGGGATTGGGAGTGAGGTTTACATTCCAGGACCGGACTTAAATGCATAATAGGATTCGAAATTGGGAATAGTAATAGCACTAATACAATAAAACGTAACAAGCTCTACATTATGTATGTAATGCTCGTATTATAAAAATTTTTCTAACTGGGGTTTGTCAACGCGATGCCTTGCCCTCAACAAAGATGTTTGTAACTTACGATATGTACATATAAAAGTAGTTGCATCTATTGCGGCGAATGTAGGGTATGTGGAAGGGCGGGCTTTTGTGCCAAAAGTATTTTAGTTAAATCATATGGGTTGTGTTTAGCGGGCCGATCTATTATTTACTTTTATTAGTTACATGTGTTCTTTTCCGTAAATATGTCCCGCTCACATCCGTCACGAGGTACTGTTGAAAGGTGGATAAGAGATTTGCCGGCGGTATTCAACTCCAATGCAAAATTTGCAGTATAAGTGCAAGTGAAAACCTGTGTAGTAAAACACGTGTTCCCGGAAACACATGAAGCACGTATTGTTGGCTCTGTAACTGCGTATTAACGACAGAGAGCATCTACTTAACGTGTTTCTAAGTTTACTCATTTTATACAAAACTTTATTAAGGGTAAATATAATAATTTGCCTGTGTCCGAGAAATCCACCTTGAGGAAATATTATTTGTTCTGTATGTACCGGGTGGCCAACTAAGAATGGCCGCCGGCTATATCTCAGAAACCAGTAGTCATATTGCTTCCGGGTAAAAAAATTTCAAGTAAAAGTGCCCAAGAGAAAATGCTGGAAATTATTTTGGAGTTTGTGAAATGTCCGCAAGGGGGCGTAACAGCCAGGATCAATGTTAAATTTAGAGTTTCTTCATATTTTTACTAATTAAGGGGTATTGAAAATTTCTAATTTTATTACTTGCACATTCTTTAATACTTTTAGTCTTGCACATTTTTCACTATCTAGTGAAATAAAGTGGTGGGGGCAGTTCAGATGTTTATTTAAATAAACTAGGATTACTCCCGTTTGGCTTAACCGATTTGAATAAGTTTGATCTCATTTAAAAGAGCCTTGTTTGCTCTACAAACTGAACTTGTGTTTTTGTATCTCGGACTTTTGCTGTCATCGGTAGATGGCGTTATTTGAAATGTAAGCAAATATTAGGCTTTTTTTCAAAAAAGTTAAATACAATGATATGTTTCTTTTTACATAAGCTAATAAAGAATTAAATTCTCTACATTTCGGTAAAAAAACCAAATTTGTATGTCTTTTAGAACAGGAGATATTGACAAAAATAGATCAAAATTCATAAGTTCTCCTGTTTTACTGGCCTTTTTTTTTATGAAGCTAACAATTTTGAGCTACATATATTATTATTATCTAACATATTATTATTATCAAGAAAAATGTTATACCATTTTGAAAGACCCTGTTTAATAAAGCAAGATTATTTTTAATACTTATTTTAATCTAAAAAATATACCATTGAAAATAAAAAAGTAAGCTATGAAAAAATAAAACAATAACTCTGTGTTAAAACGACCAATTGTGAAAATAATAAATATTTTGTCAGTTTTTGATTGATTCCGTTTACTTTTTTGTGTTTGGAAAAACTTCTCTTTTAGTGAGATGCGGTTAGCGAATGAAGAGACATTCGATATGATTGGTGTCTATTTCGAATGCATGCGAAATGCTACATTTGCTTTCAGAGTGTATGCTACGCAGTTCCCTGGAAGACGACATTATGCGAGCAGTGTTTTTCGTAGGTTAGTGGAAAGGCTTTGGACCACCGGAAATATTAATCTTCCGGTGTATAGAAGGCAACCTACTGGTCGAACCGAAGAAAATGCTATAAAAGTATTAGAATATATTGAATTTAATCCACATGTAATGACCGAAACCACAAGTAGAGAGTTGGGCATTTGTAAAACTACGGTCCCAAATATATTGAAAGATTTAAGTTAAAAATAAAGCAAACTTTATTTCGAGATTTTTGTAGGTCCTTTGTTAGATTTGCTTTATCTCCTACAGTTTGTTTTAATACTTTTAAGCATTAAGCATAACAGTGTTTTTAACGTTCCGTACTCGGTTCCCTTAAGTTTAACTCATACATTCATCTGCCTATTTATTGTCTGTTTACCGGTCACGGCCATTTTTATCCGATACCGTTTATATAGACCACAGTAATACTTTATAATAGTAGGTTACCTAAAACAGTGTCTAACAAGTTTGGATAAATTTGATCTCACAGTTTCGTTCACGTTTGCCATATTATTTTCAGGATGTATCCTTATTACATCGTTCTTCATCAAGCTTTAACGGCTGAAGATTTCGATCGCCGGATTGACTATTGTCAATGGCTATTAAATATGGCAGCGGAAACCCCGAAATTTTTTCTCGCGTCCTATGGACGGATGAGGCAACATTTAATAACAATGGTGGTGTGAACTTGCACAATATGAGCTATTGGTCCAGGAAGTTTAGCATCAAGGCCGCTGGTCGGTAAACGTGTGGTGCGGTATTCTATAGGAGGTAAAATTACTGGACCCGTTTTCTTTAACCGACATCTGACTGGAGAGGTTTATTTAAAGTTTTTTTATGAATGAGCTGCTCCTTCTAGCAGAAGATGTCCTTCTGGACGTTCGTCGTGATAAGTTTTTTCAGCACGATGGGTGCCCGGCGCATTTTGCGGCAAGCGTCCGGGATTTCTCAGATCAGACATATCCTGGCAAGTGAATTGGACGGGGTAGTATATTTCCCTGGCCCGCCAGGTCACCAGACCTCAACATCCTAGATTTTTATTTTTGAGGGAGAGTTAACGACATTGTTTTTGAAAACCGGCGTACAACAAGACAAAATATAATGAAGAAAATTATAGCAGCAGTACGAAACATATCGGAGGCGGAAATTGAAACTTCTGTTTTATCCACGCGGCAAAGGTTGCAGGATTACATTAACAATGATGGGCTCCATTTTGAACAATTAGGCCGTCATTAAAAATTTTGCAAACCAATCTTTACAGTAAAGTAACTGTAGTTATTTTAGTGTTTAATATTAGTTTTATTCTGATAGTGTTAGTATTAATTGTTAGTATAGTAAATCATAGTATATAAAAATTTGAAATACTTACATGATTTTCGAACGATTACATAAAATTACATTTATCTAATTTTGGTTTCTTAAACAGGAACTAACGAAATGTTATACATATTTTTATTTAATATATTTTTATATATTTTGCAAAGAAGACAATTAAAACAAGAGAATTCATGCATTTTCATCTATTTTTGCCAATATCTCCTGTTCTAAAAAACATACAAATTTCGCTTTTTTACCGAAATGTAGAGGTTTTAATTTTTTATTAACTTATGTAAAAAGAAAGATATCATTGCATTTAACTTTTTTGAAAAAAGGCCTAATATTTGTTGACATTTCAGTTAACTCCATCTACCGGTGACGGCAGAAGTTCGAGATACAAAAACACAAGTGCAGTTTGTAGAGCAAATAAGGCTCTTTTAAATGAGACCAAACTTATTCAAATCGGTTAAGCCAAACGGGAGTAATCCCAGTGTATATAAAAAAACATCTGAACTGCCCCCACCATTTTATTTCACTAGATAGTGAAAAATGTGCGAGACTAAAAGTATTAAAGAATATGTAAGGAATAAAGTTTAGAAATTTTCAATACCCCTTAATTAGTAAAAATATGAAGAAATTCTAAATTTTAACATTGATCCTGACTGTTACGCCCCCTTGCGGACATTTTACAAACTCCAAAATAATTTCCAGCATTTTCTCTTGGGCACTTTTACTTGAAATTCTTTTACCCGCAAGCAATATGGCAATGACATAAACGATGAAACTACTGGTGTTGATGGACGCAATATTGCAAATATTTCACTATCTCCACATCTGATCGCATCTAGCACACGCGAAATAACTAATGCAGAATCCATATCATATAACGAAACTTCGTGTTTGAAATCGCTATGGGGTGAAAAGCAGGGTAAAAATAAAGAAAAAGCGTTATTTGTAACATATAGAGCTGCATATAGCTGTATATGACGGCTGGTCGGCCCTTACAATAAACATACTGTAGGATGACGCATAATTACATGTTTCGCATATACTCTTAATCGAGTATCAGAGGAAGTGAGAAAATGTTATCCGAATAAATTGATATCTTTTGCCAATACACTTTTTGTGAAGGCACATGCAAGCAAGCATTTATTTCGTAAGTGTGCTACTACCATCAGGATCTGCTGTCTCGTGCTGAGGCACATAAGTACAAGCAGTATTCTATAACATACATTTTGACGACCTTAAAACTATAATATAGATACTGGATCCAAATGATGCTATTTCTATTTTACATGACCAGCTAGTAAGCAAGCATTTATGGACCCAACTATTGAGGTTGATCTGGCCAATATTCATGGAAATTATTCCAGAATACCTATACCCATCCGCTATCTAGAACTCACCCTGACCAACCCACAATATTTTATAACTAATGCCATGAATATTGTATATGACCATCATCAGTTCCTTTCCCAATTGCTGATAATGTAAACCAAAAAGTAGTTTTAAATAAAAATCTAGGAAGTAGCACTGTACGCCAAATTGTTGACTTATTTACTGGTAGAAAAATAGATTTTCCCCGAACATGGAATAAATGTGCCGGCATAAAAAACTTTGTGTACATTGCCCCTATTACAACGGTAAATATTGAACAGTTGTTTTCATTGTGTTAATGTATTTCCGGTTACAGACAATTATAAACACCTGACCACATGGATCAATTAATGTGATTTACTTTCATCTGATCTCTCAACGTGAAGAAAACAGTGAGCAATATTTCTTCTGGAGAAGATGTAGTTAGTGTTATTACTTGGTAAGTATTGTTGCTCTATACGTATTTAGATTCGTATGTGACAAATAACAAATCGGGGTTCATAATGTCTTCGATACTTCCCTGGAATTGACGTTATATAAACCTGACTTCCGATCCCTAATGATACATTAAATTTAATACTGTTAAAAATCGTTAGCCTTGATGTCAGTGCTCAACATATTACTACAGAACCCAGCACGTAACAATATTTCGTAGATGTACGTAATATTGTTCGGAATTTATTGGTGTTATAATAATATAAGTTTATCGGATAAATCACAATAATTATTCGAATGATATTTGAAAACACGCATAAACTGTATCATTAGAATAAAGGTCGATTATCTGACTGACGCGATGAACTAAATAACAATCGCTAACGAGGATAGGGTACATCGATACTTCCCCAGATCTCGAACAGACAGTACATGTACATTGTGTTCAACCGCGTAAAAATTGATGAAACTTCAGAAAAGAATTCCAAACCTTTATTGTGAGAGGAATCGAAGTAAAACGCCTGTCATGTCGTTTATTGCATGACTATCAACTATGCACATACTGCACTTTGTACTCGGCTCGTTATAGTGAAATAAATAGAATATCGAGTTTTTCTGTTTATTGTATCACAAAAAAAGCAAAATCGTTATCTGCCCACAATGGATTCACATCTTAGGAAATGCACATTCTAACCAGATAAAGGCAAATTACACTTCACTGACGATATGCGTACAGTTCAATATGTAATTATTGTTATATATTGTGTTAACTATTTTCACATATATACATACATTAAAATAAGTATACACACATTGTAATATGAAAATAATCGTGATAATACGTATGTAATTAAATAAGTACGAAAATATACTAGCTGCCATATATTAATAAATACTCTGTAAAGGTTGGACATTTTCGTTAAATTTATGGAAAAAATGTATTTATGCTTTTTCAGAAATGACTAAAATTTTGTCAAGATATAATATAATCCATTATGCCAGTACATCAGTATAAACTAATCTCTTTTGTTTTTCTTTTGGTACTATTTATATAAATGCTACTTGAAGATATATGTAATAAATTTTAATGAAATAATTTTAAATTTAGTTTATTTCGGCGTTTGAAAATTGAATTTATATTTTTCTACTTTGCACTGATAATTTAATTAGGGCAATTTAATTACAAAAATTACCCTTACGTGAGATTCGAACTCACAACATCTCTTACATTTTAATTTTTGATTTGTTATTTTCACGTCGTTATTCTAGTTCTTTGTTTTTGGAGACCCGTGTATGTTAGTTCAAAATTAGAATCTTAATTCTGAGTGTACTATTTCACATTATGTAGTTGACTTATTATTTATTTACCTTTTTGGAACTTAACGCGCCATCTTCCGATGAAACCGTTTAGTTGATCCTCTCTTTTTATTCCTATATGATAGCTTTCTCTGTTACATTTTGTACTTCCATAATTAGTTGCCTAATTGCTCAGAATTGATTCTAAAATTTATTTCACGAAATCTTAAAAATCGTACGTTCTTCAGCCTTCAATATCTTTTCTTACTCCTTAATTTTATTGAGTACTTTCTTTTGTAATTTTCGTCATGGTCTAGGATTCTAGGCATATGTGCGTACCCATGAATGGATGTTGAGTCGCGTATGCGACCAATGTGCACTTCGCATTGACAGGTTATCATATAAACACCAGTTTTGCATTCCGTTCACCCTTTACTTCTTGCATAGTTGATTTTAGGGTGGTATGCCAATGACAGAGTAAATAAGATTAGAAGCAGAAGGAAATATTTATTGTATTAGATTTGATTATGTTGGAGGAACTACATAGATGTGTTTTGCGTCATTATTTAAATGGGGTTCGGTTAACGTTTAAAATGGGAAAGTTACTGTATTAATTACTCCTTGTACCTTTGACCTTTTATTGTATTAATTGTCGTATCCTTTTTAGTGATTTGTGTAATTCCCTGTTGCCCGAATATTATTGCGAGGAGGGATGATTATTTGGTGAACTTGTGCTATCACTTGCCCACACTATTGTCAGGGCTATTTTGCCGCCATTCATCACGTGGCGATTAAAATTTCTCTTGGGACATAGAAGAACGCTTCCGTATGGAGTCCTGCATCGTCTAAGGTTATGTAAATGTATTTAGTCGTTATTATTAAATAGCGGTCACATATTTAGCATTGCCGTTAATTTGCAAGTTTGTTTTTTTGATAATTTACTCTTTTGTTGCGAATAACTAAGGTACGTTTTCGGGTTGGGGATTTGTGCTACTTTAATTTTATATAGCAAATAGGTTGGGATAGTTGTTTTTAGATGTGCACTTTGTATGCCACCAATGTAGTGTTGAATAGCATTGAACGTTAGTTTTGTTGATCATATGTTGTAATTCGAGGTGATTCAATTTTATATTTACATTTACATTTTAGTTGTTTTATAATATAGCTTTGCAATTATTTGTTTTCTAATTTTAAGCTTAAATTTTCCATTTATTTATTTTATTTAATTTTTAACTTTAAAAATCTTTTAATTCTTGCGTTTTTTTGTGCTCCTAAATTCTGTGTTGAAATATGTATATAGATAGAGTCTTGCACGTTGGTGCTTAAATACTTGTCTGGTATAAGAACACGACAAGGATGAGTTTGGCATCTTCTATCGATTTTTGTGCACGAAAACTTTTGTACTTTTTTGCGCTGTGTTTTTTTTTATTAGTATAATTTAAATTATTTTCACGATCAAATGTTGAAATTGTTTATATACAATGGCAATCTTGAAATTTTAATCTTTTAAATAAATGATTACATTTTCAAGTTATTTAGTTAATATACAGGCAGTCTTACTGATAGGAAAATTTATTTTGTATTGAAGAGGAGAGAGATGTATTAAACTGTGCCGACTTATCAAGTTGTCTTTCAAAGTATACAATAAAACAATTCAGTAAGCAAGTTCTTTAATTTCTTAAAGCCTACTGCAGGGAGATCCGAAATTTGTATATATTTTTTAATCATAATTTGGTTTTATTTAGTTGTTTGTAATTACCGGAAAAGCGTTTCACGATTTATACTGCTACATTGATCCATTTTTAAAATGTTCTAAATAAACCTTGTTATTGTTATATTACTGATTTGTGATTAACACCGTTGAAACTTCCTTACTTTCCTCTCGGGTGAGAATACCATAAGCGAGCTCGTCAATTAACCGAATAAGAGGTAGCGCCATATTCCATCGTAGTTTTAAGGAATATCTTCGAGCCAACCCCATCACTGCATCGGACATAGAGGCCGCGAGCTATCCTGTATTATAAATCGAGAAGAGTGTTTCGACCAGGGCTAGAATAACGTGGGTTACATCGATAAGGTATATATGGAGATCGGGGCACACGAGTTTTAGTAATATAAGGTCTTTTTGCGAAGCGCCATACATAAGGGGGTAGCACTGCCCTAACTACTGGCGCCACTTTTTTATACTTTTTACGTTAGCATCCAAATTTAACCAATTCCATACTTTACATACTTGCCTATAATTACACGCAAAATAGATTGTGTCAGAACCCTCATTTTGACATCCTTCAATTTTTTAAACTTAAAGATTTGAGTCTTGAACATGTTCTTAGATATAGATTCATGCTGAAGATGGCCAAAAGCTTAAACTAGTACTTGTGTAAATTTAATAATCATGCAAAGAATATAGAGGACATTTATTTTATACATAACCTTGTACCATGAAGTATTTACATTTATATAAAACATATGTGCTGCAATTTAAGCTGGTTTCTTCGCGAATAATTCCTTTTATTCTGTATTTATTATTGTCAATTTTAATCAATCAACTAATAATAATTCATGTCACGTTGATTAATAACTGAAGCATTGCCAACACGTGCTTACCAAACTAATGCAAGTAAGTTTCTGTTTTTCGAATAAAATACGAAATTGCTTTGAAATTGTTCTTGTTAAATATCTTTTGTTTAAACGTCAATCACTGTTTCATGCTAGAAAAACGCTAATATCGATATTTGTAAGAGAACCTTATATAGAATTATTCAATGTTATATAGACGTGAATCCAGTGTTGGTATATAATTGAACATCACAATCTTAAGTAGTTCATATAAATTACCATTTAAACTTGCGCTTTAACACCAATTAATGAATTAGGTTAAATAATTTGAAATGTTTAACTTGACTTGCATTAGGGCGCCTCGTAAGCATGTACCCATCATAGAACGTATATTATGTAAGGGCCTAGGTGGCAGTATCTCTATTAACACCGGGTTGCGAAATCACAATTATATCCACAATACTCCCACAAGAAAAAAAACGAAATGCGCTTCGAAATAAAGATACTTAATCCAGCATTAATTAATAGTCTTTAATTAAGGTGCTCTAGCTACGGTGTACTAACTAAACAAGGTGCACTTGTGAATGGTTCTAGCTAAGATGAAATACCTACGTTGCACTAATTAATTAACCATCACTTGATAATATTACAAAGAGTAATTAATATTAATTAAGGTCATCATATATATACATATATAAGAACTTAATTATTGGAGAACCAAGCATAAAAACAAAATTTAATTTAGTTCTTTATTTTTCCATCCAATATTTCGCACATTGTGTATGTGCTTCATCAGTAATTATAAAAATGTATAAGAAATGTGTATATATAAATAAAAAACTGTTTTCAACACTTACAAATGTGAATTATGATGTGGACAATATTACTTATTTTTTATAGTCAGATTGTCAGGGTGAGGGTTGGAAAAAATCAGTTTGTGTATTAAACTGGAGGGATAACCATTATTAGTGAACAATCTGCTCAATATGTTGAGGTTTTTTTGCCTGAAAGAGGGGTGACTTATTCTAGCCACTCTATGTTTCATTCCCAAAATCATATTTATGTTTTGGCTGATTGAATGATTTGAGTGATAGTTTAACATTCTTTCTGAGTTGCTGAGTTTTCTATACCAATCTATCATTAGATAGTTATTATTTCTAATGATTCTAGTATCAAGGAAAGGCACACCTCCCTCATTCTCGCGTTCAATGGCAAACTGAATGTTAGGGTGAAATGAATTGAAAATCTCCAAAGTGTCATCAATTTCAGACATGGGCAGAGCGCAAATCAGACATACTTATGAATAAAAGCAAACTCAAATAGTAAAGCCTTCAGTATATTATCCCAGACAAAAGTCCATTACTAAGTTGGCAAGGATAGGGCTAAGCGGTGAGCCCATAGGCATCCCTGAAATCTGTGAGTAGGATTTTTTGTTAAATGTAAAATAGCTATTATTAGATATGAAATTGAGCATCATGAAAAAGGAGTCATATGTAAAATCCGTAAGAGCAGATATTTCATTCCATTTGTTATGTAGTATATGTACTACCATGTCTCTGGGTATGTTGGTGTACATTAGACACATAATTATTTCCTCCAAATTTTACCATTTAATGTTTCTTATGTTTGATGTTTCTTTTGTACTTGTTGTTTTGTATGTGTAGATTTTTTACCAAAAAAGTTTGTTTTTAACGTGTTTATCAGATATTTATTTTAAAATTTATATTGTAGTTTTGTTTAGTATACATTTCAGAGATGTACATGTTGATGTTAGTGTAGATGTATTTTAGTAATATTGTTCACATCATAGTTCACATTTGTAAGTGTTCAAAACAGTTTTTTTATTTATATATACACATTTCTTATACATTTTTATAATTACTGACTAGATATATTCAATTTCCTTAAGTTAATCCCTGATGAAGCACACACACAATGTGCGAAATATTGGATGGAAAAATAAAGAACTAATTTAAATTTTGTTTTTATGCAGGATAATTAAGTTCATACATTGAGTTTTTCAACGGCAAGGACCCTCTATTTTACTTATACATATACATACCGCATGTGTAAAATTATATTGGGGATAGGATATATGTATACTAGACACACCGGCAACAACGCCCAATCGTGGCCGTAGTCATGGTACAAGGAAACAAGGTATGCTTTTGCGCATCTCTGGATGACGCGCATTTATCGAAAAAAATGTCACTTGACAACTCTGACAGAAGTCACTGACTGAACTCACTGACAGTAGTAACTGACAGAAAGCATTAAAAAGCAAGAAATATTTCACGATGACAATTTTAGAAGAATGGAGTTTTGTAAAACCGTAATGGAAAAGACAAATGAAAATGAGAATTTCATCGCAAATATGTATTCACAGATGAATCGTCATTTCCATTAAATGGAAAGCACAATCCTTCTGTTGTTCGATATTGGGCTCGGGAAAATCAGCACAGATATTTTGTTAAACACACTCAATATCCCCAGAAAGTGATTGTCTGGGCAGGTATTTTGAGTGGCCATTTGCTTGGTCCATTTTTTATTGATGGTACGTTAAATGCGGACAAATACCTCGATATGCTACAGAATCAGATACTTCCCGCTATTGATAATACCAGAATAGATCGGGATATTATTTGGTTCCAACAGGACGTTTGTCCTGCACATAATGCGGTCAGAGTAAAGCATTTTTTAATGAATACTTTTCCTGATCGTCTCATTAGTGGAACAGGAAACATTCGTTGGCCTCCGCGATCTCCTGATCTATCGCCAAATGATTTATTTTTGTGGGGATACATCAAAAATAAAATATACAGTGTACAAGCTGGCAGGCTTGATAACTTAGATATTTTGAGAAGGCTAATCATAGAGGCTTTTGAATCCGTAACAGTCGATGTGATTCGTAATGTGCGAGAAAATTTTTATGATAGGCAAGGACAATGCCTTGCTGCTGAAGGAGGCATTTTTGAACCTATGCAATAACATTTTATTTTTTAGTATTGTTTAGAGTATATTTTTTATTTTCATTAGAATTCCGTTTTTAATAAATTTATATAATAATTTACTAAGAATTAATGTTTAATTAGAATTGAGCTTTTATTTCCTTACTGTGTTGTATTGTATTTCTGTTAAAAAGGACTTTATTGAAATAGTGTCCTGTGAATTCACAACAACTGGTAGTACTAGAGGTCGAATGCGCGTCATCCAGAGATGCGCAAAAGCATACCTTGTTTCCTTGTACCATGACTGCGGCCACGATTGGGCGTTGTTGCCGGTGTGCTTAGTATACATATATCCTATCCCCAATATGATTTTACACATGCGGTATACGCCTGGAAAGATATTTACCTCGACACTTTAGGTACAAATTATATTTATACCATATAATCATAAATTTGTAATAAAACCAATGCTTTCTTTATAGCAAAGTGTAGATTCCCTCGGAGCATGAAACATATACAATATTGGTTCGCAATAAACATACATCATTATCTTGATCGTTAAGCGAAACAAAATAAATAGTGTTTGATTTATATGAAGGTGAAACGTATACGGCCCACTCATTAGCCAATTTACTTTCACTGTAATTGTAAATTTTGGTGTCGATATGGGAAGACAGCAAGCAGCCCGGGGATATAATTTTTCATTAAGTAATTCGTATCGGTCGGATTTTCTTATTCAAGTATCGTTGTTAAAGATAACATCAACGTAATATATTTTTGAGTTATTATTTTAACAGTTTCTAAAAGTCGATACGTTGTATTATTCGATTCTATATACGTGGAAGTGAATTACACGTGCTAAAATTGAAAATAATGAAATGCTTATTTTACAATGTTTTCATTAATTGCTTAATAAATAACGAACGTAATATATTTGATTAATTCCTCTATGACAAGTTTTAATTAAGTGGCTATCAACCAAACACGAATTAAAACAGGATGAATTCAAAGTTCAGAAGTGTGCATATTCCCAGATGATATATAATACTATTGGCTAAATCAAAGCAGAATTAAAATTTAATATCGACATATGGGACAAAACGGTACCAAATTACAATACATATCAATATAGGAGAAACAGAGTTTCTTCATGTGCTGAAAGATGGGAAAATAAAACTAGAATAAAATAAAAATACGAAAAACAAGAGTTAATAATGCTTAAATCAATACTACAGAAATATATTGGCAGCAGTAATAAACATCAGGGAGATGATTTGAATCGTATACTGGGAAAAGATTGGAGATTGTTACGATAACTAGATAGAAAACATATATTCAATAGGGCGAAGTACACCATTTTGCTATCAATATTTTTCAACAAAGACGATGTTTTTCATAGCTACCATCATTTTGTACTTTGTCATGAATCATATTTAAAAAAATGTTGAAGATAAATATGTCACACTTAAAAACAAGAAAATGGGTGTGCTTAAAACCACACGCCAGAAGTGAAAACTTCATCAAGGCGAGCTTAATAATACGAAATCCAACTTTTTTTTCGTTCTATATTACATTAGGGTCATCCTGCATCGACGAATTCAGTTGCTGAGATTTAGTGTGCTTCTTTTGACGATATTTCTTCACGCGCGCATTAGACAATTCCCTTTTTCTTTTTAATTTGTCATCGATTTGATTTTCTTCATCCATCCTATGTAACAGAAAAGAATTAAATGCTTATAAATTCGTATATAATGAGCAATTAAGGCAATGCTCTATTCTCAACGTTTCTGTTTTGCATTGGTATACAAATTATAGTAAATGCGCGTGGAGGTTATTTAACACCCGGAATATACTGATCAGTTTCCGAGTCATCCATATTATTTTAATAAACATGCTAAAACTTACCTGAGCGCGAAATATTATATTATATTATTATAGAGATAATGTGTCATACACACACAACAAATTTTTTGGTTAACCATCCGCGAAGTATATATAAATAGACTACATGAATACTCGCTTACGAGTCCCGCGCTGGTCTAATGCTAACGTGCCGGCTTCTCACCCGTGCGGCTCGGGGACATGAATTTATTTATTCATTTAAATTTAAATTTAATTGAAATTAAATACCTCTATATGATATATTTCTCTCGTTCCCTTAGTCGACTCGAGCCGACTTTACCCGAACGAGCGTTACATAGCCGAGCGTAACGGCTCAGTCTTGTTCAGTGCCCACAATCACCGCAAAGCGCCCAAAGAAGTTTACACTTCAAAAAGTAGCTGTCAAAAGGCTTTATATGATTCCTTACTTTCCCAAATACTTGATACATCTTGTGTGCACCTTACCAATTTATTTCGCATTTTTTAATTATTAGAATGATAGACAAGGTTAGAACTATTAAAGTAAAAGAAACTTGAAAACAAAACCCATCATAAAGAGAATGGACGATAAATGTGATAATGAACATACATAGACAAATTAAGCAGGCATATACAGTGAGAACGACAGGAAAGAAGAAAAGAGGAAATCCAAGTAAAGCATACAATAGTAATCTTGCGAAACTTCCATAAAGAAGAGATAATGCAAGACGCGTATGTCTAACCAAAGTTTAAATAATTGTGAATCTTTTTTATTTATGAACCCCCTAGGTCTCAACATCTACGTATATAAGTGTAAGAACAAAGTAAATAATATATAGCATTATTAACTAGGAAAATTTTTATTACCACATTCCGCAATTTGATCAAAATAGGATGGTAGTAGGACGTCTTAGTACTTTCGAAATTACGCCTAAAACTTAAACAACCCTACGGTTATATAATACATAGTAGTAAATTAAGTAGTCATCCTATTGTTCCCCTAATATATATCTAGTTTCTCCAACAGAGCAACTTCCCTTCACATAATGTTGCAGTTGCTTCTAGCACCCTTCCAGATTATCTTCATTTTGCTTATACAGGGTGTAGCACCTAAGATGCCTCGGACCGTAGCTCCTCTATCATACAATATATCGAAGAAAGTCTAAGAGAAAAATTGTCCATAATTGCAATCGCAATTTTCCTAAAATATTTTTCGTCATCAGTGCCGTGCTGTATTCCAGTGGCGTATCAAACTTATGTTTTTTTAAATAGAACAATATATATATTATGGCTGATTCGGAAAGCCCTTGAAGAGTACTTTTTTTCTTATGTAACGTCATATCGCTAACTTTAGCGGTTTCGCTGTTATAACGGGTTTTCTTCGCAGTCAAACTATACTTCGACATTTTTTTTGGCAGGAACTAAATTGTACCGGCGTTTCGATTTCGAAGTTAGGGATAGACTAAGACCTCTTCTAACTACTCTTAATTTTTTTTCAAGTGATTTAAGGAAAAAAGATATACATATTTTTTTTTGTTAATGGAAAACTTGGAATTTCGATTATTCGATTATCCAACGATGTAATTACTTTATATGCTTCCCATTTGATATTTTAGAAAAAAAATGACTATTTGCAAAGCCCAATCAAAAATTATCTTCTTTCCTTAAATCACTTGAAAGAAAATTAAGAGTAGATAGAAGTGGTCTTAGTCTATCCCTAAATTCGAAATCCAAACGCCGGTACAATTTAGTTCCTGCCAAAAAAAATTTCGAAGTATGGTTTAACTGCGAAGCAAAACCGTTATAACAGCTAAACCGCCAAAGTTAGCGGTATGACGTTACAAAAGAAGGGCTTTCCGAATCAGCCATAAAATATATATTGTTCCATTTAAAAAAACATAGGTTTGATACGCCACTGGAATAAGGCACGGCACTGATGACCAAAAATATTTTAGGAAAATTGCGATTGTAATTATGTACAATTTTTCTCTTAGACTTTTTTCGATATATTGTATGATAGAGGAGCTACGGTCCGAGGCATCTTAGGTGCTACACCCTGTATATTAGGGTGGGCCTTAGGTGATACAAAAAATTAATTTTTTGAATTCTTACAGTCTCACCCCTCAAAAGTTTTCTAAACATGAATATAATAAGCTATGCAAAATTTGAACCCAATTAATCAACTCTAAGGCGTGCCTCAAGGCCCTTGTTTTAGAGAAGGATATGTGTTATTGATATACTAAACCAATAACCAATACATACCATATTTATAAAGTTATTGAACTATACAGTTAAAATACCAAATATGGTAACACATAACAAGAAATTATAAAGAAAAAACGCATATAAACAAACAAATTTTATCTAAGCTGTTGATAAAAGCGCTTCTTTGCTGCTGTTTGGAAACTTTTTACGGTAGTCTTTTACAACTTTTAAAAGAAACTGTTTCTGATCTTCATTTTTTGTTAAAATACTGTTAAATTCTTCCATACGTTTGACACCTCTTTCAGCCGTATCATTGACAACATTAAGCTCTTTAACGATTGCTAATCCCTTTTGAAAATCTTCTCGAGTGTTCCAAGTAGACGGATGGTGCTTGAAAAACTCACACTCAATTTTAAATCGTTTAAAAAACGCGGCCGTATTTTTTGAAGCAAAATATTGTAGCGGCTGGTTGATAAATGTGGCAACATCTTCTTCTTGAAGTATAGGACGTTTTACATTTTGGAAATCGTCCTCATTGTCCTCATCTTCCAGGACTGCTTTTGCAAGTTCAATTTTTGTCTCTACGGTAACGCTTTCGTCAAAAAGAGCCAAAGCAATCGTCTCCGATGTCAAATACCAAAGATGACCGCAAAATTTTTTAATCGCTTTACTTGAAAACTCTTCGTGATTGTTTTTATAAAAAAATAAATCTTTTAAAAAACTTAGGTCTTGCAGTGGTGCTTTCGCAGCTATGGGGCAACAAAACCATGCTTTAATATAAATACTAGTAACAAAAATACAAATATCCCTAAGGCCCTCACTTTCATGCGACGTTAGTCTAAACTGGCTCCTGAAGAGAAATATTTTAAAACAATAAATGGCTTTCGCCATCCATCTGGCATGGTGGAAAGCACCGGGAATACGAAAACTTACACCTTTAGGAAGTTGGCCACCTAGAAATATTATTGCAAGTTCTAATAACTCCCTGTAGTCTTCTCTAGGATGATGTAGTTCTAACTGGGTGAGACAGAACTGTAAAATAGGATCACGGTAGTTTCTAATTCTAACGCTCACATAATCATCTTGAACTCCAGACTCATAACGTGTTAAGTCAATTTGGCTCCAGGCCTGTTGAAATCTCTTAAAGAGAGATATATCTGGTCCAGATGAGGTACTAATACAGACTTCAAAAGCACACTTTAAAATCAACTCATAAATGTGATGACGACACGGCAAGTATAACAAGTCTTTATCCAATTTTTGTTCAAGAAGAACGCAAGCGCCATATTCCTCAAGCAGTTGATATACAGCAGATGCCATCTCATCGCCTTTTCCAGATTCAAGTGGCGGAACACCAAGGAGATACTCGTTACCATTACAGGTAACAATAATAGGCAAACGGTCCACTTTTTCTTTACCAGTTAATGCCGGAAGTAGTTTTCCGTCCCAATGAATTGTTAGACCTGTTTCGGACTCTTTTAAATTTATCAGATCACTCTTAAGCTCAGCAGCACGCTCGGAGCGTAAACGTTCTCGACAGCGATGAATTGAAGATCTATTTATTACCAACTCTTGAACGCAGTGCCCGAGAGCCTCTGCAACTGCCACCAAAATATGAACTGAATTTCTATCACTTATTTTGCACCTGTTTAAAGCAGCTACAAGCCTAGGCGTAATAAAAGACTTATTGCCACGCTTCTGAACTTTGGAAGGACCGGGTTTGTCACACTCTACTTCAGAAAATTCTGCATTGTCATCGGATGTTGCATCTGAATCGGTCATAATAACTGCAAGGAAATTTAAAACTACTAATTAAATTAATCTCTATCTAAATAATAATAGTATTTTACCTTCATTTTCATTATTTATGTCTTGATTAAGTCTTTCATGCCTTTCTTGTTCTTTCTTCAACCTTTTTTCCCTCCTCTCTTCTTTTTCTGCAAGTTTTCTGTCAATTCCAGCTAAATATCCCGGTCTCCCTTTTTGCCTTTGTGACAAAAGAAATTCTCGGTCTTCTGCTATTGCTATTGTTGAAAGAGCATCTGCGTGAGCAATATCAAAGAGTACCTCCAACTTTTCTGTGAACGCCGTTTCTTTAGTTCTCTGAGTTGTACTGTTTCTGCCACAATTTTTTTGTAAATTTCGCCATTCATTATACAAAGTTTCCAGGTTTGCAACACAGTGTTGAGGTTCTCGTACCGGAATTTTTGCTTTTTGCCAGAAAATAACAGTTTCGTCAATAGCTAAACGCGCACTTTCTCGAACTGTTAAATTCACGCATCTAATATTATAAAAAAAAAACTTGTAGCACTTGTCTGTTCGACGGTAATTTACTACCACAAATTTGGGAAGTTTCACATCCTATTAAATACAAATTAGATCTTAGTTTACGTTTGGAAGTCATTTTTAAACACACGATACAAAAACTGATGCTTAATAGCTTATACCTTGAAATACACGTAAGAACTAAAGCGGAAAGCGAGAGCTAGCGATGCGCGCTCATACTTATATACTATATACTGTGCGTGCGCGCGCAGCGGTTGTTACACTAATGTTCCCACCACTTAGTAACAAGTTCGTACACGTCGATTATCATTATTTTACGTGATACACACCCAAGATTAGTTACCTAGTATTAGAGGCGACACAAAAACCATTGTTTGAATATTATTCACTATTGCCAATTTTTGACTTACGTGAGGCACGACTTAATGACAAGTGATCAGGCTGAAATTTGGCAGGGCGTTATATATTTACAAAAGAAAAATAATGGGGGGGGTGAGACGTTTGAAATTTAGAAGTTCAAAAATAAGGACCACCCTACTGTATATATATATAATTATATCATCTCTCAGATTTTCAACTTCCCCATAAACAAGAATCAACTTACTACACTACCAATGACGATCAACTCATTAGGTGAGACTCGCGCTACTGCCACCACAAAAAAAGCAAATCAGAATATGATTTGATTAGTTTTATTCGATGAGTAAACGTATTGGAAAGGGTAAACGTCTTTTGAAGAATTAAATTGATCAACAAATTTCGACTTTTGGTGTTCCGATACATTACGCACATAATATCATATAAAACAGAAAAAAGTATTTTTATAACTTAACCTTAAATTCGCTTAGATTTTAATTATTTTTTTTCTGTTTATAACAACTTTAGTTTTAAAGCACACAAAAATAAATATAAATATTAAGCCTAACATGTAGAGTTGTGGATAACTTAATTAAGAACCCAAATATTACTGCATAGCTAGTTACAGGGGTAAATAAAAAAAGAAACAACCAAAATAGCTGAAAATTGTCAAATAAACATAATTAAATTGAAATGCATGTTAGAATCATAAATGCAAAATTTGTACCTTGTATTTGCTGTTTAATTTTGTCAGTTAATGTTTTAGGTTCAAAGCGTTATTAATACTTTTTGTAAATATCATAGGTTTCACTGACGTGATTATGGTGTTATTTCAAACAAAATATTTTCAAATTACAACTAATTCATATTAGTATCTAAAGTAGCTTGGACGAAAGCAAAAATCTAAATTGATTAGTTTTATTAGCTTTTCGATTGTTTACTCACATCTGTATTTCAAGTTATTTTGTAATATATTATTGTATAAAACAGAATGATTATATGATATTATCTATCAAGTTCATAAACAAAAAATATGCTTTGAAAATATATTTTGTTTACGATTTTATAATTTGTTGATCACATCGTATATTTTACTCATACGCACCATTTTTACAAAACATTAAGTGTCGTCCTAAATTACCTCCTGTTGCGCAGACGGTGCTACAAATGCATTAAAAATCTCAAAAATAATCCTTATTAATTGCAGGGAATATCTTTTTATTGAGGAATATTTTCTGCTTTTTTCAAAATGATAACTTATAAATAAAGAGAAGAGACCACATATGCACTCCCATTAACATCGAAGAGAACACGAAACGTCTGGTATTTAATCCACATTTACTAATATTTTTCATGTCGATGCGAAAGTGAACTTCAGCACGCACGATTGCCATTAATATGAATCCGAAATGTCTCTTATATATTTCGAAATGCATGCAGAAACATTATTGATTGTAAAATATCTTCCTATAGAGATCAGAACATTTGCATGCAATTCAATTCTTCGTGTGTGTACAGACTGATTTCATTAAGTTCGTACCGTTGCTATTTCCGTTACTATCTATGTATGGTATTGCTTAATTAATAAAGTGATACTTAATAAATGATTATCATATTTTCACATGCACGTATCTATACAGTGCGTGTCTAAAGTCTCCCTCTTCCTGTTATCTTTTAAACGAAGAAGAGAACAAAACGTTGAAACAAAAATAAAACAAAACCACTATAATTACATCATTTGAACGGCTTTTGGAATGAATCGGTAAGATTAGAAGAAACAGAAGAAATAATGCTTTTAATAATAATAATAATAATAATAAACTTTATTGTCCAACAGACAAAATCCATTTACAGGACAAAACAATAATTAAAGTTTAGTACAATGCAAGCAAAAATATCAGCATATTTCCATTAAAAAAAGAAAAACAAAGTATTAAATTAGCATATATATCAAAATACATTACACAGTATTGTATTTATATTATCGGGCTTTTTAACAATAACTGGATGAAACAACTGGCAATTTTCAATTTTCATGGCAGCAGGCAAAGGATTAAATATAGAAGGGATCAGAATATAAAATATTCGCATTTCTGGCCATGTGAGTTAGCGGTGCTGTAACCATCACATTCGTTCGAGCTCTGGCAACTAAAAACGTATCGCAGTCGTACGCGTTGCATACGTTGGCACCAAAAAGTCCACGACTGACAGAAGGCAGGGCGAGTCAATTTCATTATTGATTAATTTTCTTAAGTACCCCGCACTGGCTTTCTGCCTCCTTGAAGTTAAACTTATGGGTATTTAAGAGTGCATCGTAATCGGTACCACGTGGGGTTAGACTGAGCGGCGTTTACCCCGCTCAGTCTAAAAGATACATATTTTAGAAATCTCTTCTGCAATCTCTCCAAAGCTAGTTGCTGGTACACGTAGCAAGAGTACCATATTATTGATGCGTACTCCAATTTAGGACGAACCAGTGTATAATATAGGGTGGTAAATGTTGACAAATTCGAAAAACCTCTACATTACCTTAATATGCAGCCAAGCCAAGCTAATAAGATAAATGAACAATTAAATTAAACTTTATAACAAAGCGAATAAAAGAAATTATAGTACGACCAAACCAATTTGGCCGGCGGTCAATAGGCGAACTATTATCGAAAACCCCTTGCCCCTCACCTCCTTGACCTGTATATTCGGCTGTTGTACACTCTAAGATAAAACATCATATCTATTTCTGACATTGACGGCGTTGTTTGAATTGGCTAGTTTGGTTATCTTGTAATTTCGTTAGTTTATCGAGTTTGTTTTTCATTTCCCGTTTCTATTTTCATCCTGTTTCTTTTTATATTCACTATTAACTGTTCTTTTCAGAACTATAGCGTTTTTCATCTGATTTCCAGGTTAGTAATATTAAATTAATGATGCTGTCATTTGTATCAGATATATAATGTATTTTTACAGATACAGATATTACAAACATGCCTAAGAGAAAATCTGACGAGAGCGAAGCCCTCGCAATGCTGCAGAATTTTATCACATTTTGCGAGAATGAAAAGGCGGCAAAAAGATATACATTTTCTGTTGACCAGGTTATAACTCGTGTATCAGCAATGACAGGGAAATCCGAGAGAACAATTCGGCGAATTAAACATGTAACGAAGTTCCTTCGTTAATTGTAACAAATTAACATTTTTAAGTTCATAATTAATTTATTTGTCAATATTAAATTAAATGTATGTGTGTTATTTTGTTCAAATATTAATATTGTATAAAATGAATTGGACCAACCTGTATGTATGTTCAGTTGTTGTAATAATTCATGTTATTTACTTATTTTTAATGGAAAAATACCGAATGTCTACGTCATGCTCAAAGTCGCGCGTTTCATGTCAGTATCGTGTGCAAATTGTTGTGTTTTGAACGGGTTTTTACCTGCATACGTAGGGGGTTTTCACATATAAAAGGCCCCATCGAGCGTGCCTCGTTCATTTACTTCTCCGACCTATCCGATACCCTACACCTCTCTCTATTCAGCCTTCAGATGGCGTGGAAGAGACGTGGTTAACTCCTTAGAAACGTGCTGCTTTCAGGTCTCTGCATCGTGAAACAGTCGTTTTAAAATCCGCTAACCTCATCCGAATATGTCTCTTCTTACTCAGGCCCCATGAGCCGTGGGAAGAAGTGATATATTACCGTTATAAACCGTATCCCGTCTAAGTCAGACTTTCGATGTCGTGACTGTATTAAAACCCGCATTTAATAATAATTATTTATTTCAGAGATTTTTGCGACCGTTAAATTTCCGATATTATGCGTAAACACGCACCGCGAATTTATATATCGTCTAAACACCCGCGCTTGCCGAATCCGTGATAAAATAGACGTATTAGTATTTCACTGTGTAGCTATTGAATAAATATCCGAATCCGTACCAAAATATAATTTAATTCACGATAAACTAGTAAATTCTCGATAAGGGATGAGTGTAAGGAATGTAGTATTTTCAATGAACGTTAAGACACATTAAAACAAAAAGAAGTACTCACGTTCTCCACTGTTCTAGCCGAAGAGCTTGTAGTCTTATGCCTAAAAATCACAACACTTCAACCGCCATATTTTCGTCTATAATTAATGCCAACCGGGCGAAATGACAATGATGTCGTTCCGCTAGACGTTTAGAATTCCGCGATATTGGTGCCTGCGTGTATAGGCAACCTGAGGTGCTTGTAGTTTCCGCAATATAATGGAGGCATTCAAAAGACTTGTCTTATGACGTTCGCTTGTATTACACTGGCATTACGTAAGCAAGCGAGCATGTTATAAACAAACGATTTATAACAAGGAAAATGAAGCACGTCAGGTTGAATCACAATGTTCATCGATGGATATTGTTAGTAACAGCTCTGTCAAAAGGTTTCCGCGTATTTTGTTAGATGATGCGGACAGGTAGAAAAATATTAGCTTTTTGTGTGAGTATTAACTATATCATTGTTTTTATGTTGTAGATGCTTACTTCGCAATAAAATTCATTCTTTATATGCAGTTGATAAGACAGTGCCAACTCTAAGTGTTCTACATGCGGTCATGGTAAATGAAGCCCAATTCAAAGGTTCGAAAGAAACATTACGGAAACTTTTTAAGTGATATGGGATTTAAATATAAAAAGAGCGAGTCTAATAGAACATATCTGATGGAGCGATATGATATTGTCGCATGGAGAGCTCGTTATTTTGGTTCCCTAAAAGCCAATGATGAACTTGGTGAACATAAGAGACCTGTTGTATATTTAGACGAAAGCTACTTACATAAAAATTATACTGTTTCGAAGTGTTGGCAAGGCCTTGATGAACATGGAGTTTTGAAAAAAGATGGGGCAGACCAAAGATGGATAATTGGTCATTGTGGAGGTAGTATGGGTTTTATTCAAAATGGTTTGCTTTTATTTAAATCTAAAACAAAAAGTGGTGATTATCATGACAAAATGAATTTTGAGAACTTTTCAAAATGGTTTAAAGCGCAAGTGGTACCAAATTTACCAAACAATGCAATAATCGTTATGGATAATGCACCCTACTATTCAGTAAAAATAAATAGGCCTCCTACTACATCATCAAAGAAAGATGTCATAATTTCCTGGCTACAATCGATGAACATACCATACCAGCCACATATGTATGTTAAAATACGAACTGCTAGAAATCGTTAAGAGGTACAAACCAATAACACAATATGAAATTGATGAATATGCGAAATCCAAGGGTCATACTGTATTACGCCATCCTCCGTATCACTGTGATTTGAATCCAATAGAGCTAATTTGGAGTATGGTGAAGAGAAAAATAGCCCCACACAATATTGGAATAACAAATATGGACAATCTCATTGACGAGGCAGTAAATGAAATAACTCCGGAATTGTGGACAGCAGAATGTAACCACATCTACAAAATTAGAAAATAATATATGACAAAAGATCAGCTGTTCGACAATGAAGAAGAGAGTTTTATTATTCATGTAGGTGAATCGGATAGTGATACCTCATTCATCAGTGATTCTTATTAAAACAATGTTTAAAAAAATTATGTTTTTCTTTGATATATGATTAGTTTAATACTTGAAATGCACGCATATATTTTATATTGTAATATAATCAATAAATGTGAAAAGAGAGTATAACATTTTTATTTTAATCTTCATAGTGGTTACTACTTTTGTTTATGTAGACAACATATTGCTGTGACTCTTACAAATTGAGGTTTATATAAAATAAATTTAAATTATTCAATCAATGAGTAGTTAAGAATCAAGCACGCATCCTAGTGCTAGGCCTTATGCTAGACTAAGATACAACAAATTTTCTGCTAAATAGTAGGTTAAGCAATTTTTACATTCAACTAGCTCAGTTTTAAATGGTTAAAAATAAAAAATTCTCTCAGGGGCAGAAAATATAAATAGATTCTCCAATCGATTTTGAATGCTCTTTAATTATTTCCAGGTCAGGTAAAGAAAATAAAATGCAAAATAAATCTTATCATCTAATTTATTAAATAAAATATTAATGAATTAGAAATTTCAAATTACACAGATATATATATATATATATTTACAAACAAAAATTAATATTTCAAACATCTTCCAAATCTATACATATCATAATCAACAAATCAATATAATAAAGAAATTAAAATAAGTAAAAGCATAACGTCGAGAAAATCTTATGTTTTTAAAATGTGAACGTGATTATCATGATTTATATTTGCCATAGATACATGTAAACAATCAACATCTTTAATAAAATAAAATTTTATTGCATATGATGGATTGTACTGGAATATGAATAACCAAAATTTACACGATTTATTATTTATGAACAAAATATAAACATTAAGGGAATGGCTTTGCCCTAATTAGCCCTGCCTGGCGCCTTTTCTCGCTCCCAACACAGTACCATCAGAAAGCAAATTCACACAGATGGGTACCCCAAAGTTCCACCCTACGAGTATGTCTTTTTAACTCGTCGGACACAACCCGAACATACACCACAATGTGCTCACCCCTTAAGGCATATATATAAATTTTAAATTAAATAAATAAAATGAAATAAAAATAAAAGTCTTTGCGTATTCAATTAATTAACTCAGCCCTGATTAGTTCTGCCTGGCGCCTTTTCTCGCTCCCAACACAGTACCACCAAGACTAATTCGTGTCTTAGGGATTCACCAGGACTCCATGCTATGAATTAAATAACAACTTAATTCATTTCACACATCCCTGATGTATTACCCAACACGTTAACATCGAACACACAAGTACTACAAAATATACTTGATAAACATACATACAAGAAAAATATATACATTAAAATAAAACTTTACCTTCTGTGAGATTCCAATACAAAACACCACCAAAAAAAATTGTTACAACACTATACACACATTTATAACAAACATTATCAAATCACCTTAATTCTTCATACATTATTTCGAATTCGTCCATCTTTCAAATACTGATCACTGTTCAATTATTCTGTATATACATAAAACAAACTTATTAATCGCAAATCCTTTAATCTGATAAATAAAGTAGTAAAGAAAAATTTTTTACACTAAAATAAAATTATTATGCTATCCAGCTTAATCATTACAATCACTAGAATGTTTTATCATAATGTATGGCGTAGTACCTCTACATACAAAACAAAACATTCCAGAAAAAATAAATAAAATTAAATAAATTCAAAGTCCGAATTAAAAATAAAAATTGTCCCGTACATAAATAATTATTTTAAAATAATTACAAATCTCTATGCAAATTGTGCAGCATGACTATTACGAAAAATATTACAAGTTTTAAATCTTGTTGAAAATTTTTATACCTAAGTATCGAAAAATCTTAAAAATATTCTAAGTTCAGATTCAAGAATAATCTTTTAAAAGAAGGAGTGGTTTATCACCTACTTCCTTTTTCTTCTAGGTTAGCGGTTTTCACCAGCTGACAAGTGAAGTGCCATTCTGTCCGCTGGCCCTTATATGCATAATTTTCTTTACAAAAACGTACGGTCATCCTCGGCAGATACCGATACCACCTCCAAAACTGCATATCGATGGTGCTGCTCCTATCGGTCACTCGAGAAAGCAGCGTATTAACAGTCTTTGAAAAAGGTAAACAAATATGTAAATATAAACTTGTTTACATATTCATGACTCATCCAATGCATCTGGCGAATAATATTGTTTTCGCCGGCCACACGGTCGATCTCTCCCGGTAACAGTATCCTTCGTGCGGGAAAACACTTTCTCGTTATACTTCACGTAACATTTTATGCGTATTTTAGTATTATGACTTTTATAAAAATTATACTAAGATTCTTTTATTATTTTACTTAAATAAAAATTTAAATTTTGGCTAATTATTGACATAGTGAATATTTATATGCACATCATGATAAAAATAAATAAAATAAAAATTAATTAAAATAAATCTTGAAGTGATCTTGATTATACTTATTTATAATTTACAACCCAACTCAAGATCACTGCAATATGTATGTCAACCTATTATTTTAAGATATATAAAATATATATAAAACCAAATATTAACAACTAAATAAAAAGCCTTTATTTTATAACTTAAAAACAAAGTCATAACCTCGCATTCACCTTTCTCTACATTATTAATATAAATGTCAAACTTTTGAATTATGCGCCATAATACTTTTTTTGTGAAATAAAACAAACAAATGTTTATGATTTACACTGTATTTAATGCTGTAATACTTTTTCTCCGAGTGTACCTTTCAAAACGATCGTGCTGCTTGACCGGCCACATTGAATTGGTTGCACACTAGCAACATTCAACAAAAAAAAAACTCAGGACACAACACTGTGGTTTTAAGTAAAATGTTCAAAATGAGCACTCTTAACCTCTTGGCAATAGAACAAATGATTGCAAAACAATGATGTAGTTATCCTACCCGAGAAATTTGGCCCTTTTTTAACAAATGACTGAAATTTTAGAAATAATCTTTCAAATTCCTTTCAAATCGGGGGCCACACGACCCTCTTGCCATTTAAAATTTTGAAGTTGATAACCTACAGATCTGTCAACATTTTAAAATGACACATGGTCATCAAGTTAGTATTTTTATAGTGGTTTTGTTTTATTTTTTACCTTTTTTTCAACTGCGATTAAAAGATAACATACTAATAAAAACAAATGTACTTACCTTCTGGAGTAGCATAGTTGTTAGTTGTTTTGAAGTTCGTTATGAAGTTTTTCGGTGAAATAATAGCACAAATAGTGCAAAAGTAATAGTGGTGGTTATATAACAGGCTACTAAAAAATGTGTATAAAAAATATTTCAAAAAATTCCTACCGTATTCATGTGTAGGCTTTTTATTCTTAGAAAAAAATAGCTTTTTACGAATATCATGGAAATCATACTTTCTAGACAGATATAGTAAACGCATAAATGTATTTAAGGCTTGATTTTGAATAATTTTTTTAAAAAAAAATGTCAAAATTTGCAGCGAAAGTAACACTTTTACTCTTATCGAATAGAATTTTATTGCAAATATTTCGCAAATTATGCTTTTAATATAGATTTACCAAGTATTTAGAGCTGGATTTGGAATTTTTGTATAAAAAGAATTTAAGAGACCGGAAGTGACACTTTTGCTCACAAATTTATTTTATTAGTAAGATAAAAGTATTTTAAAACTAATTAGGAAGAACTTTCGTATACATGATTTGGTAAGCACATATGTAGAAGAAACGTGTGTGGTGTACACAGCTCATTTCTTTATGTTAATTTCGATTTGAAAGTAAATAAATAGCTAATCAATTGTGAATATCAGTTATATTGAAAGAATTCTAGCTTTTCGCAATATATCTTTAACAATTATTTCGGTGCATTGTATGTTGCTATACCTGTTTAGTATGTTTTGAGAACAGGTAATAGTTACAGTAGCACTGACTTTGTATTTTACATTTCAAGACGTTTCATTTCGTATACATTGTCTGCGCTTCTGGAATCCAGATGATTCCTCATTCTCGACGTACCGACTTCATTTATTTTTATACGTAATCGGCGTTCACTTTAAATGTTCTTCTCCGTCTTTCAGCTGTTTTCTACCTGTACGTCAATACTTTTTCTTATGTTAATCTTGCCGAGTCGAATGCATTCATACGTATAGCGGATATGCAGAAGTCTCTTTTGTCCGACCGAATGAAATTGGAACGACATGTGTATTTATGATCATACTTGCAGTATAGAAATGTTAAACTCGATTCATATTGAAGTTAGCATGCATTACTTTGAATTAGCAATTGGTAAAGATAACGTAAGAACGTTTCGAAAATATATTAATAAATGCATTATTACATTTTGCTATTGCTTAACACTTAATAAATATAATATCTATATTGATGTCTATGGTCAAGTGTACAATATGGTTATAATTGGAAATTGATAGATGACGAATAGGGTCGACTCAATGGCTTTCTTCCAGTTTGTGTTGTTATAATTTTAATTTTGTTTTCTTCGAATTGGTTAAGAATTTCATGTTCAATTTATTTCACGAATTTACGTTTATTTTATTTTTGCCCAACTCCTTGACAATAATGTAGATTTATTTTCTGGTATTATTTTCAACAACGTTATTTTACAATTTGTATTAATTAATTCCCTTTTAATTATTATTATAAGGGAATTAATTAATTAATCAATTAATTAATTATTAACAATAATAATTATTATATATTTTGAGTACACTTACTACCATTGCCTAGATTGTCTTTCATGTCTAATTGTTAATAATAATAATATTATCTTATTTGTAATCACAATATTACAGATATCGACCCCACACACACATTATATATTCTTGTGATAGAATGTACTAGAATAAAAATCGATTTTTTTTATTCTAATACATTCTATCACAAGAACATATAATGTGTGTGTGTACTAGAATAAAAAAATCCATTTTTATTCTAGTACATTCAATATAAGTATATATGAAAAGTATATCAAAAATTGATGATTTTTATCAAAATCTGATGTAGGTGTACATACAATATTTATTTACTCTCAGTTAGAACACCTATTTTAGTTTTCCAAAATTCTTGCATACATGTCTAATTTCCTCTGTTGGCTATTCATAACCAATGTTTGTAATAATTGTTTATGATTAATGATTCTCTTTGTCATAGTTCCTATTGAACAAGGCTAACATACTAGTTGGCTCCCGCGGTCAGTTTTTAGGAAGGGATGGTGGGTAAGTTGGCTCCCATACTTTGTACTAGTTGGCTCCTGGCTCATATAATAGTTGGCTCCCAGGTGTTTATAGGATTAAATAAACTTAAATAAAACATTACGCGGAAAATATTAAAATTAATATTTAGTATTTAATGTATAATGCATGTATATAATGTAGCTAAGTGACATTTTAGACAATAATTTATGGTTTGAACTATTGCGATACGCATTTTACAAATTCAAAATTAGTAACTATATTTTTATTTAACAATTCTATTTTGCTGTCAATAAAATCTTTCTGTGATTTTTTTTTCTCCTGTACACTTTTTTTTTAGTTGATGAGCTGAAGATTTTAATATATGTGTCAATTTGAATATTTTTTAAAACTTCAACAAACTGGTTGATTAGGATTAGGATGTGCTGTGTAAAAAAGGGAATTAAACTTGGAATGAAACGATTCACACGCGTTCGTGGTCCGTTCCAACGAGGAACTGCATTCTGCCCACATACGTGGTGGAAACAGTGCTTCCTCAGAAATGTACGTGTCGACCAGATAATCTGCAAAATCCCTAACTTTCTTGCTGCCGGGCTGAATTTCGGCGAAGTCCAAGGCGAAGCAATGCCCCACAGCAGTTGGTTTCAGAAATGGAAGCCCGAAAATGTATTGGAGATATTTTCCAATTTCAGAATCTTGCAAATATTCTGAGCGTAGCCCTACTTCTTGTATTTTACGCCACCTACAAAACATGAAATAATGTATTTTACTACTTTTTAACTTAAAATTTTGACTTACCATGATTGACCCAGATGAAATCTACATCCTTTTACTACAGCAGATGGAAAAACACTGTAGACTGCTTTGTGGATGTTTATTTCAAAATCGGCATAAACAGATACAGGGTTGAAATACAAATTTAATTTTTCACACTCGTTTTTTAGAAACTCGAAAACAGCAATATAAGAATGAATTTGTTTGTTCGACAACAAAAAAAAAGGCGAGAGGTATATAGTGAACGTTTTCTAGACCATGAACAGTAAAAAGTTGATAAAAAAATTTTGTTGCACATTTGAATGTTCCATCAATGTAGATTGTTGACATTTTATTTAAAAATTTTATGTTTGTTTCACACGAAAAAGCCACAAAATTGTTGTTAACATCGTTTTGATGAAGAAATAATTCTCCCTTATTTGTTTTTATGTCTATACTATTCAAAACATCATGAACATCCTTTACATTTTTCGGAATTTTTGGAATCACACTTTTCCGACCATTGTACATACACTTTCGTATTAAGTTTACATCCGTCACAGTTATTGTATCAGCGTCGCACGTTTTCAGTTCTTGATGAAGGATCTTCATGGGTCTTTCACAGATGTCGTCAACTGCTTTTCTCTTAACGCAATTGCTTATTTTTTGACGATTTAAAGTTTGTACACTTACAGGATCATGGTTATGTACGTCGTTATGTTCCATTATGCAGTCATTTGAACCCTGAGTTCTAATGAATGATTTACACCCACGTTTTGCACATTGCCATCTTTGCACATTCTCGCACAATATTTTGTGAAAATTATATTTAAAATTATTTAAAACAATTACAGGTTTCCCTTTTTCACTCAACATTTTTTCGACACACTCCATTTTACGGTAAAAGTAAACTAATTTTCATAGTTTTAATTCTTAATTTATATACCTTAAATTTTTCATAAACTGTAAGTGGGATTTATAATGAGAGGGTGGGATTTGTTTACTTCTTTTCTTAATAACACAGTTTAGGTGCTTCAAAATGACATTTTAAGTTTCCATGTTAATCGGCGGTGGAGGATTAACGGGACCTAATTAGCAAATATTTTCGGAGCCAATTTACCTGTAACCTTTTTGCACAAGAGGATTAAAAATTGACCGCCGGAGCCAACTAGTATGCACCCGAAAATATTTGCTAATTAGGTCCCGTAAATCCTCCACCGCGGATTAACATGGAAACTTAAAATGTCATTTAGAAGCACCTAAACTGTGTTATTAAGAAAAGAAGTAAACAAATCCCACCCTCTCATTATAAATCCCACTTACAGTTTATGAAAAATTTGAGGTATATAAATTAAGAATTAGAACTATGAAAATTAGTTTACTTTTACCGTAAAATGGAGTGTGTCGAAAAAATGTTGAGTGAAAAAGGGAAACCTGTAATTGTTTTAAATAATTTTAAATATAATTTTCACAAAATATTGTGCGAGAATGTGCAAAGATGGCAATGTACAAAACGTGGGTGTAAATCATTCATTAAAACTCAGGGTTCAAATGACTGCAAAATGGAACATAACGACGTACATAACCATGATCCTGTAAGTGTACAAACTTTAAATCGTCAAAAAATAAGCAATTCCGTTAAGAGAAAAGCAGTTGACGACATTTGTGAAAGACCCATGAAGATCCTACATCAAGAACTGAAAACGTGCGATGCTGATACAATAACTGTGACGGATGTAAACTTAATACGAAAGTGTATGTACAATGGTCGGAAAAGTGTGATTCCAAAAATTCCGAAAAATGTAAAGGATGTTCATGATGTTTTGAATAGTATAGACATAAAAACAAATAAGGGAGAATTATTTCTTCATCAACGCGATGTTAACAACAATTTTGTGGCTTTTTCGTGTGAAACAAACATAAAATTTTTAAGTAAAATGTCAACAATCTACGTTGATGGAACATTCAAATGTGCAACAAAATTTTTTTATCAACTTATTACTGTTCATGGTCTAGAAAACGATCACTATATACCTCTCGCCTTTTTTTTGTTGTCGAACAAACAAATTCATTCTTATATTGCTGTTTTCGAGTTTCTAAAAAACGAGTGTGAAAAATTAAATTTGTATTTCAACCCTGTATCTGTTTATGCCGATTTTGAAATAAACATCCTCAAAGCAGTCTACAGTGTTTTTCCATCTGCTGTAGTAAAAGGATGTAGATTTCATCTGGGTCAATCATGGTAAGTCAAAATTTTAAGTTAAAAAGTAGTAAAATACATTATTTCATGTTTTGTAGGTGGCGTAAAATACAAGAAGTAGGGCTACGCTCAGAATATTTGCAAGATTCTGAAATTGGAAAATATCTCCAATACATTTTCGGGCTTCCATTTCTGAAACCAACTGCTGTGGGGGATTGCTTCGCCTTGGACTTCGCCGAAATTCAGCCCGACAGCAAGAAAGTTAGGGATTTTGCAGATTATCTGGTCGACACGTACATTTCTGAGGAAGCACTGTTTCCACCACGTATGTGGGCAGAATGCAGTTCCTCGTTGGAACGGACCACGAACGCGTGTGAACAAGTACGTCTTAAATGAATAGCAAGATAAGATCGTAAAAGAGGGATTAATGAGTTGCACGTGTGTGTGTAATAGGGTGCATTAGGCCAAGTCTACAGCGTGTGTGCGATCTACACTGAAATTTGGTTTACTGATGTAGAATTTCTTCCATTATTCTACGCATACGTTAACTATTGAGCAATTTCAAAGAACATTTTTAGAGTATTTGTACTGTTATCTAACGTAATTTGAGGAATGACCTTGAAATTCGTGTTCTTACAAAGCGATGATCACGCTACTAACTTGAATTTTTACGTATGCAGATCGCCTAGCTAACACTATTAATTCATGATAAATTAATGATTCCAAATGCTCCCTTTATCTTCTCTCTCTTTATTCCCTCTCTTTTCTTGAGCTACGCCGGGCAACTTTCAAGTAACAGGAGGTAAACTGTATATTAGACTGGTAAGTACTTTTACAGAGCTTAATATTTTTATTTGCTCTGGAATAAATTGAAGTTTGAATTACTCGAATTTAAAGGGCAATTAAGCTTTATATGCAGAATTTAAATATAGTTTGGTTCACTTTGGAATTGATTCTTACATATTTATTTCATTACCTTCACTTTTTATTCATCGGGCTCCTGCTGTGCAATGAGCTTAAATTATTAAATAATGGTTATAATACAAAATAGCTAAGAGAATATTTTTTCTGCTCCTTATTCTGTTAACGCACTGTATATTTAAAGTTATTAGGTGCAGTGAGTATTAACATGAAACGATTCCTATTCTCCTATAGTAGTAAAAAATGAGGTGTGGCCACCACACGACTTTCTTATACGTATGAGCGTTTCAAATCATACAATTTTAAAAATTATTCCAAATCCTATTCTAAGTACTTTCAGTCTCTTAATAAATCTCTACAGGATACATACTTTATGAGATATTTGCAAAAAAATGCTACTCGCTAAGAGTAAAACTATTACTTCCGGTCCGAATTTTGAATTTTCATTTATACAAAAAATATTCCAAATCCAACTCTAAATAGTTTTATACTCTTAACAAATAGATATAGAATGCATAATTTACGAATTATTTGCAAAAATCGCTATTCGATAAAAGAGATAAGTGTTACTTCCGGTCCGAATTTTAAAATTTCATTTATACAAAAAATATTTCAAATCCAACTTTAAATACTTTTGTACTCTTGACAAATATATAGAGAATGCATAATTTACAAAATATTTGCAAAAATCGCTATTCCATAAGAGTAAAAGTGTTACTTCCGGCCCGAATTTGGAATTTTGATTTTCGATAAGAGTAAAAGACCTACTTCCGGTAGGTATATATGAATTTTTTGCAAATTTGTGTAAACTTAGTATTTGACGAATAATTGGCAAAATTCGATTCTTTCCCAGAAGTAAACTACTACTTCCGGTCTGCAGATTTTACTGAAAATCAGATGTCAAGGGTAAGATTATATTCGTAAATATAAAATTTGGAATTGGTACGTATAGCGGTTTGGCCGCTATCGTGGTCACACAGACACAGACACACACACAGAGAGAGACATTTTTTAAAAACCAGTTTTTCGGTATCAGGGGACTTCAAAACGTGGACATCTGCAAAAATCTCGAGGTCGAAAATTTTCATCATCACAATACTTCCTTATACTACGTATAAGAAAGTAAAAGAACAAAACAACATTTTCTCCGCCAAATTGTATTTCTTCAATAATTTGTAGTATCCTTTCGTTTTATTTCTATTGAAAATAAAAGGAATTACTAAAATTGTTTTCTGTTATACGAAACTAATTTGAAGTGCGAAACAAAAATGTAACAAAATACAACTCGTCATATTTATGTATACGTATACGTATGCATGTTTTTTTATGTAGAAGATGTAACAATGTAGGCACTTATCCTCCATATACTTCCGTCTTCCGTTTCGGTATTACCACAAACTGTATCATTATGGAACAGTGGCAGTGCGGTTGCACCACACCAGAACATAATAATTTTTTTTATATATTTCCACACTCGTGGGTCAATTAACGCATAGGGCATTCTCTATCTCGTAGTAAAGTTCTCCCTGAAAAATTATGAATCTTCCGACACAAGTTACAAATGACAGCCTGTCTTCCAATTTTTGTTACTAGTTCTCTATTATTGTCAAACATTAGTTTTATACGTTTCTTGAATATATTGACTACAGAAGATATATATATATACAGGGTTATGATAAAGTAACGCACAAAATTCATAAAACGTACAATGTTCATTTTTGAAAAAAATGCAAAAACACATCAAACAGTTTATTTTATTCCACGTCTTTTAACATAAGTAAAAAAAATAAAACGTCAAATTTGTCAAAGTTATGACGTCATCAATATTTTTTTTAAATATGAAGCTTGTTTTTTTTTTACTTTATTTGATAAAGCTTGTATTTCTGCATTGGTCTACGTTAACCGACCAGACAATTTAGAAGACTTAATGGAACGAATTAGACATGAAATGACTCGTATAACTCCACAGATGATCGAAGACTGTAAATCAGGTGTATTCTAATTTTAATTGTTTATAAAACTATATTAAGATTTCCTATACCTATCTCTTATAGTTTTTTGGTAATTTAGGATTTTTAGTTTCAAACACTACTTTCTTGCAATTTTTTCCAAAAGTAGGCTTTGCCGCTGTTGTTAATACTTCAAACAGATAAATTATTTGACAGTGACAGTACATATTAGTTAAGACATCAACGCTATTCGACGTCGTTTAAATAATTTTAATTATTTAAAATGAGAACCTACTCTGGAAACGAAAAGGTGGATATGATTTTAGTAATCGGAGAGTGTGGCGAAAATTGCTTGATAGCATCAAGAGTTTATGCTCAAAAATATCCTAACAGGCGTCATCCTGACAGGCGGTCATTAGAAAATTTATTGCAAGTTTTTCGAAGAACAGGAAGTGTGCGTTATCAGAAACCAGAACGGCAAAAACCAATTACGGGAAATGAAGAAAATGATTTTGTTGTTATCGGATCTCTGGCAGAAAATCCGCATACAAGTCAGCGAAAAATATGTGAAGCCAGTGGAATAAGCAGACGGAGCGTCGGAAGAATTATAAAAAGGCAAAACTTCTTCTCGTATCGTATTCAATTACACCAAGCACTTTTGGAAGTAGATTACGATAGACGACTCGTATTTTGTTTATGGGTTTTAGAAAAGTTTAGTGAAGATGAAAATTTCTTCGATTTTGTACTTTTTTCGTATGAGTCATCATTCCAAAATAATGGATTAGTTAATAAACATAATTTTCATTTCTACAGTGACGAAAATCACCATGTTTTTAGAACTATTGATAGGCAACACAGATGGTGTGTCAATGTATGGGGTGGAATAATTGGAACGGAAGTGGTAGGCCCCATTCTTTTTTGATGGCCACTTAAACGGCGCCATGTTTCTTCGATTTTTTTCGTCAAAGGATGGGGTTACAACTAGACGGTGCGCCAGCGCATTTTCAAGTAAATGTAAGCAATGAATTGGATTTGTAATATCCCAATAGGTGGATAGGACGCGGCGGTCCACAGAATTGGCCCGCAAGATCCCCAGACTTAACGAGTCCCGATTTCTTCTTATGGGGATATGTCAAAAATATCATTTATGATACACCACCAACCGCACCCGACGATATGAGAGAACGAATAAGAATAGCGTGTCGTTCTATAACACCAAATATTTTAACAAGAGTTAAATAGTCCTTTCAAGAGAGAATTCGATTATGCATTGAAACAGATGGACATCATTTCGAGCACTTGTTAAAACATTAGTTTTCTTTTACAATTTAAGTTTGTTGTTTGTTTAATAAAGTATGTATTTTTTATTTACCTAGTTATGACGCCTTTTAATTAATGTGAAACAAAACCAATCAACCCAATAGGTTAGTAAATATTAGCATTTTGAAAAATATTTTACAAGAAATTAGTGTTTGAAATTGAAAATCCTAAATTACCAAAAAACTATAAGAGATAGGTATAGGAAACCCTAATACAGTTTTAAAAACAATTAAAATCAGAATCTAAATATGGCAATAAATACAGGCTCTTCCATTTAAAATAAGAAAGTTATTTGCCTTTAATGTTAATCAAAACACAAATGTAGTTTTTAAACAGCCTGTATAATTTTTAGATATCAACTTTAGCTTATCTTAGAGTCTAATGCTTTGAGTATACATTAAATATAATTTAAAATAATTCGCTCGAATATGGAAGACAGCAATGTCTCTGAAATTTTGATCTACATTTTTAAAAATAGTGAAATATCTCGAAAAGAAGTTGAGTTAGATATAGGGAATATAACAGTAAGTGGCCTTAATTTAGCCTATAGCATCAAAATATCCCATAATATACAGGCTGTTCCATTTAAATTTTCATAACTTTGGTGTGCCAAATTTTTTTGGATCACTCTGTATATTTCAAAATAATTTTAAAACGTGCCCCTAATGAACCCACACAACCTTTAATAAAAATAAAAATAAAACATATTAGCGCTGTTCGTATATAAACCGACGGGAATGAGGTGCCCCACCCTGTATATATATATTAAAAATATAAAGTAAATAGAAATGAAATTCAATAAAATGAAATACTGCAAATTCCTGTGAGTTTCTAAGATACATAATTCACATAAATTGTTATATATCATAGATTTCATTCTAAAACCTTAGAACTTCTTGAATGCACTATACCTACTTATATGTAAGTATTTTACATTTCATAGCTCTTATATGGAATGCGGATAGTCATTCTAAATTATTCGCAATGTCAAATGTACCACTGAATACATCATGAAAATATCTATTGAACTTGCTGCAAATGTTTATTTATACACACTTGACTGAATTTGCTTGACATATTGCAGTGATCTTGAATAAATAATAATATGTAAATAAATGAATTTTAGATCACTTGCAATTTTATGTTTAGTTAAGTAAGGATTTCTTATTGTGTGCGTTCATATTATATACATAAGTGCTTAATAAAGGTAAGAATTTTTCTTGATTTATATTTATTTATATTTATATCTATATGTACATTGGTATTTATTTATTTAAGTTTACAAATTCCTCATGAACAATAATAAATTAGGTAATGTAAACGTGATCTGTATAAATTAAGTAACTGAATAAATAAATTTTACACAAGTAAGCAATCAATAGGGATAACTTGGAGTACATGTAATTGGTAACCAGGTTATGTAGAGAATGGAATCTGTTATAGGCCAGAAGAGCAGAGGAATGTATTCCCGGACGTGAGGGATTCGCCCGACTTCTGTGCCTCGGTGCGTCGGGCCTTTTCTATCTTGGGCCGGGATAGTTTGACGCTCGGGGTACCCTGTCGCAAGGCTCGACGGAGGCAGCGGGTCATGCTGTTAGATGGGTCCGTAGTTCGCGTATCGAACGAAACAGCGTGTAGGATGGCTGCGGAAGGCATGATCCGGCCTGTCAAGCAGTGTTAAGGGGCCTCCGTCGAGGCCGAAGAGGGTAGCAGTATACAATAACTTTGAGTTCAAGTAATGCTTCACTTAATTTCACTTTGTACTCTTGGATATCTATGTCTGTACTCGTCTATATGTGTATTTCTTGATTGTCCTCGTATAATCTGTATGATGATCAAATAACTGATACAACATTTATACTTCAATTTAAGATGTCAATCACCAGGAACGATAAGCTGGGTGAACGCGTATGATAATCCACCTGTCAATAATACATCATCGTTAGAAATTGGAAAGGTAAAAGGGGTTCATGATAAATTTAACCAACGCATACCGACGATCATGAATGTTTTCCCTTTATTTCCGAATGTAAGCAAGACAAAGAAAATACGAATAAAACTTCCCAATAATACAAAGAGATGGTTCAAGAATGAAGTAAACAACAATCAAGAAATTTATAACATAATAAGGATGTGGCAATGAACTTTAAGTTATATTTAAAAGTTGTAAATAATGTTATTTACTTACCAGGCCAATGTTTGATAGATAGCATCCTGTGTATTATATCTGTATTTCACTATTGCTCACATCAATATCAATTTTAACTTTATACAAATAACAAATGCAGACGCATCATTCCAAGTTTTATTTAAATTAATTTTCACTTTATTCATTTTCACCATGATGTGTATAAATATTTACTGTATTAATAATTTATGAAAACTTTATTTTTATTTAAGTAAAACATAAAAGAATCTTAATAAAATTTTTATAAGGTTATAATTTTAAGACTTATTAAATGCTACGTAAAAAGGATCGAGCAGGTGTTCCTCGCACAAATACGTCTGGCATTGGCAAGGACTGACCGGTACAAAAAGTATTGTTTATCAGGTGCTCGGCTGAGTCATAATGTATAGACGGATTTATGGTCACATGTTTGTTTACCTCTCGCAAGGATTATTAATACGCTGTTTCCTCATGCAACCGATAAGAGCAGCACCGTCGACATACAATTTTGGGAGATGGATTCGTGCTTAACGAAAGTTGCCGTACGTTTTTGTAAGGAAATTTACGAATAAAAGCGCGGACAGATAAAAATTTCGGCAATTGCTGGTGAAAACCGCAATATTAGCAAGTCTAAAAGTAGGTGAAAACCACTTCCTCCCTCTTCTTTAATAGGATTATTTTAAAATCCGGACTTAGAATAATTTCTGAGATTTTCAATACTTATAAAATTTTTACAAGATTCTACACTTATAATAATTTTATTTTTAACATGCTGCGCGCATTACATTAAAATGTTTAGATGTATTCGAATAACTACCTATGTATGAAATACTTTTATTTTTATGAACTCGGTGTTTGAATTTATTTAATTTCATTTTTATTTTTTTTTCTTTCTAGAGGGTTTTGTTTTGCATGTAGGGTACTATGCCGTACGTTATGACAAAACTTTCTAGCATTTGTAATGATAACTTTGAATAACATAATCATTTTCTTTTCCGTATAATTTATTTTTCTTTTAAATTTATTCATCCTACAAAGGATATTTGAAACTAATAATTTTGTTTATGTGTATATAGGTTATATATATATTAAGTGAACAAAATCTTTTATTGAAAATTATGGAAGAGTTTAATACGATGTATGAAGAATTAAGGTGATTAACAATATTTGTTATAAATGTGTGTATAGTGGCGTCTCCAAATTCTTTATTTGTAGTGGTGTTTTTTGTATTGGAATTTCGTGAAAAAGGTAAAGTTTATTTTCTTTTAATATATATATATATTATTTCTTTTTGATATGAGAATTAGGTATATTTTGTTGTATTTGGGTGTTCAATATTAACGTGTTGAATAATACATCAGGGATGTGTGAAATGAATTATGTCATTATTTAATTCATAGCATGGAGTCCTGGTGAATTTGATATACACGAATTGGTCTTGGTGGTACTGCGTTTGGGAGCGAGAAAAGGCACCAGGCAGAACTAATCAGGGCTGAGTTAATTTATTGAATACGCAGAGACATTGTTTTATTTCACTTTATTTATTTAATTAAAAATATATATATTCCTTAAGGGGTGTGCACATGATGATGTATGTTCGGGTTGCGTCCGACGAGCTGAAAATGACATGCTCGTAGGGTGGAACTTTGGGATACTCTTCTGTGTGAATTTGTTACTGATGGTACTGTGTTGGGAGCGAGAAAAGGCGCCGGACAGGACTAATTAGTGCAAAGCCACTTCCTTAATGTCTATATTTTGTTATCAAATAGTAGACCGCACAATTTTATTTTTTTTTTTAATTTACATTCCAGTACAATTCATCACGGTTAATTTATTTTTAATTTTTGATTGTTTACATGTATCTATGACAAATATTAATAATAATAATCACGTTCACATTTTAGATATAAGCTTGCACGACATGGTGATTTCATTTATTCTTTATTTCTTGTAATATTTTATTGTTTATGATGTATAAATCTGAATTATGACCGAATATTGATTTTGGATGTGCAAATATTTGTAGATTAAAACTTTTGAATTTATTTAGAATTATTTTATTTTAATAAATTAGATATTAAGATTTATTTTGTATTTTATTTCTTTACCTGACCTGGAGATGATTAAAGAGAAGGAGAATCAAGTCATATTTTCTGCCCCTGAGAGAACTATTTATTTTCAAACTGAGCTAGTTACATGTAGAATGTTTTGCTTAACCTACCTTTCAGCAGAAAGTTCACCGTATCATAGTCTAGCATAAGGCCTAGCACTAGGATGCGTGCTTGACTCCCAGTTACGACTTAATTAAGTAAACTAAATTTATTTTATTTATATGTAAATTTGAAAGAGTCACAGCAATATGTATATTGTACAAATACGAATGAAACATATAAACTGATCAGCTTAACTGGGAGAGAAAAAAGATTTAAAACTTTATCCAAAGTATTCTGCATATAAGCAGATAATACTTTAAGTATTTAAAATATTTACATATATACCATGCATTTAATAAATACTAATTAAATAGCAATGTCAAGACTGTTTTAGAGTAACGAAAATATAGACAGGGGCGGGATATAAATATTAAAATTTGATAATATTCAAACATTAATCGATGTTACCATTATCATGAGTCCTTGAAAGGATTCAAATTATTTCTCGCAGAACATTGATGGCGAATATCCAACTTATTAGATCTACATGTAGATTACTGCAAAGACGTAATAGCCAGTATATTTCAGTATCTCATATCAGTTATAAACATCTAATTAACTTTTGAGAGCTTACCAATAGTGTGCCACTTACACGTGATACCATTTGAAAGATTTGGTAAAATGATAATACAAAAGAGTAAAAGGAACATCGCATATAAATGCTATGCCTAAAAATAAACTGTGCAAAATTAACAACGAATTTCCAGCAAGACACATTAATTGCTTGAACAATTTACCACCTACACGATATAGGTCCGTGCACTAAAACTCGTTGATGCCATTCCCACTGGCTTTATCGGATTCTTTAAACATTTTTGCTACGGATATTATCCTTGTGTCGAAAGGAACCTAAAATGAAAATTACATCGTAGCGCAATAGTTAATAACGGAAGAGTCGGCGTTGTAAATCAAATAACGATGAAAATATATTTTATCGCCAACCGTCAGTAAAGTGATGCGTTACCATAGCGTTTTGCGGAGGTAAAGAAACACTTTATCGTACTGTACAATAAAGTACTTTACCTGCCGCTAATATCTGTCAGCGTAGCATGACTGATGACTTTTAAAAATAAATCATTTGTCACTGTCATAAACTGTCAAAAGTTATTATATCTTTATTTCTTAAATTAACAATTTTAACGGTTGGCGATAAAATTTTGTATGCACCACGTCAGTAAAGTACCTTTACCGAACTCGTCTGTTACTCGCCGCGCTCGCTTCACTCGCTTGGCTCGTAAACCAGACTCGTTCGGTAAAGTATCACTTTACTGACTTGTTACATAAATAACTATTTTTCGTCAAAGGATGGGGTTACAACTAGACGGTGCGTGCGCCAGCGCATTTTCAAGTAAATGTAAGCAATGAATTGGATTTGCAATATCCCAATATTTGCTACGGATATTATCCTTGTGTCGAAAGGAACCTAAAATGAAAATTACATCGTAGCGCAATAGTTAATAACGGAAGAGTCGGCGTTGTAAATCAAATAACGATGAAAATATATTTTTATCCTGAAGAACACTAATTTACTAAAAAAAAATCTGCAGATATGATCTATTGATCGATAGGAACCTACCGTAAAAGTTGCACAGTGGTACAAATACTAGTTTTATAGGAGTCGGAAAAATGTCAACAAAAATATTCTTTTATGATTCAGAGCCCTGAATTTATAATACTTTTTTGCTAGTATTCATTGCTAAATTCACCATCGGTTTAAGAAGAAGAGTTACTCTAGGGTTTACCTTTTATACAGAACACAGAAGAACTGTCGATACATATTGCTGTAGATCTAGTACAGAATTTTGGAATTATATTCAGCATGCCTTATACAGGGTAGACCACGATTTCATTAGAACAAAATAGAAAACTAATAAGAGTTGAGTTTTAAAATTTCGCAAATATTAGTTTCGCCTTAAGCTTTTTCGATTTAAAATAGTTTTGAATTTTTGCTTCTTCCGGTTACACCGGAAATGGATATCAACTTCCTTATTTTAAATGGAATACCCCATTTTTTATGATTGATTCGTATTTCCAACTTAATTTTAAGGATAGTTTGTCTAATAAGCTTTGCCTCTAAAGTTAGCAATTTTTGAAGTATTTCAATTTTTGTAAAAAAATTGACAGCTGCAGACTATTACTCATAACAACATTCCCAATAATTGAATGCATGCACATATTTAAAATTTTAGGTAATCATTTTGGAAAGTATACTGCTTCAAATGCGGTATTACAAACTTTTCAAAATAATACAGGGTGATCAGAAAACCATGTTAAACATTTCATCCAGAAAATATCAATATATTGTTATTTTTAAATAGCAACCTACATTTTTTTCAACTTCATTGGATTGCACGTTCAAAATTAGGATCAGTATGTATTTACTTCCCTATAACTAAACGATCTTTTTTTCTGTTCTCTTTTTTTTTTGATTATGCAATGTGTAGGTGCCCATCATCGAATACTGTTGGATAGGATTTTTGATCAGGAAGGCATTTTTCACTGATATTTGCCCTCAGTTTTCGATTTTAATTTTATTTTTAATTTCATCAAATATTACTTTTCTTTATTTTATTATACTTTATGCTTTTGTTATTCTTTATGTTGTTACTGTGTCATTATGTATACTATTATTTAAAGTAGCAATAAAGTCCTGTCTATTATCATTATAATAGTAATTATTATTATGATGTAGCTTGGAATTAGTTGATACACATATTTTATAGATACCCTCTAGGATGGAATTGTAACATTTCTTGAGGGTATAGTGAAAAATCATTTTTAAAATTTTCTTTTTATGTGATCCTGATCGCCATTATTAAGCAGACCTACTGCATCTTCTCAGTATTGTTTCTTTATAAATAATAATTTCCAAAATTAGTATATATGCTGCATGACATGGAAAGTGCAACATCAAGAATGGGTGCGAATTTTTTGACCAAACTTGGTAGAAACGTATAACTAGTCAAAAGCAATAATTGATTAAAATTTTGTTGCGATAGATCAAGTGGTCATGACACATCTGACACTTCATTCAGTTTTCGCTGACATTAATGTGTGGTGTATTAATTGTTTGTTTGAAATTAATTTCAACGGTTTTGTCTTATTATACCTTTGTTTAACGTGTTTAAAGAGTTTTATTATGCCTAGAGTGCGGCAACGTGGAAATTATCGCCAATTAAGCGAATTCGACAGAGGTCGAATTGTTGGTTTGCGAGAAGGTGGTTTTTCATACAGGGAAATTGCAAATCGCCTTAACCGGAACCAATCCACCATTATGCGCTGTTATCAATCATGGACTAGGGAAGGTCAGGAAAGACGCCAAAGAGGAACCGGAGGCCGAAGAAGAACTAATGAGATACAGGACCGCCGCCTTCGCTTAATGGCACTAAGAGACAGGTTTTCCAGTACCAGATCAATTGCTGACGTGTGGTTAGGTAATATTGGTCGTCCTGTAACTCTTCGAACCGTTTATCGTCGAATTAGGGGTTTCGGCTTACAATCTTATCGTCCACATCTTGTGTTACCACTTACGGCTCAACACCGACAGCAACGTTTGGAGTGGTGTAGATTGCGACTGCACTGGAACGTGGAGTGGCACAGGGTGGTATTCAGTGATGAATCTCGATTTTGTCTAGGGATGCATGATGGCCGTATGAGGGTCAGACGAAGACGTGGGGAACGTCGTGATATTCAGTTTTCCGTTGAAAGGCATGTGCATCGAGCAGTGGGTGTTATGGTATGGGAGTAGGTCTCAATTGGTGTTCATCCAAACCACCATGAACGCCCAGCGTTACATTGATGAGGTGGTAGAACCCCATATTCTACCATATCTTCAAACGCTCGAAGACCCACTTTTCCAGCAGGATAATGCCCCTCCCCACGTAGCGAGAATTTCTATAAATCGCTTGGAAGAGGCTCATGTCAATATCTTGCCATGGCCACCCAAATCCCCCGACCTCTCGCCAATAGAACATGTGTGGGACATTATGGGACGAAAACTTATGAATTTAGCCAATCCCCCGCAGACACTAATAGCTCTCCGGCATGAATTACAGGTTGCTTGGGACACCATACCCCAAGAGGATATCGACCACCTAGTCGAATCAATGCCACGAAGAGTGAGGGAGTGTGACACTAATAGGGGCGGTTCAACACATTATTAATAAAAATTATCTTAAATTGTGTTAGTCTTTTGTTTTTTTTCTTTGAAATTTTAATCAATTATTGCCTTTGACTAGTTATACGTTTCTACCAAGTTTGGTCAAAAAATCCGCACCCCTTCTTGGTGTTGCAGTTTCCATGTCATACAGTATATGCAGTTTTAGTTTTTATATTATATTCTTATCGCCCTTATGAACAAGATCACACTTTCAACCTGCATTATCTTCCAAGAAACGAAAACATATTAAATTATATATTTAATCTAGCGAGCGCTCTTTTATAATTGTTTTTTATATTTTTCTTTTTTCAATAAAGTTTCTTGTGTGCAACGGATGTAATATTAATTTTCCTATTATTATCTCTGCAAATTACTGGAAATCAAATTATTTATGTTAAAAAACTTAAATAGACTTTGTATATACGTATATAATTTGTATGGAAAGTACAAGATTCCTATTATTTCTTTCTTACCTATGAAAAAATATGAAGAACAGTAATAATACGCTTAAATTAGTGACGTATGCTTTGTTTTAAGAGTAGCATACGATATTCCTCCTGGTCATGATAATTAGGTGGCTGTATAAATTATGGTTTTCTATGTTTTTACAAGTTCTTGCAAGAACGCTGTTTAATTAATTGTCTTCTATAATTGCTGCTTTCTCTATATTGATACTTTGTTTCTATTCCGTGTATTTTTTTAAACTTTTATATCTAATTAAAGTACTACGATTATTCATGTATAATAAACAGCTTCGAATGCAGTGGGAGTAATTTTATTGTTTTAAAACATGATAATGAAATGAATTGCAATAAATTCTAGCATATTTAATTATTATTAATTTATTTATTTGACAAATTACATTTATTTAATAGTTCTACTACGTTAATGCAGTTTTAGACTACCAAATCAAATTGTTTACAAAAATCGGATACTATTTTATAGTAAAATGTAAAAAGTTATTCAAATTTCTTGTGTAAGTGTATTGCATGAAATTAGAACCTGTCCTATTTTGCTACTAATAACTTAGATTTTTCATAGGCACAGCAGGGTGAATCAATCTAATTCGCTATTCTTTGTTTACAGCATCGTGTCAACAAATTGATAAATTTAGTATGCTTCCTGAATAACAGAGTAAATTTTTGTACAAGTTTATAATATATATGTAATAGCCATGATAAAGAACCGTGTTCAAATTCATACAATAGTATTGTACAAGAAAATTTTAAAACGTTTTACATTGTACTACAAATATCCGATTCTTTTGTACAATTTTATATGATAGTCTAAAACGGTGTTTAGAGCACGTCACTGGACGCTTTAAGCTCAAGACCTGCCCAGCCCGACTGAAAGTTTTTTTTATAATAGACAGGCCTAACGGGCCGGCCGGCAGTCTGGATTCATAGTATGATGCTTGTTTGGTCAAGGACAGGGGATGGGAAAGAGTAAACCTTCAAAAATGGGCTCTGTATTACTGTACTGTATCTAACCAATCTGACTGATCACGTGATAAAGCTATGTACATTTCACCAAAAATTAAAAACTAGCTTTTTGTTATTGCCAGGGATAAGACACTTATAGCTTTACAAACTTTATTATAAATGTACGGGCGACTACATTACATACTTTATAATACCTAGAAGGCAAAAATAGCGATTACAAAACTGATTTTAACACTAGTAAAATGTCAGGGTACATTGTAGGGCTGGACTTAAATGAATAATGTAATTCATAATTAAGCACAATAATAGTGACGATATCACCACTGTTGTCCCTAATTTCGAAGTAAATTAAGTTCGGCAATGTACAATTGCCAAAAAAAAGTGTCCACTAAACACTCGGGTTTATTGTGGAGGCCAAGGAATATTGACTATATAAAAGACAGAAAATAAACATAATATATTTGAATGGTTTCATTGATTCACTATGCCCATACATAAAAGAAATTTATTGTTTCTAATGTTCATTCGGTTATTTTGTAAATAGTAATACGTAATACATACAACATTTTCTACAAGACTAAACTGAATAAACTTTAGTTAGAGAATAAAGAAGTAGTGATTAAACAGATGATTCTTTCGACGTAGAGTACTAGAAGAAAATTGCGAAAAGAATGAATGGGGAATTAGTCACCTTCATTGCAGAAGCCACGAGAATTATCACGGAGATGAAGATGTGTATACAAAGGGGTTTCCAGACGCAGGAGGGGATTATTATTAGTTCAATTAGTGATGTGCACATCAGATATAAAGTAATAAATATAAATTCAGTCATAAATATAAATAAGTTCTAATAATAATTTTTAGTACACTTAAGAGTTTCTAACATGTATGTTTACAATTTTTATACTTTATTGTTTGTCCTGTTATTGGATTATCCGTTGGGCAATAAATTATTATTATTATTATTAAGAGTATTTTAATCAATAGTCTTAGTGTCTATATCGTTTTGTTACTGTTGTATTTAATATCGCCTGGTTCTATTAATATATCCCAAATAACGAAGGTAAAAACATTAATATAACGTTGACTACTCCAGAAAAGTGCGCGCGATAAGTTTGTTCGACAATGGATTGTCCGAACTGTTGCTCGAGAATTAAACGTTAGTCACATATCTATAAAAAAATTGCTGCGTAAGTAGACCGTTGAGAATACAATTCGAAGGCAACTAGGGTTAAGGACGAAGAGCTACCACAGATGAAGAGGACAGAACTTTATCATAATATGTCTGGAAGCATCCATTTACCAGCTTCCGTTCGGCGGTTAATGGAAGTATTTTTCCTGCTAGTACGAGTACTGCACAGCGTAAAAAGTTATACACCGGCGGTGATACCTACACTAACGGTAAGACATCGGCATGATAGGTTAATATTTGCTCAAACCTACCACCGCATGGACAGACATTTTTGGCTGTCAGTAATTTTCTCCGATTAATCAACTTTTTAATCGTCTTCCTACAGAAAGAAACCTGTTAATCGTGACAGATGACGTAGATATGATCCAAGATATATTTATGAACGTTGGATTAGTGGCCGGTTTTCTGTAGGCGCCTGGGACTTAATGCCTTTTGCCAGGGGTTATATGGATAGAGGGTCATTTAAAGGGTACGCATATCCGGATATACCAGCTAATGTTATGTTACCTAGTGCTACTGTACTGCGTGATAATTTCCTGTTTCAACAAGATAATTCACCGATACATAATCCAGAGTGGTTCAGCAGTGGATCGAAACTGTAAATATTGAAACTCTGTCCTTGCATAAGACAGGGATAAATCTAGAGTATCATAAACTAGGACTTATCAGAATGAACAAACTCATTTACGCCAACGATCATCTGCCATTATCAAAAAAAAAAATTACATCAGATTCATAAGTGGAAAGTGGTAACCTTAGAGGGAACATAATCTTAGAATAAACCTAGTAAAGACGGAAATAATAACTATCGTAGTACAATATCATAAGACTGAAGTAAAACAACAATTGAAATATCTAGGAGCAATAATTGGCCAGACAGGAAGATTGTACAGAACACGTGTTTTCACAAAAGAAATTGTCGATTAAGACAAAACCGAGACTGTATGAATCAGTATTAGCGCTCATATACCAGTCTGATGGGTATTAACTGAACATCTGAAGAAAATGGTTGTATCCTGAGAGTGCCGAGAAAGATCAAAGGTGTGACGTGATTGCGGATAGAATTAGGAACGAGAACATTTGAAATCGGCTAGGCATAAGAAGTGTACTGAAAAAATTGAAACGCTACACTAAGCTGGTTCGGGCATGTAGTGAGAATTAGTGAAGAGAGGTCTGTGAGAGTGTTATTGCAAATAGGCACAGGAAAGAACAGGAAACAAGGCCGCCCAAGAAAAACATAGAACAGTGCGGTGGCAGATGCAGTATTTACATAGGTAGTGCTAAAGTTTAAAAAGAAAATTTATATTTGTGTTAAATATTATAAGATGTAATACAATGGAAGTAGATGCAATCTCAGTCAATATGGAAGAGGAAAAAGCACGCTTAGTCAAAGATACATATACACACACATTTTGAACACCACAATTGTAAGTAAATATTTGATTACAATTGAAATTGCAAAACAAAATTTATACCAGGTCGTTAAAATACAAGTTCCTTTTTAAAAATAAAATAAAGTGAATCAAAATATTTTTTTCCGGTATATTATGGCTTTATTAGAAAGAGCAAACATTACCATTATTTATGGAATACGATTTCATTCATGTAGCTACCTCGGATGGCTTTGCAATACCGCATCCTGTCAACCCAATTTTCGACCTTGTTAACGATTTCTGGCTCTATCTCACGAATGGTTTGTTTGATGGGCTGTGTGACATAGCGCGCCATCTTGTTACCAAAGATAGTCCAAGTCCATGTCTTCAATTTTAGCTTAAAAAAGTCGATAAACATGGTTCTGTAGTGCTTATCCTTGACCAAAATGTCGTTTCTAGCAGCATTTTCGAAAAAAAAAAATGGGGGCAATCACACTACCAATCCATGATCCGCACCAAATTATCATTTTCTGCAGATGCATTGACTTCTCGATAATCACTTGCGGGTTTTCCTATCCCCAGATGCGGAAATTTTGTTTGTTAACATAGCCTTCGAGATGAAAATGCGCCTCGTTAAAAAAGATGATTTTTCGGCCAAATTGTACGATCAATTCAAGCTGCTCTAGGGCCCAAACTAAAAAGCGATAACGAAAAGGATTGTTGTTTGCCTTCAAATGATGAGTCAATTGGACCATGTAAGCGCAAAATCCGAAATCTTTGTGCAAAATTGTGGGGAGATGTTAAGTTGTTGAGGTCGTTTCTGGAGTTGCACACTATCGGCGACAGCAGCCACATTCTCGTCGATACACACCGTACAACGACGGGGACCGTGAGTGTTGTCCACTAGCAAGCTAGTCTTATGAACATTTTGCATAAACTTGCGTACAGTAGGCATTGTGAGTGCTTCATTTTGGCCAAAACTTATTTTCAACAAACGCACTATTTGGGCAACACAGCACTCATTGTAGAAATAAGTTTGCAATATTTACCAACGTTGTTCAAGCGTAAAGCGATTCATTTCATTCCGTGGAGGTATTATACTGACTGACAGTCAGGATTTTGAGTGGGAAAGAGCTGTCAGTATCAAAATCATCAAGTTTCAAAAAGAAACCACACGATATTTCTGGAAAGCATTGTAAAATGAATATTTCATAATTCTAGATCATTTTCGTTATGTATATTAATAATTCTTAAATATGCATATAGTTATTTAAGAAAATAACACTACAGTAGATATGTTACTTAGGCGAGAAAACCCCTAATATAAATAAATTAAAATTCCAGGGTGCAAGATAATTGTGTGAATCAGTACATTCACTTACCTTAAGGGGGCGTTTGAATCATAGAAAACATAAGTACTTTCGTTACTGTCAAAAAATAACAACATTTTACTCCTAAAGATGTCGCGCGCTCTATCAAAACTCATCATCTCAAATATACAAATAATTGAATTGGCAGAATTTGTTTGAAATAACAAATATGTATACGATCACTATTAAATCATTTTAAATAACTTAGATATTTATGATTATCTGTAATTTCCTTAGATAACCAGTTACACTACAGTATTTTCGGATCTCGCGCCCTCTCTTAGGGAATCCTACAAGGTACAAAATACAAATATGACCGTTCTTTAACAATTATTTAAAATATGCAAATAAACCAAACTAATACATCATTGCCGAAATTTCTGTTATATTTCTCTTCTACGAAACACGCGTCATAGGGTTAAGGGGTTCTTTTGATAAAATTGAAATAAAAATTTTATAAAAAGAATTTATGTAAATTAAACCCCTATACCATACGTAGGAGGATATTATGACTTATTACACACAATAAAATAAACAATTAATGATTTTATAACCGACATTTGCATAATTATAAAATTATGTTGTATTCTATGATTCAAACGCCCCCTTAATAAATAATTATTAATCGCTTATGATTAATAATATTTCCTGATGTTGACCTCGAAGTAGAACCATTGATGTTATTATATCTGTGACCCACCATGTATATCTAGCTCAGCTAATGCCCGTTGCGCCACCCATTTTAAAATAATAAGGCGGAGTCACTGTTGTTAAAGTATTGCACAATTAAAATGGGAAATTGTACTAACTAATACTAGGCCTACCTCAAGAAAACAAATTAATAAAAACAATAACAATTTATTTAATAAAAACAAGAGAAAAATGGATATAGAAAATTGGATACATTACTATCATAATATTAATTCAAGTATTGCACAAAAGAAATATTGAAGTCAAAATATAAATGATTGTTGAATATAACTTTAACTTTGTTAAAAAAATGACTCAATCTACACTAAATCTCATTTAAATTTAATAATGCAAATTTAATACAAAAACAGAGAAAACTAAATTTTAGAGAGACGGTACAAACAAAACAATAAGAACAGGTTCGACAGATAAATAATTTTAATAAAATTAATTGGTCAAATTCGGTAAAACTAATTATCAAACATGATAATACTAATTGATCAGATATGGTGCACCATTTACATTAAAATTTCTATAAACTGGAGATTACAAATATTAAAAACTCTACAAATATTTAATACTTCAAAATAATTTGACCATCAATACGATAAAATAAAAGAAAATAATAGTGACTATTACAACACACACAGATTTAAAGGAACATATACTAATTTAGACAAAAACACAAAGATTTAATGAACATAACAAATTTAGACAAATACAAAGACTGTGCCTTGTGCACAATAACTTTTAACTTTATTAAACAAACATATAACTGTAAAAATTTCTAACAGCCTGGTAGTTGTACAAATATCTTGTCACATGTAGTACAAGAATAAAAACTCAAATACCTGGAAATGTAGTGTTTCCATACGTCGACAAAGATTGTTCCCGAACGCTTATCTCTGCTACCGCTGGTGTTTAGCAGGCCCTATGTTGATGGAATCGATAAGATGTCCCCTAGATCCGGAACTACGCCGTAAATTGAAGGTCGATAAATACTCCAACAATTTTATTGGGAAATCGAGAATTAAATCATCCTGATCGGTGTATCCATACTAGACAATAACATCTCGTTCCCTTGGACATCTTCATCGCAGGGCTTAGCGACTCGACGCCGGGACTGGAGTTACGATATATTCAACTACCACTCACTGTTTAGTTTTACTGAACTTTAAATGAAATGAATGTAATAATAATGCAATAATGAATGTTGTAATTGTTATGCCATAGTGCTGTAATAGTTATGCCATGGTGCTGTAATAGTGAATGTTGTCATAGTAAATGATTTTAGATGCGCTTCGCCCTTTTAAAACCTCGGACGTGTAGAGGGGTAAGACATAAACATTTCGGCGTCTGTCAGACGCTGTTATTTCAACAAGGGTATTCCCCTTATTTAGATGACGTTACACAACAAGAACTGTGGGAATTATTTAGATAAGAAAACCTCAACGGACAAAATGCAAACATTGCGTCTCTAGAATTGAACAAAGAGTTGTCTATAAACTGAATATTTCAAATCGAATATTCTAGATGAAATATATACCACGCAGATATCAATGTTGAGAATTTTAAGACGTAATTTAATTTATAAATTAAAATATCATTTGAATTAATACTGATTTGAAAATATGTAACACGTAATATACAGGGATAAGTGAATTAATATTCGCCGCTGCTTTTTAAACGTAACAGATATTATTATCGAGAAAGGTATGACCTATCTAAATCGGACATTATTGTCGCGTGATCATAATATTAAATAATCTTCTGACTTGTTACAGTACTTTAGGAAGATAAATTTAGATAAAGATCAACATACGGGTAAAGGTGAAGATAATCATTTTTATCAATTAGTAGGATGGAATATATACAAACAAAGAATTATCTACTGTCATTAGAACTACGGATATTAATCTAATAATGCGTTAACAAATATGTATTCGTCATCAAAGAAAACTGTGTACCCTTAAGCTTATAAGGTTGACAAAAACGTGTTACTGAAATTTTATAATTATAAAATACGTCAGATTTATATTCAACACTTGTCTATCATTCGATCTTACTATGTACTTGTATATCCGGAAACGGTTGAAGAACATGGTCTTATGCAATGGGATAAGATGTACAAAATTTGCAACAACCCTTCATGTAGATGCATTTAATAAAGTATAATATGGTATTCTAAAATTACTTTTAAATGTATGATTAAATATTCTCTTATTTCACCCGTCCGTCCATCCGATTCGCTTTTCTTTTTTAGAAGGCGCGGCGTGGCGTTAATCTTGTTGCATACATCAGATTTCAATCAGATTTACATAACTATGGCAATAAAGAATAAGTTCGTCAAGATCACGTGGGCTTTTATGACTGCATGTAGTACACTAGATTGTATAGAAAAACACACAATATATTTTGCAAGTCAAATGAGGTTTTTATGGTATGTAAAATCCCTTTTTGTTTATGGTTGCAAATTCTTGGAAATGGAAAGGACAATGTGGCCGCCGAGATTTTAGGATGACATTCATTATTGATATATAAGAGATTCATAAAAATTAATATTTTAATTCCATAGTGTTAGTGTCGTTTTTCGTTCCTTAACGTCTAATGTGTTTCTAATTTCAAAATAATTTGAAATAGGACAATCATTGTTACTTACGATAAAAGTAGAAAGGAAGTTTTTCCTAAAACTCTAGTTGGCCAGATATTTGGGTACTTCTAGCGATATGTAAATACAGAAACTAATACAGTTGGGTAAGTAAACGCGATGTACGCGAAAATATTGCATATAGGTCGGAATAGAGACAGGATTTATGACATGACTTATCAACCCTGATGAGTTTAAGAACAGAATATTAGTATAAAAAGGAAAACCCTATATTGTAAAGTAGGTATCAAATTATTAATAATAGTTTTATTCAAAATTGTAACGGACTTTTGTCCGTCACTGTATAAATTATCGAACTAATATGTATTAATACTTTTTATTTACCTAATTTTAGATTAATAGGTTCGATATTCTATACGAATATTCTAATAAATATTTACTTTATCTGATACTTTTGTTAATTTTCTACCTGCATTTTGCACGTAGCAATATCGTGTGTTTGAGACATTATTTTTTTTGCCGAACGTATGTAAATATCCTTCTCGCCGTAAATGATATGTATTTTATATTTCACTTAACCAATATTCACGACCGTATGATTTATAAACTGATGTTTGTGTATTCCGTTATATGTTTATTGACATTTTGCAAATAAGTTTCAATAAGTGTAAGGCTAATTTCAATACAAGAAATGTAGTTGCTTTTGTTGACAACAAATATTATCTGATTTTCTAGTAAATATATGTTTAAGTTTGTTTAATTTAATGACTGTCTTATATGTACATAAAAGGGTTGATATTGGAAATATTTTATTTTCTCTTAATGCTAGGAAGTAATATAAAAAATATAGTAAAGAATGAAATGATGCTAAAACGTACATTACCTTAATTTTTTCTCCGAAAACCGAACTACCTGTAATAGTGCATTTACAGTTGGTAAAATTCACATTCACTAGACACTTAAACCACTTATTATTAATATAACACAAATTGTTTTGAGCTTAAAATCTAATTAGCTGTCAAATATAGGTAGTGAAGGTGGACGAATACCAACTTTTGTTTTAATTGATGACAGTGCCACTCTGATGTTAAATATCCCAAGACAAGACATTTAGTTATCTGTTGTTAAGTATAGATGTGAGCACCGGATTCAATTTGGAAATTAGTTTCGTTAATTAATATTTAACAAATTTAAATAGCGATACGTCATAAAATGTAGTGAGAGAGTATTAAGTTAATCATCTTAAATTATTTAAACTTCTACGAATAAAGACACATCTTACACTATAAGAGGGATACCCTAAAAATTTCCAGAAAAAGAAAGAAAATAGATATTTTATTAAAAAAAAAACACTTTATTTCTTCTCAAAATATTCGCACTTTAAGCACTTTAACATCCGAAGAAACCAGTTATCGAAACAATTATTCCAGTCTGAAGTGAGTATCTCCGAAACATGCCTTTAAATTCTTTAAAGGCCATTTCCGGTGTCGAAGACCGCTCACTACGCAATTTTTTCTGATTTAATCGAAGACATCAAGCAAATGAATTGTTGTATACCAATCAACATTTACTGTTTGTCGATTCACAAGAGCAATGGTAACAACAGGCCCAGTTTTACGGAAGAAAGAAGCAATCATTTTTTGTGAAGAGCTTCGTGAACGGACAACTTTTATTCGTTTTGGTTCGTATGAATATATCCAGGTTTCATCACCTGTTACGATACTGTTTACGTTGGCTGAAGAACAATTGAATTGTTGAAGCATTATTATGCACCAACTCACGCGAGTCATTTTTTGAGCTTCAGTTAAATTGTGTGGAATCCAACGACTGCAAAGTTTCTTCACTACTAAATGCTCATGTAAAATCGTTTGTATTTTTTACCAATGCCCAATGATGCCACTATATCTCGACATGTCGATTCACTTCAATCATTTCTGACACAGCACTCATGTTTGCCGGAACAACAGCAGTTGATGGACGACCTTTACGAAATTCGTCACTGACACTAGTACGTGCACGCTTAAATTCAACAATCCGTCATAAATTGTGGTTTGGATGGTGCTTTATCACCAAAGGCAGAATTAAGTCGATCGATGCATTGTTGTTGAGTTAGACCACATTTAAAAACGTAAAAAATCATCGCACGAAAGTGTTCACGAGAAACGTCCACTTTCCCACTAAATTGATTTCTTTGAAACCCTATTAATATTAAACGACGCAGCAGACTGTTTTGTGTCGATTGTGTTTACCATACTAAATGTCAAAGATTAAGACAATCATATTGAAATATACGGCAAGTGCTAGTGCTAATTTCCGCAAATTTTTAGCGTTACCCTCGTATGTACGTGTTTTCTATTATGGAGTTCAAACTGTGAAATTTGATAGAATCAGTGAATTATTTCTCTTTCACTTACTGCGCAATTCTATAGAGTCCGTGTAAAAGTGCAGGCAATTCTGCACGTATTCAAAAACGGAATTCATGTACGCGCTTTATATTTAGAAAATGAACTTTTCTGAGAATATCTCAGTTAAAAGATCTGCAATGGCTTAATAGTGTTACCAAACGTTTTATTAATAACATTTATTAATGTAGAATAACAATATAAAATTATGTTTAATTTATTATGTAAGCAACTGACAGAAGCCTCATTTGACAACCCCTTAATTCATTTTCTGACGTTTTACTCCCGTCAAACACATGACCTGGAGATCATGTCGAACATCGTCGTTCCAAATTAACAACATTAGAAGGGGTACCATACGCCCCTCCTCTGAAAGACGCTGGTTCGATTGATGCTCCAGGTCCGTTTAAAACTTATCGTCTCCAAACAATGTTTAGGAATCCGGCGACTGGTCCCCGGTCGTGGCTCTTCTGTAGGTGGTGGCGGTAGCGAACCTGGTTCTTGGGCTTCTTGGGGTCGACGGGTGGACCTGGATGATGAGATTCTGGTCCGGCGGATGCCCGGATCAAATGGTTTATGATTCGCTAGGATCCAATATGTTTGACCCATCTTATTGTAGTTTTGGCGTTGTTGGCTATTTTGCATGGTTCTTTTCCTGGTAGACTTTAAGGTTCTTCTATGCTTCGGTTTTGACGACTTGTCAATTTGAGTGTGGGCTGCTTGCTGTGAAATGGTTTGCGTGAATTTCGGCACCATAATCCGTCAACTTTCGTGGTGGGTACTAGTTTGTTCCGCGTGTCGGTGGTAGTTCCTAAGATAGGTAGGTAGGTATATTGTGTTGGGTTAGCACGTCCGTTGGTGTGCTAAGTTTATTTGCCGAAGAATGTAACGATATCTTCTTAATCATTGTGGTCTCCACACAATCGATAGGTTTGGCAGTTGGAAGATTGGTGCAGGCTGTTGGGACCATGACCCCGCTCCGGACTGGCACGTCCGTGTCCATAATAAGTCCATCTACTAAGGACCGTGATGGTGTTTTGTGGTCCACACCGTCGTTATTCGCACCGGTTGGGTGATTGTTGTTGATCACTGAGTTTGAGACATTGTCTTGGATGGGCAAGCGCGTTGCCACTGGAGGTCCTTTTGTTGAGGACTGCGACGCCGTCTCTTCATTCCGCGCGATCTTCACACAATTCATAGGTTTGGCAGAAGGACCCTCGGTGTATGCTGTTGGAACCACGACACCGTCCTGAACTGGCACATTCGTGTCCATAGTAGATCCATTTGCTGTGCGCTGTGACGGTGGCTTGTGGTCTGTTACACGTAACCCATGTGTTTGGTAGTCTCGATACTGGCAGACGGAATCTGAGTTTCTCTCAGATATGTCGAGTAGTCTTGATCATTGAAAAACTCGGTCCGAAACCGCCTACCAAATTCTTCTAATGTCTGGAAGGTTCCCCAAAAATATTGATGCCACTTCTTTACTACACCTGTCAGGTGAGGGCTGACTACCAGGTCAACATTTCTCAATACATCCTGAGGGAATTGTAGCAGATAATCCTCCAGTAATTCTATGAAGACTAGTGGGTCTTCGTCAAAGTATCCACGGTAGGGCGGCCGCGGTTGGATAGTTCTTACACTGGAGGAATCTTTTATATATTGTATTGGTTCCTGATTAACTTCCACTGCACACACATACTCGAATGGCGCATCGTCTGGAGTACCAGTATCAGCCAATGGAGTCCGTTCGCAATCACCTTGAGGTGAATTCTTCAGGAAGTCCGCATATTCTTCGTCGTTAAAGAATTCCATCCGGAATCTGCCACCGAATCCCTCCACATGCCAAAAGGTGTCCTTATTTTGGCGGTGCCATGCAGCTGCCCTTCCACGAAGATATGGGCGTACTGCGTCATCTATGTCCTTTGGCGAGTCCAGGTCATACTGTTGAAGGTAGTCCTCTAATTGGTGTATGAATTCGCGTGTGTCCTCGGCTGGGTGCCCACTGAAGGGATGCGGTGGTTCATAGTAGCCATGACTATAGCAGTGGTTAACAATTTTCCTGGGGGCGACTGCTCGTCCGAGGAACGCCATTATGGTTGGCGATGGCCGTAGACCTTTGCTATCAGCCCTTCCAGGGAGGGTGTGGCAGCTTAGATCCTCACTGCGATGGTTCTGGGGCGGCGGCATCTTTTTTCCCTTCCTGGTCTTCGGCATTGTTGGGGTGGTTCTGAAGCACTTTCACTGCACTTTCACAGCCACTTAGTTGGGCGCCAAATTGTTACCAAACGTTTTATTAATAACATTTATTAATGTAGAATAACAATATAAAATTATGTTTAATTTATTATGTAAGCAACTGACAGAAGTTTCCTTTGACAACCCCTTAATTAATTTTTTTCTGACGTTTTACTCCCGTCAAACACATGATCTGGAGATCATGTCGAACAGCGTCGTTCCAAATTAACAACATTGGAAGGGTAACAATAGGTGTAACAGTAGAGTATGGCAAACAGCATATTTATTTTATGAAACGAATCTACTTAATTATATAATTAAATTAAATTTAGAACTAATGTGCATATTTCGTACTTAAGATTTAGGAGTTTACTAATGCCGCGTATTTATTCATCGCTCCGCATTATATCAACGCTGATTTTTTTTATCAAATCTTAACAATATCCGAAAAACTTGCCTCTCTGTTTAGTGACAAATACAAGCAATATCTCTTAAAGGTGTAATTTTGTTTTTAAGTATTATTGTACTACATTGTGTAATTTACGTGGTCACAGTGTTCGTCACACACTTACTACAATTTCACATGGAAATATGTTCAATTGATGTAGCGAATACTATTGTTTGGGAAAATCGTTCCCAACAAAGTGTCGCCAATTATACGCAGGTTTGGCAGTCATAAATTATTATTCGCGACCACCAACATTCGCCAAGGATGATTATAAAAGTCAAAGATTATACAGAGACACGGTATTGAAATTTGAAGCTTTAACAATAATGATTTCTTCAACCATGAAATAATTTAATGTATATCGATTGCGATGAATTACTAATGTGTAAAAAGGAAAAGGACCATCATTTATTATATATAAAGATTAGGCTGGTCCTTATTTTTCGCCTTTTGAAATATTGCCGTGGCACTTTGTCATACGATGATCAAAATATGAAACAGAATTTTTTATTTTTGGAAAAGATTTAGAGATCGGTACCAGTTGTTAAACTTTAACAAAAAACACTGTATGGCCACTTCAACTATGAGTCTCACTAATTGATACATTTAAGTGTTTATTTATAGTTTTCAAAATGAAATATGCAGACTCGCATAGAAACCTCCCCCCCCGCCTTCTCCCCTTCTACCCCTCTCCTGCACCTACTTTCAAAAAGCATGCAAACTTGTTTCAACTTGCAATGGCGTCTACAAGTAGCGGGGTCATTGTAGTTACTAGAAATAAAACCAACATTTGGCTGATCGGTCAATTACTGTCTAAACTAATCCAGTCAAGGTCCATGGTGGCATCCATTGGCGAAGTATTACGTTTGCTTTTTTCCTACAAAAGTGAAGAAAAAAATCCATTCGGGAATCTGCGACTTTGGCTGCATGCGAAATGATAAATTTGTGGGAAAAATCTAGTAACCAACGAGATTAAAAAAACATATAATCAGTAAATTCGAAAAATACTTCAAAGAGTGACAAAATCTAATAAAAAAAAAACAAGAAAAAACGTTTGGAAGCATTGAAGAAAAAAGAACAAGACTGGCAACAAAAATTAGATTTATTTGATATTGCCCATTGTGATGCTTTAAATATTATGACTGTAGAAGAGGACAAGCAGTTTTTATTAGCACAGCAAAAAAAAGGGACCAGAGTTTAATTGGTTCAGTAGACAGAAAAATTGTAAACAAATGTAATAAAACAAAAGAGAAAGAAGAACGTCTTCAAAAATTGCGCGAACGTGAAAACATAAATATCTCGGCCTTGGCAGAAAAGTGCTCTTTTTCATCTTTGTCGTTTCTTTCGTATCATCTTCCGCCACCAGTGAAATATTATTAACAGCCAATTAGCTTCTAGTCTTGATGTCTCTAAATTGAGTGACAAAAAAGCACCTATGGTCGTGACGTCTACTTTGAAAAGTGCAGGATATAATCCGTCAAAATTTAATGTCAATAGATCTTCCATTCGTCGGCACCGTGTGAAAAATCGAAAAGTAGTTGTAGAGTCTCTCAAAAGCAAGTTCAAACCTAATTTGCCATTAACAATTCATTGGAATGGCAAGCTAATAGAATATATTACTGGACATGAAACTGTAGATCGACAGCCAATTTTAGTATCACGACATGGGGTTGATCAACTTCTACATTTCAAAATTTGGAACAAGTGAAACATGTGCGTCAGCTGTCTACGAAACATTAAATTCATGGAATTTGAGTGATAAAGTAAATTGTTTATGTTTTGACACAACTGCTGTAAACACCGGTTTAAGGAATGGAGTGTGCGTTCTTTTGGAACGAAAAATGGAGAAAGATATTCTTTGGGTTGCATGCCGTCACCACATAATGGAAATTATATTGTTAGCTGTAGTGGATCAATCTCTCGCTCAGTGTAGTGTTCATGATAAACAATCAATTATTCAAAAGTTTTAAAAAAAATTGGGACAAAATTGACCAAAGGAACTACAAAACAATAATTTATGACACCGAGTCAAGCATCCTTGTAGAAGTAGCCGCAGACTGGATTTCTTTTGCGTAAAAACAACTACAACTACATCATCCTCGAGATGAGGACAGGGAACTGTTGAATGTCACGATCAGTTTTTAAGAGGAATTCCCGAAAAAGGTGTTTCATTTAGGAGACCTGCTGGTCTACACCGAGCTAGATGGATGGCAAGAGCCTTGTACAGCTTCAGTTTAAACTAACAAAAAAGGACGAGAAAGCTGTGACAGAAATATGCATATTCACAGTAATAATATATATAAAATATTGGCTTCAAGCCTCTACCGGTCAGCACCATGAAACGACTTACTATTATAGAAAGACAGCCTTTGCAATAATTAGCCAAAAAATGGCTACTGTTGCCCTGAAAAAAATACTGAACCATTTGTAGTATTTGTCGGAAGAGCTGGTTTCTTTTGCATTTTTTGACGACGACAGTTTAAGATAAGAACAAAATGGTAGATGCACTAAAAATCGAAGGCATAGAAGATTGCCCAAAAAGACAAAAACATGGACGTCAAATACATCCACGAAAGAAATATTGAAAACTTCGTGAGTAGCAACTCCTAACGATTCTTTCAGATCCTAGGTATCTCATTAAATTTTCTGAATGAAGATGTGGAAACTTGGAACGATGACGCTGATTTTGTGGCTGCAAAAAAATCGTTCATTCTATGCGAGTAGTGAATGATATAGCTGAGCGAAAAGTTGCTTTAATGGAGGAATATAATAATAAAGTGATTACAACCCAATGAAAAACAAAAGCAATATTTGCTTTTGTTGGTGAAAGAGTATAGGAAAAATTACCCTTACACTAACAAATCAATCCTTGTTACTTAATAATAAATGGTTAAAATATTTCAATAATTTATCTTAATTTGTAATAATAACAATAATTTTTCATTGTGAATGTCCTAACTAATGACTAAAAAAAGACATTTTGGCTTTTTATTTAAAATTCAAACCTTGGTAGCAACCCTTAAATGTTAATACTGAAATAGTTTCATAAGGTATATAATCAAATTATGTGGTACCCCGTGAAATTAAAAAAAAATCTTATGAATAAGAACCACCCTAATAAAGATAGAAGAAATATTTATTTGGCACATTTATATAGGCATCTTTATGTTTTACCGATTAAGACAGAGAAACTTTTGGATAAAATCAAGACTCGGTCAGTATTTGCATTGTGAGGTGTTTTTGGATACCTATGTTTACCTGATTTTATGTCAATTTTAAGTCATACTTATACTTAAAATAATAAATACGTTAAGAACAACCTGATATTCTTAACACTTATAGTATGCTCAAAATAATAAGAAAAAAATGTTTTACATTGGTCTAACGAATGCATCCGTATTTACGACAAATATAACATTATAAAATTTACTTATATCGGCGATCTAATAGTAATATTGGCGTACCTTTAGTTTTGGTCCTGTTCTTTATTTTAATTTAGCAGATGGTTCTAAAAATGCGTATGTAAATGTATGATAATTAAATTTGAAAGGACGGACGTAGAAGCAATTCTAGAATTAAATTTAAATAAGAAAGAAATTCACTTGTATATACTCGTAGTATAATAATTTTAATGGACGTAAATCTTCTATTAAACGAGCAACTTGTCATATTCAACCTTTTTAGTGGTCGGCCGGTTCGTTAGGAGTGGTCGTAAGTCGTACTTCTTTATTTCATACGGGACTCGACTATAAACTCACCGCGTAATAATTTCCGACCTGTTTACTGAAAATTGTTATCTGCGTTGGTGTGAATGTTTTATTAATAGGTGATATAAGTATGGTAATATTGTATCCAACCTCATAAATATGCATAAATGTAATACAGGCAGTTGCCTGCATTATGGTGGTCTTCTCTAACGGCACAATAAAAGCTGAAAATCTAAATTTGTAATAAATTGCTGTATTCTCACATGATTATATATTTATTTATTTTATATTTTGCGGGTATTACTGGATGGTTTTAATATTAGTTTTACTACGATCATTTTATATCAAAGCAAATTAATGACGCGTGTAAACATAGTACTCTAATTATATATTTGATTCGATTTACTAAAAGAAAAATCTACATCTTGCAATAGTAAAAAGAACTATGTTAATACTAAATACTATAATTTATTTTTATTTTTCTATTAACACATATAAGAAAGAATTGGACTTCAACCTTAGAGCAGAGCATTTGGTAAAAACAAAAAAACAGACGAGTGTTCCAAAGTTACTATTAACTATAATTTATACTCTTCCATTATAGTTAGTTGAAATCATGGATCTTCTTTCATTTATATATGTCGCTGCCACCATAATTTATACTGCATGTTCTGTTGTTGATACGACAAATATTAAAATCTTTTTATCTTAGAACTTTGAAATTGTTATATATAATGCCAAAAAGGGCAGAATAATGTAAAAGGTACAATACATCATCATCAAAACAATTTCAGGACAATTAGTAAAGGTACATATCATGCAATGAATGTGTATGAGCAGAAGGAATATGAATAATTGGGTTGTAATTAAATACTGAGCAATAAAAATAGAGTAAGATAGATAAATAGAATGTAACGCATTATAATTTGGTTTAAATGATAACCTTCCGTTTCTACTGCTGTTTTTAGAAGATTTTACATAAGAAATTGTTTGATAAAAACAGAAATTATTATTAGAAAACAAAGAAAACTTTAATTTTGCAATGCAAACAAACGTTTACTGTAAATGTTGTCCTCGAATATCTTATAAGCTTTATTTAAAAAAAAGTTAAAAATGCAAAGGGTTTACTGTTTAATAAAAATTGATGATATGTTTTTCAAACCAAAAAAGACCGTTACTGCACTAATGCATAAAAAGCTAAGTACATATTTCTATGTTGTTATCACTGTATTGTTCTGTATATGCAATACGGGGTACAGGCAACGCGGTTTTTAATCAATGCTTCTGATAATGACAACATAGTTAGTACAGTACAAAGACCGAGTGCTGAAAGCTGGGAGGAGTCCTCGCTGCGCGACTTAAAGATCAGTGTGTCCACTGCGCATCTTGTGGGAGGGGCATCTCACCGGTCAGCTCTCAGTCTGTGCTTAGCTTTTATGCATTAGTGTAGTAACAGTGTTTTTAGTGTACTTGATTTAGTGTCAAACTACTCCGAATTAGTTTCCATGTGTCTTAAGGTAATGAATCATCTTCAGGAGGTTTTTTGAAAACTGCAGTAATCTTTTTCAAAAATCATCGGTTTCAATTTTATAACTTAACTATATAGTAATTACACAATCAATTATTTGTCGTTTCCAAACAAAGTGGAATTTTTTAATCCGAAAACTATAAGAGTGTACAATGGTGTACGGTATTTTAATTATTCTTCATACACTTAATTGATTATAATGCACATATGGTCTTTGTACAGACACGTCGAGAAATTATTTGCGCACTGTTAGAAATATTGTCTTGATCTAAGAAAATATTTTCTTCCGTATATACAAAGCTTTAATTTACTTATAAACTTATTCTTTATAAAAAAATTTTGATTGTATCGACACTCCTTTTGGTAAATAAAAAAAAACAGTAATTATTAAGATAGGATAAAAACTTCAAATTATGTCGAGTTGTCCGAAATCAGCGATATCAAAAGGTCAATGTTTGCTGCGGAATGTTATTAAACAGAATCATTGGACCCTATTTTTTTAATGGAAATTTAAATCAACACAATTATTTGGAAATGCTCCAGAATTTTTTATTGGCATCAGTTGAGCAAGAATTGCGACGCATCGTACGCATGGTACCTTGATTGTAAGAGAATTCTTAAATGTACACTTATCTAATAGATAGATTGGACGACATGGACCGATACATTGGCCAGCTCGATCATCGGACTTAACTCCTATAGATTTTTTTCTATGCGGTTACCTAAAGCAAAAAATGATTTAAATTATCTAAAAATGTGGATTAGGGAGACTGTTCGAGTTAGAGTTTAGTGGTCATCCTTTTCTGCAAACACAAAAACAAGAAAAGTTCTATCGAAATGACATTTGCCTTTTGTCTAACATTAATAATGTAATAGAACATTCGGACTTAGTCATATTTAAAATTAACAACTCGACATAATTTCAAGTTTTTTTATCTTATGTAAAAAAGGGTGACGCCGAAAGTTTATATGAACGTGATAAACGCTCCAATAGCAATATACAATCCCGCGGCTAAATGAACGTGTATGTGCGTGTAAATATGAATGGAAACCCCTGAACTTTGTGGAAAGCGGGAAACCCCAGACATTCTGATATATTAACCATCGCATATATAGCATGGCGAAAAAATATAATCACGTAAATATTTTTTGTATAAATAACTTAATATGCGCTGGGAGTTATGTTAGAGATGGCATCCATTTACAGTATCAAATCAAAAAATATGTTAGCAAACAATTGTTTGGAGTTATAAAAGATATAATAGAACCAAAGACTGTCCAAAAAAATGGTATTTTTTTAGAAGAAATTTGGAAGTTGAGGAGGATTCAATAAATATGTCAATTGTGCATCAAAATGTCCAATGTATCAACAACAAAATAAACGAACTTGATGTGTTTCTGGAAAGTGGTTGTGATGTGTTTTGTGTTTCCGAACACTGGTGTGTCGGGAATGATATTGAGAAGCTAAAAATAGAAAACTTTAGTTTAATAGATTATTATGGTAGAAAAAACCGAAAACATGGGGGGGTAGCAATATATGTGCGTAATAACATAGCCAAATTTAGTAGTGGCATTGATGCAGTCAGGAATGTTTCGGTTGATATTGATTTTGAGTGTGTTGTGACTAGGGTTCAGCTGCCCATTTTAAAATTGCTGGTAGCAGCGATTTATAGGAGCAATAAAGGTAGTTTTTCTGTTTTTTTGGATAGGCTCAATCAAGTGTTGGAAATCTTACAGAATTTTACAGGGTATAGTATTGTTCTGTGTGGGGACTATAATATTAACTTTTTGTCTTCTTCAAGTGAATTAGAAACATTTAGAGATTTACTATCGGCACATAATATTATTATAACCTTGAGTGAGCCTACGAGAAAAAGTAGTTGCTTAGATAATATATGTATTAGTTCAGAGTTAATGGGATTTGAGGTTGCTGTTGTTCATAATGGTTTATCTGATCATTCAGCCCAGTTGCTTGTATTTCCAATAATGCCTGAAATTCCTCCTTCTAATACCTTAAGCATATCATATAGACAAATAAAAAATAAAAATAAAATAGAAAATTTCAAGGAAGTGCTGGGGCAACTGAATTGGGCAAGAATTATTGATCATGTGGACGTTGACCGACAATGGGAAGGGTTTATTGATACCATTAAGTATAATTTTGAGATTGCTTTTCCTTTGGTACATAAAAAAATTAAAGACGGGGGGGTTCATAATGCATGGATCACAACTGGAATAAGGGTGTCTGCACTAAGGTTGAAGGAGTTATACAAAACTACGTTAACCGGAAATGTTGTAAATATAGATTACTATAAAAAATATAAAACTGTATATAAAAAAATAATTGCAAGCGCTAAGCTATTGCATAACAACCGAATTATGTCACAGTCGTCAAACAAGGTTCGCGCTGCGTGGAATATTATAGGCTCATATACTGGCTCGGGGGAGAAGGCGAAGGGGAATTCTGCCATAATCGTAAAGGAGGAAACTGTCACGGATCCGGAACTGGTTGCAGAACATTTTAATGACTACTTCCATGGCGTGGCAGACGGTTTGCTCGCCACAGGTTCCCGAGTTGAGCGGTTTGATGAAGTTGGTTCGGCTTCGATGAATTCTTTTTTCTTTGAGCCTGTCTATGAACAAGAAGTTAAACAGATTATATGCCAACTTAAAAATACACACTCATATGGTGAGGATCAAATTAGTACTAATTTGCTGAAGTGTTGTGCTGATGAAGTAGTTGCGTCATTGACACGGCTTATAAATCAGTCCGTAGTTCGTGGCAAATTCCCAATGGTATTAAAGGTTTCAAGAATTAAACCTATTCCTAAGGGTGATTCAGAGCGGGTCGTGAGCAACTATCGTCCCGTATCTCTGCTGAGCTCGTTCTCAAAAGTATTTGAGAAAGCAATGGCAGTAAGACTATTACAGTTCTTAGAGAAATATAGGTTACTGAATGATCGACAGTTTGGTTTCCGAAGGGGTTACAGCACGTCGGCTGCGATAGCGTGTTTCCTCGGTTTATTATATAGTGACATTGATGCGGGGAACTTGTCTTTCGGTATATTTTTGGATCTCAGCAAAGCGTTTGATCTGGTCAACCATGAAATACTGCTTCGTAAGTTGCACAGGTATGGTATAAGGGGCAATGTATTGGAATGGTTTAGAAGCTATCTGAGTAATCGTGTGCACTACGTAGAAATAAATGGTTATCGCTCTAGGAAATTGCCTCTAAATAGAGGGGTGCCTCAAGGAAGTGTTCTTGGCCCCCTATTATATATAATATATGTCAATGACTTTAACATAGACAAAAGTGTCTTGTATGCAGATGATACGTCCCTGCTGGTGAGTGCTACAACAAAACCGGGTGTGTTAAAAACTGCCGAACATAATATGACTATCATCGGGGATTATATGTTGGCTTATGATTTGGTTGTGAATAATAACAAAACAGCATTTATAGAGTTTAGAGCTGCAACATATGATAGGACGGAGTCTAGCCTACTTAGATACGGTAAGAGTATTGCTCAGGTAGATAGCATTAAGTTCTTGGGTCTTACGATTGACTATGCTTGTAAGTGGAGGGAACATATCAATAATTTATGCAATAGACTGACGCCCATGTGTTTTGTTCTCAGGAGGCTAAGGGTAGAAGTGGGTTTTGATGTGCTGCTATCGTTTTATCATGGTCACTTTCATTCGGTGTTATCTTATGCAATTATAGCGTGGGGATCCTCTCCAGATTTCAATCGAGTTTTTAAAATACAAAAACGTGCAATACGAGCAATGAATGGACTTAGCTATAGAACAAGTTGTAGAGATTATTTTGCTTATATGGGGATATTGTCCCTGCCATGCGTTTATATAATGCAATTATTATTGTATGCTTGGAATAATATTGATAAAATGAAAAAATTGGGTAGCTATCACACGTACAACACACGCCATGGGTCGGTGCTTGAACTTCCTAAACATAGATTGTCATTTTACGAGCGCGGTCCTCATTACTTGGCCATAAAAGCTTACAATAAGTTGCCAGAGCGTTTTAAGTCGGGAAGTGTCGGTGTTTTTGGGAGTTCCATTAAACGGTTCTTGCTGCAAAAATGCTACTACTCACTGGATGAATTTTTCAATGATAAGAGTGATTAGCATATTTCGTTATTCACTGTTTGCTTTCTCTTTTTTTTTTTTTTTTTTTTTTTTTGTTAGTGTATATATACTGATCTGTATTTTGTGCTCTTTTTTTCTCTATTGTTGTGTGTTAAGTCATTTTTTTTATATATATTGTAACTGACTGTGACTGACATTGTGACTTATCCTATACTATATATGTAGTCTACTGGACCAATAAATTATTATTATTATTATTATTATTATTATAAAAGGGAAATACGCGTGAGAAACGAGAGATTCGACAGCAAGATACGTTAAATATCGTATCAAAAGGCTAACTCCTAACATTAGACTACGCATAAGAGTCATTGTTACTACTACTTCAATAAATAATTTACTACCGAGAAAACGTAGTAAAGTAGTGGTCAAAGTTGCACCTAAAAAGTAATTGTGCAACGTTTTATATTGTTAAAATAAACATTGTATTTCGAGTAGCAGCACAAGCAGATGATGATTTCGTCGATAATAAGTAGCCCGAAGTTCCTGCTTGAAACAGTACAAAAAGAAGATGAATAAGAAGAATTTAGATAAGGTATTGTTTAAATGATTATTGTTTAATGACTGTAATGTTTTATGTAATAAAAGAGGAGAGACTGTAAAAATAAAAATTCAAACAGAAAGTAATTAAATAAATATCGTCTAACAAATATATGTGTAAAGTAACTTGATATGTTCACAAGTATATCGATATAAACTCGTATAATATAGAATGTGCATTATATGTATAAATTCTGGCGTTTATAGCTTTCGATTGAATCGAACAAAGGACATACAGAAATGTTTGTGTTAGTTTAATGTTTGTAAAAAAAATGTATTAGAATTGCTTTTTAAATATATGTTACTTCTTGTGTTGTTTGTAAAATTATAGATACAGGATTCATTGATTTTAATATAAGAATTATTAAAATTTTAAATGGTATTTTTTCATTAATATACAGAAACCCCTTTTACTTAATCATTTCAATTAACTCGAATCACCCTGAGATAATTTGAGTCGAGCCGGCAAAACAAATAATTTGACATTTTATTTCTATAGTTTAACTTTAAATTAGATATCTTAATTTAAATATAGGGGTTTCTCTACATTGTGTCACCCAACTCAGGTGTGGTACCTATACACTTATCTGAAATGATTTTTCTTATTTACACAAAAGGGTTTCGATACAATCAAATTTTTATATAAAGAATAAGTTTTTCTCATAAAACTCACATTAAACTATTTTTCCCTGTAGGAAACAACATCACTTTACACACTGTATGAGTATAATCTACGCAAAAAATTATTTGGAATTACATTTTATTTTATTTATCTATTTTAAAAATTATATTAAAAATAGTTTGTGAGTATGTTAAATGATACCCAGCACTCTTTTTATATTCATACAGATACATATCGAATTCAAAATATGATACCACATACTTATTAATTGAATCTATACTTTCAACTGTAATCGTATCATCGTATCATTCATATATGATTACAATCTCTAGGATAATCCGCAAAAGCCAAGTCATTTGGTGGTAAAACATACAATTTTATACATGATCTTACGAGGAATGTATAAAATTTATTTTACAGTAGATCCGTTCCTAATGCATTTTATGTACCTACTTGATTAGCCTACACAAGAATATTTTGCATAATATGATATTACTATTCAGCGAAAAAGATTATCGTTTGTACAAACCTATATTATTATTTTACAAGCTTCTACATTCATTAATTAACCTTAACATTTGACTTTTAACACTAAAATTAATTACACCTTTCGAAGTAGACAGATCGTGCATTATGAGACAGCCTCGATAACCAATTAAAAACGATGTTATATTTGTTTCTTGAAAGGATTGTGTTGTTAGAATTCGAACTTTCTATAGGTAGTCTTAATGTAACTTTTTTATAGTAATAGACAGCCGCAATGGATGTTTTCATTATTTGCTAATAAAAAATGTAAACTTATTATCTCATAAAGTAACTTATTACAATACCCCTATGCAATATTAATTTAAAAAAAAATGGCTCCTGTTAATAATACGACGGTACTAATAAAAGTGGGATTACTTGGCTTATTTTTAATTTTATATCGTTAATTTTCATTCCTTTATATATTCTCTGCATAGTCCCCATTAATTTCAATTCTGTCTGTAGATCCACCTTTAAAAACAATCCTCAAAATCGTGTTTTTGTAGCTTCTCAATTAGGGCAGTAGTTGCATTAATTATCTGCGCATTACTAGTGAAGATCCTTCCCCTCCTTTTTCTTGTTTTGAAATAACGTTGGGCGAAATTGCTCGATGCCTGATACAGCAATAAATTTATGGCTTTCTTTAGAAGTGTGATATAAGAAGTATCTCGGCAGTGTTTCTTTTTTTCGGTTTTTCATCAAATTTTCGAAAAGTTTTGAGAAGCAATCTTTAGTACCATTTAGCAGTTACCTACTGTCTGACCAAGACGCAGGGAAATTCTAGCTTCAATTTTTACTTCGGTGAAGTACCTAAGTGGAAATCATTGCTTTTGTTGCTGACATTTGTTGTCTTGCTTTAATGGGTGAATTAGCACCTTTTGATCTCCACACTTTTTGTTACGATTTTATAAAAGTTTCTTGACTCCCCGTTATCGAATTTGTTTAGGAAATATTTGGCAAAACAAACTCGTGCATCTTTTTGACCGACACTTAAAATTCGTGAAACCCATCGAGCAGCCTGCTTCGTGTATTCCAGATCATTTTGCAATATTCGTGACACAGCCATTGCAGACAATCCCAGTTCATCAGCTATCACTTCTTGCGTGAGTCATGGAACTTCGTCAATTTCACCAAATCCACATTATTCTTACGAAGACTTCGGCCTTCCCGAGGTTTGTTATCCACAGAAAGATGTCCAGTCTGGAATCTTCGGAAGCACTTGGAAAAATTCATAAGAGATGTGTCATTTGCTTCATATGCAGTTTGAAATTCATGGAAAAATTCCACTGGCTTAGGTTAACACCGAAAGCCGAAAATCGTAAATTTCTTGCTGCGTTGGTAGTGAAATTTCTACCGGCCTTATATGTGTAATTTTATTTTTTCACGTCTCCATTCCTACCGATCTTTCTAAAATTTAAAATGAGATTGTAAGATTATTATAAAATATTTGGATTGTTAATAAAATACCACTAACTAAGAGAATTCTTTTTAGTATCGTCGTGTTGTGCCATAATTCACTTCCTAAGATTTAGTAGGTATAGGTGCCACAGTTGAGCAAAATTTAATTTCAATTACATTTAAAAACTGTAAATAAATTTCTAATTGCTAATTGGAATAATTTTTAACAAATCTGCATGTATACATTTTCTTATATCAGAGCATCAGAGCGGGCAAAAGTGTACCTATTTAATGATTAACAATTAGATTATTTTTAAAAGTTTTTATTGCGACTAAATTTTGCTCAACTATGTCAATGTAGCAATATTGCTATTTGGATGCTAATTAATTTACATTGCTTACTTTTCATTAAATAAGTTAGATATACCTACGAATTAATTTCTAAGAAAAAAATTGGTAACCTAATAAACTTGTGCCATATTTATTTTCCTGGAACTAATCTAGCAATTTTACTATATTAATACTAAAGCCTTCGCAATAAGTATAAAGTATATAATTTTCTTATCAATTTACTATTTTGTCCTCGACGTTCGTTGGTTAATCGGCATTGAAATCTCTAATGAAATACCTAATAAATATTATCAGAAATATAATTTATGTAGCTTATATAGCTTATGAATATTAGTATTCTAAAAAGCATAGGTACCCGTATTTTTTTTCTTTATTCTGAATATTCTATCTTCAAAATGATTTGAAATGTCTTGGAGACATCAACGCTCGTATAGCCAACGAACTTAATTTATTTTAACCACCACTAAACAGATGCGAAAAGGGTAGTCTTTCACTTTGGATTACAGTAAGTACTTGAATTTACACGAACAACTACATGTATAAACAACAGAAGCAATTACTATACCTTTTGTGCAAATTTACGCTAGACTGCGTGAAAAAAAAATTAACTACTCAGAAAACGCGGGCAATTAAAAAACTCGACTTCAAATGTATACAGAAGAAGAAGGCAATGTTTTTGTACACTTATTAGTTTTGTTTATTATTCTTTAGAATAAATGTATTTGTTCGAATAATATTAAATTACCTATAGGCACGTAGTCATAATATATACACTGATATTATACCGTATGTGTCTATTTTCATTAGCTATAGGGATTCAATCTTTACATGCGATTTATACGTATACAAATAATACGTGGCAACGTGTGTCTCCCGGCAACAATCGACATCACAGCGACTTTCACCGATCTTGCCACTTCTACATTAAATGTTCAGCTGCGAACACGTTCCGAGATATAGTCTGCAATAAAATCCGTCATCATCAAATGGCCGGCGCGATCTACTTGTTTATTATTATTTTCAGAATCCTTTTTTAATTACCTTATTTTTAATTTTATTAGAATTACGCTTTTGTTTGTGTCATGCTTAATAATTCTCTGCATTTATTGAAAGGAGAAAGAAAAATCCTTGCAAGGCGTAAATATTATTTCTAAGCGCAGTACAAACATCCAAGTCAATAGTCCAACAGCTACTGCTAACTTGAGCTTGCAGCGGTAGCGCTCGCATTGAAGAGAACAGTAGGGGGTGCCATGTTGTCACGTATTGCATGAATTAATCGCCTATGGCTAATGAAAATTGACACGTGCTGTATACCTACATGCCTTTCATATTTTACGTATTTTTAAATTGTTATATTGTAACTTATACCAATATGTGATGCTACAAAGCTTAAAAATAGTACATAACCTATATCATGTTTGTCAATACCTAAAACCTATTCTTTTGTAAATTATATTCGTATGCTTTTAATGAGGATTAATTTCAACATAAGTTTGGCGTTTTAGCAATTTTATGATACATGCTAACTGCGATATCATCAAACTATGCATAATTGATGAATTATTAAGCTAGGCACTTTATAAGTTTTAAAATCCAACGCAAATTATTTATTTCTACAAACAGAGGATATATTATAAATTACTATTTTCGATTTACTATAATTACCTATACTATGTGTAATGCAAGTATGGCTAGTTATATTTTGAAATAAAGAAGTTGTAATAAATAGTGTTTATTATATACCATAAGACCGCGTGCGTCTGCATTATCGCGATACCTGTAGAGTAAGTGAAACAGATAGAGATGTCTGTGTATTAGAACGGTAAACAAGTGGACGCAGTGTTATACTGGATTACAACAGAGCTAGTATTTCGCATTTGCCTATGATGCACTCGCGTTTGTCCAAAAAATCTACATTTATACGGTGTAGTCGGGCAGTCGCATTCGCCGTCGCTTCCACATATGGGCGTCAGTTTGAGTTTTATTATTGCTTAAGAATAACATTTTTTTAGCTAATTACAGGTTAATTTAATGTTGAATTACAATTCTGTTTTAAGAAGTAAATATTTTATGTTTCATTATTTTATTATAGTTGAGTTTTTAGATTATAATATTTGTTGAAAAACATTATTTTAGTTAAGAAGTTTTTTTTATTTTAATGTCTAGGAGTTATTAATTATTTATTTTTGCTCTTTTATGTTGTTTATGAAGCTGTGATTAGTTACTTCACTGATATATTATCAGTGATTATCTGATGCTTCAAACAACTACAAATAATTACTTACAACGGGAACGCAATACCTATTACACTGCTTTTCACTTGATTTGCCTACGAATACATTTATACGTATAACTTATACGACCGCTGTCGGTGTGGCAATTCAAGTTGGCACGCCCATTTATAGTCGACCAGTAGTTACTAATACATGCATCGCGCTATGAACGGCGGCCACACGGTATACCTAATAGGTATTATGTAACTTTTACAGCATTGGTGGCAGGTACAAGAAAGTTGCATCTTTAAGAATTAAATTGTTATAGCTCTTTACAGTGTTTCTTAAACAATACTAAATAACATGTCTTTAAATGTCGAAAAATATTGAATTCACATATTCGAATCATAAAGTTACAAAATGATCATTAATCTGAACAAATCAGCAGTAATTGTCAAAAATGAGAAAACGAGGTTCATTGATACTTGGAATAAACGGAGTTTAAATTGAGGTCTGTGATAAAAATTGGTTAAACTTTAGATACTAGTATTCATTATCGAAGACACCTACTCATTTTTTTTTCTAGAAAAGCATATGCTAATCTCAAATTATTATATTCATATCGCCCTTACCTTAATTTTTCACGAAACGATAATTTGTTACTCCATAATTCTTTCACAATTATATTATTGCTTGACATCATACCGTCTATACTTGAATCTGAACACATCACAATCAATACAATGCGTGCAAAATGTGTGTTCGATATTTAGAACGCGTAGTACAATCATAAACATTTCATACAAATTGTTCTTCACAGGGATTTCCATTCAAAAGAATTTTGTAAATGATAGATTGTTATCCCTCCACGCCATAACTCGGCATTGTTTTAAAAGGGTTTTACTTGTAATATTAATTTATGTACCAAGTTATCGATTAATTTTTAGCAACTATCAACCAAACATTTTGAACATGATTTGCGCAAGTACTCTTATCAATTTTTTTTGTTAGGTTATTCTCTTTCTCGTTTTATAAATTGTTATACACTGTTACTTGGTTACTAAGAAAGCAAGTTTTCCTTCAATCTTCCTGTGCCTGGGTTTAATAGATGTCACACAATTTCTATAATAAGTTTACATTAGGTATCTTATTAATAAAAATTAACATTTTGCATCAAGAGTAAAAGTGAAAACTGGTATAATAATGTGTGATAGATGCGGCAAAAATATATGTAGGGTATATAACACTTTCGGCTGTTACTTTGTGAAGATTCATGATACTGTATATAAGTAAAATAAAACACTTAATTAAACTTTTCGACATTAAACGTTTCGACATTATATGTCATTATCAAACTCAGTTTGATAATGACATATAATGTCGAAACTGCAGTCACATAGTGATTAAAATAAAGTGAAGTTATTCAAAGTTTAATTGAGTGTTTTATTTTACTTATATCGAATATATGTAGGGTTCTAGGACTAGCTATCTGAAGGTAGTTTAATCAACTGTAGTAAATTTTAACATCAAATAAAGACAGATTTTATTTCATTTTTTAATACATAAGTTTGAGAATATATAAATCGGTTTGTAATATAAAAAGCATCTGGCATATACAAGCAAATATATCTTAAACTTTTATGATTTATTGTATGATATTGATGCGCCTTCTTTATTACAATTTTTTTTTCTGCAGTTGCTCCATACACGGAAAAAAATGGTATATGAAAATTTCACACAATGTTGTATCTATGGTAATTGTTGAAACGGTTTACATAAATTGTTAAAGTCGTTGACAGTCTTCCTATTAAAATACGATATAAAATTGTGCCGAATATTTTATCCTCTCAGTCAGAAATATTGTCCACATTGGTACTAAAAGATGTGTGAAGTAATAATAAATATAACTGTGTTACAAATTTAGGTAATTTGTTTTAGCATGCTGTGCATTTTCTGTCATAAAATTATAAAATGTTGAATATTTATTTTAACAAAAAATGTCTCCAGACATTGCGGCGTGGTATGGGGTATCAATGGTGGGGATGTGTAGTAGCAGAAGCGTTAAATATCTAACATATTTTGCAGCGTCATTTTGCCTTGACTAGGTACGTAAGTTTGGTGATCGTTTAGTGCCCTTTGTTTATTATCACACACACACATACTGAACATATTGGTAAGTACAGATACTTCTACATATTACCATACCTGTATGCAAGCGTTCTTTTTGTTTTACAATGCAGTCATGGACGAATTCGTCAAGAATAAATTGACAGACTGGAATATGCATAATTGTTGTTCGTGTTAGCATTATTATGCAGGTTCATATATAGTAATGAATAAGAAGTTAACATCATAGATTAAGTTGTTGGTTTATGCGTACTGTGTATGTATGAGTTACAGGCGACTCTGTTAATTGTTAGACACATAAATACAATAATATACTGTCGTATATAGATATATATTTGTATAAAAAGAAATCAGAAAATTTCTGCTACTAAATAACAGTAGTCTCCTTGTTTTTTTATAGTCTCGACGAACAGTACAAAAAACATCCTAAAATGTTCTAGTATATATATTCACCACAGCTGTGGGAAATATATACACTGTCTGGATTGTTGAAATATGTATCTTCTTCTTTTTTTGCCTTACTTGCATGAGGTATTAGAAATGGAACTTAAGGCGCATTTACACCTGTATGGATTCAGTGGCGGCAGTTCCAACGCCAGTTCAACTTTCGCGCCAGTAAACGTTTACATGTTGCATGTAGAAAAATAGTAATTTTCTCGCCAGTTTCAGTTTCAACTTAGTGGTCTAATAAGCATGTCTCATGAACTTATTCGTAGAGCCTCGAAAATAGCCACAAAAGTTGAGGTTGAGGAAATGATTGAAAATTTGCGAAGAAAATGAAGAGATACAACACACGGATATTTTTCATAAATCTCGAGAAATTCGATAGTTGTTGCAGGGCTCCACTTTCTGTTCATTATTATTAATTTTAAAGATGAACAACATACACAAATAACACCTGTTGCTGAAAATTAGCGAAACGTCTGCAAATTTATGCTTAATATTTTTTAATACGGCGCATGGGAAAGTTAGAAGGCAACTAACTTTTGACATAAATGCATGGATGTACTAGCGCGCCAGTAAAGGTTTACACTTGCAATTAATTGGGAACTGGCGTATCAGTAGCGACTGGCGCCACTGAATCCATGCACGTATAAACGCGCCTTTACGATTTTGTAATGCAATGCGAAGGGTACTCTGTCGTGATGGTGTTTGGTATTGGTAAGCAACGGAGGAATAATATATGAGAAAGGGCGACTGTACCTATTTGTGGGGGTTACAAAATATAAGAAATAATTGGAGAGAGTACATTTAAACAAAATATATCCTCACATCTAAATGGATTCTGTAGATTACCAATTAATCTGCAGTCGTTTATACTAATTATTACTCCTTGATTATTTATCAACAAATTAACAAATTAATGCAAAAAATAAACACTTCGAACATAGTGATTATTTTTGCTACTTTTACTATTAGTCGAAAAAGATATTTATCTTATTATCTTTGAATGACGTAATGAATCATTTGATTTTAGAACAGTGTATAGACGAAGAAGCGTTTATGATATTAAACGCAGCCGACATACGTGAGCTTCCAATAATTGGTATCAGACGCAAGTTTCTGATATAATATAACGAGTTAAAGGACGTAGAGGTAAGCGTTGCTTGACTAAGTCAATTTTGTAGGCTGCAAATACGAATATATATATATATATATACCGCCTGTTCCAAAGTAACTCGGCACTATTGCTAACTTTGTTATTATTGGAGCTACGAAGTCGGTTAAATTAGCGAACTAGTAGGACTTTTTTTGCTGATTAAGTTAGTCAAAACAGAGAAACAATTGAAGAGCTAGTTTTTGAGATATTCACAAAAGCAACAAATTTTTAAATGGAACATTCTGTATATTTCGACATATTTTGAAGGAGAGTTAAATTCTAAACAAAAAGTGAAGTATACACTATCGTCCTAAATTTAAAAATAAGCGAATAAAATGCACTTAAACTCTCTGGTTATCATTACTTTAATATGTAAGTAGTACTAAAGTAATAATAATCAGAGAGTTTAAGTGCTTTTTATTCGCTTATTTTCAAATTTAGGACGATAGTGTATTACTTACTTTTTGTTTAGAATTTAACTCTCTTTCAAAATATGTCGAAATATACAGGATGTTCCATTTAAAAATTTGTTGCTTTGTGAATATCTCAAAAACTAGCTCTTCAATTGTTTCTCTGTTTTGACTAACTTAATCAGCAAAAAAAGTCCTACTAATTTGCTAATTTAACCGACTTCGTAGCTCCAATAATAACAAAGTTAGCAATAGTGCCGAGTTAATTTGGGATACCCTGTATATATATTGTGTTTTTTTTTCTTTGCTTGATGATTATTAATTATGTGTTCACTTCGTGGTTACTTTCGGCAGTGAAATGAAAATGCTCTTGTAGGATGTAAATTTTTATTTTACGTTTCGACTTTTATTCAAAAAGAAAGTTTGCTAAAAATGTTTTATTTAAAATTATAACTTTTTTTTATTAATTTGAACATAACGTGTAACGTAATATATACATTTTTAGTGTTTTTCTAATTTTTTAATACTTTAATTTATTTGTATTGTGATCAATGTTACAGGTTAAATTCAACATAAAAAATAATTTGACTGATTTGGTATTAATATGCTTTTTGTAAAAACAATTTGATGTAACTGTACTGTCTTTTATAAGAAAAAAATTAACTTGTTACATAATGTAATAAAATTTCTGAAGAAGACCAATGATTAAAGGTCGAAACGTAAAATAAAAATTTACATCCTATTCTACAAGAGCATTTTCATTTCACTGCTGAAAGTATCCTTGAAGGGAACACACACACACACACATATATATATATATACTGTTATTCCCCGCTTATTTTCAGCATCTAAACGAAGTTCCATCGGATACAGCAAATTCAGAAACCGATTCTGTCGCCACTGTAAGTGTTGCTTCATCATCTTTTTCTGAAAGTGACACACACGGTGATAACGACATCCTACGAGCATGTCCACCGTATAGTAGGAATGCCACCGTGGGACTTCCATATTCTATATATCCTCAAGAAAACTCCGTATGTATTTCCATACACTTAAAATCTCCTAAAATTCTTGTGTATATCGTTAATGCAATCAAAGGAAAGACGATGTAAATAACGAACTTATATTCATATTGTTTCCACCGGTTTGTAATATACATATTACAAACATCACGTATGTATGTACACCATGAGAAATAGTTTTCCGTACACTTAGCTGAGATATAAGGTGGTATAGGCGTGTACGTACAGCAAGTGAAATAATTCCATATAGTCCGAGTAAGATATACGTGTATTTGCCGTATACCGATGCATACGTAATAAACACGTCCGTGTCACCTTATATGTCCGCGAAGTGTACAGATAATTATTTCTCTTGGTGTACCTACATACATATACGCAGCATAAATAGTGTTTTTTCCGAAGTTTCATTTTTTTTTTAAATTTATTCCACATTGGCAAAATATATGATATATGCACATATATATTTCAATTTGCATTGAAACCAGTTAATGTGACAACAACAAAGTAAATTAATTTTTAGACCGTTTCGAAATTACTTAGCGAAGCACCCGAGGGGCAAATAATTAAAGCCAGTTACTGTAAAGAAAAACATTTTTTACGGAGTAAGTTGGTCGAACTGATAATTAAAAACGAATTGAGGGATAATAGAGATGCCAGGTATATTTTTCATTATTTATTTACACTTAGAAAAATGTAACAATGCGAAGACAATTACAGAATAACTTCTGGAAGATTTATACAGTTAGCAAACGAAATCACTGAGGTCTTTCCACACGAAATTCCAGACATATATTATGTTCCATACGTAAATAACAAAGGCAAACCAAAGGCTGCAAGGGGAAAACTATGGAGCTGTTATACTCATTTGAGGAATAACTATAGAAAACTGGGACTAATAGGTACAATTACAGGTAATATATAATAACTTTTCTGATGTTATCGTTGTTATTTATGTAAATAAATTATTTGAGGTACGCCAACTGAAACCACACACGTTAATTGTGTTGATGAAGAGGTGTACATGCAATGGTTGAACAACAATACAGAACCGTTCACTACTGTGCAAGAATACTGGGAAAATACAAGGAAAAGTAGATTTGAATTGTTAAAAACTATTGGCCCTGTTCACAATTATTTTAAAAAATTTCCTTGTTTAAGCGAACAGTTGGGTTTTACACTGGTATTTCATTTCACACATAAATTAATTCTTTTTATTGAAACTTTATTTTAGATTGAAGCAGACTTCAATACTATTTATCCTCTAAAGGAAAATTGCTTGTTTGCAAAATGGCCCCTGATGTGTGATTCAATTTTAAACATTGCTACCGCAAGAAAGGATTCCTATTTAAGAGAAGTTCTTGGGCAATATAAAAATATATATACTGAACCAGAAATTACTAGCTGTAAGTATTTTTACCACACATTTATCTTATATAAAATATTCCCATTGCAATCATTTCAGGTGTTAGGGAAGTATTCACATTAACGATTTTGCCTTTATTCTTTCCATGCATGAATGTGAACAAGAAACCAGGGTTACACTGGAGACCATCAAAATTAGAAATGCGTCAAGGCTTTTTGTTGCATGTGGAAGTAAGTAAATTTTACGTGTATATAGAATTAATTAATGTATTATAGATTGTGAAAAGAAAAAAGTCGACTGTCTTATTAAAGAAAAAGAAAATAACCTTTTCTATATATGATAGTTATTTACTCTTAATTTTAAACGAAATAATATTTAATATTAAAATTAAAAGTGCATTCCAACTTTACAACATCTATAAAAGAAAGTTAATTAACATTTCACACGTAAGAGTAGTTATAGAGTAATTATTTTCATTTTAATTTAGTTGTAGAAAAAGTATATTGTGCAACAAAACCCTTTTATACACTCGTTCGGTTTACAACACTTACCTACGGCTCGTGTTGTAAACTTCTCACTCGTATATAAACAATAAAATTACTTGACACACTCGTTGCACAGTACATTATATGAGTTTATTTAGATATCTAGTAAGAATTCTTTAAACCCCCGTTTCTTATTGCAGAATATAGGCGATTTGCAATCCACTTTAACAAAACGAAGAGAGTAACTTGCATCACTGAATTTGACTGCTCAGCCCATACCAATTATTGTAGGAAGTGATCTATCACAGCTTGAGGCGTCCTATGTTAGCATTAATAGTATTTTATACAAAGTTAGTACTCCCTTGAAAGCAATCGATCTCTGTTTTAAGATTTATCATACATTTGATTTGAGTTATCCCCCAGAAGCAGAAATTGCATGGACATTTCTGGAGCAAGGTATTTATCAGTTAAATAACAAAAAGAAATACGTATCTGTAAATGCATTATTATCAGATATTGCAAAATGTCAAAATACTAATATATAAATTACTAAATGTGTTATTTATTATTCAAGTAAATTTTATTTCTTAAGCATTACTTACAACTTGCTGTAAATCATTATGCATTGCTTTAAGTGTGGACAGGAGTTTCTTGACGCTAAGGTTTTTTTGTTTCACCTTAAACATGACCACAATATGCAAAGACAAAATACAGAATATTCTTGTGTTGAGGATACTTGCCGCAGAAATTTCTCCTCTTTAAATTCATATAAGAAACATATTAAGTTACATTTTATAGTTCAACCACGTCAATTTAACAACCAAGTTAATGTATTAGATATAAAAAATGAAAGTGGGGAACCTAATAATTTCAATGCCACACAAATAACGTCTTGCGCCTCTACATCCCACTTAGAAAACACTGAAATAGTGCCTTACAATACAATCAGTACTAACAGTAATAGCAACATCCTTCAAAATATTATTAATATTTCACAGAAGTGCAAAGATAGTTATGAAGTACAAACGGTAAAATTTATTTCACATTTGCAGAATATATCTCTTTTACCTAGGAATGTTATTCAGTCAGTATTATCTATTAACAATTTTATGAGTTCCAATTTATTGAATGAAATTAAGAATATAGTTTCAGATCGTCTTAAAATTTTAAATGACGATCCTCAAATTATTACTGCTATTGAACGTATTTGTGATATACACGACCAAACTTTTGATATCTTTAAATCTGAATATAGACGTCTTAATTATTTCAAGTCTCGTGGTTATTATATTCCATCACGCACTTTTAAAATAGGTACGAGAATGAAGGAAAAACGATTGAATAATACCATCGTCTTGTCTGAATCAGTTGCCGAAGGTGAGATTATTCCTTTAAGAAATGTTTTCAAGCAGTTATTTGAACAACCAAAGTTTTTTAAAACAATGAAAGATCATTACACTTATTTGCTGTCAGAAACTGAGGTCTTCATTAATTTCATTCAAGGAAACCTTTGGAAATCTAAATTAAATAATGCACAAGATAAATTAGTATTCCCACTATTCATGTATTACGATGATTACGAGATTGGGAATCCACTTGGATCTCATTCAGGAAAGAATAAATTAGGCGCAGTATATATTTCAATACCTTGTATGCCACAAGAGTTCACGTCTTTATTAAAAAATATTTATTTGTTTCTACTATTCTATTCCAATGACAGAAAAGAATTTGGTAATTATGCTGTATTCAAGGAAGCTATACAGGAATTGAAATTTTTGGATGAAACAGGTGTAAAAGTAACGATCGACAATTGTACTTATACTATTTACTTTAAACTAGCTTTAATTATTGGTGACAATTTGGGAGTTCATTCACTTATGGGTTTAACTGAAAGTTTTTCTGCCAATTTTTCATGCCGATTTTGTAAAATAAATAAAGCTTCTTCTCGTGTTACTTTTAAAACAAATAGACTAGAATTACGAACACGCGATAATTATGCAAGTGATTTACTGAAGGATAATATTACATTGACAGGTATAAAAGGGCCATGTATTTGGAATGAACTTTCAAATTTTCATATAACAACCAATTTCTTTGTGGATATTATGCATGATTTATACGAAGGCGTTTGTATATATGATATGACATCTTTATTTGCTCGCTTAATTTTTGAGTTGAAATTATTTAGTTTGGAAACACTAAATTCTAGAGTACAGAGTTTTAATTATGATTTTGAAGCTACAAACAAGCCTCCTCTTATTACCTACGACTCCCTAAAACAAAAAATAAGGATGTCCGCAAGCGAAATGTTATGCCTTTGTAGATACATTGGCGTAATTATTGGTGATTTAATACCTATTGATTTGCCTGAATGGGAATTATGGATAAAACTAAGAGAAATAATAGATACTGTTATGGCTCCTGATTTATTGTTTTCTGAAGATATGCGATTGCAAGTTTTAGTTGAAGAACATAATTATATATATATGTCATTATTTAAGTTTTTAAAGCCAAAACATCATCATCTCTTACATTATGACTTGGTTTTTAAAATGTCTGGTCCGTTACTTTATTTGTGGTCTATGCGTTTTGAACAAAAACATCGAGAGTCTAAACTAACCTCAAATATTTCTGGAAGCTTTAAGAATATGATACATACACTAGCCGTAAAAGCACAGTTAAAGTTATGTGAACAGATTCATTTCAGTGAATATAGAGGTTTAAACTTTGGTGAGTTATTTCCAACAGATGAACATATTTACACATATTTTCCGGAACAAGGTGCAACTCATGATATATTTGAAACAAAATGGGTAAATGTGAAAGGTACCAAGTACAAAACAGAATCCATTATAGTGTTAAATTCATTAGACTTTCCTAAATTTGGCATAATCAAGCATATTTGTTTACTTAATGAAACGGATGTTAATTTTATATGTTTAGTTCTTGATACTATAAAATTTAATAAACATTATTTCGCATTTGAGGTGTCAGTACCAGCTAATATACTATCAAACCATTTTGTTGTAAAGCAGACCGAACTGCATGCTGTTCATCCATGCTTAATGTCAAAGAAAAGCAAAACTCTTTTTGTCTCTGTGCGACATGCTCTTTAAACCCATTGACTCGTTGTTCACACTTTTATTTAGAAAACGTTGCTACTACACAGAAACCTTACCTATATTTTATTTTATATTATATTTTTAATTTTATATAAGTATATTAATAAATAAGTATCAAGTTATACCTGTTTTATTTATATACACATCCTTAATTACATCATTATTTAAAATAATTTTCCGTTAAAAGCGTTTTCATTATCAAATTTCTTAATCATAATATAAATCAAAGTAATACCACATTTCTCAAAGTAAACATTCAATTGTGTGAAAGTAGGTATATGTATATATGGGTTACAAAAATTGCGAATTGTTTGACAATATAAGTGTTCTTGAAATGCTTTTGTATCAAATACCTACTACAACATAATATCTAAATTAAATAGTGCTAAGAGGCGCTATTTCATTAAAGTATATTGTCAAAACAAAGGTAATGAATAACAAAATTATTCATTATTGTTTTGAAAAGAATGCTACAAATACCACATATAATGCTAGTGGATTGGATATGCGAAAAGTACGAATTAATGCATATCGTACAAGTTTTAGATATAATTTGTCGTTATCTTTGAAATACTAATTATACAGCAAATAGCGACAAGGTTGTGGAACATCCCTATACATACCACATAGAACTCAACAGCACAAGACTAGCAAAATTGTCAAACATTTTGTGCTAGGGAATATATAATATTCTTCTCTATAGATAATTACAATTTTTCGAAATATGCTAAACAATTGTTATAAAATTTATACACAAAAAATACAAAAAACCACTATTTACTTTATACAATTTTTACACAAAGTATTACTATATTGGATACAAAACCTTCAAAATATAACACTGTTTGTGTAAAAGAAAAATACAAATTATATGACATGGTTACAGTTCATTATACTAAGAAGTACTACATTAAGTAGCATATGTTAACACATTTTGTTTTACAAATCTTCACACAATTTTTCGAAATATGCTAAACAATTGCTATAAAATTTATACACAAAAAATACGAAAAACCACTATTTACTTTATAAAATTTTTACACAAAGTATTACTATATTGGATACAAAAGCTTCAAAATATAACACTGTTTGTGTAAAAAAAAAATACAAATTATATGACATGGTTACAGTTCATTATACTACGAAGTACTACATTAAGTAGCATATGTTAACACATTTTGTTTTACAAATCTTCACACAATTTTTTGTAACTTTTTAATACAATTTATCGTTGTCCCAAATCACGGGACAAATTGTATGAGAAAGAGCCACAATTGTAGAACATTTTCACACAATTTTTTTTCCGTGTATCCTTCTAGCATTTCGAATGCATTTTATTTTTCAACTGCAAGATAGATTGTTTTATTAAGATCCCGCGTTTATGGATTTTTATTGGTTATACCAGGCCAAGACGAATTTCATGACCTTGTTCTCAGAAAATAGAGAGGAGACCTTTTCTAAAATACTTGGGATCTTCATTGACGAAACTTTAACTTGAAAATTTCAAATAGAGAGTATACTATATACAACTAAAATTCGAAAATTGGTATTATACATTTTCAACTTTGTAATATTTTACCTTAAGAATATTCAAAATGGTTTATTTTTTGCTAGTGAAATCTACAATTAATTATGGTATAGTAATATGGGGGAATGCTGCCAGGACCATTGTGTCAGCGTTGTGTGTTGCGCAAAAGTACATAATAAAAATAATGTATTGTAGTAGGCCTTTGGGTGGAGTGGTGATGGAAAACAACACTTCACTTTATAGTTTATTTATTTATACTAAATAACAATAATAATAACTATTTCAAACTCGTAGCGGGGTTTCGTCTGATTTGGCATGTCCAGTCAGGACGCTGCTTACGGGCGGCGGTACCACTCTCTTCGTTTGCTTGGAAGACCGGCGGGTGCTGTCCAATGGCGCGGCTAGGTAAACTCTTGACTAGTACTGAAAGACCCAGGCAGGATGCTATCCAGAGGGGGTCGAAGAGCTTGACTGCTGTTGTGAGCCGACAGGCCCCTTTTTATATCCACCGGGGTGGCGTGTGCATACCTCTGTCTGGGAGAAGGTGGTCGTAAGAGTAGGGGTTGCCTGGAAGGGTGTTGACGGTGGCGACACTGGAGAGCGTATGACGAAGCGCTCGGAACTAAAGGATCGCGCTACAATCCCCCCTAGACTCCAAGCCATTATGGTGCATAAGTCGATGAAGAAGCGTGGGTGGTGGTGGCTTTCTTGGGTCGTCCTCGGCGTCACAAGCGTCCATAGGAGTATGATCGTAGGGAGGACTTTCTTCCATGGCAGCAAACGCATAGCGTGTTGTAGGCTCTGCGGAAAACATCCATTCGTTCGCGCTAAGATCCAAAATTAGCTTAGCTTGTCGAAGGAAATCCATTCCGAGGAGGGTCTTCGCATTCGGAGTACCTGGTAGAACCACGATGGTAGTGAAGGTGGTTTGCCCCTTGAGGGTGTCCAACGGCTTCCAATTAGTCTCTTTGGTTGTGAAACGGGCGGCGTCTGGGATTCAATCAGATTTTCTCTCCTTAGCCCACTGGGATTCCACTTGGTTTTGTTCGCGCCGTTCCAATGGAATTCCAATTGAATTTGTTCGTGTCGCTCCAAGGGGATTCCAATAGGATTTTCGTTCCGCTCCAATGGGATTCCATTGGATTTTCTTGTTCTGGTCCAAAGAGATTCCAATTGGATTTTCTTGTTCTTACTTTCCGTGCTTCGGGTCACTAATTGGGCGTCAATTGTAGTAGGCCTTTGGGTGGAGTGGTGATGGAAAACAACACTTCACTTTATAGTTTATTTATTTACACTAAATAACAATAATAATAACTATTTCAAACTCGTAGCGGGGTTCCGTCTGATTTGGCATGTCCAGTCAGGACGCTGCTCACGGGCGGCGTTACCACTCTCTTGGTTTGCTTGGAAGAAAAGGCGGGCGCTGTCCAAGGGCGCGGCTAGGTAAACTCTTGACTAGTACTGGAAGACCCGGGCAGGATGCTGTTCAGAGGGAGTCGAAGAGCTTAACTGCTGTTGTGGGCCGGCAGGCCCCTTTTTATATCCACCGGGGTAGCGTGTGCGTACCTCTGTCTGGAAGAGGGTGGTCCTAAGAGTAAGGGTTGTCTGGAAGGGTGTTGCCGGTGGCGACACTAGAGAGCGTATAACGGAGCGCTCGGAACTAAAGGGTCGCACTACAGTATTTCAAAAATAGAAGATTTTCCACACTGCATTTACTTCAAGAATCTAATTTACTAACTTTTGAACAATTATACTTAAAATCAGTAATAGATTAAATATCCATATTATAAAACCAATATTCAACACAAAATGTATACAAGGACAGCAGCGCGGCATGATTTTTCACTACCATTATTTGGGTGTGTGGCTACTCAGATACACATTAAATATACAGGACACAAAATATACAATATATTGTCACCTCACTTCAGACATGTTCAGTATAAAGTAATTAAAAATAAAATTATTTTATGGATCGCAGAAAATAATATCGCATCAGTGAATCCTTAAATCCCTTGAACTAATAAGTATGTACTTCCTTTAGACAAACAAATCTTAAAATGATAATAGAAGAATTTCATCAAATTAATATTATGGTGTATTACATGGGCCAGACCTTTCCAATTATGTTTTTATAGAATGTTAGGATAGCACACATAGATTTTAAAATCTGATCTTGGATCGCGAACATAGTATTATTATTATTACTATTATTATAGTCATTATGGATGTTGTTTGGCATAGTTTTATCGGTGGTGATGGGTCTCGCCCAATACAGTTTAAATTCTTCCCTTTCCACAATACTCTCTGGATCGTACTTATAATATGGTGTTGTGTCATCCATAAGGACTCGCTGGGGTGCGTTCAGAAATGTTGGATAGGATACTGACATGGTCAGGTCATATTTCATGACGTCATCCACTTGGTAAACCTGGAGCGCTTTACAATTCTGAACGCCGTAGAGTGAATCGAGTTAGTTTGTGACAAAAGTCAAAGGTCAAAGCTAAGCATTGCACAGTTAGAGGTTACGTATGAAAAAATAAAGTCTTCAAAGAAATAAGTCGAAAATTAAAACTAATTAGAACAATGGATCATAATCGAAAAAAATTTTTGGATCAAATTAAGATTGTCCAAAAACAAACTGTTCAAACTCCAAGAAACACACATATGATCAAATTATATGAAATGACATGAAATTATAATTATAACCTTAAGAAACACTCAGAACCGCGCTTTAAATACCCCGACCCGAATGCCCATGAATCGCCCGCTATTAACCATCACAAATAGGTGGGTGATGAAAGGAACACTCCGAGCGTCGCACCAATCATTTCTGAACGGCAATGACGTCATAATTTTGGGACATCTTTTTGTTTCTGAATGGCAAGCGTGAAATTGGAATGACACTTGGATAACATTCTTTCCTTTTCTGAACGCACCCCTGTTGTAATAGTTGCTGGTGTAGAATTTTTGCTACCATATTATGCCTTGTCGTATAGTCCGTCGGCGCTAGTATATGGCATGCCCTAACAAGGTGATCTATAGCTTCGCCTTTTTGTTTGCAGAGTTTGCATTTATCATCTACGCTTTCTTTGAGGATGTGATTGCGGTAGTATTTGGTGGCGACAATCTGATCAATCTTATAGATATTTTACTATTATTATATCATCATGGAGATCATAGTCTTTATGAAGATGATAACAGATCAATCACCGAAAGTTCTGTCGTTATCATTACCAAAGACGCATGTAATAGTCCAAATAACATCGACAATTAAATGTACAATTAACATTTCAAACACATTACTGCATTTTTACCTATACCTATATTTAATTTTTATTCCTTAGAAATTAATGGGTAAACATGCGTGTAAGATTTCAATTTTATCTTGATGGTCGTTAGTAACCCATGTGTGTATGTAATTAACACAACGCTAAATCATTTTCTCATTAATTTGCCGTCGTGTACCATATAGATCGTGTTCTATATGCGCTATCATCACGAAGGTCGGGCGCTCGGCATGACCGCAACGCACATGCATACTCCCAGGGAATATAAGTTTTAGTCGTAAATAAATTGATTTCAAGTTGAAATTATACAGTTCATGATCAGCGAGAAGACGAGACGAGGGCTTTGTTTTATCTGTCATGCGAAATCATTTTACTCTCTATTTGAAGCGGAGGTCGCGGCGGCGAGTAACGAGTTTATTTCAGAGATCGAACCGTGATGTTAAATCAAGGCTGTATGCGACGACGTCTTCTTTTGTTTATGTTTAGACTGATAGGATGAGTCCATTATTTGATTATATGAAATGAAATTATCACTTAGTATTTAAAAGTGTCTGTTTTTGTATTTTAAGGAATTTCCGTAGAAGATTGCTACGATTTCTTAATACTTCATAATATGTATGAATTTCATACATCTGTCCATGTTTATTATTTATGTTAAGACATGTGCTTATTATAATCACTTAACGGAATAATTGATTTGAAATAAAGCAACTCTGTGTGGGGTAGAGTATAGGTAGTTAGATTTTCTTCAAAAAAAAAATTACATTTTCACAAAAATGTAACTAACAGTTTGAAAATAAATCAATTCTTTATTATTACTTCTTGATATCTGAGTCGAAACCGTGTCCGAACAGTTCCGACGGTATTTCTTAGGCTAGTGGAAAATGTCGACCTAGAGACAGATATGAAGACACGGTTTCTATCTTGAAACTAAGACCGGAAATTTTCCGAATTTTAGTATTCAAATATTCATTTTGATTCATTTGAATTGACTGGAAATAATAAATAATCTTTCGAGACAACTAACAAGAATTGAAGATACAAAACACGTTTTAATTTGGTAGGTACATAAAATACTACATATTAAACACAAAAATAAAAGTAATACAAAAACACACTACAAAATGATGCGCTAGGAAAACGCATTTCCCCACACTTTACGGCTTCAAGCAAGAACGTTTCGCTGTAACAATGTCACCGCCTTTATAGAAAGCTCTTTCTGAGGGTGTCCAAGTGGCAGGGACGCAGATATATCATTTAGCATATTTTGATAGCTTTGTATATTTTTTTACATCGTTTTTCCACCATTGTAATGGGCATATGTTTTTTGGTATACAACATTCCGAAGAATTAGCACAATCTACTTGTTCATTGGAGAACAAAATTTCCAAAGCGTTTTTTTTGCTGGGTTCATGTTACTTTCATCAAATCCAACTGGTGACTCCCATTCGTTTTCGCAGAACTGTTTTAGATCCTTCTTTTTAAATCTTGGATCTAGAAATGTACCAATGTCAACAAATATTGCTATTGGTGAAGCACCGGTAACCAAAATATTACCAGGAAAGACTTTTGTGAACCCTGATTGAAATTCCCGTCGTAAAACAGATTTTATACTTTTATCTCTTTTGATTCATTCTTATCAATCTTTGAAAAGATCCATCAAAGATTGCAAAATGGGCATCACCACTGAAATCGTCGGTTGAGATTCTGATAACAATAAAGTTGTAGCCAACTTAAAGGGTTCCAATATTTGAACAATATTTTCAATGATCGCCCATTCATATTCAGTTAACGTTAAATGTTCTGCATGAGCTTTTGTGGTTATTTCCCTGTCAGACAATACGCTGATCAATGCTTCACGTTGTTCCAGTATCCGTTTCAACATAAAAAATGTTGAATTCCAACTGGTCTTAACTGACTGAATGAGTTTTGTTTTTCTAAACCCAATTAAACGTTCTGCATGAGCTTTTGTGGTTATTTTCCTGTCAGACAATACGCTGATCAATGCTTGACGTTGTTCCCGTATCCGTTTCAACATAAAAAATGTTGAATTCCAACGGGTCTTAACTGACTGCATGAGTTTTGTTTTTCTAAACCCAATTGAATTTGTTTGTGAGTTAAAGCAGTTGTCGCTATGTTAGAATGCTTAAAGTGACAACAATATTGCTGCATTTGATAATAATGAGCTTTTCTCCTAACATTTTTTTCAAAACTAATTGCCATGAATGTGCAATACAACAAACTAAAACGTAGGGCAGCGACCAAACTGCTTCCATAATATTTGCCGCATTCCCATGTACCACTGCCAAACATTTTCTCCTTATATCGCATTCCGTCAAAATGTTGTGTGTCTCGGGCTCCAACAGTCGGTTGTTAACGCAATATGCTTCACATTTGCATTCCACAGTTCTTCAACACGTTTTTATTTTTTGGTATCATACAGCGCATCAATCCTTAACTGAATTGTTTTTTACCGGGATTTTGTATGAAACCTGCATTTTCAACAAATGATATTGGTAATGTATCATTGCAAACAATTGTAGTTATCAAATGCGTAATCATTTTGTAACGAAGTCCCTCGTTAATTGTACAAATTAACATTTTTAAGTCCATAATTAATTTATTTGTCAATATTAAATTAAATGTATGTGTGTTATTTTGTTCAAATATTGTATAAAGTGATTTGGACGGACCTGTATATATATTCATTTGTAATGATAATTCATGTTATTTGCTTATTTTCAATGGAAAAATACCGAATGTGTACGTCATGCTCAAAGTCGCGGTTCATGTCAGAGTCGTGCGCAAATTGTTATGTTTTGAACAAGTTTTTACCTACAGACGTAGGGGGGTTTTCAGATATATAAAGGCCCCATCGAGTGTGTCTCGTTCATTTATTTCTCCTATCCATCCGCTACCTGTACCTCTCTATTCAGCCTTTTAATGGCATGGAAGAGTTGGTGTCTAATCCGCAGAAACGTACTACTTTCAGGTCTTTTAGTATCGTGAAACAGTCGTTTCAAAAACCCGCTAATTCCGAATGTGTCTCTTCTTATTCAGGTCTTGAACCGTGGGAAGAAGTGATGTATTACCGTTGTAAACTTTATCCCGTCTAAGTCAGACTTTTGATGTCGTGACGATATTTCCGCATTTATTAATAATTCTTTATTTTCAGAGATGCTAAATTTCCGAAATTGTGTATAAACGCGCCGTAAATTCAAATAAATTATCATAAAGGCACCCGCGCTTCTGAACCGCAATAAATATAGATGTATTAGTACTTCACCGAGTAGCTATTGGATAAATATCAGAACCCGTACCGCTTTAATAATTTAATTCCCGATAAACTTGTAAAAATTCTTCATGCGAGCATGACGTAACGTGGAAATAATTTGTAGAACAGTTAAATTGATCGGAGCATACAATTTATCTCAAATTAACCGACGTGTATCATATTTCATGTTTAATTTTATTTTATCTTAAATTATTCGACACGTATCAGATTTCATATATAAAGTTGTTTATTACTAGATAAAAATGCACTGGGATTCGTAGTTAATATTTCAGGGGCTAAAGTTGAATATGTGGTCAATCTTAATTTTATACATGTTTAAAAGAGGTCACTAAGGTGAATTTATTTTGTATTTGATTATGCCGATATTAAGCAAGTCTGTTTATGTATATAAAAATTGTAAATTGTATATAGTAATAAACAAAATTGTGTATTAATTGTTTTAATATGGTTTCAGTAATAATATAGGCTAATTATTCTATTTTTCAAATAAGTTTCTACACGTGTTTCTTTTCTTTTACCGTTTAACAATGAGTTAGGGAACGTAGTATTTTCAATGAGCAATAAGATACATTAAAACAATAAGAAGTACTCACGTTTTTCTCCACTGTGCTAGTTGTAGAGCTTTTGGTCTTTTGTCTCTAAAACACAACACTTCAACCGCCATATTTATATTTATAAACAAAGCCGACCGTACGAGTTAACGTTGATGTCACACCGATAAGACGTTTAGCAATTCGCAATAGTGATGCCTGAGTATATAGGCAACCAGAAGTGCTGTGTATTTTGGTGGCATACAGAAGACATATCTTATGCCGGTTCGCTTGCTCTGGTGTTACCATGTGGCACCATGTTATAAGTAAAGCAAACGAGCCAGGTTATAAGTGGCGCCCATAACGTTAAGGCCGTGTTTTAAGGAATTTAAAAATTAATTCAGGCAAGATTTAGATAAATTAAAATCCGACATTAAATTCCGCCGTGTTTTAAAAAAAAAAGACTGCTTGACTAGTTTAACAGTTTTCCGCCAGAATATATGTATACTTATTTTTTTAAAAAAAATAGAAAAATTGATACACAATTTATATACATACACAGAGATAAGTTTTTATTAAAGGATAGTAAGACGTACATATTCTTTATTAATTGTGAGGGGATAAAAGGATAGGAGAATAAATAGCAACTAAAATACATTTTTATTTCAATTTGGTACATTATAAATTATAATAAGTCTGATTCGGATAAAGGCAAAAATCCAAACCCTCTTGGGTGGATATACACATTGAAAAAAGAGGACTTAAATGCCGCAGCAGAGTCTTTTGGATTAGACGCTACCGGTAATGTAGAGGAGGTACGTAAACGCATTAGCACGTTTGTGAAAGAGGGTAAGAGGGGTTCCACGAATAAGGGAAACATTCCGTTGGTAACACCGCAAGTAGACACTAACGTTCAGATTTCTTCCGCTGAAATCTGCACTCAAATAAGGAAATGGGGGGTTCATTTTAATGGCAGCTCGGACGCTGTATTTTTCTTGGAAAGAGTCAAAGAACTTCAAGTATGTTACGGGATTAAAGATGAGCATATGCTCCACGCGTTGCCTGAGCTTTTTAGGGACAAAGCACTGCCTTGGCTCCGAAATAATAAAACACTATGGGGTACATGGGACGAGTTCTTAGAGGACTTTAAACTTCAATATCTTCCGCCCCGGTATAGCTTTTCAATTGAAGAAGAAATACGCGCTCGTTTGCAAAAACCGAAGGAATCTTTTAAAGATTATTTAACCGCCATATTAACATTAATGAGACGCGGCCGAGATATGTCCGATGGTGACAAATTGGAACGTGTATATGGTAACATGTCACCCAGTTACAGAATGTATATACGTAGGGACGCGATACAATCTCTCAGGCAATTGTCTAAACTCGCTGCCGACTATGAATTACTGCAGGAAGAGCAGGCGCGCTTTTGTAAGAAAGAAAGTACGCTATCAGCACCGGAACGCCCGCCCAGCGATAAACCCAGTACTTCACGTTCGCATCATTTGTCGTATGTCGCTCAGGATAATAAGCCTCGTCAATTTCCTGTACCACCGTCGCCATTACAAAAGTTATCGCATCCGGAAAGCCGCTGTTGGCGATGTGGCAAGGAAGGCCATACGCGTAGTCATTGCCGTAACCCGTTTAAAATGTTTTGTTCACGGTGTGGCAAGTTAAATGTACGTTCCGTTGACTGCCGATGCCAGGGAAACGCCGAGAAGGGCGGTCTGCAGGCAAAGACCGTCCGCAAGCAGTAAAACCGCCTGATTCCGCAAACACGTGTATTAAAGACTCGACACTACCAGATAATCGCGTGTGGATCCGTGTGCACATTCATAACCAGAATTTACGAGCCCTCGTGGACAGCGGAGCAACTTCTTCATTTTTATCCGAATCACTGGTTGCCCGGTTGTTGAAAAATAATGACCAACGTGTCTTGAATAGAAAATCCAAAGTCCGCCTCGCAAATGGAGACGTTATAGAGTCACCCGGCTCAGTCTTATTACCGGTCCGCATGGGTAGCCGTACTACAGACGTTAATTTTGTAATTATGCCGAAGAGCCCGTGCTCAGTCATCTTCGGAATTAATTTTCTTAAGGAAATTGGGGCTGTTCTTGATTTTTCCGAAAGGAAACTGTACTTTAAGGGAGACGATGCAGTCTTTGCCGCGAGCTGTGAGATCTCCGAAGTACAGGACCGCCAAGAAACCGTTTTAAAAAAATTCCTTGAACGAGAATTAAGTAAATTTACTACCGTGCCTGGTCGGACGAATTTAATACGTCATACGATCCGTTTACAACCGAATACCGCCCCAATAAAACAAAGATATTATCCATGCAATCCGAAGAAACAAGCACTGATCGACGCCGAAGTAGACAAGATGTTGCAAGACGGTATAATAGAACCCAGTAACAGCCCGTGGAGTTCTCCTATCGTCGTGGTCACGAAAAAGAATGGTGGCGTTCGGTTCTGCGTCGATTTCCGCAAAATTAATTCCGTATCGATTAAAGACTCTTATCCGTTGCCGTACATTTCAAATATTCTTGACAAGCTCCGCGATAGTAAATATTTTTCGACGCTTGATCTTAAAAGTGGGTACTGGCAAGTTGAGTTAGAAAAAGATAGCAGACCCGTGACGGCTTTTACAATTCCGGGAAAGGGCCTATTTCATTTTGTGTCATTACCTTATGGATTACATAGTGCGGGAGCGACGTTCCAGCGCCTATTAGATTAGGTGATAGGTCCTGAGATGGCAGAATACGCATTTGTATATCTGGATGATATTATTATTTTAGGCAAGACTTTTGAGGAGCATTTGGAAAATTTAAGTACTGTTTTCGCGCGTTTACGGGAAGCAGGCCTCCAACTTCAACCAGACAAATGTACTTTTGCCAAACAGAATATAAAATATTTAGGGCATGTTGTAACACCGGACGGCATCCGTACAGACCCGGACAAGATCGCTGCTATTTTAAATGTACCTCCGCCACGAACCAAGAAGGAAATGCGTGGTTTTCTAGGAGAAACGTCGTGGTACCGTCGGTTCGTACCAAATTTCGCACAACTTACCGTTCCGCTTATAAAATTAATTAAAAAAGATGTGCGTTGGGAATGGACGACGGAACAAGACGCCGCATTCGCCGCCGTAAAGAAAGCTCTGACAGAGAGCCCAGTTCTCGCGTGTCCGGACTTCTCCAAACCATTCCAATTACATACCGACGCCAGTGAGAAAGGTTTGGGAGTCGTTTTAATACAAATAATAGAGGGTGCCGAAAGAGTGATCGCCTATGCCAGTAGGACTTTAAGTAAGGCAGAATTTAATTATTCGACGACCCAGAAGGAAGCCCTTGCCGTTGTCTGGGGTATCAAAAAGTTTAAGTATTATTTAGAATTTTACCAATTCACCGTTATTTCTGATCACCAGTGTTTAAGGTTCCTGAATGACTTGAAGAATCCGTCAGGTCGACTCAGTCGATGGGCTGTTGATTTACAGCAATATGATTTCGTCATTCAGTACCGAAAAGGAGCGATGAATAATTTAGCCGATTCCCTGTCCCGTGCACCGCTTCCTTTTAAACACGAAACCGATGAAGACGCCTGTGCCCTGTTGGAAGAAACGTCTTGTTCTTGGTATAATAAGAAAGTTTCGGATGTTCAATCAGATCCTGAAAAACAGCAAGAATACCGATTAGAAAATGGCAATTTATACAGACACATACCTGATACACAACATACCGAGGGAGTGCGCGCATGGAAATTGTGCGTAGCTACACCTGATAGAAACGACGTCCTGAAAGAAATACATGACGCTCCTGAAGCTGGACATCTTGGGGTCGCCAAAAGTATAGCGAGAGCCGCTTCATTATACTATTGGCCAGGGATGTTTAGAGACGTCCGCCGCTACGTCAATCTGTGCCAATCCTGTAAGCAATATAAATTTAATCAGGGAAAACCGCTAGGCCAGATGTTGTTCTCACCTGTTGATTGCCCGTGGGAACAAGTGAGTGTGGACCTCCTCGGACCTTTTCCGCGTTCCAAGAGAGGATTCACTTCGTTACTGGTAATACATGATCGATTCACCAAATGGGTAGAGTGCCAGCCGCTACGCTCTGCCACTTCACGAACCGTTATCCAGGCGTTGAAGGAGAAAGTAATATACCGTTTTGGTTGTCCGAAGATCTTGTTGGCTGACAATGGTCCGCAATTTGCCAGTCACAGTTTCACCAGTTATTTCAATGGACTAGGTGTTAAGATAAAATTTAATGCTCCGTATGCTCCGCAATCGAACCCTGTGGAAAGGACAAATAAGATATTAGGACCTATGATTGCACAATACATTAATAAAGATCATAGAGAATGGGACCAATACCTACCTCAGTTTATGTTCGCCATCAACACCGCTAAACATGAGTCTACAGGATTCACACCTGCTTTTCTTAATTTTGGTAGAGAACTCATGCCGCCGAGATCTCTGCGAAGAACCGCTGATGGGCAGTTAATGGATCCTGCTCGACCGAATACCGAAGAATTGGCCCAAGAATTGTCGAAATTGGACGACTTTTTCAAGATCGTCAGAATAAAGTTGGCTCAAGCGTTCCAGAGGCAAAGTAGGCCCTATAATCTGAGACATCGTCCTTACCGCCCTCAAATTGGACAATGGGTATATCACCAGACTCATAATTTATCCGACGCCTCAAGAAATTTACCGCAAAACTTGCTCCAAAGTATGAAGGTCCCTCTAAAGTTATCCGGATCCTGTCCCCGTCTGTTCTCATGTTACAGGTACCAAACAGACGAAGGCCAGTGAAAGTTCACGTGAAAGACATCAAGATTCCGTCCGCAGACGAACTCCAAACCGATCTTCCACCTCCAAATCCGCCGGAAGTAGTGGGGGAAGGCCAGGAGGATATTTAAGCTCGTGTGTACTGCCCAGTGTACTCAGTCGATGCGATGGGCACTTCTAAGAAACCAGGGAAGACGACCACTCCCCGTCCGTTGGTATCTCCGCCGCCATCCGCCATAGATGAACGATACCGTGCGTTATGGGGTACACCGCCTGGGTTGAAGACGCCTGAACGCCCAATAACGCCTCGTTATCTGGTTTCGCCAGCAACAGTTGCCCTCATGGAGGAAAAGTACCAGACGTACTGTTGTCAGACACCTCCCAAGCCAGAAGTTTCCGTGCCGCCCACTAATGAGACAACGATCGATGTGGGACCCACGTTGCACAGTCCCGACGCAGAAGCATATCTTGGGTTTAGACTTCTGCAACTTTTTGGGGTTCCTCCAGTACCTGATTTATTGTCGCCATTGCCAGCGACGCCTGAAGCAAAGAAAGCACCCGTTATTGATGCTTCCCCTCCGACGATCTCAATTCCTTTGCCGCCTCCCGCACATGGTACCTCGACTTTACCAGTTATTCCTTTTCATTCATACTTTTCCTTGGATATGCCGTTCCTTGGCTCAGACCCTCCGCCGCTGCCGACGATTCCGCCGCCGACCGTTAAACCTCGTCTGGCAAATCCTGGGGCCTGGGTGAAAAAGGAAGGTTCACTGGGAAAAGGAGTCCGGAAGAGGCGACACGGGAACAAGCGAGTCCATGTGCGGGTCAACGGAGTGAGCGTCGTAATGACTCGCCGGGAAGCCGAGATCCATCATGCCAACCTGCAACTTCAGAACAGTTAGTGACAGTGCGCGCATGAAAGACGTCGTAAGTGATGATAGACTGACAAGTGTTAGTTTTTAAATTTAATTTTACGTTTCTGGACTTTTGATATGTAGTTGTTAGGGGGTTCAATGTTTTCTTTTAAGGGAGGGCCTGTAACGAAGTCCCTCGTTAATTGTACAAATTAACATTTTTAAGTCCATAATTAATTTATTTGTCAATATTAAATTAAATGTATGTGTGTTATTTTGTTCAAATATTGTATAAAGTGATTTGGACGGACCTGTATATATATTCATTTGTAATGATAATTCATGTTATTTGCTTATTTTCAATGGAAAAATACCGAATGTGTACGTCATGCTCAAAGTCGCGGTTCATGTCAGAGTCGTGCGCAAATTGTTATGTTTTGAACAAGTTTTTACCTACAGACGTAGGGGGGTTTTCAGATATATAAAGGCCCCATCGAGTGTGTCTCGTTCATTTATTTCTCCTATCCATCCGCTACCTGTACCTCTCTATTCAGCCTTTTAATGGCATGGAAGAGTTGGTGTCTAATCCGCAGAAACGTACTACTTTCAGGTCTGTTAGTATCGTGAAACAGTCGTTTCAAAAACCCGCTAATTCCGAATGTGTCTCTTCTTATTCAGGTCTTGAACCGTGGGAAGAAGTGATGTATTACCGTTGTAAACTTTATCCCGTCTAAGTCAGACTTTTGATGTCGTGACGATATTTCCGCATTTATTAATAATTCTTTATTTTCAGAGATGCTAAATTTCCGAAATTGTGTATAAACGCGCCGTAAATTCAAATAAATTATCATAAAGGCACCCGCGCTTCTGAACCGCAATAAATATAGATGTATTAGTACTTCACCGAGTAGCTATTGGATAAATATCAGAACCCGTACCGCTTTAATAATTTAATTCCCGATAAACTTGTAAAAATTCTTCATGCGAGCATGACGTAACGTGGAAATAATTTGTAGAACAGTTAAATTGATCGGAGCATACAATTTATCTCAAATTAACCGACGTGTATCATATTTCATGTTTAATTTTATTTTATCTTAAATTATTCGACACGTATCAGATTTCATATATAATGTTGTTTATATTACTAGATAAAAATGCACTGGGATTCGTAGTTAATATTTCAGGGGCTAAAGTTGAATATGTGGTCAATCTTAATTTTATACATGTTTAAAAGAGGTCACTAAGGTGAATTTATTTTGTATTTGATTATGCCGATATTAAGCAAGTCTGTTTATGTATATAAAAATTGTAAATTGTATATAGTAATAAACAAAATTGTGTATTAATTGTTTTAATATGGTTTCAGTAATAATATAGGCTAATTATTCTATTTTTCAAATAAGTTTCTACACGTGTTTCTTTTCTTTTACCGTTTAACAATGAGTTAGGGAACGTAGTATTTTCAATGAGCAATAAGATACATTAAAACAATAAGAAGTACTCACGTTTTTCTCCACTGTGCTAGTTGTAGAGCTTTTGGTCTTTTGTCTCTAAAACACAACACTTCAACCGCCATATTTATATTTATAAACAAAGCCGACCGTACGAGTTAACGTTGATGTCACACCGATAAGACGTTTAGCAATTCGCAATAGTGATGCCTGAGTATATAGGCAACCAGAAGTGCTGTGTATTTTGGTGGCATACAGAAGACATATCTTATGCCGGTTCGCTTGCTCTGGTGTTACATAAGCAAGTGGCACCATGTTATAAGTAAAGCAAACGAGCCAGGTTATAATTTCTTGTTTCTGTTCGACTACTTTGGCAAACGAAAAAATTTTAGTGATTTTTGGTTGGATAGAAGAAATAGATGTAGCTGTTGCTGCAGTATTAGGTTAATCCAAAGATTGAACCGTATCCACTGAAGTACTCCAAGTGCAATAAAAAAAAGAGTATAATTAGTTATCAAGAAAAAATCAAATTTCCAGATAAAGATTACAGTAATACCATAAAAAAAGCTAAGCATAGTGATGTATGTAATGAAACTTTTGGTTTTATGCCCTATTACTGTAAATCTATGTGAATATTGAAATAATAAGCTAACCCTTCTTAATACTTATTAATTATATAATTACAATTACGTTAAAAGACAATAAGTCAGTTAAAAAATTAAACAACAAATTCCCTGGTTGTCTTTTATTAGTATAATAATTATGTTTTGTTTCTCTATTAAAAATATTAGCGTCAAATTAAGCGAGGGTTACCTGTTTAGATGGGAATTATGCTTGTTTCTTAGGTGATTCCAAAAAATGCTGGAGTTTTTGAACGAGACCTTACTGTAAGTACAAAATTTGCACTGGGTACGACCATCTTGTTCGTTCCATATTTTGGAAGGAGTAGATGAAGCCAATGTTTAAAAACTTTCAACGAGAATTGAACGAAACAGTGGAAAATGAAAATATTATTCGCACTGGACTACAACTGTCTCTCTGGAATACAGAATAATATCAAATAAAAAGGATTTTTTCTTTTTTGCCGCTTGATCAGTGAAATTTGTGGATGTTATAAAGTATATTAATATGAATTATCAAGTTTATTACTTGGCCGTGCCAAAGTATCAGAAAATCCCATTGCACCAATTCTTGTGTCAGTTTTCTGACGTCGCACAGTGGGGCAAACAGGGTTTCTACCTGGCAAAAAATCAAAACATGAAATGTCGTCTTTACGCTCCATACAATTATTTTCTTAATTATCACTATCTTATGCATTATTAGAAAGCAGGATTAGGGGTATTTTAAATGTACCTGTACTCAGCGGTACAGGTCTAGTTTTTGCTAACTGCTTAACATGTGGACGTCTACGTAATTGTGTTATATTTGCCCTGTGTTGGCTGGCCAGCCTCTTAATTGAAATTTGAGAGCCTTAACTGCTATAGACGTATCACGGTAGCAAGAGAAAAGGACAAAATCTAGTGCAAAGTCTCGAAAATTGTACTTGAATACCTTTCAAGAGAGTTGGGTGCGATTGAGCAACCCACTTGACAAAACTGATTTGGAAGTGAAAATTCTTTATCGACTGTTGCACGAGGAAGTTAGGAAGAATTAGACCTGTATATCGAACATTAAATATCTTGCCATATTTTTAGATAATCAAAAAGGATAAAACAATATCTAGAAACAAACATAAAATTATTATATATAATAAATAATTATCACAGTACATTACATGCATAATTAAGACGACTTTACATAAACGCATTATAGAATATTAGAATATCCTCATTTTAAAATAAATATAAGTTTTCCTTATCCGGACATTCAAAATTTAATGTCAAATATTATACTCGTATCTGAGTTAACTTGCAACGAGTTCAAATTCTTATGTCTTTAATAGCGGATCTCAGCAATGTTTGCCGCATTCTGAAAATTTTTAGTCGCTCATGTAGGTAAGTATTTATTATGAATGCCATATGACCAATGTAGTATGCATGCAAAGAAACAGTTAGCATTGTGTGTTGTCTCTGCTGGAAACATTATATATTTGCAATTAAATTTACTTACGCTAAAGTTATCGAAAGGTCGTGTTATCCAGAGAACGTATAATTACTTATATTCGTTATTAATGTCTTGGTCGTGTAAATACCTAATTTACATGATCATCGATCACGACCTTTTGTTTTTTGCATTTGATCAGGCTTTTACCTCTAAAGAAACATCACAGCCATTTGTTTGATAATCAAATGAAATAATAAAATCTCGTCTTGACTTATTTAACACAGGCAGACTAATGTAATAAACGATAATTGAATCGTGCTTTTTAGGAAATATATGTGTTATTTTACTTCGAATTTAAGTTATGGCAGGTTATGGAATTACTTGCTACTAAAGTGTGCCAAGTGTCCCAAATAACCTTGTTCTAGGCAGAAATTAGAATAGGTATGTAAAAATATTTACCTACCAATTTAGGTTAAATTGTTAATTAGTTCTGCAACTTACTGTTGTTAAAACCTATCCAGTCTTCCAAAATCGTAAATAAAATAAATAATTTATAAATTTTGAACGTAAACTGGATCTAGAACACCTTTCTTTGTAAAGAATTCCTCGAATTCACTCATTAGATCAATATCGTGTTCATAATATTTTTCGAATAACATTCAAAATATTGTAATGAAACAAGCCCACAAAAAGAGGCAGACATCCGGGCGACGACAAAAAACGTACCGGTAAACAAGTCGTAAATCAATTACACTCATATACGGCATCCGCGACAGAAAGTCTGGAATATAGCAGAAGAAAGCTAGAATTTGCTAGACCTTTTGTCTACACATATAAATGCCGCCGGTGGGATAAGAAATTCATTCATTGAATAGCAGTCGTGCGATATTTACTGAACAGTTTAAAATAAATACAGTGAGCGGTGCAGTTTTATTACAGTTCAAGAGAGACATAAATATTACAGATATAAATAAGTAGTGATAGAGATAAATACGTGTGTTAATTTATTTGTAGTAGTTTTAAGTGTGATAAATTTATTTTATATTTTTATATCGTGATTAATTTTAAGTGTGTAACTATTCAGACAGTTTTAAAACATTTGAACGAGTTGTTTATTTCGAACCCGAAAACGCAACAAGATATTCTAGACAAGACATTAGAAAATCTATACACAATTACAACAGAAACATAAAAAATAAAAATCTATATGACAGCTATAGTAATCACGATGGTACTCAAAAAAGGGATTAAGGAAACCCAAGAAAATTTGGAAAGGATAGTAATAAGAATAATATATGTCCGAAAACGAGAGGAAGATAAACTGCGATGGCTAATGAATCACGAGAGCGACCAACTAGAAAAAGATATTTAGTGACACATGTAAAAACGCAACGAATAAGATGGTATGGCCATATCAACAGAGCAGACTCAAAAGCAACAACATAAAACACTTGCCAATGCACACCAACAGGTAAGGAAATAAGAGAAAACCCAAGAATTTATGGCAGCAACAAGTGACAATGAACATAAACCAAAAAGGAATACCAAAATGGATAATAAAAGCAAAGAACATATTTCTAATGTAAATAAAGGCAACAAAACATAAGAACTCAGAGAATATGAGCTGAAATTTGGAGTGACCTCTTACATGAAAAGGATCAGAAAGCCCAAAAGGTCGGCTTCTACTCCGCAGGAGTTTAGTACATATTAATATTATGTATGTATAGACTACAGACCAATATCATTACTACCTGTAATATTGAAAGTATTTGAAAAACTTCTGCTGAAGAGAATTAAGCCGTTGATAGTAGAGAAAGAATTAATTCCAACACACCAGTTCGGATTTAGAAATGAAAATTCAATTGTAGACCAAGTCCACAGAATAATGGATGTCATAGAGAGAGCCTTAGAAGCAAAAAAAGTCATAGGTAATACACTTGATGCAAAGCTACGTTGGAAGGCCCGTACCAAAAAAAAAAAGAGAAGAAGAAGGTATTAAGTATAGAAAGATGTATTGTCTGATTAGGAGGAATTCTACTCTGTCTTTGTCTCGACTTACATCGGAATCTGAACGTGGTTACTGTAACCAGTGCAATTAAGAAGTTTGCCAAAAGCAACAAGGAGGGCTTCACCAACATGTAAATGTCGAGGCAATCCAGCTACTAGACACCACAGATTTAGTCAGAAGATTCAAAAGGACCAAACCCTTTGAGTTGATTTAAGTGTTAGTTTAAATGCAGAGTCTGTGCGGAAGTGAGCACATTAACAAGCAATTGGCGTACTTAAGAATTAGAAAATATAAGGCTACTGTTAGGGTAAAACTTAGATTAGGATAAAACATTATTAAATTAGGCTAGAACTTAACTGCTTATAGGTCAGCTATGACCAGATTGCATTTAAAAAGCTCTTCGAGTAATAAAAAAAACTTAAATCAATTCTTGGGTGCCTTTTTTAAAAAAAAAAAATTTTTTTTGAATGAACAAAAATCAATAAAAAAATTTCTCTTTTTTGAACACCTTGTTCACATTTTACATTCAATTTAAATCTTCTTGAAAAGAGAAAAATAATATAATTGAAGAATTTTTATTGATGTTAGCTCATCCAAAGAAATGTAATTTGTTTTTGAAAGAGACGATATGTATATTGTCGAAATGTAAAAATATATTTTTATTTTATTTAATTAACATTAACTAACGGCCGCTACACCCAGGAATTAAAGTTTATTACTGACATGTAAAATGAAAACACGAGACCACAAAAGGAAATGAAACTCTGTTAAACCAACCATATTTGTTTACCAATTATCCATTGCCAAATATTAGTTTACATGCAAATGACATTTCATTGTAATAATGATACTGGGAGCAGTTATTACTTCATATTTTATAAATCACGACAAATGTTTCTTTCGCTATATGAATACTACTTTTATTTAGGATAATGTTAGATTGTCTTGTAATACTTTAATGATACATTTGCCTCTTAAAGATAACGTGCGTTGCACAAATAAGCTTTTCATATAGACTCTAATTTAAATAATTTTTAAAGCCATAATTATTTTACTTTCTATTGCATTTACGTTTTAAAACTACTACTTTTTGTTTAACTTTTTTTTATCATATTTTGAAAAACAATTTTGTTGTAAAATTTCTTATACTATGTTTAAAATATGTTTTAAACAATTTTATGATTCACGTCACAATTGAAACTATCTGTATAAATATTACCAGGTTTCATTTACTAAATTTACTTATTTCTCTTGTTGATTTTTATGTTATTAATTATCGTAAGTTAGAATGTTATTTAAAATCTACGTAACTCGTTCCATTTAATATTTTCTTTAAGAATTTGCAATGCTGCTCATTGGAAAGAATATACGCACATAGTGTTCTGCAGAAGGCTGTTTTAAGTATATATTTGAATCGCCTGACCGATAAACTGAACAAAAATGTGCTTATTCTGAGATCGGCAACTCTTTCGTCACCCTTAAGTGTTGGGGAGCAGTTTTTCTTCTCTAACGGCAAATAGAAGAAGCAAAAAAACCACTAAACGCTGGACATAATGTACAACCCATGTCCTCAATAGTCTTTTTTGTCCCCTGTTGGTGTTGTAGCTTTATGCTTGAAATGAAACTGTTCTTACTCTGTGACGATTTAATTAGAATTGTTCTACAGTGCGTTGAAGAAAATACTATCCAGATTTTTTATGACTTGCTTGAGTATATTATTTCGCATTTAGCTCACGTTTTAACTAGATCGTCTTGTAATTCGTTTTTATATTTAGTTATAATTATTTTCTTTTGATGTGACACTTATTTTCAATTTGTATTAACAAAATTCTCTTCGAAATACCCAACTACTGCTAGAAAATAATCCCACGTTACGATACTTATCTTCTGCGTTGTAGATACTTTGTAATTACATAGTAGACAAACTCTACCGCTTGAAAGGATCAATATTGGAAGTGTTAGGTAATAAGTACTACTAAAGTAATTCTTTACTTGAACGAATATGTGAACGATCAGTATCAGCTGATGATGCCGTTACATGTTAAGAAGGATTAATCGATAGACCGGTAAGGAAGCGAATTATTAAAGTTATTTAGAGAGTGGAGAAACGCCCCTAAAAGGCAAATGCCGGCTTAATTAGAAAATGTTTTGAGTTTAGTAATTTAAAAATAAACATTTTAAGTGCTTGTATCAGTAGACATCACCCTAATGTAAGTTTGGCCAAAGGTCCTAAAAATCAAATGTTTTTAAAATGATGAGTCAAAGAAATTTTCTCGACTTTTAAGATTTTAAATAAATATTCAATTTAATTAGGTAAATAAAACTGTTGCTCTTTTCACTTTTTTATTATATTGTAATAATTATAAGTAATAAATGTAATAATTTTGTATTTCATAAGTGTTTGCAGTAGTCTGCCCACTTATACTAAATATTCAGAACTTCAGTGAGAACTGTATGTTGTAATTGATTTCTTTGAAGTAAGTATTAACAGAAAGCAACGTCTATAGAGAAGCGACAAAGACGTTAAAAGCATGTCCCTGCTTTTTCGTACGCCGTGTAGTTGTCATATAAATATAAAATATTGTATTCTCTCAAATGTACAAATACGGAGTTAAAATTAAAAAAGCTAAAAGGAAAGTAAAAATTCTTTCTCATATATAACTTTATATTAGAGCTCTTACTATCCCGATATTCGAATATCCGGGTTACTCATTATAACTCGAAATCCGGATCAAGATCCGGATCCGGGTATCCGGATACTTGTTTAACTTAGATTCAAGTATCCGGATATCCGGTTTCGGTTCTTTTATTATGACGGCTCAAATACAAAGCTGTCCTTATTTGTATTCTGATTAACCCTTGTGTCTATGATCGAGGTACCCGGATACATGACAATTATTTTAGCATTAAATCACATATATAAAATATCTATTACACAACTCAAACAAGTATTTTAAGAATTTTAAAAAATTCCATAAATTATTTTTGGCAGATGTTAAATATGTATGTAATGCAAGCATAATGCAATTGCAACATGTTCCTATTTCTGCATACAAATTAAAAAACTAACCAAAATCTCAATAAATCAATCACCAAAAGTCAATTTAATTGTGTTCTTTTACGTGCCACGAAATTGTAAAAAAAATCAAAAAATTTTCTTAGTCCTTTAATTTACTTTAGGGGATGCTAAATACGCAATACAAACATAATATATGCAGCAACATGTTCCAATGCAACTGCAACGCTATTTCTGCATATAAATTAAAGAACTAACTAAAATCACAATAAGTCAATCACCAAACGTCAATTTAATTGTGTCCTCTTACGTGCCACGGAATTTTAAAAAAACGAATACTGATGCGGAGCTTCATTGAACGAGCACTAATAATTTCGACCGCAAGATATTTTCGCCAGTATGTACAAAAGCCGGTCTGCGAGTAGCACTTTTTTTCGAATATCTTGCAAAGTATGTATTCTATAATGATTTATTATGAGAATAAAAGTAGATTTAAGTATCCGGATACTTGAATCTAAGATTCGAGTACCCGGATATTGACGATTCGAATATCCGGATATCCGCGCAAAAGTAAGACGCAGACATACGTGTCGTTCACACTTGTATTGCGCTCTTTAAAGTCAATTAGCAAAATGCCCTCACAATCCCAGAATATTATGCCCATCACCTTTTTAGTTGATTGAACGACTTTCGCCTTTCTGGAACGAGGTTATCAGGTCGCCGTCATTCCATTGACTCCCTTTTCGGTAGCGGATCTTAAAACAGAATCATTGTTTCATCCCCTGTGACAATGGACTCCAAAGTCGGTTTTGGGTCGTCTCCACACATGTTTAAAAATGCGCACATTCCACTCGACGTTTACGTTGGAGAGCAGAAAGAAGTCGCGGTACCCAACTAGCACTAATTTTATTCATACCCAGATGGTCATGGAGAATTCGGCGAACACTTTTTTCGGAAATGTTTGTTATCTCTGCTAATTTCTTCACTTTCAAACGGCGATCTTCTAGCATTAAATGTTCAATAATTGAAATTTATTGAGGCGTTATCACTTCAATTGGTCGACCTGACCGATCAGCATCTTTCAGGGATTCTTGTCCCCAACGGAAACATCTTGCCCACTTTTTTACAGTTGAATACGAAGGACATGAATCACCGTAAACGCTGTCTAAACATTGTTTAATGTGATAAGGCGTATGCCCTTCTTTTGTTAAAAATTTAATGACCACGCGGTACTCAATTTTCGTTACTTCAGACATTTTCGCGCGCTAGTCACGTTGGTTGGCTGGTTACTAAAAACTACTAGGGTTCGAAGCGTCATATTCATAGTGTACACTTCGGGTATGTGCATGCATGACGTGACGGAGTTTGAACACGTTTGAACCTGTATAAGCCTGTCAGGCCGAGAATTTATGGCGCCTACCTCGTTTGCTACTGATTGGAATTTTATATTTTCAGTATAAAAATCCTTCTTACACTGCCGTTCTTCCTGTATATCAACTGCTTCGTGTTTGCGTTTTAGATCAATCTAATTAGTGTCTCAAGTAAATTCTAAATGTAATTTATTGTGCAATGTTGAGTATGCGCATAAGAAGGTCATCAATTTATACTAAGTGACTTTTATTACTTTATATAATAATTTAATTACCCAATTTAATGTTTAGAACTGTAAGTTATCGATCTACTGCGATCTAATGGACGGCCACAGGAAAACAAGCCAAATGAAAATTTGCAACTAAACTTTCGAAACTTAGACAAAAAAAACACGATACGAAAACATATATACAAAATACGAATTTTCCTGTTGTATATTTATCTTTATTTATTTACTTATTGTAACGACTCAGCCTTTACTTTATGAAAATGCATATTAAATATAAATTAATAAATGATCAAAACAGTGATTTAGATTTTTACCAGTTTATAATAAAATAACAATTGTTTCGTCATCACAGTGACTTTTTCAAATATGACGTTACAGTTACAAAGATAATTTTATATGTACATATTATATTTAACTTAAAAATTATGCTTGTTAAAAAATTATATTAGTGCTATGTCCTTCCATTTTCAACAAACATTAGAGCAAGTCATTTAGTTTCTTATTGAAGTAATTGTTCGTTAAGGTTTTTAAGAGCAACTCGAAGCTAATGTAAATTTACAAATGATTAATATAAAGTATAAATACCTATATATACCGGGTGTTTTGGAATTGCACGGCACTATTGTAGGTACTTGTTCTCCAGCACAAAATGAACAAAATAATCCATATAAACATATGTCTCAAATTAATTTATTACTAAGATATTGGAGCATAAAGATATGTATTTAACAATGCAACATCCAAAAGAACTGTTTAAAGTGGCCACCGTTTTGTTGAATGCGGCATTCAGCACGACAAATTCATACTTCTTTGACACTTCGTATAGCATCAGGATGATTCTTGATAGTTGCTGAAGCTTCCACGATGCGATTACTAAACTACCGATCTCACGGCGTTAGATCGGGAAATCAGGATTCATCAGAGTTTAGTAATCGCATTGTGGAAGCCGCAGTAACTATAAAGAATCGTCCTGATGCTATACGATGTGCTAAAGAAGCATGAATTTGTCGTGCTGAATGCTGCATTCAATAAAACGGTGGCCACTTTAAACAGTTCTTTTGGATGTTGTATTGTTAAATAAATATCTTTATGCTCCAATATCTTAGTAATAAATTAATTGGAGATATACGTTTGCGTGGACTTTTTTGTTTATTTTATGCTGGAGAAAAAGTACCTACAATAGTGCCGTGCAATTCCGAAACACCCTATATATATATAGGGTATATATATATATATATATACAGGGTGTACCACTTAAAACTCCCAGGTCAAATATCTCGGAAACGGAAAAAGATATTTGAATTTTGTAAAACGTAGTTACTAAAGAATGTGATCGACTCTAGTTTGCTCTCACAATTGTGTTTTATTATGTGACGATATAGATGGCGCTGCGATGAAAAGAATTTTTTTGATCGCCACAATCTTCATTTGTTTTTTATTTGAAAGAGTATTAAAATTAATGTAAATTTTATTATTTGTGTTAGTTTCCAAAATTTAACGGTTTCATAGATATTCGTGTTAAAATAATGTAAGAGTAATTTTAAAATTTTGTCTTTATTTTGTTTAAATATTTAATTTGTAGGGGAAAATAGCAGTAAACATATTCACAATGCTTGCTATTATAGTTACTTCAGAATTTAAATTTTATAGTTAGTTCCTTTTTATAAATTCCACTTCATAGGCACCCATAGGTATGTAGGAAGAAAAGCATTCATGTCTGTGTTAGATGTATGTATGCTTGCTTTGATTATTTAGGAAATATTTTGACATTAGCACACATTAGTGACATTTGCTTGATTATTAATTGTCTTTATAATTAGCTTCATTCAAACATTTACTCACTTTGCGTATAAAGTTCATTTAGTGCACCATTTAAGAATAGGTGATAATCACGGCAGACTCGATTTTCTGGCAGAATTTTCTGTCATGTTAGCGGAAAACAACTTTATGAATCAGTTCATGTGGAATCACGAATGTCCTTTTCACAACAATAGTACTGAATAAATAAAATACTAATAGTACTTTAATTAAGCATAATGCTCGATATTGGTCAGAAGATAATCCTAGGTGGATAAGGCAAACCAGAAATCAAACAGTTTTTGGCGTTAACGTTTAGTGTGGAATTTTAAACGGATATATCTTAGGCCCCCACTTTTATCATGAAACATTCATTGGTGTGCGCTACTTACATTTCCTGCAGAATGAATTACCACTACTTTTGGAAGATGTACCTATAGAGCTGCGAAATAATATGTGGTTACATCAAGACGGGGCACCTGCTCATAATGCCAACATAGTTACTGACTATTTTAATCAAATGTTCCCACGTCGTTCGATTGGTACTAATGGCGTTCTTAGGTGGCCGGATCTAACCCCGTTAGATTTTTTCTTGTGGGGTTACTTGAAAGCTGAAGTTTACAAGGAACCCATAACAGATATTGGCGACCTTTATAATAAAATTTATGCAAGTGTTCAAAAAATTAGTAGAAATACATTGTTTAATTTGCGGAAGAGAACTAATAAGGCTATATACGTTATGTAGCAATCAAAAAGGCAACATCTTTGTTAGTTATATTTGATTCTTTTAAGTTTTTAAACAAAATAACGACAAAACTTTAAAATTACTCTTACATTCTTTAAACACGAATATCTATAAAACCGTTAAATTTTGGAAATTAACACAAATAATAAAATTTACATTAATTTTAATACTCTTTCAAATAAAAAACAAATGAAGATTGTGGCGATCAAAAAAATTCTTTTCATCGCAGCGCCATCTATATCTTCACATAATAAAATACAATTGTGAGAGCAAACTAGAGTCGATCACATTCTTTAGTAACTACTTTTTACAAGAATCAGATATCTTTATCCGTTTCCGAAATATTCGACCTGGGAGTTTTAAGTGGTACATCCTGTATATATGTATATACCTGAATAAAAAAGAAACAGATAACACATAATAAATGCACTTGTACTATGAAGGAGGTTTTTCAACGAGAGTTATTTCGGCAATTTTCTTTGCGAAGTCAGAAGTGAAGATACACAATAACATTTACATTGTTCCCCTTTCGCCGTCATCCTCTTGTTGGCCTTCGTTACGCGATCCTGAGACCGTTATACAAATCTTTAATGCAGACGTGTCTTTTGTCGTACACTTCATTGGACTTTGGAAGCTGCACAAAATATTTGTATTTGTGTAGTATTTTAGAACAAAAACAACTATTATTTCAAGCACATTGAAAAAATAGTATACCCCGAAATATGAAATATGAGGTACAGAAATTGTGATTGCAACTAGCTTTTAAAGAAAATACAAAAAGACTACTCCATCTCTAGCATGTTTTTCATTATTTCATTATTAACAATTTAATTGAATTTTCACTTACTCCAGCATTTCGGAATATATTATTTGATAAATAAATGAAGAACACGTTTTTATACTTTAGCAAAAAGGCTTGTATATGATGTGAAAAAAAACACGATTTCCGGTTTTATTAGGCGGAGATGTCTAGTGGGGCTCAATATATTTTAGACACAGGCAATGATAAGTGACGGAAAACTAATAAAACAAGTGCATAGTTATAGAAAATTAGGTAGATATGAGTCTATATAAATTGTACATATACAAAAATTGAAATGGAAAAAGACAGTGAGATTGAATTTGTGGTCTGAACAACGATACGGCTTTTAGGTACCTTTCAGTTCTTAGAATATTAGAATTAATAATAATATAATTAATTTTGACAAATACAGGACCACTGATGATGATAATATAGTTGTCAAAATAGCTTTTGGTTCATTAGAGCGGTAACGGTGTTTTTAGTGGTTTTGTTTGATAAAATGTAGCAAGAAAACAATAAATGTTGCTTTTACTGACTTTGGATCAGATAAGTTTGGTTTTTTGATTGTAAGAGTCTGCAGTTGTGAAATAGTGTATTAAAATTCCAGGTAGGCAGTTTTGAAGAAGATCGCATATCATTGAAGACAAATCTTCTTTGTGTCTGTTGGCCCAAAAGGAGAAAGACACTGTGAATGCACTTACTAGAGAATTAAGAGTTTAGATGTTTATAAATGCATTTACGAATTTCTGAAACCATGGGGTTTACCATATGTCCAAGGGCTTTATCACATAGTATATATACCGCATGTGTAAAATCATATTGGGGATAGGATATATGTATACTAGGCACACCGGCAACAACGCCCAATCGTGGCCGTAGTCATGGTAACAGGAAACAAGGTATGCTTTTGAACATCTCTGGATGACGCGCATTTATCGGGGGTAATACCATAAGAGTTTGTGTTTATCCGGACAAACTTTCATTTTGAACGAAAGCTTTGTTGCTTGGTAACTGACGAGAACAAATAACATGGTAAAACCGCGACACCGAAGGTGGAGCGGTTTTACCTTTTGTTATTTGTTCGAGTCGTGTTACCCTTAAGCAACAAAGTTTGAGTTTTGTCAAAATGAAAGTTTGTTCCGGAAATAAACACAAACTCGAATGGTATTTGGTAAGACAATTTAATGAATCATTTAATTAATATTAATAAACCGAAATATTTTTATTTAACATTCCTTTGAATACATATACAAAAGAAAGAGAAAAATACATATGTTTATGTATGAAATGTATTTGAACGATACTGTCAGAATTGAATTTTCGTTGCCATGGAAAATCAACATGCAGTTTATCCGCTAGCAAACATGCAGTTTATCCGATGGCAAACTAACACAGCGTGTATTAAAATGTCATGTTTTTGACAGATGAATTAAATTGTCGAAAAAAATTTCACTTGACAACTTGACAGAAGTCACTGACTGAACTCACTGACAGAAGTAACTGACAGAAAGCATTTTCCAAGACTCCCTTTATCAACTAAAATTGTATCTGGAGATCGTGTCGAACAGCGTCGTTCTGTGTTTGTGAGAGGAGCAATGGTAACAATGCCTCGCTACACACCAGAAGAAAAACTGCAAATTATTAAATGGTACTATAGTGGTCATTCTGCAAAGGATTGCATAAATTTATTTCCGCAAATATTGCAGACAGACCCGTACCCTGTGAGCAAAATATTGCATATTTTGAATAGCTTTCAAAAATGTCTTTGTTTAAATAATTGCACAAAATGTAATCCTAGAGAGGTAAATCCACTAAAAGCTGAGGAACGAGAAGAGCGGGATATAATGATTTGTAGCACTCTCGAAGTAGAGGATACGCTATCTACCAGAAGTGTTGCTGAGGAATTGGGTGTGAGTAATAAAACCGTCGCAAACATATGGAAGCGAAATAAATTAAAATGTTTCAAATACTCGAAAACACAAGAAATATTTCTTGATGACAATTTTAGAAGAATGGAGTTTTGTGAAACCGTAATGGAAAAGACAAATGAAAATGAGAATTTCATCGCAAATATTGTATTCACAGATGAATCGTCATTTCCATTAAATGGAAAGCACAATCCTTCTGTTGTTCGATATTGGGCTCGCGAAAATCAGCACAGATATTTTCTTAAACACACCCAATATCCCCAGAAAGTGAATGTCTCGGCAGGTATTTTTTTGCTTTGTCCATTTTTTATTGATGGTACGTTAAATACGGACAAATACCTCGATATGCTATACAGAATCAGATACTTCCCGCTATTGATAATACCGGAATAGATCGGGATATTATTTGGTTCCAACAGTACGGTTGTCCTGCACATAATGCGGTCGAGTAAAGCATTTTTTAATGAATACTTTTCCTGATCGTCTCATTAGTGGAACAGGAAACATTCATTGGCCTCCGCGATCTCCTGATCTATCGCCAAATGATTTCTTTTTGTGGGGATACATCAAAAATAAAATATACAGTGCACAAGCTGGCAGGCCTGAAAACTTAGATATTTTGAGAAAGCTAATCATAGAGGCTTTTGAATCCGTAACAGTCGATGTGATTCGTAATGTGCGAGAAATTTTTTATGATAGGCTCGGACAATGCCTTGCTGCTGAAGGAGGCATTTTTGAACCTATGCAATAACATTTTATTTTTTAGTATTGATTAGAGTATATTTTTTATTTTCATTAGCTGAGAAGCCCATATCATCTATCGGAACAATTCAGGCGATTAGTAGGAAATTTGATTCTGATGGCTGTATAATAAATACCCACAGAAAGAAAATTAAAACTCGCCACATCCTTACTTGACACGGTACAATTTTCTGTACAAGATTCTGCACAGCTTTCTGTACAGAATATTCTGTACAACTTTCTGTGCAGAATTTATTTTGCCCACTTGCAACGACGCAAAATTTTAAAGGTCCGGGCATGCGTCGAATGTATTACTAGTTTGGCGGGTATCCGGAATTTTGTAACCCTAAAATTTCATTTGTGTGTATTTTTCTGGAAAAATTCCAAATGGACACAAATACAAGAAAGAATTTATTACGAGCTGCAGTTCTTGTTATAATAACAAACATTCTTAATATAAAAAATAAGAAACGCGAACAAAAAAGAAAGATATGGACTAAACCTTGGCTTTTAAGGCGGCCGGGATGTTTTGTCATTAATTAATGAATTACGCATTGAGGACCCTGACTTATATAGGAATTATTTACGGATGAATGATGCTCTGTTTCATAAATTATTAGATTACCTTAGAGCTGATATTACAAAGCAAGATACATTTATGCAAGACAGTATATCAGCCCATAACAAGTGAGATATTCTTAATATTTAAAAAAATCAAATACAATAGACTTATGATTTTTCAGGTTGCAAATTACTTTGCGGTTTTTAGCAACTGGTGAAAGTTTCCAGTCACAAATGTATTCAACACGAGTTCATGAAAGCATTATTTCCAGGTTTGTTCCAGAAGTGTGTGAAACAATTTACTGGAAGTTAAGAGAGCATTATTTAACAGTATGGTGATTAATTCTCATATACATTTTTAACAGAAGGAGTTATGAAGCCATATCCGCAAAGATTTTTAAGTCATGACAATAAAATACTTAATTACCGATTATCAAGAGCACATTTGGAATTTTATCTAATAGATTTAGAGTTTTATTAGAACCAATAAATTTAGATGTTGAAAAACTAGAAATAATAACTTTAGCATGTGTGGTACTTCATAACTTTGTAATAGTAATGTCTTTTCGAGCCCTTGGTTGGGCGACATATGTAATAGTACGGTCCTTCAAAATTAAATAAAAATGAATGAAATGCACCAAAGTAGGGTGTTCAGAGATAATAATACAAATTTAAATAATTTAATTAAAATGACTCAAATAAATAAAATGACTTATTGAATGCTCCGCGTAGTTTAGCTCAGTTAAATAGTTCGGTTTAGCATAAGACTCTTAATTTCAAGACGGTTCAGGTATTTAGACGCTAAGAGTATTGTCATGCACGTACTATTACTTCTATTTTATATTCCAAATTTCCTATAGTAAGGTAGACAAATAATACGCAAAAGAATATTTAAACATTTCTAATATATTGATTAAAAATACCATCAACACAGATCAAGTTACAAACACAGGTTATAGAAACAAAATACAATTCAAAGGGTACAACACGATACAAATTACGCATTAATTACAACATGGGCACATATAATAAACGACAAGGCAATGACGCTTTGCCTCTACAGTATACCATGGATTTAATTAGATGCTAATTGAATTGTTTTATAAAAAATAAAAACATGCATGATATAGGCCTTTAATTCAAATTACGGTGGGTACCTGATATGATGCTTTGAACGCCGCTGGGCCGGTATTTTCACGGGCAGCTTTCCCAAAGTAGACTGAAATCGTCGTCTTCTTTTCTGGAGATACGACACACACTTAAGTATTAATAGAACTTTTACTTCACTTGACCCACTATTTGTTTTATTAAAACTTATAACAGTTTTCTCAGTAGGCTTTTCTTTTTACTTTTTTACTAGTGCGTAGAATTACTTGTAAAGCACTGTTAGCCTGTGAGAAGCGTTCCCTTTTGTTGGGTGCGGTCTAGTGTTATTCTACTTAACACGGCCTGCGAACCTATTCATGCGTCGGCTAGGGAACGTCTGTCTGCCTACTCCTTGCTTAAGTCACGCCACGCCGTATTTCTACTCGGGAATTCCCCGAGCCACCTATGTGCTTTACATTTCTTCATCACATTCAAGGTTCCACGTGTCGGTTGCACACAAACGGTTTCTTATTGATGTCGCATAACTTCCTGGCTAGCGCCGATATCATTGTCGCCACTTATGTTTTTACACCGATATACCTACGCACTATTTCTCTTTTACATATACAGAATTTATATAGGAACATTTTAAATAGGAATATAATAATTTAATACAAATAAATGAATAATACATGTTTCCCGACCTGTGTTGATTCATTATTTACCTTAATATAAATATTTTGGATGTTATATTATATTTATATTTTATTCATTATATACAGGGCCTACCGTTACAACTTCTTGGTAACAGAAAATGAAAGGTATGTTACAGATGTTAACATTAGCAATACCAAACATTTACCAACAGTTGTAAAACAAGGTGGTAATAAGTCAAGTATTGAATCCAGAAATATTAGAGATGAATTCCGGAACTATTTCTGTACCAACAATGGGAGTGCAGATTGGCAGGAACACGCAGTGGCTGAGCATAATATTTAGAACATTGATTTATGTTTATTCCAGTTATGATTAATTAATATTAAAAATAAAGTCTATTACAAAAAAATATTTATTTATTTAAATATGTATATATAACATTTAAAATTTTAAATTGAACTTCATTTTCTATTCGAAGACAATTAATTTCTTTAATTTTGGCAGATACTAATTTACCAAATACCTCCTCGCTGTTTTCAGGCTGTTGAGTTGGCTCATTCTCCAAAGCAGAAGTAAGTTTTACTAAAGCATCATTTGTATGTTTCAAATATTCATCATCTTTTCATTTCTTGCGGGATGGAGTACTGTCCTTAATAGCTTCACATTTCCTTTTCTTGTTTTCTGTGCCAAAATCACCTGTATTTATAGCGCCTTCCTCAATATAATTACTTGAGGTACTTGGAGCAGGTTGAACGTCCTCATTTGCATTGCTTATAAATAAACCAGAACTGTAGTCCAACTAAGAAGACTAAATATTAAAAATTAATATTAAAATACCAATAGACAACTTACAATATCTGTGTTATCTTGTGAATAGTCGATATCTTGATCCACTTGCACAATTATTTCTTCACCTTTGCAGTTTTCGCTAATAACATCAGTGGACTTACGTGCTACTGTATGATTTACAATAAACATCATATCCAAAATACCATAAAGTTGGTTCTGCAATCTATAAAATATGGTCAATATATTTTAATACTTTATTAAATCATCACCACATCCACTTTTCTAAGACTGTTGCCACTTTCGATATTCAGACAGAAAAGTAGTCTTTAAAGAATTAAATTTTGTGTTTACTTCTAATATGGTTATGACATTGATTTTGACGTTTGTCCAAACAAATAATTGACCGACGTTAGTTTGTTGTTACATAACGCAATGTTGGTTGCATAATGTTCCATGCGTTCATATTCCTCATTGAAACAGATTAAAGCAATACGACATTAACGGGTGGCTAACTATTTTAAAAAATAATTCGTTTCTGTTGCCGAGCCTGTTACTGCTAGTATTTCAGTTGGTAATAATGGACATTTGCTACAGTATATTAATTTCTTTTTACCTGTTACTGACTACTCAATACAATATTGAAACTAATATAGGTAAATTAGAATCATCTCATTGCTCCTTTTATTTCTCGAGCGCTATCACATATTATTAATCTGTCCTCTTTGAAGGGAATTTTGCCAGGTAATTTAAAGCTTGCTGAGATTAAACCTTTATACAAACAAGGGGATTTTAATGATATCAAGAGCTATAGATATATTAGTCTATTGTCATAATTTTCAAAAGTTTTCAACATAATGCTATTACGAGTGACAGCTGGGAAAGAGAGGGAGTGGAGTGTCCAGCGCTCTCAACTTGAGTGTTTCTCTCCTTTTATAGAAGTGTACATTGTGTTGTGAACCTTTCAGGCGCGTAGTCGTCCATCGTAAGTAGAATATTAGCAAGGAGATGCACTAACAACAGGAGACTCGCGAGGTTAGGCATCATAATGCCAACAAGTCACGGGACACGTTTTAATCTAAGGAGTAAATGAATAGATGGTAGAGGAACGTATAATTAAATGCCATAGTGTATATTTTTGCACAATCTGTAATAGAAAATTTAAAGAAGAAGTGCGGGAAAGTAGTATGAAAAAATATCTTCTTCAACTCGTTCTCGGCTTAAAATTGGACATATTTTTGTCAGTAATTTGGTCGTGGTGCGGACGATTACATTATTATGCTATGATTATATTATGATCTCATTGAGTACAACAAAGTTCCTGATTACGAGTACATAGGACGCACTCATAATTCTAAAAATATCTAAACCGTTTACAGATTCTATGTTCGAAAGAAAATGTGTCTCCGAAGGTCATCTAAACATAAAAAGATCTTACATGAACTAAAGAAAATAGCCGGTTGTATGAGTATTAAATATGAAAATAAAATGGAACGTGTAGAAATAATGAAGTAAGGTATTGACTCTTTTGGCTTGTGGTTTATAAATATTGGCACTGAATGAGATGATCTTTTTGCTCCCTCTAAACTATTGGTATTGCAAACGACATTGATAAATGTGTGCCTTTTAGCCATCTACGTAAATAACGACCACAGTGTGAGCACTGCATACATACGTGTGGAGTCCATGCTTTATCTTGATCTCCCACTTTTAAAACAAAGTACATAAATCTTGATTGCTTTTTTAATTAAATGCATTAGCAACTTCTTCTTGAACTTTTAATGTGAATTCACTTTACATGTAACAAAACAAATTTGTATTGTTTATACACTTTTTGGAAGTTACTTTAAGAAAATGTAAGTATATTTTCACGACATATTTATTTATTTAAAACTAAACTTGTAGATAGCTTTTTGGTAGTACATAAATAAAAGTATAGTGAAATTTTTAAACCCAATGCGTATAAAGTAGCAAAAACTCTTACCATTTTAAAGTAGTTTGTATTGTATATTCTATTGGGATGTATAGTTTATTTTTACATAATGAGTGCTGCCTTGTTGGTGGAAGTTCTAACTGACCAGGTACTATTTGATATTTTATTATATTTTTTTTATTAAAGAATATTTGAAAGAGGAATTATATTGCGGTTCTTTGATATTATTTTTTATAATTTTGTATATATGAGCTATTAACAATGTATCTATATCTAAAAGCTGGTGAAAGATTTCAATACGTTGTAGTGTTATTGTTAAATAATTTTTCGGATTTTCTGCGAGTTTGTTTATAGCGACTTAATATCGAAAAGTATAAGCTAATGTACCTACATTCGAAATAAAAATTGGAGAAACAATGGGCTATAAAAGAACAAATCTCTTTTAAAAAAATACGAACGAAAGAAGCCATAATATCAATTAATAATCAATTAATTGAGGACAAAAAGCCACAAATAAATTAAGAAAAATTGACAGAAGAATATTGTTGACTGTTGACAAAGAAATTTCACAGAGAAACCTCAAGTTATTTGAAATCAAATTTCTAAATTTCAATGTCATAAATTGATGATCTTTCTATTTAGTCTATCTATTCAATATTCTAAAAACATTCAAATAAGAAACCTGCGTGTTAATATGACAGTGTTAAGAATATTTATTCTTAAGTATTTAATTAAATAAAAAGTTCGTATATTGATAACTATGCTTAACATAGAAAAGAAATGTTTTATAATTATAAGTTTGAAGTTATTAGGGGTCCTTGCTAGTGAATCGGAAATGTAATATTGGTTGCATAGCACATAATTTAATAAGCCATGGATGTCCGAGTACCTATTACACATAGGGAATATATAATAAATATTTGAAATAATAACTCAATATCTAAGGGAATAAAAATTCATTTATTATCAACTATTTACACATTTGTAACCGTGGGAATGATTTTTACCAGAATAGCATGTAATGTAATGTGGGTTGCCTAATTTTAATTTATTTTATATACATTTAAAACAAAGTATGGAATAGTAGAACAAAAATAAATGTAGAGCGGGGTAGCTTTTTATTCATTTTTTAACGTGAAATAAAGCAAACAAATCTACTGCAAAGGATTTTTGAGAAAACTTGTTTTAAATATTTTGACATATAAATTAATTTCCTTTAATCAGATAATTTTGATTATTCAGCGGGGTGGATTACTAAATTCTTCATAAGTTGACGATGAAAGGTTTTCTCCAAATTTAAAATCAACATAAATATCTTGCATCAAAGATCTGCTATTTTTCAACTATTCATAGATCCACAATTAAGAAAGTTAAGGAATGTCATTATTGACATATAATTAATTTACTGATAAAAAGTTTTCGAATTTAAATATCAATCCAGTTACTATGAAAATGACATGAAGTTTTTTACTTCGGATACTTATATTAGTCGTGTCATTTTAGCGTTTCACCTCGGAATGAGATATAATAAAATGGAAACTCGTATACACCTTCATTTTGGCGTTCTTAAAGTTGTCTCAAAAGTCCCCTAAAATCTCGTGTCTGCGTCATAAGTTATTCAAGGTCAAAGGTCACAAAAATCGGTTTTTCGCGATTATCTAGGTTTCTATGATGTTAACATTTATTATAAAAATTGTAGAGCATAAAATTTGCGACAAATTTACTTTTAAATATTTTTTCATACGCTGAACCGTTACGAGTAAATTTATCTGAAATTTATCTGAATAACGACACAGACACGAGATTTTAGGGGACTTTTGAGACAAGTTTAAGAACGCCAAAATTAAGGTGTATACGAGTTTCCAGCTTATTATCTCTCATTCCGAGGTTGACCCCTTTTTTTCGCTAAAATGACTGGACTATATTGAAATTAAACATCTTAGATTATACAGGCTTATGGGGAAAAAACAAAGTTTATTGCTATTATAAAAAATAATTAAGTAGATTTTATAATTTGAGAGACGCGCACATATTAATTGCGCCCGAAGGGATAAGTAATCACAACTATGAAAGTGTATAAGTGATTTTCTAACATCTTTTTAAATCTTCTTATTATATAAATATTATAAAAATCAACTACGAGAAATAAAGTGATTAAAAAATATAATCATTAGAAGATAATAATATAATAAAAACCAGTGTGAGAGTAATACAAGAAGCTGAACCGGTGTACAGTCAGGATTTTATAGTGCTATTGAAGGACCATCCATACTTACCAAGTTTAACCATGTTGATGAATTTTCAAGGAAATGCAGCCAGGTGATCTACTGTTAAGAAAGTTTTGAGAAAATTGGTACGCAGAATTTATTGCAGTAAAGCTGTTACCATATTATAATGGAAAATTCTAGGAGTCGTTGTAGACATATCCATTCAAGTGATTTGAACATCTACGAAGAATACGTCCATATCCGAATAGGGATATTATTCTTCCAAATTTCAACTTGATAAGTATTTTTTTTTTGTTTAATAACATTCAAATTAGGCAATCTCAAGAAATAGTTTGAAATATTAGAGTTATTATATTTATACCGGGTGGTGCAATAGTGTGTCGGCGGAGCTTAGTGTGAAAACTAATAACGCTGCAGCAATGAGACTTTACGTACGTATGTAGTATGCGACTGTGCATTTTCTAATTTTATTTACAAATATACAGGGTGTTCCAAATTTTCGCAACCACATTCAACTTTTTTATTTTAAATACATTGCTATACTTTCTAGATATTATAATGATAGCCATTCAAATTATCTTTGCAATGATATATGGATATGTGCACTTCAGACTGTTCGTTTTGATTTTATTGATAATATTGTTAAAATCTTGACAGTTGCAGCATCTAACATTTTAAGCTGTAGTCTGTAAATGGGTAGAATGCCTCACGTAACTCTTGTGTCTCTAATTTATGGACTAACACGTTATTTGTTTTGAGGTTGAACAAAGTGAATAAATATACAGGGTGTTAAATATGTCGTGTCTAAGTTATCGATTTTTATTAGTTATTTTCTCGTTTTTTCTAAATCTAACCTATAATATTTTTATAAGTCAGCATATTCCTTGTAAAATCGCCTTTAAAATGGTACCAATAACATAGTACTTATTTCTAGTATTTTCAAAGTTATAACCCTTTAATGGGATATACTCATGTTTATAACATGCAAAATGCGGGGCATCTAATAGTTGGTTGGCCATGAAAATAAAACAAAGTAATTTTAACAAACACCTGTTTTTTAAATGCTTTATCATTAGTTTTAGAAATACATTTTGAAAATTTTCGATAATAAAACAATCTTAATTTAAAATGTGTTCAAATATATTTCCATTCTGCTCTACACATGCTCTCAACCGTCTCTGTATCGACAGACTTACATTCTCAGGTAAGTTATTCTCACTTAATTGAAGAAAAGCGTTTCTTATTCGTTGCTGCATGTTCTCTGCCGTTGTAGGAGGTGTTGCGTAAACAATGTTTTTTACAGTTGGCCACAGAAAGAAATCACAAGGTGTGAGATCTGGTGATCGTGGTGGCCAGCTTATCAAACTTCCTCTCCCAATCCACTTATTGGTGAATACCCTATCTAAATGTGCTCTTGCAGCAGCACCATAATGTGCTGGTGCACCATCATGTTGGTACCACAATCTCCTGATGACGTTATCTGGGAGGCCTTCTAATAGCAATGGTAAATTATTTTGTAGGAAATTTGTGTAGATTGCACAATTTAAAGTATTATCAAAAAAGAATGGACCAATAATAGTGTTTCCTATGATGCCTCCCCATGTGTTAACACTCCATTTTTGTTGATATAAAATGGGCTGAACAAAATGTGGGTTTGTAGTGTCATAATAATGGGTATTTTTTCTGTTTGTGGTTCCACAATTAGCAAATGTTGCTTCATCTGTGAAAAGCACATGATCTAGAAAAGTTATATCGTGTCGTAATTGTAAAAGTAGCCATTCATAGTACACTAGTCTCCTTTCAAAGTCCGTTTGTAATAAGCCTTGATGATTTTGAATTTTGTAAGGGTGAAACTTATGTTTTTTTAAAATTCTTTTTACAGCAGTGACTTCTATCCCGTGTTGTTTCGAAATTATCCTTGTAGATACGTGCGGATTTTTCACAATGGACTGGACGACTATCACTAAAAATGGATTTCTATTGCTAGCGCCACGAGCAAATACCATGTCTATTAGCTCCTCTTTCGAAAAATTCATTTTAAAGCAAAAACAACAATAAACTATTATGGTATCTAAATGAGAAATAATGTCAATAAAGCGATATAACTGATAACAAGATAAATACAACACGTAACAACTACTAACAAACAAACGGAAATTAATAATTCACTAGCCGAACTTAATTTATAACAACAAAACGCAATTACAGAAAAGAGAAAATACAGAAAACGACTTTTTATGGACTTTTGAAGTAGAGATTTGACGTTTGGTTGTACAGCCATTTTTTTTTTAAACCAAGGCCAACCAACTATTAGATGCCCCACATATTGCATATTATAAACATGAGTATATCCCATTAAAGGGTTATAACTTTGAAAATGCTAGAAATAAGTACTATGTTATTGGTACCATTTTAAAGGCGATTTTACAAGGAATATGCTGACTTATAAAAATATTAGGTTAGATTTAAAAAAAAACGAGAAAATAACCAATAAAAATCGATAACTTAGACACGGCATATTTAACACCCTGTATATTTATTCACTTTGTTCAACCTCAAAACAAATAACGTGTTAGTCCATAAATTAGTAACACAAGAGTTACGTGAGGCATTCTACCCATTTACAGACTACAGCTTAAAATGTTAGATGCTGCAACTGTCAAGATTTTAACAATATTATCAATAAAATCAAAACGAACAGTCTGAAGTGCACATATCCATATATCATTGCAAAGATAATTTGAATGGCTATCATTATAATATCTAGAAAGTATAGCAATGTATTTAAAACAAAAAAGTTGAATGTGGTTGCGAAAATTTGGAACACCCTGTATATTTGTAAATAAAATTAGAAAATGCACAGTCGCATACTACATACGTACGTAAAGTCTCATTGCTGCAGCGTTATTAGTTTTCACACTAAGCTCCGCCGACACACTATTGCACCACCCGGTATACTTACTAGTAATATTGTCAAGCCTTAATATTTTCAAGTACCATAAAGGAATTTTTTATTGTATTAATTAATACATTAATTCAATTGACACAAACAACAACAATTATTTCCATTAAAGGCCATTTTATTATTTTTCTATGTATAATAATAACTTCCATGTTAATATAATCATTTTATAAGGTTCATAGGATTATTATCTATACTACAGACTGTCTGTAAATGATTGTACGCCGATTAAGTTGGTAGTATGGAATTTATTTTTCTGAAGTTGGTGAAATCCAGTAGAGGAGTATAGAAGCACGGCTTGACCATATTGTTCTAAATAATGACAAGCACTAAAGCACAATGAGGTTATGTTGTACAGACTGTTAATAGACACATTAAAAACGCTATTATTAAATGAAAATAACTCTGATAAGTAGAAAATTAAGTGTATTTATAAAAAATTTTGAAAATGTTCTCCATTTGCTTGTAATCACAAAAACGCTATTATTAAATGGAAATAGCACTGATAAGCAGAAAATTAGATTTATAAAAATTCTTGAAAGTGTTCTCTATTTGCTGGTAAACACAACATTATTCTTCATTTCATGTTTTCAAATACATAGCAAAGCTGTTCTTGTGTTACGTTTTAAATTTCATGCCTAATCCCTTGTTGAAGTTCATCCAAATTATGCAAGCGGTTTTTATAGACATTATTCTTTACCTGTCCAAAAAGAGAATAATCTGGTGGTGTTAAATCTGAACTCCTCGGTGGTCACAGGCCTTGTATATACGTATATTAATAAAATACAACCCTTATTGTTTGTATTAATATTTTCTATTACTGCTATTATAAATATGCACCGACTAGCCCAGATATTTATTCATAAGAAATACATTAGATTTCTAAAAATTGTATAACTGGTAGTATACCCATCAGTAATATAAACTCTTTCAGTTCATAGTATTTTAATACTAGTAGTTTTTATATTTTACAGTTGGTTTAACTCAATGATCTAATAATATAGAACTACTAGATGGACTGTAGAGAGAGAGGAATTGACCTCTACATACAAAGGAGACAGATATACAAAACCGTTAGTTGTGGGCAAAACATGGCGATATCGCATTGTTTTGTATATAAACTTTCTCAATTTTGTTGATTTATACATATTTATTTGTCTTTTTGGTAATTTGGATTATGTATTTTATTAATAGATTTCTTCTAGAATTGATTTTATTTCATACACCACTGACTTTATTTTTATTTAAAGAAATACGAGTATAAAGACAACTGTGGATCCATGATATTCAATCAACTATTTTTATTTATAAAATTGTGATTGTAATTAGACACATTTTAAGAATTTCATTTTTATTTGATATAGGTAATGTATATAAATTGAGAATCATCAAGAATATTGGCAAATGTTAACTTCAGCTTATAATTTAACAGTGTTGTTCTCATGGATTTAGTGTAATATATATTTGGTTAAAAGTGCTATTATCAGTAACAAAATTAGAAATAAATATTTTAAATTGTTGAATATTATATATACCAGCTTCGCAGTGCTTGGAGTCACATATTTAAGACACAATGGTAATGTCATGTGCAGCGTATGGTTGTACTAATAGGGCAGAAAAGGGAATGAACGTATCATTTCACAGGTTAACTATTCTTAATAAAATACATGATTTGTAGATTTGATATAAAAAATTTTAGTTTTCAATCTGATCAAGTACTATGCAAGCAGTGGATAATTTGTACTAAACGAAAGGATTTTAAGCCATCAAAATATTCAAGATTGTGTTCAGAGCATTTTGTTCCTGAAGATTTTGTTATAAGTTATGGAAGAAAATATTTGCCCCAAAATGCAATCTCAATGATTAAAAATTACTGATGCACCAAGCAAAGAACTGTTAAAGTAAGATTTCTATTTGTAGTTATTATTCTACCTAGATATTTTTAATGTTCTATTTACCTTATAGCTCAGAATCCCCAAATGTAACTAATGTTGAAGTATTTGAATTAGTCACAGAAAAAACATCTCATGAAATAATACAAGTTGTTATTCTAGCTTTATGTATTTTTAATATTTCTTTCTCCATTTTTCTTCGATCACATATTTACCTACGTATTTGTTAATCCATATTAATAATTATATGTACATATATTTTGATAAAAAATTAAGCATTAATTGTCTTTTAGTTTGAATATATCAGAAGTTGTAAGGAACACCTAAGGAAAGCTGTCAGTTTCTATATTTATTTTTTCAGAACGTAATATTTTGAAAAATTCTAGTGGTCAATTCAAAATTTCCAACTGATATCTGTAGTGATTTTTAAAATATTTTTCTAATACTGCTGTTTTAAATAAAAACTGAATGATCATCAAACATGCTAAAATAGGTATTATTAGAAGAACAAAGTCATATAGTTATCTCATAGTCATTAAAAGTCATATTTATTTAATTTTCTTTCCTTAATGAAGAATGGCAACTAGCATAGATACCTTTAAAATGTTATTAAACAGAATATATTTAATACCATATATATAATATATATTTAATTATTTATCTTTTTGATTATTAAAGTTGCAATACCTTTACTTTCCTCTTAATATAGCATATTTTTAACAAAATAATACTTTTAAACTTTATAAGCCATTACAAGCTATAGCAACATATTTGAATTTTGCCCACATAAAACGGTCAATTTTGTTCATCCTTGTCAAACTTTCGACGCTCATATATTTTCCTTCTTTCTCCTATGGTGTGGGTCACTTCCTAATCAGCAAGACATAGCGTACACTCCATCTAGTAGTATAATAGTATTAGATCATTGGTTTAACTACGCTTGTGATAAAACTTCAATTCATTCTTTTAGAACTTATCTCATATCGTGTCAGTGGTCCGCTTTGAATTAAATTACTGTCTAAAATAAGTAATTAACCTTTCTTTACTATATTATAGAACTGGTAAGTAACATTTATTTGCATATATCAAATAAAATTAAATATGTTTTCCTATTTACTGTTACAGATTAGGTATAAATCTCTTGTCAAGTCAATGTTTATATTTGATGAATACTTTAGAGCAATAAAACTACAAGCGATATAAATATTCACAAGTTTAATAAGTATCGTGAATAAAAAAATTATGGAGGTTGAATTTAAAGGAACATCAACAAATATCTTATTTACAAACAAGACTGTAAACCTATCCAAATGACGTTTTTAATGCAATTTGAAGTTGTGGAATAATAATAACAACCCTTTTATTTTAATATACTTTATAAGGTAAATATTTCTTTATATATTAATAATTTAGAACCACTTTTTCTAATGAATATTTTAAGACACCAATAATAGTTCTTTTCAAATAAATTACAAGAGAAACGTACGAATAAATAATTAATTGAGGTTGTACGAGTTTCAATTTATCTAACTAGAAAAGATTTAAATTCCATTTGATAATTCTTTTAGATTTGCATACTTAATAACATTCTAATTTTATTTTAAACAACAGTATTATTCTATTAACTGAATTATATAAATATTTTCCAAAATATACGTAATCTTTATACGACCTGAATACACTATGTCGATAATATATGCTTCTAATTTCAACTGGTTAACAGTATCGTCGTAAGATGTTATCCTTATGTTCTAGATGCTCATTGTAGTCTTAATAACCTTCTTCAATGTTGTTTTGGGCTTATTGTCACTAAAAACTGGTTCTGCAATGTGAATATACCACGATACTTCAGGATTTTGACAATATCTCTCTTCGACGATGAAAAAATTGTGCAACTCCAACCATGGACTTCAAAATGTCTACGTTCAATATTGCGCCTTGCACTACTGAACCTCTACGATTGACTGCTTGAAGAAATTAGTTCTCAGAACTTCTATTATTATTTATCTTCAAAGAAATGGCTCTCGGGACTGCTTCAAGAAATTGGTTCTCGGAACTGCTACCATTAATTAACTCCAAAGAAATGGCTCTCGGGACTGCTTTTAAGGTGAGTAATTTTAAATTATATACTTTAAATTAACTTCTCCTTTCCTAAAATTTTTATATCACTTTTAATTATTTTTCTCGATGAACTTTGTATTAAGATATTAAATTTGAACACTTTTACTTTATTCTGTTCTATTCTATTAATAGATTTTTGAGTTTTAATATTATACTTCGCTAAAACGCGCCCGTTTTTCTTCAAAATTATCTCGCATCTCCTGTTTTTATTATTCATCCCCTAGACAACCCTCTACTTTTTCAAATCCACCAATCAATTTCTTCTGCAAATACCTTCTAAACAACATAGAATTTAAATCTTTTTATATGTTTTGAATATCTTCTAATATTAATAACTTTACTAATTTAATTCTTTTCGGCTTTTAAAAAGCATCTTATGTACTTTAAACATGTTATAAGCTGGTTCCTATCAATTTACTAACCGGTTGTCAAAATGACATTTTAAATGTCACATCCGGTGATATGATTTTTGAAATGTGATTTTATTCCAATTTAGCTATTCATTATTCAATATTAATTTTTTTTAATTACCATTTAACATCATTAACGTCAATTGAATATGTTCTTACACAAATAATAACTTATCCTACAATATACTAATAACATTTTAAATCTCTTCTCTCTAGATTTTGGTAACTACAATGAAAAATGAAACTACTCAATCCCTCAACATACAGGATGACTACAACCTCAAGAAATACTACTCAAATAAAGAACATTGTTGTCTTTACCACGTAATTATAAACAAGATTCAAATAAAATTATTCCAAAACATCATTATCATTAATTTCAATAATTAAGTTAATTTTGATGACCAAGTTCATAAATTTAATATTGTTACAGTCTATATTTGTATTGTAACATTTGCCCCTTTTTAATAAATGTAAATTTTTAACTTCTAAAATAAAATTTATATTTATTAAACAATCATTAAACATAATACAACATAAATTATTACTCTATCATCATCATATATAATTAATTGTTTGCCATAACTATATGCAATTATTCTATTTTAAAAACTCTAAGTTTTATTCAAGTTCATCATTTTTTTTTTTAAATAATAACAAAAACAACCAATAACTTAACAACCTTATTTTTTTTAATGTACTTTCAAAACTTATATACATTTAATTAATCAACCCAATATTTCTGTAAATTTAATATTCTAATCCATATTCCTATTTATAATACTTTATGTGTGTGCTTTGTACCAGTTACACTCATTCATCTCTATTGCTTATATCTTGATAATAATCCTGTAACATAGACACATGATATCTACCTCTAATATAATTTGTATTTAGTTCTATTAACTCATAAGTATTTTCTCCTAACTTTAGATTAACTTTATATGGTCCAATGTATGGCCTTAATAACTTCCCCATAATATTTTTCTTTCGATCAGTAACCCTCAAATTCTTCACAATAACTAAATCTCCTATTTCGTAACTTTTAAACTTCTTCTGTTTCTCCATTTGTTTTTGTTCCCATATCATTTTTTTACGTTTTGATCTTTCTCTCACCAATTCATACCTTTCACTTAAATCGATTGTTTCTTGATTATCCCATGGTCTTTCTGGCATTTCTCCCAAAAATACCGTTACTGGACATAAATCATGTACTGAACTATGCGTATGATTCATTACCTTCTCAATTTGACCAAGATATCTCGCCCATCTATTATGTTTATCTGTTAACAATATTCTTAAATATTTTAAAGTTTCCCTAACATATCTTTCTGTTGGATTTCCTTGAGGATGTCTATACGAGGAAAAATAAGCTTTAATATCCTGATTATTCAAATATTCCTTATATCTGTCATTATTAAAATAACTAGCATGATCTGATAATATAGCTAATGGCTTCCCATACATGAAAAAATACTCCTGTAACGATTGTAATACAGTTTCAGTATTGCATTTGCTTGTTGGTATTAATTTTACAAATTTAGAAAAAATATCATAAATAATTAGTACATGTCGATATCCTTTTGTACTTGGCAACATATTAGATAAAAAATCGATAGATACCAATTCTAACTTGTCATTTACCATTATACTTTTACTTATATTTTGATGTGTAATGTTCTTATCTTTCGCCAATTCACATAATCGACACTTCTTAATTTCACTTTTTATTATCCTTTCATCATTTTTACAATAAAAAGCTTCCCTAAATATCAACCAGCATTTTCGTGCCCCAATATGCAAATACTTTTCATGTATATAATTAGTTATTTCTCTAGTATGTTCTTCATTTGTTACAAAAACTTCAGTTTTACCAATTTTCTTTATAATTATCTCCTCTTTTATAATCATTTCCTTAAAATCTCCTAATTCTTCCAATATTTTTCTTATATCATCAAACATAGGTAACTTCTGTATGTTTTTAAGATATTCCAAAGATAAAATCCCCGATTGATTCAAAATTACCAAATTCACTTCCAAACTAGTTCTTTTATTAGTTCCATCTTTTCTACTTAGTACATCTGCTGTTATCATTTCTTTACCAGGCCTATATCTTACTTCCATATCATATTGCTGTATAATCAAAGTCCATCTATAAATTCTATTATTATTTAATCGTGTATTCATAATGTTCACTAATGCCTTATGATCTGTCTCTAAGATAAACCTCTTAGCAATTAAATAGTATCTTAATTTAGTAATTGAAAAAATAATTGCCAGCATTTCGAGTTCTGAGGTGGAATATCGACTTTCGCAAGGTTTAAGTGTTCTAGAAATAAAATATATAGGTACTTCTTGATTATCTTTGATTTGTATCAATTCTGCGGCAATAGTATGATTTGAAGCATCTGTACGTACAATAAATGATAAAGTGAAATCTGGATGTTCTAAATGTAGGTTTTCCACAAAATTCTCTTTCAACTTCACAAAACATTCTTCACATTCCTTATTCCAATTCCATTTGTTTCCTTTCTTAAGTAACTGTAATAAAGGTAACGTTTTTTCACTGAAATTATGCACAAATTTCCTGTAATAATTCAGCATACCAAGAAAACCTCGTAATGATTTTAATTTTGTAGGACGTGGAAAATTTTTAATTTCATCCAGTCTTTGTGGATCCAATTGTATACATTTTTCAGTCACAACATATCCTAAATAATTTACCTGATTCTTAAAAAATTGACATTTCTTTAAGTTCAATTTCATTCCTTCTTCTCTTAACGTAGTAATTATAATATCTAAATGTTTGATATGATCCTCATAACTATTGGAAAAAATTATTATATCATCGAGATAATGTAATGCAAACTCTTCATACTTATCAAGTATTTTATGTAAAAATCTGATTAAAGCTGCAGGGGAAGTCTTCACTCCGAACGGAGCCACGCGGAACGAAAATACACAACCATTCACACTGAATCCACAATATTTCCTAGATTCTTCATCTAAATTAATTAGCCAAAATGCATTTTTAAGATCCAACTTACTATAAACACTTTTATTACCACATTTTGTCAATAATACATCTATGTTTTGAGGTGTTTCGTGCTCAGAACGTAATCTTAGGTTTAATGAGCGAGCGTCAAGGCAGATTCGTAAAGATGCGTCTTTCTTCTTCACTATAACTATAGGATTAATAAAATAACTATTAGACCTTTCTATAATACAAGAATCTTCTAAACGTTTCAACTCCTTATTTACTTGTTCTTGATAGTAGTACGGTATAGGATAATTTTTACAAGTCAATGGTGAATCATCAGTAACCACTAGTTTATGTTCATAATTTCTTGCGAAAACAATTTCTTCATTAATTAACGATATATTCCTATATAAAATCTCTATTAACTTATGCTCCATAACTTTATCCTTTATGTCCTGTAATTTAATTTTTCTTTCAATATCTTCATAATTATTTATCGTATCATTTCTACATTCCTCTTCCATCTCTTCATCATAATTCTCATTCCATTCTTCATTATTAATATTATCATGTACATTATCATTTTCAATTATTAAATTATTCATTTCTATACTTAATATATTCTTCTTATAATCATTATAAACATTTTTCTCTTCTTCACTTAATTCTTTTACTATTTTGCATATATTCTCTTTTATATAAATATTACCTTCTTCAAAATTCATAACCATTCCTAGCTTTCTAATATTATCTATACCAATTATACAATCATAAAATAAATTTTCCAGGACATAAAATTGCATAAAATAACTTTCTTTACTTATAATCACTTCTGTATAAAAGCATTGTTTTATTGTTCCCATCTTCTTTCTATTCGCTGTAATAATATCAGTTCCTTTTATCTTAATCACACTATTTAAATACCCTTTGACTTGTTTAACTTTACTCTCTTGTATTAATGTAATCTCTGAACCACTATCTATTAAACATGTAAAAACAATATTCTCAATTTCTATCTTAATAAATGGCAAACCAAAATCTTGTACTATAGATACTTCTTCATTATTTTTAAATATACTCTCAGGTCTTTGATAAAATTTAATTGTCTGTAAAGTAATACAATTGGGTTGATTAATTATATCTTCTTTTACAATTGTGACGTGCTCGGTTTTGAATTTAGATAGGCATCCTCCTTCAAAATCGGCGTTTTTTTTAATTCAACATTATCATTTTTCGCATTATTCTCTTCATTTTCTACCCACCTGATATTATGTATCGGTCTTTGTCTACTTTCGCCTTGATTATCCTTAGCTTTATTTCCATAATATTGTCTATTTTGGGAATAATAATTTGTACCAGAAAATGGTGTATACCCTTTATCATTATTATAATTTCTAGGATCTGACTGATAAATATTACCACTCCTATTACCATAATTATTAAACCCTCCTCGTACTGGAGTATTCTGATTATATATGTTTGGCGAAGACCTATTATAATTTGGACTCCTATAATTTCCATTATAGTCATTTTGATCTCGTTGATTTCCACTTTTCAAATCCGTATTATGAAAATAATTTGACCTACCATTATTATTTATTCGTTGATTACCATTATTGACATTGTTTCTAGGTAAAGATGAATAATTATTTGCATTAACGTCATTAAAATCATCTAATCTTCGTAAGATTTCAATTAAAGAATCCATATCATTTACCTTTTGGCAAATTATGGCTTGTGTATCTGTATAAATAAAGTGATTTAACAGTTGACTAGCAATCATGTATTCATTAAGATCACTAACATACTTGCACTGATTATACATCCTTGAAGCATAAGCCTCTCTTGTTAAATTACCATGTCTATATTTTGCGGTTAATAATCTAATTTTAGCTTTATTTTGATGCGATTCATTCCAGAAATTTTTCTTGAACATAATCTCAAATTGATTTATATCTTGGCAGTTATCCTCTATTCTCTGAAACCATTCCAACGCACTATTATTCAACGTAGATCTTATTACCTCCATTTGATGCTTTAAAGATGGAATATCTTCTAAATACTTCATAATATTCCTTAAATACGTCATCGGATGTATCCCTGTTTTATCTGCCCCAAATTGAGCTATGTTCTCCACTTTAGTATAATTGGAACATTGATGTGCTACTGTAGAACTTGATCCTATGTTTTTCATGTTAACCGACATCTTTTTAATTTCATCTTCTAATAACTTTCTTTTAACTTCCTGTTGCTGTAAATTCTCTTGTAACATTTTAACCTCTTCTGTCTTATGTTGATTTAAATTTGCAACTTCATTAATAAATGTATTTTCATAAGTTCCCAATTTCTTTTCTAATTCCTTTTCACAATTAACAAGTAACTCTTCCTTCCTTTTCTTACAAACCTCTTCATTCCTGGTTATCGCCTCTAGTAACATTTTTCTTGCATTTTCACATTTGTTCTTATCTGTTTTCAACACCTCATATACAGTATCTAATTTTGTGTTTACTATATTAATAACTTCTTTATTTATATCAGCTTTTGCTTGTAACATTTGTTCTTCTGTTTGCTTAACTATGTCAGAGACTAATCTACTTTCCATTTCTTTAAATTCATTTTTCAATTGAATAATTGTCTCTACATTCCTTTCCTCTAAATCCTCCATATTTTTCTTAATAACTTTCTCTAAATTTTTTATATTAGCATCCTGTTTTTCTTGTGAAATCTTACTATTTTCTTCCAAATCTTTCTTCATATCCTCTCTTAAATTTTTCATATTCAAATCCTGTGTCTCTTGTAAATTTTTCATATTCAAATCCTGTGTCTCTTGTAAATTTTTCATATTCAAATCCTGTGTCTCTTGTAAATTTTTCATATCTTTCATATCTTCTCTCATTTTTAACAACAAATCCATCACCGGATTTTGTTCACTCTGATAAGTTTCATCTCCACTATCTGAGGCTTCCTCATCTCCTTTATCCCCTTTTCTGCTACGTGTTTGCATCATTATATAAATCACTTACAATATTTCTAATGTCACTGTATTTAAATAAGAATTTACACACACTCTATAATGTACTGTATTATAACATTCTTTTATAATGTAATCCACATAAATGTATAAAACTGTACCAAAATAAAGAAATCTCACTGTATAGTTATTATTATTTATATGATTACCCTCTACTATCCCAACAATTATGTTAAAAGTTGTCAATCACCTAAAGAAAATAATACCTTTATACTTTTTTTTTTAAAATAATTACCCTTCGTTTTTAAGTATTAATAAATATAATATTGGTGATAGATGTGCTATCTCCAATATCGCCCCACGTTGCTATGCGCCAATAATTAATAAAATACAACCCTTATTGTTTGTATTAATATTTTCTATTACTCCTATTATAAATATGCACCGACTAGCCCAGATATTTATTCATAAGAAATACATTAGATTTCTAAAAATTGTATAACTGGTAGTATACCCATCAGTAATATAAACTCTTTCAGTTCATAGTATTTTAATACTAGTAGTTTTTATATTTTACAGTTGGTTTAACTACGCTTGTGATAAAACTTCAATTCATTCTTTTAGAACTTATCTCATATCGTGTCAGTGGTCCGCTTTGAATTAAATTACTGTCTAAAATAAGTAATTAACCTTTCTTTACTATATTATAGAACTGGTAAGTAACATTTATTTGCATATATCAAATAAAATTAAATATGTTTTCCTATTTACTGTTACAGATTAGGTATAAATCTCTTGTCAAGTCAATGTTTATATTTGATGAATACTTTAGAGCAATAAAACTACAAGCGATATAAATATTCACAAGTTTAATAAGTATCGTGAATAAAAAAATTATGGAGGTTGAATTTAAAGGAACATCAACAAATATCTTATTTACAAACAAGACTGTAAACCTATCCAAATGACGTTTTTAATGCAATTTGAAGTTGTGGAATAATAATAACAACCCTTTTTTTTTAATATACTTTATAAGGTAAATATTTCTTTATATATTAATAATTTAGAACCACTTTTTCTAATGAATATTTTAAGACACCAATAATAGTTCTTTTCAAATAAATTACAAGAGAAACGTACGAATAAATAATTAATTGAGGTTGTACGAGTTTCAATTTATCTAACTAGAAAAGATTTAAATTCCATTTGATAATTCTTTTAGATTTGCATACTTAATAACATTCTAATTTTATTTTAAACAACAGTATTATTCTATTAACTGAATTATATAAATATTTTCCAAAATATACGTAATCTTTATACGACCTGAATACACTATGTCGATAATATATGCTTCTAATTTCAACTGGTTAACAGTATCGTCGTAAGATGTTATCCTTATGTTCTAGATGCTCATTGTAGTCTTAATAACCTTCTTCAATGTTGTTTTGGGCTTATTGTCACTAAAAACTGGTTCTGCAATGTGAATATACCACGATACTTCAGGATTTTGACAATATCTCTCTTCGACGATGAAAAAATTGTGCAACTCCAACCATGGACTTCAAAATGTCTACGTTCAATATTGCGCCTTGCACTACTGAACCTCTACGATTGACTGCTTGAAGAAATTAGTTCTCAGAACTTCTATTATTATTTATCTTCAAAGAAATGGCTCTCGGGACTGCTTCAAGAAATTGGTTCTCGGAACTGCTACCATTAATTAACTCCAAAGAAATGGCTCTCGGGACTGCTTTTAAGGTGAGTAATTTTAAATTATATACTTTAAATTAACTTCTCCTTTCCTAAAATTTTTATATCACTTTTAATTATTTTTCTCGATGAACTTTGTATTAAGATATTAAATTTGAACACTTTTACTTTATTCTGTTCTATTCTATTAATAGATTTTTGAGTTTTAATATTATACTTCGCTAAAACGCGCCCGTTTTTCTTCAAAATTATCTCGCATCTCCTGTTTTTATTATTCATCCCCTAGACAACCCTCTACTTTTTCAAATCCACCAATCAATTTCTTCTGCAAATACCTTCTAAACAACATAGAATTTAAATCGTTTTATATGTTTTGAATATCTTCTAATATTAATAACTTTACTAATTTAATTCTTTTCGGCTTTTAAAAAGCATCTTATGTACTTTAAACATGTTATAAGCTGGTTCCTATCAATTTACTAACCGGTTGTCAAAATGACATTTTAAATGTCACATCCGGTGATATGATTTTTGAAATGTGATTTTATTCCAATTTAGCTATTCATTATTCAATATTAATTTTTTTTAATTACCATTTAACATCATTAACGTCAATTGAATATGTTCTTACACAAATAATAACTTATCCTACAATATACTAATAACATTTTAAATCTCTTCTCTCTAGATTTTGGTAACTACAATGAAAAATGAAACTACTCAATCCCTCAACATACAGGATGACTACAACCTCAAGAAATACTACTCAAATAAAGAACATTGTTGTCTTTACCACGTAATTATAAACAAGATTCAAATAAAATTATTCCAAAACATCATTATCATTAATTTCAATAATTAAGTTAATTTTGATGACCAAGTTCATAAATTTAATATTGTTACAGTCTATATTTATATTGTAACAATATATATAATACCATTTCCATAACATTGTTGCAAATATTCTATTGTGGTCCGTGCAGTATAAGCAGTGGCTCCGTCTTGCTGGACATAGCCCCTTGTTATTTCATCATCATGCAGCTGATTAATAAATTCTGTCAAATGACAGTTTGATATCTCTCTGCATTAATTGTTTCGTTAAAGAATATTGGCCATATTATTCTCCGTCTTGAAATTGCAATCCAAATTCTGACTTCTAATGGATGCAAATCTTTTTCAACGAAATTGTGAGGGTTTTCCGTAACCCACGTTCGGTAATTCTGGCTATTTACATAACCAGATAAATAGAACCATGCTTCATCAGTGAATAAGGTTAGGTCCAGTAAATCATTATTATTAAGGTGCTCGTTAAACCATTGACAGTGCAGTATGCGTTGTTGGTAATCACGAGGGTACAATTGCTGCACAACCATAACCCGATAGCTATGCATATGTATATTTATATGTAGAGCTTTTGCACAACTCGCTCTACTAATATCTGAAAAGGACCCATAATTAAAGACTTTATTTAAATATACTATAGCTTATGTACCTGACTGTGCCGTTAGTCTTCGTAGTGATTTGTTGGGGCTTTGATTGATTTATTCTTCAAGATCATTAACAACAGCTTCAGTTAATATTGTAGGTCTTCCGGTTGATTTATCCTTACAAATAATTTTTTTCTTCCAAAACGCATTACAATCTTACGCTTGTGACTGCCGAAAACCTTATAGTTGACATTTTCATTAGGAAACGTTTCCACAAACTGATCGAAGCAAGATTGCAATACTGTACGACCAAGTTCCATCCTGATTGCGAGTTGCACTACGAAAGTGGGCCATAAGAATGTATGCGTCTTGTTTAGGCGTAAACATTTTTGGTTTTCCAGTCAATACTGAAAAAAAGTTAAAATTGTGGTTACCCAAAAACAAGTTGCATTACATATTAAATTATTACTTACCTACAATTTACAAGAGAGTAGAGAAACCTCCAAAAAGAACTGTTCGAAATTAAAGGTATAAATATCAAAAATTCAAAGCAAATAATTTTTACAAGACCAACGATAACAACTGACAATACAATTAATAGCAAATTATTTATCTACGTCTATGTACACAGCTCAAGCGGCAGAGTTACCACTAAACTTTGATATAATTGCAGGCATACCAACTTAATTGCCGTACAAACATTAACAGACACATTGTATAATAAAGCAATTTTCGGAAATATATCATTAAGAGATTTCATAAACAAAACTAATAAGTAGTTTTGTTTTGCATATCACATGACCTAAAATAACTTAGATAAATATAATGTATATGACCAAATAAATTATACTTAAGATAATAAATACTTAATCTAAGATGGATTATACATATCTCAAGTATACAATTCAGGTTACTGAACTCACATTAATACCAATGAGATTAATATCATCTACATATATAGGATAACCCAGTATTAAATATCTAACGAATAGGAATTGATATTACAGATTTCTGTATAAATGCAGAAAGGTATGTAACTATTATTTAAATTTTTTAAACTTCAGATATAATATCATTTAAACTACATTACTTTGACTTATACAATCGTGGTGTATTAATTCAATAATCCTATACCACGATATTTTGGCGCCCAGCGTGGGGCGATATATCACGATGCTATTAATTCAGTAGATTCGTTATACAACTTTACATATTCAAAGGTATTCTCTGGTTATGCCGTTGACTGTATTTACTCTTTCACTCTCGTTCTTCCGAGTTACACGTTTGACTTTATTCTTTTATTTTGGACGGCGACGTCGCCTCGATCCACTTCTCCGATTTGAGCGACTGAAGAGTAGTAGTAGATGAATGTGTCGTGCTGCTGGTACCAAGAGTCAGTGGGTTGTGCTGTTTCACTCTCTGCCGTGGCGCATTGTTACTGTTTTTGTTCACGGACGGGTTTTCGCGACTCTAAATCAGACATCTCCTTGGCAGGTTGAGAGGAGTATCGCGATTCGTCACCGTTTCTTCGTAATGAGGGCGCAGATCTAACCGCGAATGGGACCGTTCCTGACACATTCTAGCTTGACTTTTTGGATGATCTATATGACTATTGTTTTCTATTACTTCAAAGTTGCATAGACGCGATACATTCTTCTTTGATAAAATAACTTAAGGCATTATAAAATACTATTCTTGCATTCCTAGGATTTAAAATTTTATAACTCACAAAAGATGTCAGCTAGACTAAACTAAATTTCCTAAGAAATAAAATATTAAATAGGCGACTAAAATAGTGCATTGTTTCTTGTTAGGTCAGTGATTGCTCCAAATAGGTAACTAGATTTACAAAATGTATCTGGTAATATTCACTTCTTTTCTAATACACAACATAAGATGCCTTTCTTATCTTCGTCATAAATTGATAAAGTATGATGTAGAGTTCTACTGTTGACAATTGAACGCATGCGTGAAGTTAAATTTGTTTATTTTCTCGCTGTTCTGTGTTTGACGTTTCCGCTCTGGTAATAGTTGTGTAAACAATTGTTGAATACAAACTTCTGTTTTTCTAATATTGTAAAGTGCATTAATAGTTATTGGTTGTGTATATCTGTATAAGTAACTTGTAGTTACTTATAAGTTCATGTTCGCAATTGACATAAGAAACATAAGACACAAGAAACTCATAACAAGTAAGATACAAATAAGAGATACATAAAGCCTAAAATTTAATTACCGTTCACAATGAACTTAAAGAAACATAGAACTTAAAGATTGGTGCAAGCGCTATTTTCGTATTTTGTTTGTTTATTTAGACGTTTAAGGTTACTAATTTTCTAAAAATTCTATGACAATATTGGAATTTCTGTTAGAATGGATAATAATCTGTTAACTCAACCAACTATTATCTTTATTGTTATTAGGAAGATAAATAAAGCGTATCAAAAGTAAATGTGAAAGGAAATCGCGGCGCTTTGGTGGATTTAGCCGGCAAATGCAGGAAGGGCATATTGAAGCGTATACTTAATTTATAGTACACATATAATGTATTTTCAAATATATTAAATAAATTTTATTTAACCACATAAATTGGAATCTTATCTATTTAAATTATATTATAATATCTTAAGAATCATTGTAACTGTATTCTACAAATATACTCACCGGCAAAATAATCGATCCACTCAAAAAATTTATGAAGTTTGTTCGTTAATAAGTTTGTTATTTTAAATTCGATTTGATTCATTTTTTTTGCATATTGTAGATAAATTTAAATGTAATCTATCACATCTTTGGAATTTTAAGAAAATTTGGCGTACATCATTTTATACAGGGTGACACAAAGTCTGCTTTTTTAAATCAACTTTAAAACCACATATGGATTGTCAAAGTTGCTCCTCACCTTGTATTTTCTTATTTTGTTAACAAGACACATCATTTCTTTACAATTTCTTTTTTTATTTATTACAATAGCTTAATTTTTGTAAAAGATACAAGGGTTTAAGAAAAATCTTACATTTTTTGCATAGAGGGCTATTGAAATACTGTCAGTTGTAAAATCTAAAACTTGTCAATTACGTTTTTGAACGTGTTTCTTGTCGAATAGTAATTTAAAATATGGAACTTTCTGTAACCGACGCAGCGAGAGCTGTTGCTTTGATTCAGGATGGTAGGTCACAGTATTATGTGGCCAGAGTGTTGGAAGTTTCAAGATGTAAAGTTCAAAGAGCTGTTAAACGGTTTAATGAATTTGGTGTATACACAAGAAGAAATCATTGTGGTCGAAAGAAATCTACTAGTGAGCGAGATAATCGCTTCATAACGTTAAATGTTTTGAGGGACAGAAAAGTTACTTCTGTATTTAGCCGAGGTTGAAATCCCAGTAGTAAATTGGCCTGCTCTAAGCCCAGACCTAAACCCAATTGAGCATGTTTGGGATGCACTTGGGACGAAAACACGATCTCGTGTACCAACGCCTGCAAATTTACAGCAGCTTAGTGACGTTCAAACTGAAGAATGGAATCAAATCAACCAGGCTTACATTCAAAACTTAATTGAGAGCATGCCGAGACGAATTGCAGCTGTTATCCGTGCACGTGGAGGAAACACTTCGTATTAAGTCTTTTATGTTGTTCATTTTCTTTTCATTTCCTTTTCATTATATTCGGTGTTAAGTTAAATTCGTAAACTTATTGTTAGTACCATAGGAAAATGTAATATTTTTCTTAAACCCTTGTATCTTTTACAAAAATTAAGCTATTGTAATAAATAAAAAAAGAAATTGTAAAGAAATTATGTGTCTTGTTAACAAAATAAGAAAATACAAGGTGGCGCAACTTTGACAATCCATATGTGGTTTTAAAGTTGATTTAAAAAAACAGACTTTGTGTCACCCTGTATAAAATGATGTACGCCAAATTTTCTTAAAATTCCAAAGATGTGATAGATTACATTTAAATTTACCTACAATATCCAAAAAAAATGAATCAAATCGAATTTAAAATAACAAACTTATTAACGAACAAACTTCATCAATTTTTTGAGTGGATCGATTATTTTGCCGGTGAGTGTATTTAGATATTTGAAATAAAACTCTTTGTTTTCTACTCTACCATGATGTTTTATGAATACATACAATTTTTTTCTGTATACACATACACTCATGAGCAAAAGTGTTGCATAATTTTAATTTTTTGTGCTATGTGAAAAGTTTTGTTTATTTATGACTATTTTTTGTCACAACATATATACAATACAATATATACTTCAAATAATAAATGTCCATTTGTAAAGTTGTATAATGAAGCAAAACAAAAAACAATGATGGATCCTCTTTATTCTTTACAAAAGTTTTAATTTACTCTACGGTACTAGTTTCGACATTAAGTCATCTTCAGCCGAGAATAGTCAAATGTTTTTCAAATTATCTCTTATCATAAGTTAATGTATGCAGATACAACTATAGGTTTAACAGGATCTTTCGAAAATACTTGATAGGTGGTTTTCATATTAAAATAGGATGATAATAGATAAAAATTTTTAGATAAAATTATACGTAAAATATTAAAAACACAAGTCACGTGACATGGTGGACAATGCATTGCCTATAGTTGTATCTGCATACATTAACTTATGATAAGAGATAATTTGAAAAACATTTGACTATTCTCGGCTGAAGATGACTTAATGTCGAAACTAGTACCGTAGAGTAAATTAAAACTTTTGTAAAGAATAAAGAGGATCCATCATTGTTTTTTGTTTTGCTTCATTATACAATATATACTTCTTTGAATAATAAACAACGTTAAAATGAAAACATTACAGATAAACAACCGGATCCCCGGTTACAAAAGAATGTTTGGGTTTGTAACATTTTGTTTATTGCGTTGCTTCGGAGATAATCTTAGGTTATTGCTCTCTCCTCAGACATACTCAGACTGTATTGAAATAAACGTATATTTAGTACTGTCAGTGATATGGACAATACGCCTAATTACAGCGAACCGATAGTTGCTCAAGTTACTGCCTTATCTGAAGTGGATTTTAAACAAACGAAAATATCGGAACGGTTGGATATGCAAAAATTTACTGATAATAGGGCAACCGACAGCTTCAGCAGGCCGACCGAGATGCACAAGTGCAAGACAAAATTGTCTTCTACAGATCACAGCTCTAAGAAATCGTGCTGCAATGGCATCTGAGCTTAGTGAACATCTTACGGAAGCTACTGGGTCGATTGTAAGCAGATTTACGGTATCGAGAACGCTACAGAAATATAGTTTAAAACCAAGACGACCCCTGCAAAAACTCCAGGATTGCGAAGACGAAATGCGCTTTTTTTTGATGAAACACGGATTCAATTGTATCATCCAGATGGGTTTAACTTACTGTACGGGCAAAGAAATGAACGTTTTGCACCATGTACTTTCGTGAAAAATATTGCTCTTGGAGGAGTCTCAGTGATGTATTGGATAGTTATAAGTTCAGAAGGGCGTACAGAGCTTGTGGGGGGTCACTCAAAGAATGACAGGCGTTTGATACTTGGAAAATATCCTTCAAAACCATGTTTACCCATACGTCGGCTTTATTGGGTTTCATAGGCTCAGATTGATCCATGATAACGCACGACAATTGCTGTTGTTGTACAACAGTATCTTACTGATGTTGAAATTGAGAAAGTGATCGGGCCTGCAAAGAATCCGGATTGTATCCAATAGAGCATGTATGGGACTACTAAAAGAAAAAAATTATGAAACGAAATCCGCCTACAAGACCTACGAATAGCATCTGAGGAACAATGGCAACACATTCTACAAGAGCATATAAGAAATTTGATTTTTGGAATGAGAAGGCGTATGCAAGCTGTATTAGATGCTAGATGAGGCAATACGCGATACTAAATCCAACTTTAAATAAGAGCCAACTAATAACTCATTTATTTAAGGAACTTGTCTTAGTTTATTAATTTCTAATAAAAGACTCCTTTATCGTCTTTAGTTTCTGTTGTTATATAAAATCAAATAGATAAGTCATAAATATTATGTTTATTCAACAAAGAGTGAAGAAATAAGGAAAGGGTAATAAATTATTTAACATATTCAAAGTATGCAACACTTTTGCTAATCAGTGTATATTAAATTCTCTATATTAGTTTCATATCTGCTTTTAGTTTCTACTTTTTACATTATAATGTACTATCATAATTATCGATAATAAATGGAGTTAATGCAATTTTTAACATCGTGTTTTTTAACCATCTTCATTTATAGTATATGCTGATTTGGATTTTATTAGTATTGACACACTAGACATTGCAGTTAATTTTAAGTTTATAATCACACTTCATGAATATTTAGTTACTCTTACATTTAAGAAAGTTTATAAAGACAGCAGATGCACTATACAGCATGTGTCAATTTTCATTAGCCATAGGCGATTAATCCATAAAGTACGTGGCAACATAGTACTCCTTCTTTCCTTTCCAATGCCAGCACGACCGATGCATGCCCGTAAATACAAGTTAGCGTGGTTAGCAGTAACGATTCGACCACCAGCCTGGGTGTTTGTAATGCGTTCAGAAATAATATTTACGAGTTGCAAGGATTTGTTTTTCTTTTTCCTTTCAGTAAATGCAGAGAATTATTAAGCTGCGTTCACGCTGCATGACACAAACAAAAGCGTAATTCTAATAAAATTAAAAATAAGGTAAATAAAAAAGGATTCTGAAAATAATAATAAACTACTAGATCAGGAGATCGCGGCGGCCATTTGATGTTTCCCGTTCCAGTAATAAGGCGGCTTTTATTGCAGACTAGATCGCAACGTGTTCGCATCTAAACATTGAATGTAAAATCTGGTGGAGAGAAGTGGGAAGATCGGCGAAAATCGTTGTGATGTCGATTGTTGCCGGGATTGGTGATGGACAGTAGGGGTGCCACGTTGCCACGTATTACTTGTATACGTATAAATTGCACGTAAACATTGAATCCCTATACCTAATGAAAATTGACACATACGGTTTACTGCACCATGGTCCTCGGCTTCTTTGGTGATGGTTTCAGTACTAATATATAAAATTAGGTATTTTATATATTAGTACTGAAACCATTATTATTATTTTTTTAGTATAATTTCTTTTTTGTATTCCCGTTTGCTTTGAGATGCTTTACAAGTAGCGTGTGGAGGTATTGGGTATGGCAAAATTAAAGTCAACTTAACATATTTTAAAGCAGCATTTGGAGTTGACATTTTGTGATTATGTAAACTAACATTAGGTACAGCTTGTGTAATGCAACACATCATATAGCAAGTCCAAAATACATCAGAATTGCCACGTCGCGCACTGTATCCCCGCTATCTCGCTACGTTTAGTGCATTTGATTACTTCTACCCTCTCCTGTGTTTCGTCGCGCGTCCAGTACGGCCACAGAATACGACGTTGCAATGTTTACTTCGTAATATCAAGTGTTTCATTACACAAGCTGTATATGTATATATTACCATTTATATATCGTGTGTATTAATACTTCATATTATCATTTTTAGAAGATAACATTTCAGAATAATTATCTATCATATCGTCTGTTATTTGCATAGAATGAAGAATTTTTGATAATATCTTCCAAAATAATGCTGAAATATATTTAGGTACAGCAACCCCATACCTTCTCTATTGTGCAAATTCATTATATAATTTTATATTTGCAAACCACATATTGCTGTGGTATCTACTTTTTGAATATCATAAATAACGATTATACCTTAACGTAAGATTGTAGTATAACAGCATAAATTTTAAAATTCTTACGTGAATTCTAGCAGCAGTTTACTCCTTGTTTTACAACCTTTCTCTTTTCTGGTCTAGTATTGGATAGGGTAAAGTAATTAAACACAAATCTTCTTCTTCTTCTTCTTCTTCTTCTTCTTCTTCTTCTTCTTCTTCTTCTTCTTCTTCTTCTTCTTCTTCTTCTTCTTCTTCTTCTTCTTCTTCTTCTTCTTCTTCTTCTTCTTCTTCTTTTTCTTCTTCTTCTTCTTCTTCGTGGCACTATAGTCCCATTTGGACCTGGGCCTCCCATATTTTTTGCCTCCAGACATCTCGCTGCCTTGCTGTTGCCTTCCAATTGCGCACTTTCAGTAATTGTTTAGCGTCCTTGTCAATGTTGTCCACCCATCTCTGTCTTGGTCGTCCTCTTCCCCTGGCCCCCTCCATCTGACCGTTATATACCTTCTAACACAATATCTATGTCTTAATAATAACAGTGAATATATTTTGAGGATTTATAATAATTAACATTAAACTAATTCTACCTAATTGATTCTCATATAAAAATTGTTTTAAACGCAATATTGTTTATTTTTAGGAATGAATTTGAAATGATAATAACTTTATGTATGTTCACTGTGTATTTTATTTTATTTAATAAAGTTTTAGTGAATATTAAACACAGTATTTAACCAAAGCAAACATTTGCACGTTTTAATCTGATAATCTAGTGTCTTGCTACTTAAATATTTCGAAATTAATTTCCACTAATTGCTAGGAGCAAACATTTTCACATACTACTCCAGCAACTTAGTGTTCACACATCAAAATATTCCTGTATATTTGTATCCGGTTATTTAATTTAATGTCTTGTGATTATTTGAAGCAAACATTTGCACATACTACCTCAATGGTTGATTCCACATCAATAAACATATTTCTAATTAATAATGAAAGCAAAATTTTAAACAAAGTGAACATTCATTCAATTAAAAAAATTAAGATAAAACTTCTGTTATAATTCAAAAAAAAATTGCATCACTCACTTAGTTTGATTATACAATTCTTTAAACTCCTTTTTGTACATGTCTTCCATTTTTGTATTTAAATTTTCTAAACAAATACAAATTATATTTCTAAATTGTATTTCTTAATAGTATATTTTAAAATTAAAGAACGAATAGTGCATACAGCCCTATTGTTTTATGATTATATGGATTTATATATATCTTCAGAATGAAGAAAATTTTTAAAAAGTATCGCCGGAGCTCTGTTTCAAATTTTTGGTTTAAGCGCGATGGAAGCCAATGTCGAACTCTCCTTGTTCGGGCTTGTTCCCGCATTTTTATATCTTTGAAGATCGGTACTTTAGCGCCCTCTGTTTTAAATTTAGGTTGGTCCTACTGCCACTTCCTTAGTTGAATATTCTTGGTGCTTAATTTAAGTTGATACATGTATTCATTCACTTTGACATCCATCAAACAATGTCCGGATAGCATATCTTCCTTATTCGAATTTATAGATTTATCTCTCTCTATTCCAGGTAAGTGTGTTATTCTTTCTTCTTTTTTGACGTAAACATCTGTTGTATCTATATATGAATTTATTACTCTTGTTATTGTTTGATAGATATCTTCTTTCACCATTTATTAATCGTATTCTTATTTTCTGTTTACTAGTCTTTTCGATTGGAAAACGAAAACGCCGCAGATGACTTTTATCTTCCTTTCTGATGTCTTACCATAAAGGCTCGTTGCTGTTTCCTTCTCTTTCTCTTCAAACCAATTTTTCGTCTCAGGTGAGATTGTTACTTCTAATATGCAACAATAAATTATTATTTTCTTTTGTAGGTGTTGGACCATACATGATCGTCGTTGATGATTCAGAAACATAAAACTACAAATATATCAACTAAAGAATATATTTTAACATCTCATTATTGTATATAATATGTTTTATTTACGATTCTCATTTAATGTAATGAGTATCGTAGTTATATCCTTTTTTTATTAAGATCGTACATATTTACATCATCTTATTATTTTTATTATTAGAGCCATTTATGAATTTATCCTATCCATATCAACATTTACTTTTTATTTGAGATGATGTCATTTTCTTTGGTACATCTGATCTCATTCTATTCATATAATAGCATTTAATTGGATCGTTTCTACAAAATAATGTTTATTCATTTACTTAGCATGTATTATACTTCATTAATCTTTGTATATCTAATGTTTAAACTTTTCTAAATAAAGTTTATAAATGATGATTTATATACTGTTTCATTTATAATGTTTTTAAAGAAGGAATTCATCCTTTTTAAAATATTTATAGTATCTGCAACCTACATTACTCAAATGATTCATTCTAGTCTATATATATTGTTTTTAACCCATTATATACCTATTAAGTTAATGATTAGTAAAACTTTTACTATTTAAACTTAAATAAATATTTAATTGAACCATAACGCTTACACTATAACTAATCTAATTCTTAATACTACATATTTTTTGTCTTTTTTAATTTTCTCTTATATTAATTGATTTATCTAATTACTTTTATTTTTATTTTTGAAAATGTAAGGTTCAAAGCAATATGTATTCTCCAGCATCAGAACTGCTATAGCTGCCTTTAGAAGGCTTCTTCTTTTCGCATTCTCTCGCATTCCCTCAAGTCGCTTCTTTCGCAAATATCATTTATTGAATAATATTTATTGTATATGTCTTTATATAATAATGTTATAACTAATATGTAGAGTGTGTCTGTTACTATACATCTTCTTGGTATATCACATCTTTGTAGATCCGATGTGCCTGATTATATAATATGCTTTAGTTATCACCAACTGAATTAGAAGTTCTATACCTACTTGTCGTTTTTTCATCACCTTCCTTAAATTTATTTTTTTAATAGGTACTAGGTAGGTCTGTAGTAATTACTACTTATTGAGGTGACTGTTGTACAGTAGATAAATTATATTATTTAAAATTGATAAAACCTTCATACTTTACACACAAAATCGTCACAATTGAAATTGACACGATTCGGACGCATGTGATTCTACAGACAATCGTATGGTTTTCCTATAATTTTTAAATATATAATTTTACCGGCTAAACTTACTTGTGCTCTCATCTAAGCTGCTGTTTAAAAATATGAACTATATATGAGATTTATCTATCTTTTTCAGTGTTTCTGTGTATATTTTACTTTCTTATACGTAGTATAAGGAAGTATTGTGATGATGAAAATTTTCGACCTCGAGATTTTTGCAGATGTCCACGTTTTGAAGTCCCCTGATACCGAAAAAGTGGTTTTTAATAAATGTCTGTGTGTCTGTGTGTCTGTGTGTCTGTGTGTCTGTGTGTCTGTGTGTCTGTGTGTCTGTGTGTCTGTGTGTCTGTGTGTCTGTGTCTGTGTGTCTGTGTGTCTGTCTCTCTGTGTGTGTGTGTGTGTGACCACGATAGCGGCCAAACCGCTGTAGATATCAATTCCAAATTTTGTATTTACGTGTATAATCGCCCTCTTGAGATCTGATTGGTTTTTCAGTAAAATCGGTAGACCGGAAGTAGCAGTTTACTTCAGCGAAAAAATCGAATTTTGCGAATATTTCGTCAACTACTAAGTTTAAACAAATTTATAAAGAATTCATATATACTTAAAATTAAAATTGAGAATAATTTTATTTAAAATGTTTTTCGAAATTCCTACCGGAAGTAGGTCTTTTACTCTTATCGAAAATCAGTTTTTTGCGAATATTTCGCAAGTCATGCTTTTTAGACAAGTACGTTACGGGTATAAAAGTATTTAAAACATAATTTTCAATATCTTTTGTATAAAAAAAATTTCAAAATTCAGACCGGAAGTACCATTTATACTCTTATCGAATAGCGATTTTTTGCAAATATGTCGTGAGTTATGCATTCTATATATATTTATCTAGAGTACAAAAGTATTTAGAACTGGATTTGCAATATTTTTTGTATATATGAAATTTCAAAATTCGGACCGGAAGTAGCACTTTTACTCTTAGCGAGGAGCACTTCTTTGATAATATCTTGCAAAGTATGCATTCTATAGCGATTTATTAAGCGAATGAAAGTACCTAGAATAGGATTTTGAACAAGTTTTGTATAAAAAGATTCTTAAAATTGTATAGTTTGAAACGCTCATACGTATAAGAAAGTCGTGTGGTGGCCATACCTCATTTTTTTACTTAGGTATACTTAATAATACTGACTTTATTATATAATGTGTGTGTTTGTGTGTGTGTGTATAGATGTCAACCAATAGGAATAGGAGTATATCACCCAATATGATTGCAGTTTTTGTAGTTACCATATGAGCTTATTTTCCTCATATTCGCTGGACTCTGATAGTGAAGCCCCGATTAGGGTGTACAATACTCATTATATTGAGACTCATCTCTCATCGCTATGCAACAAATATTTGTAAATGAACTAATAAGAATTTTTGAAATTACTAGGTACATGATATTTTTACAGAAAATGTAATTTTTTGTATAGTATATTTTAAAAAACGATTATATTTGGTATAAATCAAGTAGAAATCAATTTGGAAAAATTTTTAAACAGAGGACGGCATTTAAGCACCCATGACGGTCTTAAACATATAATATTTTTTTGTTTCTTTATCGATTTTATTAATTTTATTACATAGTAAATACAACTGGCAAATGAGTTTTATTATTAATTATTAAAATCAGGTACTTTCCAGGTCCAGGTACACAATCCAAACAACTCGGATACTTCTTTTTATAGCTTGTAAAGTATATGGAGTTAAAGAAGAGACTATTTCAAAGTAATTTTTATAAAAGTTGTGTACATATATTGACCTTTTTTGGTGTTAGGTATGTTATTTGAAATGTATTCTAACCATTCATTATAGTTTAACGAAAAAAATACTTGTGTTTTTAGATTTATAGCCAATATACCTTTGCTTTACAACAAACAGTGATTGTTTTTTCTGAACGAAATTTATGAACTTGCAAGTTTAACAATATCAGTAATACAAAGTAATATACTTCAAGGAAAGAAACAATATTTAAATTGTATCCAGCATAGAAAGTTATTTTAAAAAAAGGTTTAGTATATACAAGTTCAGTAAAATTCTTTGATAATTATAATTTCATGTTTTATTTAAAGAATCTAAATCGTAAAAATATTAAATTACTTACTAGGTAGGTATAAATAAAATCTTTCAGAAAAAACAGCCACAGTGTGTTGTAAACAGAATGTTGTATATATAAAACTGAAAACACAAGTATTTTCTGTGTTAAACTATAGTAAATCATTAGAACACATTTCACACATCATACGTATCACTAAAAAAGTCAATCCATATAGGCACTCTTTATTAAAATGCTTAGAAATACTCTCTTACTTTCACACCATTTTCTTTACACGGGAGAAAAATGACTGTGCGGTTTGTTTGGATTATAAACCTTGACCATTCTCAATAATGACGTCAGAGAATTGTCACGCATTGTATTTTTATCTCATTAAGAGTTACCTAGTAATAAGCGCACCTAAGTATTTTATTTGCATGCTCTAAATATGCTAAATTTGTTTTTTGACCACAACATTGTGTTGAATATCCCATTCAAATATTTGTAAATTATTCGGTAGTAGAACATTTTACGGGAATCATTTCGAAGTAACCCAATCTACCTCAAGCGCTGGCCACCAACATTATTACCTGTTTATCAATGATAATGGTGTATTTATTTCGCCAGACGACTTGGGTATAACTGTGATATAACTGAAGATGTTATTTAACCGGTATTAAAGTTTTAAGTGTTCGCGTGTCAACCGGTTCAAACGCGATCTATTAAATGGATCTGTTTGTACTATTAATTCATGTTCTTTGTGATATTGTTCGTGCACTCCTTTTAAGCACCACGATATAGCCAATCATTATACATGCAACACGTCCGCCGTGTGATATATTAGTGGTTAACAGGTTAAATACGTCTTCATGTCAATATTTACATATATTCGCTTTATATATGGGATCGCTCATGCAATCGGTTAAAAAATTATGTAATATGTGATGGATATAACGAAATGAAGGCGATTTTGTAGTTGAGCAGCAAAAAGTTGCACAGTTAGATATTATCGGAATAAATTCCGTCCAAGAGATGACGAATACGGGTTTTAAGAATTTGTTTTAAAAATAAAACACAATTTCTCCTTGTGACGTTTTGGACCTTTATTTAGTCTTTCCTCAGACCTATTAACAACAAATAGTAATATTAATCACTCTAAAATTTATTCGTAACATTTAAAAAGGAGAAACATTCATTGTGTTTACCATACAATTAAAAATAATAATGAACAGTTTATTCAAGTAAAAGAGAAAAAAATGTTTCACATATAAAAATTTAAATCTTACATTTAGAATCTGTGTTTCTTATTGTTGAAGACAACATTTGGTAAATACTATAAAACACTAATCTACGAAACGGTGAAACAAATACATTTTAAAACAAATACAATTTTAAAATTTTTCTTTAAAGGAACATTTAAATCCGTCTGTGCCGTGTCAAATATAGACACTCTTTAGTATGTATATAAATAATTCAGGAACATTATCTTTTTTCTGTGAATGAAAACACCGAAGGACTAGATACGAACAAATATGCTCTTTACAAAAAGAAAAAGAAAACAATATTTTGTGAGGCCAACGATCACGACGGTTGATATACATGTCCGTCCAACCAAATCTTAAGAATAAAAACAAACTATTTTATAATTGTATATTGTCAATCTAGTGTGGGGGATTAATTTTAATGCACCCAATCAACCCGCTGTACACGTTACTGCAAATGCGGGACTGCTTCTTGGTATTTAGATTATCGGAAAATAGTTTGACGGCTACGGCTTGCAGAAATGTTCGTTTGTTGTAATTATTTTCTTTAAATACTGTTGTTACCCCATTTAAGTTAACATTGTGTTTTGTTGAATTAATATGAGCCAAAGAGCATTTTTTTGGATTAACTCTAGAGTCAGAGCGGTGTTGGGTGCTCCTTTCGCGGCATCTGTGGGTTGTTTGTCCCACATACACCTTAGAGCAGTCCTCGCACCTGACCGCGTATACCACATTATTGATCTGTTCCAGAGGTAAAGGTGTCTTTAATGCTGTATGGAATCTGCCTCATGGAACGGCGGACGTAAAAGCTATTTTAATGTTTGTGCTATGGAACGCTATATACCGTTTGACTGAAATAAAAGTAGATATAGGGAAACACAGACACGCACACATGTGCATGCAAACATGAAATGGAGGGATACGATAGTAGGGGAGTACAGATGAGTTCATATCGGGACACCGGGGTACCGAGGATTTAGTGCAAAACGTTGAAAGCTAGTATGCAGACGTTTGCTTTAAGGAATTGCTACGCTATGTACGGCTTTTGTATAATATTTTGGTAACTGATGTATAATGTATTAACATTGAACTGAAACAAAACTCTATAAAATTTATAACTAAAATAAAATTCTTATAAAAAATTAAATAAAATTCTCACATTTAAAACGAAACAAAATATTATACTTAATGAACTATACAAAATTTAATGTTCAAATGTCTGTCCCTGTTGCATCAAGCAGTACCCTAAACGATTATAAAACCCATTTCGTACATTCGAAATTTTGCACGTCTTGAAAACCCTTTACAGTCACCACAACCGCAACTTACGTGTTTCAAAAAAATTTTTTTTAGACTTCGTATGTCAAATAAATCAAAATGCTAAGAGAGTCACATTCAAAACAAACTAGAAACAGCAGCCATTATCTGGTAGGCGATAAAATTTTAGTTAACATCGAAGTAGGTAATAAGTTACAAGCACTGTATAAAGGCCCATACACAATTGTCGAGAATAACAACCCACCAAATGTAACAATAGATTTAGATAGTAAGCTGATAGAAATACATAAGAATAGAATTAAGCCTTACTATTACTAGATATTGAGGCAAATATTTTAACATGAAAGAAAATAAACAACAGCAACGTTCTTTATTTTCTTTCCCCTAGCGAAGGGAGGTGTAGTAGTATTGAGGCCAATATTTTACGATGTGTTATACATCAAGGAAATTGCCACATATGGCCTCATACCTGGTGCACCTACTTATCGATGTTTGTAAAGTAATAATTAAGTAGATTAGTAAAGTATGACATGTTTGTAAATAAGACAAGTAGGTTAAGTTCGATAGGTATAAATAGTAAAGATTAGAGTTAGTACATTAGAATTAGTAGAATAGTCATAATGATCGTAAGGTGTGTTACATAAACGAATGTAATTTTGTACACGAATAAATTGTTGAGTTTTAAAATGTGTATTACTCTCTGAAGTTAGCAGCCACGACGGCACAGCCTCGGACTAACTCGCTGTTATTTATTTCATTACTGTAGTAGTATTGGCCTCAATACTACTACACCTCCCTTTGCTAGGGGAAAGAAAATAAAGAACGTTGCTGTTGTTTATTTTCTTTCATGTTAAAATATTGGCCTCAATACTACTACAGTACGAATTATCCTTCGCATACCATAATACAATCTGTATTTTTTCCTCGACAGTTGGCATTTTATTTTAATATTTGCGAGTTTGCTCAGATACAATGTATGTACGTTCACGCTCTAAAGTTACGGAACGAATGCCATGTCCGCGCTCTCGATCTCCCCACTATCTCCCCACACCACCGGTTTTAGGTAAACCGAGAGCCACATTTTCTTGAACTGTTGTATACATACATACATAGGTACATGTTTATGTGTGTGTATTTGAAGATGCATATTAACTTTTAAATACGACAATCTGTATATATACAGGGTGAGTTTTTTTGAATGTTTAGCATTGGGATCTCAGAAACTACTGGAGATAGAAACACGCTTAAATGGGGAAAGATGCGCAGTTTTACGAGTTTGATTTAAAACTGCTTTTGTTTGTCCGATAACTTTCATGGCTTATTAGATATTCAAAGAAAACTAAATTTTACGATTTTCTTTAAACATGCTTAGCATCGTTAATAGTAATTTTAGAGAAAAAGTGTTCAGACAAAAGTTTTAGATAATTTTACGCCAAATAAAACTATGTAGCTAATTTTTTTTTTTTCGTTCACCATTATCGAGTTATGACACAAACTTGTGTTTTTTTAAATGGAAACCATAGTTGGTTTTCACATCATTAAAAAGCTTATTTTTTGCTGATTACAATGATATAAGGTTTGATATGGTTATTTTAAAAAATAAAGAGGATATAGGCATTTTTATGGTTTTAATAGAAAACAATTGAATTTCGAACTGATAAAATACAAACCAAACGAAAACTTATTTTGAAATCTTATGTAGTAATAAAATGAAAACTATAAGAACTTTTATTAAGGGCGCACAACATTATTAATGTTCAAAGATACCTCCATTATTATTAATACACAAATTGCATCTCTTCACAACAGAATTTGTAGCATTGCGTAGTTTACGCCTATCGATGTTATTAAAAGCAACTAAGACAGCTTCTCTTAAATCGTCGATTGTTTCATATGTTCTTTTGTATACTGTGTCCTTTAATACACCCCACAAGAAAAAATCCATAGCTGATAAATCAGGGGATCTAGCCGGCCATTCAATGGGTGCATTTCGTCCTATCCATTGATTAGGGACGTTCAAATTTAAATAATTTCTAACATTCAGTTGATTGTGCGGGGGCGCTCCGTCATGTTGAAACCATTGCAGCATTGCTCGGGTTCTTAAATTTAAATTATCTAACATTTCCTCGAAATCTTGTTGTAAAAAATTATGATAACGATTGCCAGTTACTGATGAAAAATAAAAGGAGGAAGAACAGTTGATCCTATAACACCACACCAAACATTAAACCCAAATTTAATTTGTGGTCTCCTATGTTCAACGTGAAGTGGATTTGTTTGAGACCATATGTGCTCATTGTACCTATTAAACATTCCACAATTTGTGAAACGAGATTCATCACTCCATAATATTTTCATTGAAAAGTGTGGAACATTTTGACACTGATCTTTAAACCATCTACAAAAAGCTATTCGTCTGATGTTATCACCTTCATGTAAAGTTTGTGATACTGATAATTTGTAGGGACGAAATTTATGCTTCTTCAACACTCTGACAATAGTGCGTTGAGAGGAGCCCATTTCTGTTGAAATTTGTCGGGTCGATGTAGATGGATTCTGAGCAACACATGCTAATATGTTTATTTCTCTATCTTCATCCATCCCTTTTTTTGATTTTGTTTTAACGAACGAACCATAAACTGCTAAATTGTCCCATAATCTCTTAAAAGTAGGTAGCGACAGCTGACGTCGATCAAAATAGTTTTCAAAATAAACTTCAGCAGCTCTAGCAGAATTTTTCTGGCACTAAATGTAACATTCAACCATATCACGCTTTTCTACGTTAGAAAATTCCATAGCCAATGCAAACTTATGATTAACGGCCGTTTGCACCGCTTATAGTTAAGTTACAATTAAATTAATTAATAGTTAATTGTCAATGTTTGTCAATTAACTTGACTTAAACGTAAAAATTAACAGCTCTAACTTCTGTGACTCAACGTGAAAGCAATATTAGTATATTTTTCTCGACTGCTCCAACGAACACTATTGTAACTCAGATTTTTCGTTTTTTGAATTACAAAACACCAAAATTTTTTTTTTAAGTTTATATCTTATAAAGTAAACAATCATAGAAATGTCTAGATCCTCTTTATTTTTTAAAATAACCATATCAAACCTTATATCATTGTAATCAGCAAAAAATAAGCTTTATAACGATATCAAAACCAACTATGGTTTCCATTTAAAAGAACACAAGTTTGTGTCATAACTCGATAATGGTGAACGAAAAAAAAAATATTAGCTACATAGTTTTATGTGGTGAAGAATTATCTAAAATTTTTGTCTGAACACTTTTTCTCTCAAATTACTATTAACGATGCTAAGCATGTTTAAAGAAAATCGTAAAATTTCGTTTTCTTTGAATATCTAATAAGCCATGAAAGTTATCGGAGAAACAAAAGCAGTTTTAAATCAAACTCGTAAAACTGCGCATCTTTCCCCATTTAAGCGTTTTTCTATCTCCAGTAGTTTCTGAGATCCCAATGCCAAACATTCAAAAAAACTCACCCTGTATATATAAATCAATGAAGGAAATATCACGGATACATAATAAAAATCCCATTTTTATTATGTATCCGTGATATTTCCTTCATTGATTTATCATTCCTGGGTTGGACGGCACGCGGGTTGACAATGTCTGCCTCGCGGCGGTGTTAGTTGTTGTCACTCAGACATGAGGATCTTCTGACATTTAAGCTGCAATTGGTGGTCTGTCTTCCCGATGGTCTTCCTTTTGTTTCTATCTCCAAGGATATCCCACCTTATTCCTTGGCTACACCGTACTGACGATGACCAACGAGTCTGAAACACGTGTCTGCGGTTGCACTACAGCGGATTAACCCGATATTCTTTCTCCTATTTATATATATATATATAATAAAGAAAAGAAATATTGCGGATAATGGAATAATGAAGTAAAGAATTTAATGGGTTAACTCCGCTGAAAATGCAACTGCGGACACGTGTTTCGAACTACTTGGTTCTCGTCAGCGCAGTGTAGCCAAGGAATAGGATGGGATAACCTTGGAGCTTAAAAACATCAATCAGAGACATACACAGGGGACAGCCTACCAATTGAGGCTTCAGCTAGAGTGTCCTCGATATTGAGGATGAATCTAACGTCGCCGCGAGGTAGACATTTGTCCACCTGCACGCCATCTGAACCCATGGGATAATAATAAAGAAAAGAAATATTGCGGATAATGGAATAATGAAGTAAAGAATTTAATGGGTTAACTCCGCTGAAAATGCAACTGCGGACACGTGTTTCGAACTACTTGGTTCTCGTCAGCGCAGTGTAGCCAAGGAATAGGATGGGATAACCTTGGAGCTGAAAAACATCAATCAGAGACATACACAGGGGACAGCCTACCAATTGAGGCTTCAGCTAGAGTGTCCTCGATATTGAGGATGAATCTAACGTCGCCGCGAGGTAGACATTTGTCCACCTGCACGCCATCTGAACCCATGGGATAATAATAAAGAAAAAGAAAACACGTGTCCGCAGTTGCATTTTCAGCGGAGTTAACCCATTAAATTCTTTACTTCATTATTCCATTATCCGCAATATTTCTTTTCTTTATTATTATCCCATGGGTTCAGATGGCGTGCAGGTGGACAAATGTCTACCTCGCGGCGACGTTAGATTCATCCTCAATATCGAGGACACTCTAGCTGAAGCCTCAATTGGTAGGCTGTCCCCTGTGTATGTCTCTGATTGATGTTTTTCAGCTCCAAGGTTATCCCATCCTATTCCTTGGCTACACTGCGCTGACGAGAACCAAGTAGTTCGTAACACGTGTCCGCAGTTGCATTTTCAGCGGAGTTAACCCATTAAATTCTTTACTTCATTATTCCATTATCCGCAATATTTCTTTTCTTTATTATTATCCCATGGGTTCAGATGGCGTGCAGGTGGACAAATGTCTACCTCGCGGCGACGTTAGATTCATCCTCAATATCGAGGACACTCTAGCTGAAGCCTCAATTGGTAGGCTGTCCCCTGTGTATGTCTCTGATTGATGTTTTTCAGCTCCAAGGTTATCCCATCCTATTCCTTGGCTACACTGCGCTGACGAGAACCAAGTAGTTCGTAACACGTGTCCGCAGTTGCATTTTCAGCGGAGTTAACCCATTAAATTCTTTACTATATATATATATATATACGTGTAGGTAAATTCTTGGTATTAGGCCTTTTTAACGAAATGAAATAAAATACTAGGTTTTAACGTTTCGACATTTTTAATATTAATGTCTTCATCAGAAAACTGAAATTATAAGTATAAGATACAATAATGCTTCAAAAATTAATACAAAACAAGATTACTTACTTAAAAATAGGTATAACAGTTAAAATTGTATAAATAAAATGTTTCTTTTAAAATTTTGTCAAAAGACTTGACATACATCAAAATATAATTATAAATGTCAGCATATGATTTCTAGATTAACAATTTAACATTGCTGACATATTCTAATAATAATGTCATTACAAAAATTTTACAATGCAAGTATCAAATAAGCACTAAAAGAACTGATTTTTGAAAACATAGAGGGGAATATTTGTTTATGTAAGTAATGAAAAATAAATTTTTGAAAGTGCATTAATTTCACTTCGGTCATTCACACAAACTGATTCATTTTTCTTAATTTGGATGAGTTCTAATATTGATCGAGATTTATTGTTAATTTCAATATTTAGAATTTTAGTGTTATATATATATATATATATATATATATATATATATATATATATATATATATATATATATAGATCTTAATAAAATAATAGTAACTAAATTTATTTGCCTGAAAATTCCGCTAGGGAATAAAGCCATTATCATTAGATTAATACAGTAACATTAAACAGGGTGTTCTAAATTAAGTCGGCACTATTGCTAACTTTGTTATTAATTATGCTACAGTATTGGTTAAATTAGCAAAGTAGTAGTATTTCTACCGTAAATAATGATGGCAGAACCGAAAAGACAGTTGAACTTCTAATTTTCGCGCTATTTACAAAAGTTATTTTTTTTTAAATGGAACACCCAGTATATTTTTGCATATATTGAAAGAAGGTAATATTTTAAAAAAGAAAGCTTACATCCATTATTGACAAAAAATGACAGTGGCGACTGTCATCCACAATTCCCTACGAGTATGCGTCATTATAATTCACTTATACCTATAAACCATTAGTGCGGATCTATTTCGTCAACAAATTAAAAAATCCGATTTAGGTATCGGTCCATTGTCGGAATTCATAATCTTATCTTTATTATCGTTGTTATATTTATGTTTGTGTTGTAACTTTAAAAAAGTGATTGACAATAGCATATTTAATCATTTGGAAAAGTGTGATATGTTAGAAGCGCATATCGTGTGGCGTAAAAACTCTGTAAGGACCCAAGAATATTACGCTGAGTGTTATCCTCTACGCCCGCAGCCAGATCGACGCCTATTATCAAAGACTGTATCGACAATTCAGAAAAAATGATAATGTGTTCAATAAAACTAGAACAACAAAGGACTACGTAATTAGTGAGAAAATGGAAATTGACGTTTTGGCTTACTTTGAAGTGCATCCCAATAATTCTATGAGATGCTGCTCGGGAATTAGGTGTAAACGTTAATTGTGCGCACAGAATATTAAGAAAATTTAAATATAACGCATTTAAGTACCAGCCAGTGCAAACATTATTCCCAGGCGATCAAGAGAGGAGACTAACGTTTTGTCACTGGTACCTTAATTATTCAGCGCAGAATGTAAATGCATTTGGTCATATTTTGTGGAACGATGAATCGAATTTTTCTAATTCTGGAATTTGGAATAGAAAAAACCATCACTATTGGTCACGAGAAAATTTATTGTTGGAACGGCCCCATGCTCCACAAATACGGTTTAGTTTTAATGTTTGGTGTGAATTAATTGGCTCGACGATTGTCGGACCATTCTTTTATAATGGTACATTAACTGGGCAAAGATATTTACAATTTATGACTGAACATTTAGGAATATTTTTGGATAACCTGGACTTGGCTACTCGGCAACATATACATTTCCAACAAGATGGAGCACCAGCGTATAATCATCGCGAAGTACAACATTTTTTGAGCGAAATGTTTCGGAATAAGTGGATAGGTACGAATGGACCAATTCAGTGGCCACCACGGTCCCCGGATCTAAACCCTATGGACTTTTATTTTTGGGGATATTTAAAAAATGAAATTTACAAAGGTAGATATGAAAACGTTGTAGAGCTGCAGAATAAAATAATTACTATTGCTAATAACATAGACGCAAGATCGATTTTAAAAGTAACTCGCAATGTACATAAATTAATTCGGAAGTGTATTGGACAAAACGCTGATGTCTTCGAACATCTATTATAATAAATATACATAATACACACAGTGCTTGTTTAATATTTGCTGTTTTTTTATCATAGCCATCTTGATTTTATTGATATGAATTGCTGTACAAAATAGTGGATAACTGCCGCAACTGTCATTTTCTGTCAATAAAGTATGTAAGCTTTCTTTTTTGAAATATCTCCTTCTTTCAATATATGCAAAAATATACTGGGTGTTCCATTTAAAAAAAAAGTAAATTTTGTAAATAGCGCGAAAATTAGAAGTTCAACTGTCTTTTCGGTTCTGCCATCATTGTTCACGATAAAAATACTACTACTTTGCTAATTTAACCGATACTGTAGCTTCATTAATAACAAAGTTAGCAATAGTGCCGACTTAATTTAGAACAACCTGTATATACTTAAAAAAGATGACATACAACACCAAACTAAAAATTACATTGAGACATGTTTGTCAATTTCGTAGAAAGCATGTTCGATGTGAAAGGCCTTCACAGCGAACTTAGATGCAGGTAAGGACTTGATGCACCCGTGCACCACGTCAATTTGTTCTAAATTTTGGCCATTAAGTAAACCGAGGATCATTAAAAAAAACTATTTTTTTTCGTATGAAAGGAGTTCCCATTAGATGGTGAAACTTGGTTAATTTTCTATTCAGTGGGATATATCTGTTTTGTGTTTTCCAGTGCTATTGATATAAACTCCTATTTAAATACTTCTACTTGCTCTATTTCGTTAGTGCCTACTTTTATAATTAATTTTGTTGGTTTTCTAAATGTCATAACCTTGGTTTGTTCAACATTGAGTGCCATATGCCCAAATAATCTGCAAATGCACATACGTATAAATACTGCGCTTCTAAATTTCTTTGTCCTATGTATATGGCTTTTGTTCTTGTTATTGTCTCTTTAATAACGTCGTCCATTAACATTTTAAATAGAATTGAGCCATAGTACTTCAAGTCATAGTTTTACGTTGATACTAATCTTGTAATTCCATGTTATTTGTTGTAACTATATTTCTGTTATTTTTATGAGTAGTTTCTATTGCTCGTTGTAGCTTGGTCGATATTTCCTTGTCTTAAGATTTCTTTATTTTTTCCCTTGGCACATTGGCGCTTTTTATAAGTCTAGACAAGTCAAGAGATAGTTATTCTCATATTCTCGAGTACGGCTCTTCAATCTTCAATCTGTTTAATAGCGAAGTTCTATGTCGCTTTTCCTTTCTCGGAAACGCTTTGTGAATGTTCCATTTCTGGTTAAATTCTTGGTTTAATATGTGTACTTAATTACATATACACATTCCTAATTATCGTATGTATATTATAAATCTTGAGAAAATGTTTTTGTTGAAATAATTGTTAGAAATAGAACTATGGTTATGCATTGGAAATTAACAATAATTCAGTGTTCTCGTATTAAAAAGATTAAGCTTCAAAAAAATGTAAATCACTTCTTTCCAAAAATAATCATAATTTCTTTTTCTAAAGCGTAATTAATAATTAATTTAAAAAAGTAATATAGATTTATATAATTTTATTACCATATGAACTGAGCTAACTTTATTTAATATTTGAATTTTCTAATAAAAAAAAGTTAAACCAGTCATGAAAAAGATATCATGGAAGTTCTAAAATTTGCTAATTTTAATGTTTCAAATTTCAAAATAATTGTTTTAATAGAAGAAATAAAAAGAGGAGTTATCTCATTCTTCAGTTAGTTTAAGAATCGACATACATTTCAGTAGGTACATAATCATATTTATTGATCCTTAATACGTAATAATTACAAATGAGAAATATCTAATTTCTTTCATTCTTCGTAGCGTACTTAACATATTTACCAAGTTTTGTCCTCTGAATTATTGATTGTCTCTAGAACGTGGTTAGAGATTTCATATCATTATTAAATATGCTTCCTTCAATCTGTTATACAATGACAATTAATTTTAATGCACATCTCCAGCCAATTAATCTCTCCTTCATTATACACTGTTGATTTCCTCGTTTTAAATTCCTCTCATTATAATCACCTGGTAATTATTACTACACAGTACAAAGCGATTCGAAACGACCGCGGCCGCCGAATCGGATAACATGAAAAAGAAAGAAAATAAAATCATTGCTACTACAATAAGGATCGACCAATTAATCATCTCTGTCCAAAATGTTTAGCTGTCTCGAATGTCTTAAACCAATTTGTACGGATCTGTACATGTATGAATTATGTAAAAAATATTATTATTCAGAATTGAACTATTACAACATTTGCTAAAATTTATCGTTATTTATTGTATCTATTATTTATGTATACCTACTAGAATGATAATTTAAAAATAAAAAAAGAAACAGATTTGAAATGTAGTTATCAAGTAATAAATAGAAATTACATTGAAACAACAAATATGTGATTGATTTAGAAAAGAATATCTTATTTATTGTTAAGTTCTGAAAATAATTGAAGTGGAATAATTATAATTAAGTATCGAACGTAAACTTGAGGAAAATAAAACTTAAATAAGGAATAACTAAATACAAACATTATATTTAAATTAAATAATACTGTAGGTAAATTGTATAAGTAGGCAACTTAATATACAAAATATTTTAAATTCAAACTAAAGGTATCAAGTGAGTAATTGATAATTAAAAATCACAATTTGTTTGTGAAAGACAACAGGGATTGTGTAAAAAAAAGTCACCAAGTTGAGAGGTAGAAAAGACGTTAAGTACGTGAAATGATGATTTTATCAAGTATAAAGTAATAAATTACATTTAAAAACAAATATAATGTCCATATAGATGAGTTCTAGTCATTCCTCAAAAAATTCCATCGAAATTAAGTTAGTTCGAGAGTTCAGAGTTTGCCTTTGCATTCATTGAGGAAGAATTTGCAAAAGGAATAAATTCACTCGTCTGTAAATGAACAATGTAAATTTAATTCATAAATAAATGTTACCTTTATACGCAGATTTTAAAATCCCAGCCAAAAAAGTGGAACACAAAGGTGACATCCCTAATCTTTTTTGTCCATGTAGGATAATTACTACATCCTCTTACATAAGATTTCTAAGTTATTACTAAATAATAAAAAAAGAAGTATTATAAAATGTGTTTACATAAACCTTATATTTATATTATAAGTTCCTGTAGATATTTTATACTAGTTCACAACTCAGCGTACAAGTTTAAAAATAGATACAGTTCGAAAATCTAATTTAAATTTTGATAATATAAATATATCTTTTTAACCTCAATAGTATTAAATAAGAACTCGTTAAGATAATATTTACAAAGTTAGTTGAATGCTAATCTATATTTAGTTATTTTGATTATTGATAACAACTGGTTTAAGTAATATAAAACGGTATTTCATATGTTCGTGGATTAAGAAATAAATAAAATAAATTATTTGTTTTGTATTAATTACCATTTAATAAACACGTATTTTTATACATATAAATACATGTTTATCACACATTTAAAAAAACTTGAATATATTTTTTACTTTTAGAGTATATAAGAAAAAGAAAAATATCGGGTAAATTTCGCTGTAGAGTGACCGTAGACGCGTGTTCCTGACTCATTGGTCGTCATTAGTACGGTGTAGCCAAGGAATAACGTGGGATAACCTTGGAAATGTAAGCTACACGGAAGACCATCTAATCAGGTGACAGACTACCACTTGTAGCTTCAGCTAAAAAATCCCCAGTTTTGAGGAAAACAACTAACGTTTACACGAGGAAGACAATGCCAACCTGCGTACCATCCGAGACCCAGGAAAGATAAATCAAAAAAGAAAGGAATTATCGCGGCTAGTAGCGGCGTAGACACGTGTTTCTGACTCATTGGTCGTCATCAGCATGGTGTAGCCAAGGAATAAGGTGGGATAACCTTGGAGATATAAGCTACATGGAAGACCAGCAGGTGACAGACTACCATTTAAGTCAGAAACACGTGTCTACGGTCGCTCTACAGCGGAATTTACCCGATATTTTTCTTTTGTATTTTATATATCCGCGATAATTCCTTTCTTTTTTGATTTATCTTTTCTGGGTGTCGGATGGCACGCAGGTTGGTATTGTCTTCCTCGTGGCGACGTTAGTTGTTGTCTTCAAAACTGAGGATCTTCTTGCCCTAGATCGGTATAGACGGGTACCTATTCTGAATATGCACAAACGCTGTCGTTTTGTTGCTATAATTTGTTCTCAATTTATTAGCATATTTTACTTGCCTTTTATTCCTGTTTTTTTTCCATATATAAAAGGAACTTAATAATTATATACATATACACATGCATACATATAAATATTGTTACGGGGGGAAAACTGTTTGGATATTGTGTACTAGTAGTGTATACTCGTGTAAGTTTGTTCTTTTAATCAATAACATCCTTTTCTACTAAAGTATTTTACTGACTCAAGTTTTGCTTAAATACAAGAATAATTACTTTTTATTTTAAAACTCCCGTAATTAACTTAACTATTTTTTTGTCTTGTCTCTTTGGGTATTTATTTAATTTCTCTCTATTAAATGAGTTTGTGAATTTATATTTGTAATGAATATATCTGCTCAATTGAGATGAAAAATTTAATAAGACGCACATTTAATTATAATTTTAAAAATATAATTTATCTTTTTATCGAAGTATAGTAATAAATATTAAACAATTCAGGTATATATAATCACCTGTAATGAAATTTGTAATTATAATTCTATTGTATATTATTCCAATCTCCTGGGAAAAAATATTTTCTTTGAAGTTCACGCTATATCTCCCTGAGCTGCAGTGTGATTTTAAATAGTATCATTTAAGTAACAATCTGCATTTTAATCCTTGTAGACATGCTATGTGTAGCTACTCCACTACAAATTACAACCATGTATTTATTATTAAAAATATACATCTGTTAATTATTACATTACCTATAACTTTTTATATTTCCGAAGTATCTGCAAATTGTTACCGTTGAGCTTTCATTGAGCTGTTATGTATTGTTGCTTTCAATATTAGTAAATAATAAGTAGCTCGAATTAAGGCGTTTTTTCATCCATAACTTTTATAACGTACATATTTAAATCATTTATTAAACCATTTGTGTAATAAAGTACTTTGCGTATTATTTTAAGCGAAATGTTATAATTCAACAAGTAAAGTGTATTAGAAATGCACGGCAAATTAGAATCACAACTATCGAATGACACATAGCTTCTATACTTGATTAAATTGTAGATAGATTCTGAACGTTAGACATGTTAGAATTGTTTACTATTTAGGTTATGGAATCTACCTGCTTCGAAAAGAGATGTCCAAGATGCTGTCAGATCGAACTTAATATGGCGGCCTGTAAAAGGGTCTATATTGATCCACTTTTAAGTAATATTTATATGCTACAATACGTAAATACTAATTCAATGGTTGTGATTTGATATTGAGATTTTCAAAATTTATTGCTATATAATACAATACACAACATAATTTGACAATATAGTGACTTTATCACATATGTATCGATGAAAATAATACTTACATAGAGATACATAAGAATTAGTTCGTACCATTCCATTTTCAATGCATTCACAGTTTGTTTTTCTTTCATAATTATGTAGGGGAAAGTGTCCTAACAAGACATACTTTTTTTTAAAACGACCGATATTTTTAAGTACTAGGTACTTTATTTTCCAAACTTTTTCACATAGCAGCAAGTAAACCTTTATAAAGCACAAACTCTCTTAAGAAAATACCATGAAAGAAAAAGAATATAAAAAAAACAAACCTAAAATGTAATTGGTTACACTATGTCGTTTTACACGTTGGGAGTGTCAAAAATGACATAGTATACAAAAAAATAATTTCCTTAAGGGTGGGCTTTCCTTAAGAAAAATTCCCGAACGGCGTATGTCGGGTTGCCTGAAATACATTGAATATATTTACGGAGTTTAATATGCCTGTACCTTTTACACGATGCAGGTAGACGAACAGAAACATGAAGCAATGTCTGGTCAACTGGCAAGCAAATAAATCTGGGATATTTGTCTCCTGCATTTATTGCATGAAAATATTGGTGGGCCGGCCTACTTTATTCGAAATTTGTTTTTGCTCTTTCTGAATATCCTTTAGGCTTGTATGTATTTAGTTTTATTAAGACTCCCGTTTTATGTATTTTGTAATTATTTTAATGATATTTTCCGAAATTAATTAGATATTAAGTTTTATTCTGCAATAAATATATAACTTTATTATTATTATTTATGATTATCAATTATTTAAGTAGTACTTCTTATTATTTCTCACCATCATTTATATTTACTTTACATATTGATGCTTTGTAATAGAGAAAACTAAAATCTGATAAAAAAACAATGCCGGTGTTTCTTACAAAATGTAAACATTTATATTCTTTAAGTAGAACGTTTTAAATTATTGAAAATTATATTCTTTACAGTCGACACTGGTATTGTTAGTTAGCCGAAATCAAATATAAAAATTTCACCGTGGGTAAGATACGAACTCTGCGGACTCGGAACTAATCATTTATAACAACAACTTATAATTAATTGTTATTAATAATATTATTTTTTTTTATTTATATATATTTATATATATTATTATTATATTATATATATATATATATATATATATTATTATATTATATATATTATATATTTTATTTATATATATTTTATAAGTTTCGATAATTTTTTTAAATAACCGTATATGGCAGACAAAACGTCAAACGCACTCCTTTCCGTACCACCTTATAGGTAGAGTGCAAAGCGCGTTTTTTTTCTCACGGTATTCCCAGTAGGCCTAATTCATCTTTTTTTACAAAAAAAATGTTTACAAAAGTATAGACAGTGTAGAAAATAAACAAGAATAGCCAAGTAGAGTTTTGTCTAAACGTGTCACAATCAGTAGGTACATACGAATTCTCCAATTTGACGTCTCTAATTTCTAGATTTCTCAAAATACGAGGATCAATAATTTCAGGTAATAAAGCGAGAAAATAAAATTACTCTAACCGTTGATTGAAGGAATCATAATGATGCGCTACTACATAGCACTGAGCGTAGCCAAAACTGGATCCGAGATCTATAGCGACTGCATCAGTCGTTTGGGTCCGAGATTCGAAACAGCCCGAGACAGCGGGCCTTCAATCAACGCTCAAACTTAATTACCATTTCTGGCCAGAGTTCTTCATCTCTGTATATTGTCTCATACCAAGTATCCTTCGGATCCAGACTATGAAGTAACATACATCTTTCTGAGCTATGTTTAACTGTCCCTATATTTGGTACATGTAATGGTGCCTAGATTTTAAATGTAACTCGTTGTTCCTAATTTCTAAAAATGTAATTATTTTTGTCCCGTAGCTTCAAATGGAGTCGCTTCGCGAGCCTTGACTGGACACTTTACTTCAATAACCGCGTTTTGATTAGAAATTATTCCAACCGAAGATGCCGCTAAAAAGCTATATAAAGGTTGAATAAAAAGACCACAAGACTCGACTTTTAGATCTGCCAAACATTCAAAAGCTTTAACAGCTTGCTCTTCTTTTTCATTACTGTGCAGTGTCGCATTCGTTCCTATAAATTCCTGGTATAATAAAGCCTTCACAGTAATGGCCGTAAATGTGGTTCTTCTCAATTTCATTATCTTGCCAAAATTTGATGCTGTTAATTCTTCAAAAGTGTATCTTTTTTTCTTCGTGCTTTTGATTATTTATATCTTCAATCCGGCCGATAGTCGCGATCGTCTGTAGTTCCTGAATGTGTTTTTTGTGTCTTATAAAATGTTTTCTTCTCATACATTTTTTTTTTCAGACACTGTCGTATACATCCATATTTGGTCTGAAGCTTTGAGTGATATTTGCCCTTACAATTAAATGAAACTGCTGTCGCCTTGCAACGTGCACTGTAAGAATTACGTTGAATATAATACAATCTTTTACCTCCTACAAATTTTACAATGACTGAATTAAAAGATTCTAAAATGTTGGCATCTACGTTTGCTATTAAAGATCTACTATTAGGCTGAGCCGACTTAAAGCGTCAATAAAGTCATCATACATATTAAAATTCTGAAATTTACATATTGATCTCACCTTCTTTTGATCCTTGACAAAAGTAAGAAGCACAATTCGAGTGTTCACCAAAAATATGTCTTTATCCATTTATAATGTCACGCTGCAGTTTCACTATCTGGTTCGTTATTCTATTCTTAAGTTCGGACTTTTGTAATGTTCAATTGTGATTGTCACGGCCGCTCTGAATCTATGTAAATTGTTTATTATTAATTGTCTTATGTCCGAATTGAATTTGGGTTTCTTCAAACAGTCCGTAATTTTATTTATATAATTACGTAGTATATGATTTCGGCACTCAATTTTTTCAATAATTTTTTGGGGACCGTAAGGAGCCGTTTCATGTAGTTTTCTAAGAACGCTGCTATCACCGTCCCCTATTAATCTACCATAAATTACGCAGTGTATTTCACGAGAATGTCGAAAACCTTCGGCAATAATTGTCGACTTCAGGGCTGTTGACGACGAAGACAAATTTTTGTAGCATACGTGATCTTTAGCTTTACCAAATTTTGTACAAATTAAACAAAATTTGTTTTTTACGCCTACATACAACATTTTTTTTCGTTCGCCATCCAACAATTGCTGCCACTCTTGATAAACTGCTGTACTTAGACTTATACTCTCGTTTGGCCTATGCTCTTTTACTTACTCACATATACAAAAAGAAAATATATATATATATAAAAACTGTCCTGAGCTCAAAATACAAAGTATAAATAAAACAAAAACATGAAGTTACAACAAATTCAGATATTTAAATAAGTGCTTTTACCATCTAGAAAACTGAAAATTGTTAACTTCTTGCCTACAACCAATGCAACTTAGTTTGAAGAGTCCGACAAACCTCTAAGTTCGTATCTTACAAAGACATAAAGTTGTTTTTGTCAGATTTTAGTTTTCTACAAACATTGTTCATATTATTAAAAAGCTTTAACACGTAAGGTTAGAAATAATAAGTCGTGCAACTTCATAATTAATAATAATAATATATTTATTACTTTATTACCGAAGAAAACTGTATTTCTGAAATTCCATAAAGCCGGAACGTTGTTCTTGAAAAATAAAATACATTTTGAAAACGAGGAGAATATTAAGGAACAGAAAAAAGTCTAATTAAGTAGACGCATCAATATTATCACGTAATCAATCATAAATGAACACCGACAAATATCTGAAATATATTAAAATTTGCTTGTCTATAACAACCCCATGTATTTATGAAAAAATCAATACGACTTTCTTTATTTGGTGATAAAAGTTAGTTCGAATCTTACCTCTGACAAAATGTTTTATAATTTAATTTCGCTAATCAACGCTATCAATGCTAATTGGGAAGAATATAATATTCAATAATCCAAAACATCTGTTTATTATAATACATATATATAGGTATTTACATTAAAAAAAACAGGCACTGTTACTGTTAAACACAGAATTATTTTTGTAATATTTTAGTTTCCTACCACATTACTCATATTATTAAGATTAAAAACCTTCAACATCTAAAGTAAATACATATGACCGCCAGAAATTGAGCAACAAGTAAAATTTCATAATAATAATAACAACATATATTTATTCCAGACTAAGAATTAATATCGAATACATTCTCCCAAATATTATTTACAAAATAAACCCGATATCTGAATGAAACATTCGTTTACCTAAGGTACCTAAGGTAATAAAAGAAGTTGAATATAATATCTGTTTATTTGATGTTCGGCTTAATACAGTTGATCAGGTTACCTTCCATATCCTTGGTCTTAGACATTGAAGTGTGTGTTGCCTAACTGCCATTTATCAGTAGGGAACTTGTGATCATTCTCATTGGTTTCAAAGTAATTTTTTGTAGACCAGAGTTATTTTGAAAGTAAAGTAAATACATTGTCGTGTCCACAATAAAAATATCTAGGGTCTCACGATTCAAAAAAGTACTTTTTAAGCGCAGTAAGCTTTATATCGCTATAAAATGAAAAAAATTCAAAGTGCTGTATTTTAACTATTTTTTAATATAATTGCAAATTTTAATCGTGAGTCACTAGAACAAATATTGGTTATTTCGTTCATGCAGCGACAACTTTTTCATGTGCCTTAATTTTTGCGATTTTTTCCGTTAAAATTGACCATTTTGTGGCATACGACGATCAAGTAAAACCCCCCCTTAAGAGGGGCGTTTACCTATCGAAAATTAAGGCATCGCCGTTTCGCGTTTTTTTAACTCATTTTGTAATTTTAGAATCTCAAATTTGGGTTAGTGATGCAAAGGCATCAAATTATAATGTCGAGGTCCGTTTTTGTACTAATTTATTTTCTTAAAAAAGTTATGTGTCTTAAAAATAACCACAAAAATGCATGAATTTGATTAATGTCTACTAGCTAAGGCATGTACACAAAAGAAAAAAACGACCTCTACGCGCTAGCTGCACATTTGATGTACGATATAAAGAAAAGATCAAATTTATGTACCTATTTTTAAAGATAAAAAACATTAAACAGTTAACCTTGTCACACACATTTCACACAAGATTTTACGCGTCGTCTATCCCCACTTTACGGTATTTTTACCGGTCCCAGCGAAGACGAAAATCTATCGGAATCGCTCGATTGCAGACTTAAATGCGAGTGACAGTTTAATTACAAACTGTCACTGGCATTTAAATGTCATATATACCTATAATATTCGAGTGTATAATAATATAACAGTTATGGGCAAGCGAAAATTGGCTTATTATAAAACATCAACAACATCAACAGTTCCGTAAGTACTCATTCTTTATACATATTGCAGTGATCTTGAATAAATAATAATATGTAAATAAATAAGTATAATCAAGATCACTTTAAGATTTTATTTAAATTAATTTTTACTTTATTCATTTTTACCATAATGTGTATAAATATTTACTGTATTAATAATTATGAAAACTTTATTTTTATTTAAGTAAAACAGTAAAAGAATCTTAATAAAATTTTTATAAGGTTATAATTTTAAGACGTATTAAATGCTACGAGAAAAGGATCGAGCAGGTGTTTTTCGCACAAACACGTCTGGCATTGGCAAGGACTGACCGGTACAAAAAGTATTGTTTATCAGGTGCTCGGCTGAGTCATAATGTATAGACGGATTTATGGTCACATGTTTGTTTACCTCTCGCAAGGATTATTAATACGCTGTTTCCTCATGCAACCGATAAGAGCAGCACCGTCGACATACAATTTTGGGAGATGGATTCGTGCTTAACGAAAGTTGCCGTACGTTTTTGTAAGGAAATTTACGAATAAAAGCGCGGACAGATAAAAATTTCGGCAATTGCTGGTGAAAACCGCAATATTAGCTAGTCTAAAAGTAGGTAATAGACCACTCCCTCCTTCTTTAATAGGATTATTTTAAAATCTGGACTTAGAATAATTTCTGAGATTTTCAATACTTATAAAATTTTTACAAGATTCTACACTTATAATAATTTTATTTTTAACATGCTGCGCGTATTACATTAAAATGTTTAGATGTATTCGAATAACTACCTATGTATGAAATACTTTTATTTCTATGAACTCGGTGTTTGAATTTATTTAATTTCATTTTATTTTTTTTTTTCTTTCTAGAGGTTTTTGTTTTGCATGTAGGGTACTATGCCGTACGTTATGACAAAACTTTCTAGCATTTGTAATGATAACTTTGAATAACATAATCATTTTCTTTTCCGTATAATTTATTTTTCTTTTAAATTTATTCATCCTACAAAGGATATTTGAAACTAATAATTTTGTTTATGTGTATATAGGTTATATATATATTAAGTGAACAAAATCTTTTATTGAAAATTATGGATGAGTTTAATACGATGTATGAAGAATTAAGGTGATTAAACAATATTTGTTATAAATGTGTGTATAGTGGCGTCTCAAAATTCTTTATTTGTAGTGGTGTTTTTGTATTGGAATTTCGTGAAAAAGGTAAAGTTTATTTTCTTTTAATATATATATATATATTATTTCTTTTGATATGAGAATTAAGTATATTTTGTTGTATTTGGGTGTTCAATATTAACGTGTTGAATAATACATCAGGGATGTGTGAAATGAATTATGTCATTATTTAATTCATAGCATGGAGTCCTGGTGAATTTGAAATACACGAATTGGTCTTGGTGGTACTGCGTTTGGGAGCGAGAAAAGGCACCAGGCAGAACTAATCAGGGCTGAGTTAATTTATTGAATACGCAGAGACATTGTTTTATTTCATTTTATTTATTTAATTAAAATATATATATTCCTTAAGGGGTGTGCACATGATGATGTATATTCGGGTTGCGTCCGACGAGCTGAAAATGACATGCTCGTAGGGTGGAACTTTGGGATACTTTTCTGTGTGAATTTGTTACTGATGGTACTGTGTTGGGAGCGAGAAAAGGCGCCGGACAGGACTAATTAGGGCAAAGCCACTTCCTTAATGTCTATATTTTGTTATCAAATAGTAGACCGCACAATTTTATTTTCTTTTATTTACATTCCAGTACAATTCATCATGGTTAATTTATTTTTAATTTTTGATTGTTTACATGTATCTATGACAAATATTAATAATAATAATCACGTTCACATTTTAGATATAAGTTTGCACGACATGATGATTTCATTTATTCTTTATTTCTTGTAATATTTTATTGTTTATGATGTATAAATCTGAATTATGACCGAATATTGATTTTGGATGTGTAAATATTTGTAGATTAAAACTTTTGAATTTATTTAGAATTATTTTATTTTAATAAATTAGATATTAAGATTTATTTTGTATTTTATTTCTTTACCTGACCTGGAGATGATTAAAGAGAAGGAGAATCAAGTCATATTTTCTGCCCCTGAGAGAACTATTTATTTTCAAACTGAGCTAGTTACATGTAGAATGTTTTGCTTAACCTACCTTTCAGCAGAAAGTTCACCGTATCATAGTCTAGCATAAGGCCTAGCACTAGGATGCGTGCTTGACTCCCAGTTACGACTTAATTAAGTAAACTAAATTTATTTTATTTATATGTAAATTTGAAAGAGTCACAGCAATATGTTTCCCATCTATAGTATTCCTTAATCTATGAATACAACCGAAGCGCTGTGAAGGAAACCAAATATCGTGTAGCTTCACTTACTCACATCCCTTTGCGTCTACCCGTCCCGCGAGTAATTTAAGTTGCATAAGTTTCTATTTGTTGGTAAACGCCCGTCTTAATTTATAGTAGCTGCACAAGTCACAAATGAATATTTTTAATTTTGGTGTCAAATCAGTACACTCCAAATGAGCCCATAATTGACAGGTCCATGCACTGAATCCATTTTTCTTTGAATTTTGAAGCGCTAAATAACCCGTTGCAATAAATGCAAGACACATCCTCTTCGCCCTCATCATTCTCCTGAAAGGGCTCGCTTTCTTCGTCGGTGTCATCTTCAATTATTTCCCTGGACCTCTTCTGTGGTGTTTGAGATTTATCACGTAGACTCATTTGCAGTTTAGAACAATGACTTTTTGCCAACTCTTCCTTAGAGTTGTCGCAATAAATCGTCCTTTTAATTTTTTGAGCATCAACTTTTGATTTTTTTTTCATTGCTTATTCTTGGTTTTTGTTTTTCAGATCTTCAAGATTCGGCGAACATGTTAAAATAGAGTACTTCTTTGTTACATTCCTTTTTCTTGATTGGTGGTGGGAATATTTCTAAAAATGATACCTTTTTGACTTCTGTCTTGTCTTCTCCATCATTATTGATCTGAAGTTCAGAAACGATTTCTGGCTCATTTTTTGCTTCAACTTGATTGTCACCATGAAGCTGTTGGTCGTTTTCCTCCTTAGCTTAAATGGCTTCTACCACAATATCAGTTGTGTCCGCTGGTACAAAAAGGTAATCGAGAAAAATTGCAGAATTAAATGGACTGATTCCTGTGTTAGCAAAACCGCTCAATGCATTTTGGATTGTCGCTGCTTTATCATATGCTTCGGAAAAGAGTTTACTCACTTGGTAAGCAGTAATAACACGGCCTGGATGATTTTTCAACCATGTGGTTCAAGCCTAATTATAATATCCCTTTAAAGGTTTAAAAAAACTCACATACAGTGGTTGCATGCGATGAGTGCAGTGAGCGAGGAATCACATGAAAATTATGTTATTCTTTCTACACAATGTTACAGCTGCTAAGGAGGTGTGGCTTGAATCGCCGTAAGGAAGAAGCAATACTTTACTCTCCGGAGAGGGATTAGCATATTTGCTGCAGTTCTGAGTTCATCCAACCAGACTCTTGACACAAACTTAAACTTCCGGGAGGTGCTTTATCAAAAAGTTCATCTTTTTTGTTTTTTCTTGGAAATATCAAGGCTGGAGGAATGTAGTTCCCTGTCGCGCTCATACTACAAACAACCATTACATGTTGGCCTCTTTCTGCGCTTCTCAGAGATCCCATTTGTTTGCGTCCGGTTGTTGCCAAGATTTTCGGAGGTTTCTGAACAGTAAACAGTCCACTTTCATCCATATTGTAAATTTGTTTCACGTCAATATATTCCTCTTGCAGTACCGAATTTAAAACCTCAAAAAAATTAGTAACTTGAGGCTTGTTGAACGCCCGCGCCCTGGCTCAAGAAGTGGGTTCTGGTTGTCGCAGAGATATGTCAGGATTTCTTTTTCAAAAACCTCTTAGGCATTCCTTTCCTGCGATTCTCTATTCACGGTTAAATCTACGATTGATATTTTTGTCCGCAAACTCATACGCTAAAGTTTTCACTTCGGTTGTTGTTAATCCAAACAGTCTAGATTCAAGAAACTTGATGTGTTCAACCAATTCTTTCTCTGTTTGAGAATCAAAAGTAGTCGAAAATCGCCCTAGACCTTTCTGTAGACCTTTTACTCGTTTATTCTTGTTACCAGCTCTACGCCTGAGTTTCTTGGGGAACGTTATACAATTAAGATGCCTTTAACCAACCCCCTTTATTTTCTTGTACATCCTTTATGGCTTGTTGCATAGCTGTTTCATCCCAGGATTGTCTAGTACTCTTTCTGACGTATCTCCAACCATGTTTATCTGCAAAAATTTATAAACTAGACTAGATAAATCATGTAGTGGATGGTGTATAAAATGACATATTTTCAGAATGTTAAAGTTAATATTGAAAAGGCTTCTTACCAAGCAGTTGTTCACTAATCATATGCCACGAAATGCGCCAACACAGTATTTAAAACTAAAAAGAAAATAATAAGAATAGCAATTCAAGGCACAGCCTGACAAAACTTTTTGCCGCATAAAACATAACCTTTTCAACGCAACAACTAAAGAAACTAGGGGAGTTCTGTAAACTCATATAATACTTGACTAAGATGTTTGTCACTTAATACAACTATCGAATAGGAGATGTCGCCTCTAGTTTCTTATATATAGCGAGTATGTCATTTTAGGACACATTTCCCTACAAATCTTTACAACATACCCTTCTGAAAGCCTAAACTTTCCTGCATAAATAGAAATAATGAGATACAACCAGTTATGATATCATGTCGATTGTCCTCAGTGAAAAATGTTTTACAGAATTACATTTCTTTTAAAAAATATGTCTTACATAGACAATTAATCTATTACCACATACAAATACATACTTTAATTATTGCAGATACACAACAGTGAACGCGATAAAATAAATAATTTGTGCATCTACCTATACCTATATGGCTACAGGCGGACATATTTCTTACTAGAAGTCTCTTACTTTGGACAACTCTATATAGCGAAGAAAACCGGAAATGAAGGAAAAGTGGTGCAAACCTGTGGTGCTTATACTGTGATATAGGTTCAACGTTTTTCTTACTGTTATGTTATGTAGTGAATGTATAATAATAGTATATTATGCAATGAGCATTTAATGATAGCTACACGAGTAAGAAATTTACAATACGAGACGAAGCCGAGTAATGTAATGAATACGAGTGTATTAATAGCCATTAAATGCGAGTTGCATACACTATATTTTCTACGACCCCACAATGAAACATTATTTTTTGAACATTCCATTTCATAAATTGAGGTTAAAATTTTCCATGCACCTTTGCGAATTTAGCCGGTAATAAATTGTTCGTGGTTACTAAGGCTTGTTCCTTAATTTCTAGTGGACTCAAATTTTACATTTCACTGTCATTATCCCTCATTTTTACCGTTTATATTTTCAAAAAAGCACAAATTTTAAGTACTTACTTGTAAATTACAGAGAACTGTCACATTTATTTAATTTGTATATCTGTCAGATATGCAGTCGCCATATTGAATATTGGAATGTCGCATTCCTATTGGATATAAACTTGTATCGTAATGAAAAATCTGTATTCCTATTGGATATAAACTTGTATCATAATGAAAATCTGTATCGTAATGGACATCATTAAAGTACAGGTTCGGCATATCTAATAATACAATTAAAGTATGGGCGTAGAAAAAAGTAACATATGCTGCCAGATGTGAAATAACGGCTTCAAAGGATACATGTGTTAAAGGTAAAATAAATAAATAATAAGTAATAAAACGTCAACTATTTAGAATAAGTTACCAATATAAGTATCGTATTTATCAATAATTTTCAAGACATTATTTAAAAAAAGTGAACACATACCTAAGATTTCTACATATACCTATTCATGTAGTGGCATAGGCAACCTTTTTAAATCACTCTGTATTTTATCATCTAATAGGTTCAGATTATAGAGAGAGAGATATATTACTCTAATTAAGTAACTATTAATCCATTAAAATATATCGTGTCTGTAATTTTGAATATAACTTTCTCCAAATTGATACTCTTGACATACCTAAATATCGAAATTTGTTGCATTTTACAATAAAAACAACTCAGTTAAGTTTATCATATCAAAATTGATTACAACTTCTTCGTAAAAGGCTGCTATTACATCCGTTACCATTCAAAATGCAGGATAAACTTAATTAGACAGTGATATACTTATGAGTCTTACAAATGATGCACACTAACTGCAAATAAATATCAATTGACGTTAAGCGACTGCTTATAATTGACATGTTATTGATTTCGTGACGAGATTGAGTGATTACTCTTCATGGTGTATTGTAATACTTACGCACTGACTACAAAATTCGAGGACATCCTCAAATTTATTATTTACAATATTTTATATAAAATGTCACATTTTCACAGTATTCTATATGAATATATAATATAGACTTAGGACTTAGGTATTTGCAAACATATAATAATTTACGATTAACTGTTCTGTAGACGAAGAATACATGAAAGTGTGACATTTTATAAAAAATTTCGCAAATAATGAATTTGAGGATGTCCTCGAATTTTGTAGTCAGTGCGTAGTTTCAATATTACAATACACCATGACAGAAACCTGTTTCTGTCATATTTTCAGCAATATATTTAATACCTTTTATTTTATGTACATTTTATATAAAAAGATTTATTTCCAAAGATAATTTTATCAATTTTTGGTAGATCTCTATTAGAATTTTTCACAAGGGATATAAGACGCCTATTATTCAAAAAACAGTGATCTTTTAAGATGGTCGCTATGCACAAAAACAAAATCTTTACTTATTAGAGATTTTAAGGTATTGGCTTTATTATATTTGTGAACTACATGGCTGTTTACTTATACTTTCAACTCATGATTAAATATTTTTATATATAATGGCAACATAAAATATAAGAAATATATTACAATTATCAGCATTTCTGATAGATTATACAATATGTACCTATATGAATTTAAACTACCATCTTTTCCAATTTGAAAAAGAATGTGGGATAATTTTTTTATTGACTATTATCAATTATTAAAATTATCGTATATCAGCAAAGAACAATCTCGCAATCTACCATAATAAATACTATGTGATTTTATTTTGTAATAACTTCATTTTATCTGGAGCAAATTCGAGATAATTACTGACTAGTTTTTCTTTTTATATAAATCGCACGAGTTAATTACATCTAAATTCGCAGCCTATTTTGGTGGAAAAAAAGTTTTTAATGATTACTTTAACGTCTATCTTTATTACCGTACGTTAAATTAAAATTGTATACAATTTCACATAAAAAGTTAATTAATTCTAAAATGCACAACTGGTTCACAGAACCGAGACAAATTCTCAATCAAACGGGACTTCATTGAGAAGAGTATTTCACTTTTAACAAGTAAAGTTGCCGATAGCACGAGATAAATAGTGTGTATGGTATGCACGGGGCGTATTAGAAATTTAATATGGTTTTTATTATTACCAACTGTGACTAACAATAATAATTAAGAATTTTTTTTAGCGAGAATATTGCAATTTAGACGAACCAAGAGCCTTATAAGATGATAAATTAGCAATAACTTAGAAATCATTACAGCTTAATAGTAATTACATATAAATTTAACAATAAGCTGCGGTTAAGTGGTAACACAGTATGCATAGTAGTATTATTTTGTATTATGTATTGAAACTTAAAGTATCTTCTGAAATGTTAAAAATATAGAAACAGATATACTTACTAACTCCTTTTCGAAAATTATTTTAGATAGAAATTTAACTTATTCTTACATATTGCATAAATTAAGTGTCCAGAAAGCTCTCCGAATTTGAATTGCAACCTGGCGCCCACCTACCTACACCTTTTTGGAACTTTCTATTAAGGTGCCTCTTTGGCGACGTAAGTACTACCAGTCCCAAAAGTACTGGTTAAGCGTAGAATATTCAATGATAGAACAAAATCATATGCTTTATTTATTATACATATATACGTCTTAGGTATCGCTATATTTTATGATGCTTTTTATATTGTCGAATATTTCTATACTTTTGACGCAACTTGTATAATTAAGAATTTACCAATAAAGTGTTCAAAATGTTTGTTAAACATTTTGTTTCATTGATGTGCATCATCTTTAAATATTTTCATATAATTAAATGAAGGTTTACATACCTCAAACATGTAGACATAAAAAGTCTGTTTTAGACGTACCTACCCACTTTTCGCTGACGTCCAAACCATGTACCTTTGGAGGAGATAAATTGCGGGTTTTGCTGTTTTTGACGTTTTGCTGGATCCGTCACACACACATATTTTGCAAATGAAACCTGCTCGCTTTTATTATATCTTATGCTCGATTTTCATTTTAGCTTCTACTAAAACTATAATTGCTGCAGCTTATTGATTCGTTTTATATTATTTTTCAGGTTTAGAGTAAGAGTTAATTATTAAATTTTAACAATTAATAATCTTACATAAAATGTTTTTTGTATATAGATCATTTCAAATGAGTAAAGTTTATAGACGTGTTCCGAATGCCAAAGTTTTGTAAAAATAATTTTGTGTGGCTTAAAATACTTTTGTGTGCTAGCTTCAGCTAAATATTTTTAATGAACAAAAACTAATATTTGATTAAAACTCATAAGATTTAAATTAAAAAATCAATATACGAGATTCGGAAGAAGTTTTATACAAAGTATTTCGAAGTAGAAGTTCGATGACAGCTACGTATAGTCGCCTAACCACCACTTTGCTTTTCAAGACATTGTATATATCTTCAAAAATTTCCTTTCTGTGTGAATCACGAAGATATTCTTCACAAGATGAAGTTTTACAATGTTAACATAGTCTTGCAACATATCAACACACACACATTGTCGACAGTTTTGATGGAGTTTAGCAGCTTATATAGGATAGACATTTTTAAGGTTACTATATACAGTTAATACAATACTGGGAAAACGAAATCATTTAATCATAAATACAAATCTCGAAATCAATTGTAAAAATTATGAAATGTAGTTCCGGGTGTTTTTATGTACAAGCTCGGCGCCATAAATTCTCGGCCTGACAGGCTTATACAGGTTCAAACGTGTTCAAACTCCGTCACGTCATGCATGCACATACGCGAGGTGTACACTATCATTCGAATATTCGAAGCCTAGTAGTTTTTAGTAACCAGCCAACTAACGTGACTAGCGCACGGAAATGCCTGAAGTAACGAAAATTGAGTACCGCGCAGTCATTAAATTTTTAACAAAAGAAGGGCATACACCTTATCACATTGAACAACGTTTACAGTGATTCATCTCCTTTGTATTCATCTGTAAAAAAAGTGGGCAAAATGTTTCGGTTAGGGACAAGAATTCGTGGAAGATGCTGATCGGTCGGGTCGACCAGTTGAACAAACAACAAATTTCAATTATTGAACATTTAGTGCTCGAAAATCGCAGTTTGAAAGTGAAGGAATTAGTAGTGATAACAAACATTTCTGAAACAAGTGTTCGCCGAATTCTCCATGACCATTTAGGTATGAACCATATAAATCCATGTTGGTCCAAAACATCTATGTTCAATGATTTATAGAAACTTATATTTACGGTGGGTTCAAAATTTGCAAATTTGAAACCAGGAGACGTAACAGCAAAGAAACATATAATATCTAGATTCTGATGTACTTAAATTTATCTCAAATTCAAAGAGATTGGAATATACTAGAGGAGGCTTGACTGCAGTTTGTAGGCGAGGTAAGTGGTCGCAACCACAGCAGGTTACCCCACCTGCTGTGGTTGCGAATTGATACACTGCCAAACAATTATAGTCCTTAAGGAAATCCGACGGCGTGCTGTCATTGGTCGAATTGTCGTGCTCGTACTTGGTTCGTATGATTTCGTTAAATTCTACACGCATTTGTTTTAAAAGTGTTTGTGTTTTGTGATATGTAATAACACGAATTAAGCACTTTTAATGCGAAATACATAGTAAAAATGGTAAAATTGTGTTATTTATGTAAACGTCGATACGAAAAGGCATCCACTCGAGTACATCCAATCAGCGTTCTATATTTAAACCATGTTAAACACGTAAAGTTGAATTCTTAACCAACTTACCTATGATATGATCGAGTGGATGCCTTTTCGTATCGACGTTTACACAAATAGCACAATCGCACCATTTTTACTATGTATTTCGCATTAACAATGCTTAATTCGCGTTATTACATATCACAAAGCACAAACACTTTTAAAACAAATGCGTGTAGAATTTAACGAAATCATACGAACCAAGTACGAGCACGACATATCGACCAATGATAGCACGCCGTCGGATTTCCTTAAGGACTATAATCGCTTGGCAATGTATCAATTCCCCTTATCCCACCTGCAGTTGTTGCGGCCAAACATTGCAGCTTGATCCTTCCTCTAGTATATTCCAATGTCGTTGCTCAAATTACTAATAAAACCAACTTAATCAAGTTTTTAGTGATTTCTAGCAAAATTCATGTTAGAAAGTTTTTTGCCAACTGTGTAAAATGAAAAAAATTCCATTTTAGAATATTGTAAGAATGACATGTTAATTTGATACTTCTTGAAAGAATTGTGTGCCTAAATTAATTATTTTCTTTTGCATCTCTTGTGCAGTTATTTTTACATTCAATATCAAACACAAATCTTCAGTAAATTTATTATTTTTTTTATTTCGTACTTTTGCACTATTGGTACTACTAATTCACCTAAAAGCTTGGTGAAAAAATTGATAGGTGTAATACAGGCAAGGTCAATAACAAATTGATCAATAACTTGGTCAAGAAATTGATAAATGTAATACAATATCAAACACCGATGCACCATCGATGTTTTGCTTTCGATGCGCAACCCTAGTGAGACAACCCAAAACTGATTTTGGAGACCATTGTCACAGGGGATGAAACAATGATTCTGTTTTACGATCCTCTATCGAAAAGGGAGTCCATGGAATGGCGGCGACTTAATGAACCTCGTCCCAGAAAGGCGAAAGTCGGTCGATCAACGAAAATGTGATGGCTACAATATTCTGGGATTGTGAGGGCATTTTGCAAATTGTCTTTAAAGATCGCAACACAAGTGTGAATCGCACATATTATGCGTCTTTATTGCATACATTAAGGGACAGTATTCGTGCAAAACGTCGTGGAAAATTGACAAAAGGTGTGCGATTATTGCACACTTTTGCGAGAATTTATGTCGAAATAGAATATCTTCATGACTATAATATTTTGTTATACTACATATAACAAAGTAAAAGTACTCAACACCCTAAGCTTCTAAAATAATAATTTTATATCTGATAATTCGTCTTAAAAGCGCCTACATCTACATACATTAAATGTATGAGTACCTAGTCGTTTTCACGTTAATAATAAATTAGTATACAACCGCTTATTTAAATTTCCCATTACCCAGATATCTACATCAATTTATGATTTAAATGGTAACCACATAATATAATAAGTTAGAGGCAACATTTAATAGACGCCACTTGAAGAGACACGAATTTAATTTTCAAAATTCGTGATAAACGCATTATATTATATAAGCGGATTTAAATGAGTTTTTCCTTTTAATTTTGGTTAAATAAATCACCACATTTAGATACTTATCTCGGTACGTTTGTAAATTTACTGTATGTACGACTTTTGAAAAGCAAAACTTAATTTAGACACGAATCACACATGCCAGAAATAAAAAATACATAATTCAAATTGACATCCAAATTATTTACATTGCACGGTTTAATTAAAGAATGTGAAGTTAATTTGAATCCCACAAAAGATTGATTATATTTACCGACATGCAAACGCGGACAGTAATTTATTATTTCGGGACCTCGTTTTGAAATAAATGGATGTGAACCCTTTAGATATCATCACTGAAAATATTATTTCTTAAAGTTAATTGTAAAATAATGCTTAAACAAATTAAATATTGTCATTTCGGGTTGCATGATTACAAATTTGATATTAATATTTTACATAGTTTAATTTTTATTTCAACTTTTCACGAACACATGTCCATATGATGTAAAGAGAGACAAGTACTATGCATTTACAAAATAAAGTCTTTTAACTCATTGTATATACGTGAAATCACCATATTTTATTGTCACAATGCATGCAATTGGGAAAGAATTTATGCTCGCCCTTTAGTGAATACGTATTTCGACCTTTTTTTTTATCTCATCAGTACCCCTTTAGCGAGACTCAAACTCTTACTCAAACCCGTAATGGGGGGAGGATTCTTTGATACCACTTAGTAACCAACGGTCTCAACTGCTCCTTAGAACGTCGCGTAGCCTACAGTACATGAACTAAGTTGCCTTTAGATTTATTAACACAAATATTCACATATTGTCAACGCAATTGACTACTTTACTGTACATAAAATGATTGTTATATACAGTTCTTGTGCCATTTTCTTTTGTTTCAGTGTAGTTTTTTTTACTTTTATTTTCTGTATTGACGTAGGGAAAACCATCAACAATAATTAATAACTTCCGAAGAAGATCAACATATGGGTCTTCTTGCTTGATGTTAATGACCTTTTCCATCAATATTGAAATTGCCATCTCTTCGCATATTTTAAAGTATCGTTCGTTCGCAGAGAAAGACGTAGATGCATTGTGCTCATAATCATCTAGGTTTTCTATATTAATAATAATAATGAAGTATTTACAACTGTAATTTTAAATTGGTTTTCCTTCTAATGACACATGACACATGGTCATGTCATAAACAGGAAAATAAATATGAAATACTAATTGCCTACAGAGTAGAACATTGTCTTTACCACACACGTACGAAAATCTGTTTAGCCTTCAGTTTCGAAAACGTTTCCTATAACTAAATTATTACATGATAAGTGAGCAGATGAATAACAAAAATGTTTATATACAGCCAAACAAAAACGACGTGTATAATTCAACAGTATGTAACAATATAATAACAATACACGAGTTTGACTGGAAACCACAAGGGGGGTTCAGATATACTACCAAGTAGTATTACTTTTCTTTTAAACATTATCCTTCAAAAAAAAATAAAGAAAAGAAGCCATATCTATGTCACTGCTACTTCCACGCTGTAAACAGGGCAAGCTTGGCGATTCGCACACTGGTTGTTTTATATTACGTTCTATATATATATACTTTACTTGTGTAATCTACTCAATTTTCACCGTGATGGAAACACTCTTGTTAATCTAAAATACAGGATAGCTCCCTGCCGCTATGCCTGATGCAGAGAAGGGGTGGATCGATGTTATTTCCTAGGACAACAGTGAAAAATGGCGATACCTCTCATTTAGTTAAAAGAGGAGCTCTCTCATGGATTCTGCCCCGAGAGAGAGGTAAGAATGTTGTCAAGGTGTTAACCACAATCGGAATCACAAGAATAGCTATCAAGGTTTATTAGAAGATTAAAAACGGAACAATGTAACAACGTGAAACGTGAAATACTTTACCAGTAAATATAAACAACTAAACTAATTCAATTTATGTATATATACAAAATATGGGCAAATTTGTATATTAACTAAATAAACATATAAAAATTTTTATACTGGCTCGTAATTTTTATGATTTAACTGCACACTTTAAGAGTATCAATATCAAATCGAATGATTATAATGTTGTTTTCGATTGTTGATAATTTCTTTTTATTAAACATATTTTTACGTATATTATTGCTAATCAAAATTAAATAATTTGATATAAATAAAAACTAGAAGCTATGCTTATGGACTATTTTCATCATCTGTAGTCCGAATAGTCAACGATGTTTCGGCAACGAATCTATTTTAATCCTCAGAATAGCTGTCCTAAACACTATTGTATGAAATAGTTTAAAACTTACTTTATTTAATTGTTTTAGAACAAAATGTGGAAAGAATAAAATTTTATTTTTATTTAAGAAACTCTGAAAATACATACCCACCACTATTAACATCAGTAAGATGAGTTTTGAGATAGTGATTTCCTTTGCATAGTATATTGCCTGGTACTGCATTGTGAACTTCTTTCCTACTTATGAGGTGACACTAAACAGGTTTCTAAATTTCAATAATATTTACAATGCCTGCGTAAATACATACCTATATACTACATTTTAACTTCCAACTTAAAAATCTGGAAGCCATGAAACTATTAATATGGTGTTTGTTTTGTATCATTATTACTTGTATTAATTTTGATGTTGACGATTGGACATATGAAACTACGAGTAATTACTATTTCCTAACTTAACTGAATTCGTTCATAACTAGAAGAGTTAATGTTCATAGCTATCTAAAAGTTTCAGATATTTTCTTATCACTAGCAAGTTAAAAGTATGTAGGTACTAGGCATTACATAGCAATCTTAGCATAAATAATATGGCGGGAAAATATGAATAAATTCACATTTATTATTAGATTGTACCTAATTATGCGTATTATATTCATTATTATAAAGGTATTTTTGTTTTGTTTTCTACTACAAACAGTTTAAGGAAATCTATTATTCCGGTCAATGAATGAAATTTTTGGTTATATATTTAATATAATAATAAAAATAATAATAATAAATATCCATATTCAGTTTAATTGTAAATGGGATGTCATTGGCGGTATCCACGTAAAATAATCAACGATACTAGAATAGGAACAATGTATTTTAGCAAATCATATGTGCTATTGTTAAATTATGTTAAGGTTCTTCTCAAGGTAAAATATGAAAAATAAATAATATGGTGAAAGTTATGTCGTAAATAAATTTGCCACTATGATAAGTCCTTATTATAAACAGTTAATTTTTAATTTGTCAAAATGTAATATTTCATTTAATTTTATATTTTTTATATAGGTAGATTTTTTACCCCATTTTTGACCTATACTTATCTATATGTATATTGTAAATATACCAAAATTTTCCATACATAGTTATTCTTAATTTAGTGGTTTTGATGTAGTGAACGACCTCAATAATAAATTTGATAGTCTTTCTGATATGAATTGCATAATTTTGGCTTTGGGTTATGTTAGGTTAGTATTACATATATCGAACAAATATAAACAAAAAGTAAAAGAATGCATAAATATATTAAATAATATAGAAGAATAAGAAACGTTTTATATTTTAAATTTAGAGAAATGTCACCCGGATTGGAATTTTAAGAAAAGGAATTTAACTATTAAATCCAGTAGCCCGAAGTAGTTACCGAGTATATTGTATGTATCTAAAAACAAAACTTTAAAACAGTTTTTACCGTACTTACCTATATTTGGAGCACTTAATAACACAATTATTAATTTATATAAAGTTATTATAAAGTAAATTTCATGTTTTATTTGGTTGCCAATTTATACTTTATTTAATTACTTCTTCTGTTACCAAATATGTGTTCGCTAGGTATATAGGCAGGTATTTTTGCGAATATTCCTTCGTCATTCTTGCTCTTGATGTATGGAAGTTTATATTAAATTTGTTAATTAAATACCTTAAATGTATTTTATAATTCCTTTCGCATTAAATTATCTAATTATTTAAAGATATTTATTCTGCCTATAAAGTTATTTTGTAATTAAACGTTTTCTATTGAATATATATTTTCGTTAGGGCACTTACTTATCTACATATTATTCTTTTTATTTTGTGTCAATGTAATGTATATGCATTATGAAAATAAATTACGTAATAGTGAAATAATCATTTACAAAGGAGAAGATGTTGGAATTAAAATGAATTCCCGCTCTTTCTTTCTTAATTGTATATACAATAATAATAGATAATAAGCACAACTGATTCCAGTTTAAAATTGATCGCCTAATACACGGCAACCATACATACACGCTCGCATGTTTGGTAAACATTACGTTTCAACTTTCAATAAATCACTAGAGATGGAGCAAGCTGTAATTGCGCCCATATATTTTAAAAATTACAGTTCGCGTAAAATACATTAATGACAGTCGTGTTTTGGCAGTAAACCCGTTTTGAAACAATATATTTTCTTCATTAAAGCACCAACAGAGATTCTTAATTGCTTTCGGCTGCCTCTTTCAGGTGGATGATAAAAATCCTTTTATCCTTAAGGTTATTATCGCCGCCAAGGTGAAGATATAATTCATTCATATAAAATACTTACCTAATAAATACTATTTGTAGCTGGCATTGACTTTATGTACAGAGTGATTCTCTACGTTAAAAAAACTTAACTTCTTATAGAGAATCCCTAAGTTCAAATGAGAGAGCGGTTTTATTTAAAATTTTGCATCGTTTTCGAACTATATGAGTTTGAAAGATGAAAGACTAATTCATAGTTTGAAAAACATTAGACTTTCGAAAAAATACTGTCAAAAATGAATTTTCGCCTTTCTACTGCTCCTTTGATTAATTTAATGATTATATAATAAGGTAATATCATTTTTGTACATTATTTCTTGCTTTTACAGCGTTGGGAGGTCATATGTAGAGCAGTGACCGGTCGAATTCGATTATAAAATTAATGACGTCACGGGTGACCCCCTACCTTTTGATCACTTCTTATCGTGACTGTGGTCGTGAGCACGGTCTTTTATTTGGTACATATATCTATCCTTTTTTATTACTTCTTCGTAAACACCGTTTGAAAATGTGAATATAATAAAAGTCATGAAGACTAATTTTTAGGGAGCATTTCGTTTTCTTTATTAAAGTAGAATACCATTATACATTATCTAAACTACATGAGGTATATGTACGTAATAAGTATAGATAATGTGAAATATATAATAAAATATTTAGAAAAGAATGTCCGTTCAAACCAAGAAAGGGAAAGGTCAACAAAGGTATATACTGAATACCCTAGATGTTCATTATGTCATTATGCCCCACATCCATACTGAATTAAACGAGGTTGTTGGTAGCTCATTATTTATAACTGCAGTCGTAACAACTTTCAGTTACTTATTACGCATTCTGTTCTTACTGCAAATAAATAGTTTAATTATACATACTTACCTCTACTCATTATGGATATATCTAACCAAATAATATTTATATTTAAAAAATTAATATATAAATAATCAAAAATAATAATAAACAAAACGATAACTTACAATGCGAAATCGATAGAGTGACAGCAAAGCACCTTTAAATTCGATTTGCAAATTTAGATTTATGACGTCACAGTAACCAATGCTGACCACTCGTAACACGGTCAAGATATATAACGTGACTCCAAATCCAAAACGAATTCGCCTTATATTACGGATATTTGCTAATACAACACGTCCGTCGTTTCTGAGAATTTGCAGGTGATTCTTATGGGGAATAAGTGGCTTCTGTCCGGTAGATCTACAGCCACTAGTAACGGGTGATTTTTTAAGAGCTTTCGGATTTAAAAAAAAAACATAAAATTTAGAGAAATGTATGAAATCTTTATTTGAGTCGATAGAACGATCTATATAATTCAATGCTTTCATTCAACTGGCGGATCGGGAACCGCTCCCACTTCAACCGTTCACTTCATAAGAGTTGAGTGTTCGCGGACAGGACCACTCACCTTTATGTGATCGTCTGTCATCTGGTACTTTTCATTGCTGCCATATGTTAAAATTGTACAAATTAAACCGAATATACAATAATAATAAGTTGTTTTTCTGCATTAAGTTGTGGCGTAGTTTTTAGTGTAAGGGCTGGTTTTTCCAACCCCGAATAAAATACTGGGTGAACTCCAATATTATAATACATTTATTTCTGCACAATACCTTTAATTTGCTGTATCTTACTTTTCTAGTAACTTTCGTCAAAATTATGTATTAGGTTGGTCTTGGAATGCATCAATGGCGCATGCGTACAGAATACGCTCAGTAAGTGAGCGTAGAATTTTTCCGCTCACAAAAATGGCGGCCGCTCCTGAACATGCTCAGAGTGAGCGGTCGTCTACTGGACATGATCACTGAACAGTTGCGCAACTGTTGTGTCTGCTGAATGAAAGCAATGTTTAAAGATGATTTCATGTAAATGTTGACCGCGGCTTTGCCTCAAATGGTTCATACACTGGGTCCAATTTTGGCATACTCTCTCCGACATATCGGTCGGTATCTCACGAATAAATTCTTCAATATTGGCTTCCAGTGCGTCAACCGTTGCGGGCTTGTCCCTATAAACATGAGCCTTAACATAGCCCCACAAAAAATATTCTAAAAGCGTTAAATCGCACGATCTAGGTGGCCAATTGACCGGCCCCAAACGTGAAATAAACCGTTCTCCGAACTCGCCTCTCAATTGGGCCATTGTTTTGCATGCTGTGTGGCATGTGGCACGGTCTTGTTGAAACCACATGTCAGCCAAGTCCAGCTCTTCCATTTTGGGCAAAAAAAATTGTTAATCATCGCACGGTAGCGCTCGCCATTCACAGTAACGTTCCTGCCTTCGTCGTCTTTGAAAAAGTACGGTCCAATGATGCCACCGGCCCATAATCCACACCAAATAGTGCATTTTTCGGGATGTATTGGCAATTCTTGCAATGCTTCTGGCTGCTCTTCATACCAAATACGGCAATTTTTGCTTGTTCACGTATCCATTCAACAAGAAATGAGCTTCGTCGCTGAACACAATTTTCCGATAAAAAAGTGGATTCTTCCAACTTTGCCAGCGCCCATTCACCAAAAGTTAGCCGTTGCGGTAGGTCGTGTAACTTCAATTCGTGCAGCAGCTGTATTTTAAAAAGTTTTACACACAAATCCTTCCGCAAAATTTTCAATGTAGTGGAGTAACAGAGGCCCAATTGCTGCGAACGGCGCCGAATCGATAATTCACGGTCATCAACAACACAGGCGGATATAGCTGCGATATTTTCCTCTGTCCGCACTCTACGTATGTGTGTTGGTGGTTTAATGTCCAATAATGTAAATTTGGTGCGAAATTTAGTCACAAGATTCCGAATAGCCGCCTCAGAAGGTCGCCCAAACTGACCACAAAATGGAAGAAGTGCACGATGCACTTTCTTAACCGAGCATGAATTTTGATAATAAAATTCAATAATCTGCAAGCGTTGATCGTTTGTAAGTCGATTCATGGTTTAATTATAGACCAAACTGAACATGTTTGACAGTAACATGTTACACGAAAACAGCTGAACTGCCAAAAACAGTGCTGCCAAAAAGAAAGTTGCTAAAAAATCACCCATTATTACTACCATCATTCAATTTCTGACTTAAGTGGTTGGGGGACCTTGGTTACGCCTATTTACACCGATTTTTCTAGCGCCTTTTCTGAATTATAGAATATTTGGCGCACTTCATTTTTAATGACATTTATACAACCTACTTGATCAGCAAGTATTTACTCTTAAAGGTTACATTTCACTCGATTCCGTATCTATATCTAGGTATAACCCTGGATCATTGCTACAGTTCATTCACATTAAAAAACGAGGTGAGGATGTTCTAGTAATTCGGACTTCGGAATATTGAATAACAAAAATATCCAAGCATTATTTTTGTTTCTTATGACTTAGTGTACATATTATGTTGGATGCACTGTATGGAACATCCGCCGCATGTGTTTTGGTGTCGTTAATCTGTATTCGGTTGTCATATTAGGCATACGTAGGAAGAAATCCAAAAATGGTGGAGACGGTGGTTGGTTTCCAAAGAGAAGATGTTGCACTATTTATAATTAATATAAATAATTGTAGTGATTCTGATAATAACTTTGATTAAGGCGATTGTCTACATTTGCTTTTTTTGTGTTCTATCTTTAATATTATGAGCGTATGTTAATAACCTTTTATTATTTATTACTGTAGTACACTTCACATTCATGAGCACTTACATAATGTACGTAATGTTAGAAAAGGTAAATTAACCTTCACATCAGCAAGATGGACATTTCACACCTAACCTAAAAATAAAGCGGTTTGACATATACAAAAATAACTAAAATCTGGCAACATGATTGTCGCGTTAATAGGCGCTTTCCTTTTGACATAAATCTCAGACAATATCACCTCACTTTAGCTGAGATTATATTTTGACGTGTTCCTTTTGTAATCAGCTGACTGAGACGATGTGAGATTTTTACCTCCCCCCCTACTGATTATGAGGTTGGTCAGAACCACAGATCACTATACTAGAAGATAGTATAACTTAATAGTAAAAAGTTTAGACAATGTTTAGCGCCGCCTGCCAACTGCAGGCAGTACTAAAATGGATCAAACCGATGAACCGGGAAATTTAAATATTATATATTTCTATTCCATTTTGTATTTACCTTAATAGTTTTTATTCTGCACTTTAAATGTTCGGAAGTAAAATAGTAGATGTATTTTAAAGTAAAATATCCCAAGCAACACAGAATGGTAGATTAAACGTATATATCTAAAATATCCGTATACGGTATATTGGTTATTATACGGTATATGTAAACGGTATAATAAACTGCAAAATGTCCGCGACTTCGACGTTTATTTATATTATATGAAATCCATTAATAATTGGTAGACGAAGTCTGGAAAACAATTGTTTCTCATATACTGAATTTATACGTAGGTAATATGCACTGATTATATTGTGTATTTACGGTATCTAATAAACCGGAATCATTGGCATACGGAATACAAAAAAAAAACCGTATCTTCTATACATAATTTATACGTATGATGTAAACGTATATTTACACTATACTTTTAACGTTAATTATCCCAATTCATGTATACAGAATTTATACGGGTATGGTATCTCATTTTGCACTTAAATGACGCTATTGATATATACCTATATGAATGTCTGATTTTATACGTAGAAGATCACCAGAAATGAAGCGTGTATTTTATACCGCGAGATCAAAAATTATATTGATAAAGGTTTGCCCATGGAATGTAAAACGCCTGTCTTCAGTTATATCATTAAGTGTCATATTGACAAACAATTAATGACAGTATGACACTTAATGATATAACTTAAGACAGACGTTTTACTTTCCATGGCAAACCTTTATCAATATAATTTTTGATTTCGCGGTACTTGCATCATTATTTGAGTACACGTATACGCTAAAATTAGGTAAAATAATACATATACCCAAATAATTTCATGTACGTAATTAATGTACGATTTATAAATAAAATGAGGATAGATCCTGCAATGTTAATCGGAAAGATTACAAATAAAAGTGTGTAAGTGTATTTAGCAAGAGCACATTTTTGCAATGTTAGTTAGTAAAATACTAAAATTAGAGTTATGTGTGATTAAACAAAATTTTAAGCTATTTTGCTTTTTATCCACACATTTTATATCTTAGATGCATTACATACAATTAGAAAATGTTGGGATAATATGTGAGAATAATAATGATACAGGAACAAAAGCTTACTCACCTATTTTGTAACTTCTCTGTGTATGTAGATACAAACTTATTCTACCGACGATATTTTTCAAACATTATATCTGACATATTAATATTTTTTTTTTAATTTTAATTAGATAAATTCCTTCGAGGGTGGAAAAAAATTATGTATACATATATTTTTAATTTTAGTTTATTAAACCGAACTATATATAGATAATACAAAATAAGAATTTGTATGCATAACTAATAAAATAAAATATATATTACGTAATAAACATTAAAGATTACGTGTTCTAAAAACAGAAAAACCTAGTAACATTTTATTCAACTCTTACTTTTTTTGATGAGTAAAGGTATCTGTGTTTGGCTAATTTTAACCAATCTTTAACAGCATTTTTAATACAAGTATCAGTCAAATCTGATGGTTCCCTTCCCGAATAAGACAGTTTTACCGCTTCTAAAAAATAAAAGAATATAAATACTTAATTAAAAGCAGAATTGCTAAAATATTACCATTAACTATCGATATTATTGCGGTCCCTTGTCCCGATGACAAGACCAATTAAACTTCATTGCAACCTCATTGCTGGGGACGAATTTTAAAATGTTCATTACTGTAGACCTTACACTAGAACCCCCGACAGCTGCTAATCTTCGTCTCTAAAAAATATTAAACGTTTCGGATACAGACTCAAAGTAATTGAATAAAAACGTGTAGTCTTACCATGTACAAAGCATTGCTTTCGTCTGTCAAAAATAGCTCCAAATTTTTGTACGCAGCTTTAGAAGAGATGGGTAAAACAGGCATCGTGGAAGGTATCTGTAACTGCTGAATAATACACATTCATTGATTGCTTGATCTACTAAGATGTTTAATTAATTTAAACACATTATTTTTGTTAAATAAAGCTTATAAAATTAGTACGAACGACTCGAATGCAATATAAAACGAAATCGGTATCAATACGCAGCACAAAAATACTTGCAACGTTTGGACAAATATCAGCAAAAAAACGTAGACAGACAGTCGTCTATTTCCCATATATATATATGTCTCTTTTAGGCGGAAAATGCATTAGGTAATATTAAAATAATTCTTTCTTTTAACATCTCTGTTTTAGTTGAAAATAGATTTACTGAAAGTCAAGAATTTCTTTATTTGAAGCAACAAGACCCTTGATTTAAAATATAATTCGCCAAATAAATTAGTTACATGAAACAAATATTTTAACAAAATTATTTGTTTAAATCAAACAACATTTTATTTTGTATTTTCTTGAAATAAGAGAGACAATATATTGTACAACAAAATCGGTGTGTTTACGGTAAACATCGGTTTTTCTATGTATCTATAGTTAATAAACCGCAGTGAATGCATTACAAAAACATGGCGTATTAATTGCACAGAATTATGTACTAATTGTAGGTTGTTTGGCATGCATTGTATGTAATATACTTACCAAAAGACGGCTAAACCATACAACAATAATTGCACTTCACTTGAAATAAATAATTTGCAATCACTTAAAGTATTTTCCAAACTTTAACAGATAAATGAGATCGTTGATAAGTCCCTAAACTGTTACTCTGTTAGTAGACTGCGACTGCATACCTACTTCTTAAACTCTTACGTTTACCGTTCGATGTGCGCATGAGCAGAGCAATATCTGTAGCAAAATATATGCTCCAGAGTTACCAAGAGAATAGGTATTCATCTATAATACCATATATCTATACTAGAATCGCCGAAGAGATTTGGTAATAAAAGTGCGTGATCAAGGCATTCTATGCACAAAAACGGCCGACGCCAAAGATCAATTAAACGCTATGTGTGCATACGAGTTTGGTGTGATCACGTGAACCCCACGTGGTCACTGAATCTGGTCCGGGATTTGAGTATACGTTTAAATACCGTAATTCATAAATGTATTATAAAAGTGGTTGGTAAATGTTTAATATACAGATGTGCACCAAATTTAAAGGTATAGAGCGAATATACTACACATATCTCTACTCTGTTCTAGAAGCTTAAATAGCAAAATATTTCTATTAGATGTATCTCAGATGTAAAATACGTGTAATCGAAGATGTTACACAAAAATAGTTTAATTTTTATATAAGTATTTTGTTTCAATATTCCGTATTAAAAAAAATACTTACACATACAATAAGAAGCACCAAGTGCAAAACCTAGATTTGCGCGTATATACCGCGGCGGTACATATTGACACAAAAGTATAAATTTAATACTTCTAATAATGCATTGATGAAATAAATTAAACATATATATATATATTATATATGTATTACCTACATTCATATTTTAATCGATACCATTAGAGTTAGAGTATTCCTCTAATATACTCAAAAAATACATATAGTAAATGTATGTATACGTATACTTTAATGGGCGAACTTTTTGAATTTCGCGGCTGTTGTAAGTTGGCTACGAGGACAAGCGAATAGAATCACATTTTATTGCGGAATTACTAGACAAAGCGTGTACCTAAGCAGAAGATTGGTCAAAAAATAGATGTAGAAACACTTATTGATAAAATTACATTTCTATTCACAACTTTTGCAGTGAAATATCATAGAGTACATCTTTGTATATTATTCTATTGCGTCCAGTGTAAACTATTAGAATACCCGCAAAATTCGAAAAATGTTGTTAGGGATATACCAAAACACATTTACTGTATTATGACGCAGCTGCAACATACGTATAATCTATATCTGGTATATGAGAAACGTGTAATTTTTATACGTTTATTTAAATATTCCGTTTAAAAGCAAAATTACGTATATAACACATAATTAAAGTTACCGTATACCGTATACATATAAATCCCGGTATATGTTTATACGTAAATATATTTCGTAATTCGTAAACGAATTATAAACGTTAAGTAGTGGTAAAGGTTTTATGTAAAGGTATCATATACCCGTAATAGACTGAAACAATATTCGTAAAATATATGATATATGTATACGTATATTGACGGTTTATCCGTACACGGTAGTATAAATACTACATATAAATACCGTATAAAATACGTGTTGGTGAAAACCGGTATATAAGAAACGTTTCGGAAATATACCTGCGTTTCCGTACACACATATAAAACGTATACTACGTATAATATACATGTACTAAACCAAGCTGTGTTGCTTGGGATACTACATTTATTGCTATAATAACTTAGTAATAAATTAGAAACATATCTTTTTAGTAACGCTTTATTTTTATATAAAAATTTATTTCTATTTCAAAATATTAAGGAGAAAGCTTTCTAAATTATTCTTACATTTGAACTTATTTATTCCTTAAATGGAAATCGTCGATCTTCTCTTATGACATTGAATAAATTAGGAACTCCTGTAGCTTCCAACCACTCATGAAAACGAATTGATTTTGGATGTGGAAAACTTTTACATTTTGGTCACAATTTGACACATAACATTTTCTTGTCGGCATAATTACTAGGACGTCTAGAAAAAAATGCTAATAAATAAATAAATTACTCGAATTATGCAGAATAAATACTTACGTACATGCAATTTTAAGAAATAAGTTAATATTTTATAATTGTGATTAATAATTTTCAAAACTGTCAACAAAAATATTTGAAAACTATACCACATGTAGTTGCCATAGTTACCAAACACAGTCAACAGCCTACAAGCAGCTAAGCCATGAAGTATCACATGTGATCTTAAAATTTCGTCAACACATGCGCCACCTACCAACTGCAGGCAGAAGTAAAACGATGTCTATGCAATCTCAATTTAACATTTCCCCCCCTGGTCAGAACCTTCCTCACTACCGAGATTTAAATATCACTTGGTGGTGGTGGTAACAAATGCCACAGATAAATATCCAGATCGCCCATGATTAACAAATTTTTGTAGCCCTAAAATGGTTACGAACACCAGGCTACGCCACCGTCGCCGGGTTACTACCACCAGAGGCGCTGAATATTTGATAAATTTATATAATCTGCAGTTTAGTTGTAATTTAAGAGATTGAAACCTACAATTGGTATTCTAGTTAACGACAGATGACGCTCCTAAAAAAATTATTATTTTAGGTAATTTATTTCGGTACTGAATAAGTTACTTTACATATATTTTTTTCTGTTATTTGAAAGTATTATAATTATTTTTGTCTAATAATTGACAAAACCATTTTAACTAAATATAGGATTCAAAATTTCATTTAATTTCTACCCATATGATAATAAGACTTAAGATCTATAGTTGCTTGCAATCATTTCTGCACAAAAAACTGTTACATCAACTATGCACACAAAGTTACCTTGGGAGTACTTTTTTTTTCTATTTATATGATTTATTGACTATAAATTCCAAGAGCTCCTTCTTTGAGTAAGATTAATGTTTGGGGGAATATTCTTATAAAAATACAATCTAGGAAGAGGATTGATTTTAGTGAACAAACTGGAAACTATCCTAATGTAAACACTTATATAGGTATAGCACAGATAATATACAGGCTGGCGCACCACATTTCCGTCGATTTATATATACGAAGTGACAAAATGTTTTAACACTTTGCCACATTACGGGCACGTTTTAAAATTGTTTTGAAATATACAGAGTGATTCAATAAAAGTTGCGTACCAACGTTATGAAAATTTAAATGGAACACTTGTATATTATGGCATATTTTGATATTATAGACTAAATGAAGGCTACTTACTGTGATACTCCCTATACATAACTTAACAGAGACATTTAACTATTTCTGTCTTATATATTATTATTTTAAATTGTATTTATTGTTTACTCAAAGCATCAGACTCTAAGATAAGTTAAAGTTGAAATCTAAAAATTATACAGTGTTTAAAAACAATATTATTATTATTACTTCAAACAGATACATTATTTACTATTATTACTAAAAACTATATTAGTAATTTAGGATTTTCAATTTCAAACTTTAAGGCTGTATTACACTTACCAAGTTCTTGACCAAGTTATTGGCCAAGAACTTGATCAAGTTAAAATTGACGACAAGTCGTGTATTACACTTGTCAAGTCGACTTGGTCAATTTCTTGGCCAAGAACTTGGTGGCTTAGAACATGTTCTATTTTTCTTCTCAACTTGATCAAGTTTTTAGTGATTTCTAGTAATATTCATGTCAGGGATCAGGAAGGAGAAGATTGAAAACACCGCAACTACCGCGATACTAGCGTAACCTTTAAACTCAAATGTTAACTAAAGGAACCCAGTTGGCTTAGTTGTGAAGGTTTGGCCCGATAGAGTTCGCTTTTTGTATTAGTTCATTAGTTGCTTGAAAGGTTGTTTGCCATTGTTCATTCGTTCGCACATGTCGTTTGTTACTTCCTATAAGTGTATAAGTAGTTATTAACATAGCGTATTGGTGTTTCATAATCATTTGTTTTGCATTGTATTTACAATAAAAAAGTGTTTTCCGTTTTTTCTTCGTGAAAAGGGAAAAATGAGTCGAGGTTCTTATTGTATTAGTTTTTCATGTTACATGAACAAGTTTGATAATCCCGAAGTTGCGTTTTTTAACTTGCCAAAAGATCCTGTACTGTAAGTTATATATAGATATACAAACATGTATAATAAAGTACCCTTTTTTTATAGAGCCAAACAGTGGATTGAAATCATTGACAGGACAGATTTGTTATTGGATGATAAATATTTGAAATGTCATTATCAAATATGCAGTAAACATTTTTCGTGCAATGACTTTAAAAAAACGTATCCAAGAATTATTTTAAAACCAGGAGTAGTGCCACTTAGTAGTACTGTTCTTGAAAATAGTATAAATACTGTAAATATTGCTAGTGAACACCATTATAGCAGATTAACTATAGCTGGAAATGAAAATGAAAATATTCCAAAATTGGTTAATAATGTCTCAATGTTGGATGAAAATGCCATTTATTATATTTCGGGATATTTTTGTAGAAAATTTTTAAAACTACATAAATGTGACATTTGCAGAGCCATTGTTTTGGATAAAGAAAAACTCCTGGTTGGAGAACATCAGCTTTTTACTTATTTTCGCCAGAGTGATATGCTAGACTATATTAACGAAGGTTTATTGTTCCCTTCAAATGAAGTTTACAACTTTATAAAAATTATTGAAGTTGTACACAATACATATTTCAAAACATTATTAAAAAGTAACTCAACTGGAGATTTTATTAATATTATTCGTGGTCTACCCAATGTTCCCATTATTAATTTATGTAGCAAAGATATGTTTGATTTATTTTTATCATCATTTTTAAAAATGCGGCACCATTGGGGTGCACGATTAGAAAATAGAAACAAAAATCCTAAGGTCTACAGTACTAATCAAAAACTAAAAAATATTTCCCATATATAATGATAGTTTGTAATAAGTACCAATAAATGATTAACGTCACTACTTTGTGTTTAAATATATATAATCACATTCATTCATTCATTCATTCAATAAAAAGAAAAAAGAAAAATTGTAGATAAAAGGAATTATTCTGCAGTTATCACGGGGGAAAAATACTATTTTAAACTTCCCGCGTTGTAAATTTTTAAAATTTGATTAGAGCGCCACATGTACTTCAAATGTTAACTACATAAAACTTGGTCGCCTTTTTGTACAGGTTACTTATGGACGTTTCCTATCTTCCTGTTAGTGATCTGTGATTCATGTTATAAACTTTTTTGCCAACTGCCTAAAATGTAAATACAAATTCCATTTTAGAAAATCGTTAAAAATGACATGTTAACTTGATACTTCTTGAAAGAATTGTATGCGTAAATTATTTATTTTCTTTTGCATCTCTTGTGCAGTTATTTTTACATTCAATATCAAACGCAAATCTTCGGTAACTTTATTAATTTTTTTGTTTCGTACTTTTGCACTATTGGCACTGCTAATTCATCTAAAAACTTGGCCAAGAAATTGATAGGTGTAAAACAGTCAAGGTCAACAATAACTTGATCAAGAACTTGCCGACAATTTCTTGGCCAATAACTTGGTAAGTGTAATACAGCCTTTAGTTTTGTGCAATTCATTTTTTAAATGGCTAATATTTATTAACCTAACGGTTTGATTGGTTTTGTTTCACAATAATTAAAAAGCGTCATAACTAGGTAAACAACAAATACATAGGTACTTTATTAAACAAATAACAAACTTAAGTAGTAAAAGAAAACTAATGTTTTAACAAGTGCTCAAAATGATGTCCTTATTTTTCAATACATAAACGAATTTTCTCTTGAACGGACTGTTTAACTCTTGTTAAAATACTTGGTGTTAAAGAACGAAACGCTATTCTTATTCTCTCTCTCATATCGTCTGGTGTAGTTGGTGGTGTATCATAGACAATATTTTTGAAATATTTCCATAAAAAAAAACAGAAGTCGTTAGGTCTGGAGAATTTGCTGGCCAATTGAGTGGACCGCCGCGTCCTGTCCACCTATTGGGATATTGCCTATCCAATTCATTTCTAACATTTACTTGAAAATGCGCTGGTGCACCGTCTAGTTGTAACCACATTCTTTGTTAGTTACCATCGAAAAAGAACGTATCACTAGCGTTCCAATTATTCCACCCTACACATTGACACAACATCTGTGTTGCCTTCGAGAGTTCTAAAAAAATGGGAATTTTCGTCACTGTTGTGGTGAAAATTATGTCTATTAACTAATCCGTTATTGTGGAATGATGACTCGTCCGTAAAAAGTACAAAATCCAAATGAAATTCATCTTTATTAAACTTCTCTAGAACCCATAAACAAAATACGAGTTGACGATCGTAATCTACTTCCAAAAGTGCTTGGTATAATTGAATACAATACGGGAAAAAGCTGTGCCTTTTTATAATTTTTCCGACGCTCCGCCTGCTTAATTATTCCACTGGCTTCACTTATTTTTCGCTGACTTGTATGCAGCTTTTCTACAAGAGATTCGATAACAACAAAATCATTTTCTTCATCTCCCATAATTGGTCTTTGCCTTTCTGCTTTCTGATAACACTTGCAATAAACTTTCTAATGGCCGCCTGTCAGGGCGATGACGCGTGTTAGGATATTTTTGAGCATAAACTCTTGATGCTAGCAAGTAATTTTCGTCAAACTCTCTAATTACTAAAATCATATCCACCTTTTCGCTTTGAGAATCGGTTCTCATTTTAAATAATTGAAATTATTGAAACGACGTTGAACGGCGATGACGTCTTAACTAATATGTACTGTAACTGTCAAATAATTTATCTGGCTGAAGTAATAATAATTCCGCCTACTTTTGAGAAATAAATTGCAAGGAATTAGTGTTTGAAATTGATAATCCTAAATTACTAAAGAACTGAAAACTCTTATAGCTGCGACCATCATCTGACTAAAAACTTGAACAGAGAATTTTACACTCACTTTTTGAAAGGAACTGGGTGGTATATGCGCATTTGTTATTTTTGTTAGTGCTCTGCTCTTCTTGTTTTTCTGATCAATACTATACTACTATACTACTCCTCCTTTATGTCACTGAAAGAAATAATTTTATTACCTATACATAACCGCCATTTAATAAATTATTTCGAAAACTCTTAAATAAATGAGGTGCAAATCTTTCACCGGCACTTCGACACACTCTTTGACGGCAGTCATTTGGACACTTGATGTAAAACCTCGACTCGATCATCAGTAATAGGGATATTGCCTCATTTTAATATAACAAAAATTCTGTGATATGAATGTCTAACAAAGCTACTAAGTTGATGTAAACATTTTTTGTTATAATCTGCTAAATAGGTAACCGAATAACATTATTATGTTTCAGTGAAAGGACAATAATTACAGATTCAGAATAATCTAAGAAATTGTGATTATGATCGACGGACTTCAGTGAAATCATTCCGGGCTCTTTTTATGCTTCATTCAAAGCGAGATTGTAGATGGTGATACCATTAAGCAATTTATAGGGCAACGTATGAAAATGATTCTTAATATTCTAATACTGGGAATTATTTTATATTCAATTTTCTTATGGCATGTAAATGTTTTATTGTAAAGTGACTCAGCGTTAAAAGTAAAATGACGATCCTCATAACTAAGAAAAAACATCTCTCTCAACTCTATTTGGTTTATTTTCTAATATAAAATCTCACTCGGAAAACCGAAAATAATGTTTGAATTTCTTTCATCTGAAATTCAAGAATTCGTAATTTATATTGATAACTATGGTGGTATGTTTGGGATGAGAGAATAAGGAGATTGTATTCTTGTTAAATATTAAAAATAGAAAATAGATCTTAATTCAAGTTCCCCAATATCGTCATCTGGTGTCGGTTAGTTAAACTTAAAAGGTAACTTATAACAAATCTTAATTTCATTTTTCCAGCAAACATGTGGTTCAAATATAAAATAATGGTAAATTCTAAATCGTAGTGTCCTCTATTTTCCTTAAATGAACTAAAACTGAAGGGCTACAATAAAGCCTATCTTATGGGCTTTCTGCTTCTTTCTCTGTGCAAATGCATTTAATTGTAGGCGAAAATAGGGTTATGTTATTTGATTACCTACACGGAAAAGTATGTACGAAATTCAGCGAACTAAAAATGTGTGGATTATGAATGATAAAGGTGATATAAGAATCAGACGACTCGCAGAAATCGGTAGCATCACTTAACTCCTATAATTTTACTACCTGGTTAAGTTTTTGAAACAATTATAACAAGGCATTAAATAACTTATGAACATAATCTGAAATTTGGACATGCCAGGCATTCTAATTGCTTCGGTTACTTGATATACAGTGTGTAAATAAAGTAAGGGATAATATTCATATTTTGTTTATTATCGCTGTTTGGGAGAAAAGCTCGGACAGATCAATTTTATTTTGTTCCTCCGGATTTTATGGATGTAAATTTTTTTCTTAGGTTTACTACTCTGGAACCTATGACGTCATCGACGTCTTTTTCAAATGGAACCTCCTTATTTTTTTGCTAGAAATAAAAAGTATATTTTTTTATGAATTCAGCAATACCCCATATGTGGTATTTAAAATTAATAGTTTTAGAGTATTAAGCGTGCTAATATTGACAATTGACATGTCAGAGTGCAGAAATATCCACCAAGAAATGAAAGATAATGTTTTGGAAGAATTTTAACTCCGACTTTATCATTGCCAAGAAACAAATGGGTGGCAATTTGAACATTTATTAATGTAAAATTTTTTAATCTTCCCAAGAATAAATTATTACTATTTGCTCTTTTGATTTTCAAGTTTAATTATTGTTGTCATTTTAATACCTATGATCCTCCGTAACTCAAAAACTACTAATTTTAAATACCACATATGCGGTATTGCTGAATTCAGAAAAAAATTTACTTTTTATTTCTAGCAAAAAATAAGGAGGTTCCATTTGAAAAAGAAGTCGATGACGTCATAGGTCCCAGAGTAGTAAACCAAAGAAAAAAAATTGACATCCATAAAATCCGGAGGAAAAAAATAAAATTGACCTGCCGAGCTTTTCTCCCAAACAGCTATAATAAACAAAATATGAATATTATTCCTTACTTTATTTACACACTGTATACTTATGATATAACATTAAAAATTAATTTTACGGTTGTAATGATAAGTAAGACAAGTTTAAAATCAGTGGCGGCCAGTGAGATTTTGGAACGGGAGGGCACCGGGGGGTCTGAGTGTTTAATATCAAAAATTAAATACAAACAAAAAAATAAACTCAATACGAGTATGTTATTTAATTAACTTGTTTGAAAATAAAATCCATTCGCCGTTCCTTACGATTAGCAAAATGATTAATAACTAATTCCTTGAAGTTTGGTGTTGATGTCAGTAATTGTTTTTCAATGGAACACATTGCTGAGGCACATAGTCTGCTTTCCTGCATGGTATTTCTAGAAAATGTTTTTATTCTCTTCAAAGTTGAAAAACAATATTGCAATATTCTTATTTTTATTAACTGCATTAAATTTAACATCAGTTGCCAGTTCTTTTAATAAATATCTGCCACAAAGCCCTAGAAAATATTGTAAATTCTCCTGTTTAGGATAGGATTTCATTTTAGATTTAGTAGCTACAACTCGATGCTGTTTTAGGCCTGTATGAGACGATGCTAAATTTTACAGAGAATTTCCATGTAAATTATTACGAAAATTTTCTGCTTTAATTTAGCGTACAATTTTGATATTATTGCATTACTCCTGCATTATTACATATCAAATTTAGCACATGCACATGCATAATATGATGTACTGACATAATTTTAGTGTTATCGTAATTGAAAGGTTGGTTGCTCTCGAGAAATTAGTTTTAAATTCTTTGATTCATTAGGATACACAGTTAACCTTTATAATCATCTTCTCCTGCACCACTTTTTTGAGACTCCTTATATTTTCTATGTTCATTTAAGAAAATACTTCTTAGACCATGAAATTTAGCTTTAATATCTAATATGGACACTCCTGGTTTTATTTTTGCCACTATATTTTTAATTGCCCCTATTGCTGTGGCAAGAGCATGTTTGTTTTTATACCTTGCATCTTTAAGTGCATATAAACACGGATATTTTTTATATTCCTCTATTAACACAGACACATATTCACGTGACCAGGACATCTTTTAATTTATGCAATAAGAACTTAAAAAACACTATGACCATTCACACGCAACCTCTGAAACCGCAATTTTTTTTTAAGTTACTTTGGTTTAGGTACTTTGTCGGGTAAATTTCGCATGCAATATTACAAGCACTCTTCGTAAAACAGAAGAGTGCTTGTAATATTGCACTCTTCTGTTTTACACGTTGCTAAATTTCAAAAATAAAATGTACATGAAAATTTTCTGTAAAATATAGCATTGTCTCATACAGGCCTTAGATATTTTCTCAGTCTTTCCTTTCTGGGTGTATGGGCAGAGAGATTTTTTCCTGTTTGAACCCCAACATCACTTGTAGTAGGAATTTCCATAACTGCTAAAATACAATTAAAAAATTATACATTTCATTAAATACAAATTTATTGTATGTGTGTAACTGAAAAGTTCTAAGTAGGTTAAATACATATGTGTTGAATTTTTGTTAAAAATGAATTCGAATTCTTTAGTTAAACAACTAAACGTATTTTATGTTTTGCTCATAATATAATTTTGTATTGTAAATATTAATTGTCATACCTATAGGTGGTTCACTTTCTGCTAAATTTTGGGATCCAATATCACTTGTGCTAGGAACATTCAATATATTTTGTTGCTGAACATTTTCACAAGTAAAAATACAACATCTACATACCGTAGATTTCTTCTTTCGTACAGTTTCCATTATTTATATCAACAACAATTTAACTGGCACCTTTACTTATTATTCTTTCGTAAATTATAAGTTATAAAACTTAGACAGGTTATATTTATACAACAAAAACAAAACGTCATTTTGAAATGTGTGCTTGTTTGATTTTGCGCACAAATATCGGAATTATGCAAGTGAGGCTTTTGTCACTTCTGTTATTCTGTGACATTGCATACTGCATTGCCATCCGGCATCACAGTCTAGTGCCCTGTCGTGACATATACCGCTCTCGCCCCGCACCACTTTTTATACGCACGATTTCTAATACAAACGGGGCAGTGGCGCGAGATGCCCCGAAGCCTACGTCAGACTGTGATTTTTAAACGCGCTCAAGAGACGGACTGTTACTTCCGAAAATATCCCAAGCAGCAAAATCACAATTTTAGAGAAGGATAAAAATATATATTTGCTAATGTAGGACAAGTGTGCATATAGTGGTTTTGCTGTTAGGGATATTATTTGTTATCAAACAAATCAGAAAAATTACATACAAATTAGGTATTTATAATTAATTTATCTGTTAAAAGAAATTTATCAATGGGGGAGGGGGCAGTGCCCCGTTGCCCTCCCTGCAGCAGCCGCCACTGTTTAAAATCTCATTTGTCAAAACCTTTTAACCCAGTGAGAGAATCTCACTTCAAGTGAGCAGAGACACTCACATCACTTTAGCTCAGCTCAGATCTCTAGTAAAAGGAAAGCGCCTATTGACGCCCCACCTCGTCTGCTAACGTGAATGAACTATATTCATAGTCTTTATCGATAACCTTATCGGAAATCGAAGTAGTCTTACCCTTGCTTATACTTATAATAGTGCATATCGTTTACAACGCAGAAAAAAGATATAAGCTCCAAATGTCTAGTGCTTAGGCTTAGTGTATATGTACTTACAACCATAAGAAAGTCTAAATCTGAAGTTGTGCGGAGACTGCTTTGCCACTATTTTGGGATGATCTACTGGCTGTATATTATGTGATGTAAGTGTTTTGTTTATAGCACGTTATTGTCTCTCTTTTGGGACCCCATTTGGAACTCGGCTTTAGAAATGTAAAAATTACAGTGTTTGACATTACCAGCATGCTAAAGTATGCTGAATGCCCGTACGACAAAAGAGACTTTATTAGATATTGGAAGGGTAATACTAGTTACTAAAGACATGTCAGAAACATTCACAACAACACCTTGAAAAATATTCTGGTTGAAAAAGGATACATCAATCCGAGAAGACCTCTTAAAATAATTTTTCAAAAAAGGAAAATTAATGAAATTATTGTTTGAAGATACTAGCGATGAAAGTGATAGTTACCAGAATAAGATGATGAACTCGATGACATAGCTCCATACTACAATCCAAATTTAGTATAATTTCCGTTCGAACTGGAAAAAGATTGAATCCAACTTTTTCATTTGATATTTCTAAGTTCATCACTATATACTGTGACCAATTTCGAATTACATTATTCATTTACGTCCATGTACCCTTGACTGCCGATCACTAATCATTACGTATTTCCTCTCACGTTTGTTACAAAAAAGATTATTTTCCAAATAAAACCTAGTTTTGTATTTGATATAAAAGTAATATAGGTATCTAATAATCGTTACTTCCTCTACTATAAATGAAAATATTATAAAATCGAAAAGATGTTATCATTATATGAAAAATTAAGCGGATATCAAATGACGACATTCCATAAAATTACCATTGAGGCAAAATATACATAAATTTTTATGTGCGGCGATTGTGCAATTTGTACGCTCGTTTACAATAATAAATAGAAACGTTTTATCGATAAAAATTCGAGTTTAAAGCTCGTAAACGATTAATCTTATTAAGCAGTCTCTTCCTAGACCCATAAATGTAAACGTGTAGAGCTGGCTCCTCTCTTTTTTTAGGTTGATATCTTCTACTACCAGCGTAATGAAGAACTAATTTAATTGATTGTGTGTCATTTATATGTATCAAATAATATTGCAGAATAGTTTATCGAATTACATTAAACAACTGAATTAGTTGGTTATAAACTAGATTTATTCATCTGCCGTTCTAATTACTGTAATAGTTCTATACGGAACAGCTTACTAAAGGAATCGTATATGTATGTCATTTCCGTTATTTCTAAGCAGTAAGTTTATTGATAAAGATCATAACCAAATTTCGAATATTCTTAGATATTCTTTAATATTGTAGTTGCTGTAATATTCATTGATTACTGAAAGCAGTGAAGCGAGAGTAAGATATATGACACACGAGGACCGTAGGTCTATTGAGATGTGTATTCAAGACCAACTGGATCTCGCTATCGCTGCACGATATAAGGCCGTCACTTAACGAGATTTTTCTGATTTTGCTGACCTCAAAATATCGTTTCTTAAGTAACGCCATCTATTTAAAGCATTATAAAGTACTTGATAATCGTTGAGCATTTTCAAAATCACGTGCTAAAAATATGGAATATGATTGAATTATATCGAGCTTACTGTTATTGACATTTGACTGAGTTGCCATTTTTTTTGTTCTTTTGAACTTAAATTCTAATACTACACACATTCGTTTCATTATTTAATTTGTGCTACGTATTTACTATAAGTATGTATTTTGGAAGTTACATCGAGAACCAATAGAAGCTATATTTAGTTTTTTCACGGAAAAAAACTGGCTGTTGCCGGTCATTTAGTTCTTACCAAAATAGTCTGTGCTAAAAGGCAAGTAATTCTCAAGGTATTTCGAAAAGTGAGAATTGATTATCGGAAATGTAGTACAAATATGGAAAATTCTTGGTAAATAGCTATAATTTTTTGCATTTTTAGGTTAAATTTATATGTTAATCTGTTGATATGTAAAAAGATTTTTTTTCAAATTCTTATTAAAAGAACTGCCGGGCTGAAGTGAAGCAGCTTGGGTAGACGTTATTTGGTCACTAATATTAACAATGAGAATCTGAATATGTGAATTCTAAGGTATTTCAGGCCTGATTTAGTAGAATTTTAAAAAGGATAGAAGTTGATTTTATTATGAATATTTCAACATTATCAATTTTTGTTCTGTAATTATACTTATCTGAAGACGCTATAGTAATTATTAAAATGCTGTAATTATTACCAATAATACACCTTGTTATCATCGTTAAGTTAATTTTAACAAGAAAGTGATTAGTGCTGAGGCAAATTTTGCTCTGTCTTGAAATGTGTGCATAGAAATACAATAGATTTGGTATACGCAGCACCGAAGACTGTGTCACTGTAAGTAACAAAATTAGCAAATTGTAATAGTCCTAAAGTGGGAAAAAGTACAACTAACATATATCGAAATACAACCAGTGTTATTTGGAAATGTTCTGTATTTCTTTTAATAATTTTTTATTTTTAAAAAGTTTTTAATTTTATTTATATAATTGGATAACAAGTAGGTGGTGATCTATAAAGTACAAAATATGTTATTATTTGTTCATTTTGTAGTTCAAGTCGAGTAAAGGAGTATTAATATTTACTAGCAATACTGTCTCAAGGTTTACTGTAAGATTTGTTCTCTTTGAATGAAGTACATCCTTGTAGATAGAAAACGTCCTTTCTATATCGCAACTGGTTATAGGTGCGTACTGGAAATATTCTTTTATTTCAGCGTATTTAGCAGTTAGATTTTGTGTCACACAATTATCGCAATGTTATTAAGTCTGGATTACTATTAAAAACTGCGTCCAACTTTTGCCGAAGGCCACATCCGAAGTCACTTGGAATACTTTTGAAATTATTAATAGCCACATCTAATGTGGTTAATCCATCTTCTAATTTAAGATTTCGATTTTCAAAATATGTGATTAGTTTAGGCAAATTTCCAAAGTGTTCTTGAAGGACTAACAGCTGATTTTTTAAATTTGGGATTTGTGTTAGTTCCCTGCACTCAGAAATACTTCGAGCATCGTCATTTAAACATGTAACGAGATTTGTAATCGAAATTCTCTGCATAAAAACTAATAGCTTCCAACTATATTCCTAGTTAATACTGGTGAGGGAGGCAGTGACAAAAATGGAAGTTTTTCCCCTGTAAAGAGCTACTCTCGATGGTGCTTTTCTGAAAACTTTTTTAAAAGCTGATAGGCTAGTCTATCAACTTCCGGATAGGTGTTTCTAATGATATTCACAGATTCTGTGGAGAGCATTTGTTTACATTTTTGGTGGATCTTTACATACATTACAGATATCTGTTACATTTACGTCGCCTAACAGTGTAGCACATATAATATAGATGGCGTTATTATCTTGCAATTATTTAGAGGTTAGTTGTGTGTTATGCGATACTTTAATTATTCATTATAATTTAAAATTATAATTAACAACAATTTTTGCGGTTACTAACGCAACGTTTCAAAAATATCGATATTAGAATCGAATAATGTATCAAAAATTCAAAATCGATTTTAAACAAATATTGAATAAAGAATATCGATATACCTTGATATCGACATTTTTATCATGTTTATATTAAAAGTTCTTTGCTGTGGCTTTTCAAGCCATTTATTAACAAATAATAAAATCTTTAACTCAAAATATATATTTACTCAAAAAATAAAAAAAATCCAATAAAAAGACAAACAAAATATAAATTTGTATCTATAACGTATGAGATAATCCAAAACTCAAATATATAATTCTAGTGGTATAAAACACATACATAAATACAAATACAAAATAAACATCTTAAAACATATCTTCTTTACAATTTTGAGGAAATAGTAATTGAGATAAAGATAACACCCCATGAAGGCGATTCGGCGAACTATACGAGATGTCAAGTCTATGAAATGCAATATTCCGCTGCCGCTTTCCGATTATAATTTCTACGAAACAGCAAACATCCCAGTAGGCATTTTTCAAATTTCCAACTTCTTTCTTAAAAATATATTCTATTGTATTCTGTATAATATGAACAGTTTCTTTTGTATATTAATGTGAAATAAATGTGTGAAATTTCAAAGATTGTTTACCAGGATATAAGTAAAATGGCATTTTTGATTAAACGATATTATCGAATAAAAAAATCGATAACAGTCAATATTATTAAATAAAAAAATATCGATTTCAATCACGATTATCGAAAAGAAAACATTGATACTTATTTACAAAACAATATATCGTGCGCATCCCTAGTTCAAATCACATATGCCTGCCCACTCTTTCTTCCGGAGGTCAGTTCGCCAATTTTCTAGTTTCGATTAATAACAATAATCTTTATAATAGCCTCAATATTTATAATATATTAACATTAAAATAATACCTTTACCTTACTTAGTTTTGAAGATTTTTATTACAGTTACTGTTCTTTTCATTTTTGGTGTTTGTAGAGTTAAATCTTTGTACATATTCAAAACTGTTTTTATCATCTTTATTGTAAAAATACTTGAAGCTGTTTGGGTGGCGATTTTCACGGTTTGGTTAGAAAGTGCCTTATCTAATATGTTCGTGACGTACTTAAACGTACAGATAGTGTATAATAACACAGTAAAATATAATAAGAGAATGTTCACAGCTTCACAAATTATGGCTAGGTTATGTTATAAAATATAAAGATATCGCATACTTATAATTCCTTGTTAAATTTACTTACATAGGAACCAATACATTCAGTTAAAAATGGTACCGTTTTGGCGCGATATTTGAATTGAAAAGTTATAATATAAAGTAACAACGTACCTATGACCAAATTTGCCTTAAAATATGTATATAGAATTTCTCTTATTCGAACTTAGTAATCTCACAAAAAAAAATCCATTCTGAAAACTGTCCAGGAGCCAAATTACAAAATAGAAATAAAATAAAAACATGAAAAAAACTGATCAACTGTCAAACTGGCACTTGGGATTTGCAAATATAACTTTACATGTATTTTTAGCAGGTGAAACATATTTATTAGAATGTTGAACTAATAGGTACGTTATGAAGACAATAATATGACTATATTTCAGTTTTGCATATTATTCTTATTATTATTATTAGACATGATCAACAAAGATGCAGGCTACGTACTAAATGCATCAAGTAACAGAAAATGTTTTATTTTGCATAACACAAACACACTGCTGTTTATTTATTGTGTAGTTTTATATAATAATATTAGTTTATTTCCAAAATAAGAGAACAACATTGTATTAATATAAATTACAAAATATAAATATATATGAAATAAGAAAATAAGAAAGTCGAATGGATGAGTATCACCTACCTTTAGCGAATATGTTAAAGAATAACTTAATTTATAAATAAAAGAAACGTAATTTAATTTAAATTTTTACAAATAAATTCAAATGAATGCTTAAAGTTCGCGCGTCTTTCTCCCCTCAGCATGAAAGTTGACAAGTATCGATTAGATTCATATGTATAAAATCAAATTGCAAAGAAAGTCTGCCAGACTAAATCTACGTTTGTAGGTAGAAATTCAATAAGCAGGTAAAATGACCTTGAAATGTTTTTAGATCTTTTCTTCAGAATTAGTTTAGTTTGTTAGAATAAAAATTGTGGCGCCATCCAATTATTACTAGTAGTACTTAAGAAACGCTAAAATCTTAGATACGAACCGAAATGGATTTGGCAGGATTGAAACGCACCCTTAATACTGCAATATTTTCAAAATCCAAACAAACACTTTAGAACATAATAGAACCGCAAATAATTTTAGTTTCTGAACTATTAGAAAAAATTAGAAATAAAAGCAAAATTGTTATTCCTGAAACAACCCAACAACTTAATTTTCGACATTTTTCTAATTTTATTTAGTTCTGTTTCATTATTTCAAAATTATTAATATTAATTATAGTAAAGTTAATGTCTAAACTGTTATTTCAACGTTTATTTCAATAAAAATTGAGAAATGATCCTGTTTGGGTTACTTATTCTACTACTAGATGGCGTTACTGAAGGGTCGATATTTTGAGGTTAGCGGAATCAATTTCAACAATGTAAATCAAAGTTATGCGAGGGCCGTTTATCGCACAGCGATATCTAGATCAAGTTGGCCTTGGTGTTATATATTGTAGAGTGCGCCTGTATGGAATGGTGATATAATGGATTAATATAATAACCTGTAATTGGTTTGTTAAATGGATATGTATTTAGAAAACGTGATAAATAATAAATAAAGATAAGAATGTAACTGTAAAATACATTTTTGACACAAGACGCCATTATGTAGGTACAATTTGCATCAACCTATCAGAAATAATCTCATCTTGTCACCGCTCTGATAATAAAGGCACTCTAGTGTATTTCTAGATTTGTAACATTTGACATTTCATATTGTGAAAACAGTAGCAGCTTAAAAATTAGCTAAGTGATTTGTTTACAGTGAAAAAGCAAGTTTTTTGAATAAATGAAAATTTCTCTTGATGGTCGTTGTATAATTTTTTACAACTTTTAGTAAAGGTCAAACTCAGCAACTATCTACGCAGTGTTGTAGAGTTAGATTTCGTTTAACTTTCAATGTACTTTCAGAAAATTTCTTCGGTCGTTCGTCATTACTTACATGACTTACAGTGAGAAAGAAACATGCTTAGACATATACATACATTCTATTTTGCATGAAAATTTAAATGTGAAGAAAATTTGTTTCTAATGGATTCATTTTTCTATAATGACTTGTGTTTATTGATGTAATGAAATGATCAAAAAATTCAAGCGAAAAGATGCAAAATTTCTATACAGCATTGTAACAGGTCCAACATATACCAAATCTCACAAATGTTACTCGTGCGCAAAACGGACTAACAAAATCATTGCTTGTTTTTTGCTTGTACTAGACATGTCCCAGAAGTTCATACAGAGGATCGGACAACAGTTAATGCTGGTGTATAATACTAAGCAACAATACACTGTTTGGGTGTTCCAAAATATACCAAATCTCACAAAAGTTACTCGTGCGCAAAACAGACTAACAAAAGCATTGCTAATTTTCTGCTTGTACTGGACATGTCCCAGAAGTTTATACAGAGGATTCTTGTTTACCAGAAGTCATTGACAAAATCTCTCTCTTTCAAGATGCTCTTGAAGAGATACTAATTTCAGAGTGGAAAAAATGTTTCGAGAATTGGTTTGAACACATGAGAAAGTGTTTAAATCTTAAGGGCGAAGTTTTGAAACGCAATAATAGAGTTTGTTACAATTTTTGTTTCTTTCCTAGTTTTTGCAAAAACTTAAAAGGCGGCTCTTGAATTTATTTTTACTATTAATATTGCATTGTTCATGAGGTCCACATATATGTAAAGGATACATTAATTTTCTAAATATATAAAATATTAAATAAAATCGGAAACTTTTCAGATTTTAATTGCAAAATTCACTTTAACACCCTTTCTGTATTAAAATATTCGTTAGCAGGAGCTAAATTCTAAAATATAACTGAAATTAATTAATTTATACCAATATTTATAATGTTGCTACTTTTAATTAATTATTAATGTTTGGTAAAAGTCTAGATTTATCAATTACACCATGTCGGTTTTTACTATCATCTTCTTTGCTTATCATATCTTGCCTTGGTGTAAAGTAAAGTGAATGTTTACTTTCAGAATAAGTTGATGGAACAAATTCATGTTTTTCTTCTTCTGTGCTCTTTAATACATTGTTTGCTATCCCATGATAATATCAAAGACCGTTATGATTTGACGATCCATTTTTAGCAATTTCTTCATGAAATAGATTTTTAGCCTAAAATTTTCATTCAGAATCATTTCTTCAAGGTATACTAAATCTTTTGTTATGCATTTTCTTTCGCTATCTTTACCCACTCTTTGTCAGTCTTGGTACACGTCATATTCATCAGAAAAATATCATTATCTTCTTGTTGTTGTTCAGGATATCAATCATAATCATCATTTTCTGAATCTTTAAGCGGTATGCTATTGTTAAGTATCTGTTTTCTCTGACATTTTTTCGCTTTTGGTAATTTTTCGTATAATAAAGATCTAGCTTTCAGAGCAGATTTGTATCTCTTTAATAGACCTTCACCTTCGATTGCATGTTTATGCTTCTGAATAATTTCTTCATTTCACTAATTTAGTGGTGATCCTTTTTTAATTCATTTTAGTTCTTTTGCCTTATTCAATAATATTTTTCCTATTTACTTCCTCTTGTTTTTTTAGTACTTTTAACTGCGAAACTATGCTTACTTCGTAACTTCGAAAACTTGACTGGCAATTAGCTGTGTTTGCTTGCCACCAGAGTTAGTCTGTACGACCATATTAAATATATAGTTAAAATCATGTTTTTGACAGTAGAGATTATTATATTTTTTGTTTTGCAGTTACTGTTTCTGAAAAGCAAAAAATTTAAATTTTAATTACTATTAAAACAGTAGGTATGGAAATAGTAGACTATAGCATTTCTCAGTCTACTAATAGAATAGAGAGCTAATAAAATAGAACTCAGTTTTCATCAATTTGGACATAAGAAATTTGCTTAAATTTTATAGAGAATCCATTTTAAACTATGGACAGAACTGGTAAATATTGAGAATAATACATACTAACTACTAATAACTACTAATAATATTGAGAATAATACATACTAACTAAACAAATTGATGTTAATAATGATGTTTTGATGTTATTCTAAAAGAATATACAAAGAATATTAACTTCAATGAATTTAAGGATGAAGATGATTCTGATGTTGGACTATAATTGTCAAAAGTATGGTCAATATCTATGAAATTTTTTTTCTTACGAAGTAACTTTTTCTCAAACAAAATCGTTAACAAACAAACAACACTGTAATTACTTGAGTATTGAATATCTCTATTTTATGATGGAAGTTCCTAGAAAAATAATGTTTTATACATCAGACACCTCAATGCCAATCCCCACCACCACCCTTCCCAAAAACCAAGCTGCTATTAACACTTTAGTAAACACAATCTTTTTTTTTCTCGGAATCCAAAGCAGTACGTATACTATATAAACTATCCCATGTAACTAAAGCCATAATCCAAAATGACTATGTCATTAAGACATAGACAGGACAATTTATCGATATTAAATCCTCTTTCAAAGACGGCTACAAAATTATGGTATAAACCTCATATATTGTGGTGTATGCATATATATACAGGGTTTTTCACCTAACCCGTTCGTTAGAACTTTTCTATGTTAGCGGCTTAGGACAGTTTTGAAAATTTGTAGCACGTAATGTTGATACTTGGTCTGGTAATATAAAATATTTACACTCATTAACCACTTTTGGTTATACAGGAAGTCGTAGCCAACTTTGATTTTTTAAATGGAATGTTATATTTTTTATTGCTTCTTTAGATTCCTTGTAGAGTGCTGTAACACATTTAATTAGGTTTTATTTTGTGAATAATTAACCGTTTTTGAATTATTTTGATTTTTGTAAAATTTTTTGTTTTTTCAATGCACTTTTTAAACCACATATCTAAGGCGTATTTGAATAGAATTACGTCATATTTCTACTGCAAACAGGGAAAGGTATAAGATTATGAGTAATGTCTAAATATTTAATAAATCTCATACAGGGTGTTCGAAATTTATCGATTATTTATGTAATCTTAAATTTAAGAAAAATCGGTTTTTTTTAATGGAATAGCCTGTAGATGAGCACGCCCTAGTAAGTAGATGAATATCTTGCATCATACAGATATGCCTATGCCCTATGCCTATCTCTCACAGTTTTAGAGATATTAATGATTATTTTCTAAATTGAGCATTATTAGCAGTAAACTGTGAAAAAAACATCTAAATAGTTTTGGATATAAACTATAAATAAATAGCAAAAGTTAGAACGGCTTTAATATCATATGAAATAACAAAAATAACCATAACAATCTAAAATGTGAATAAAATCAACTTATTAAAGACAAAAATGCGTTCAGAATGATATTCACAAACGTTCAAAATGATCTCCGTTCCGTTCTAAACAAATCATAATTCTTCTTCTTAACTCTGTTGTAGTTGCTTTTCTTACTTGCTCAGCGTTCAAGTTTCGAAAACCGTCTCTTACTCTAGTTATAAGCTGTTCTTTGTTTTGCACGGGAGACGCATAAACCTCATTTTTTATTTGATCCCATAAATAAAAATCAAGGGGAGTCAGATCGGGGGATCTAGGTGGCCATAAGGAGGGTCCATTGCGGCCAATCCACCTATCCTCAAAGATATTTGTTAATTCCCGATATACCTCATGTGAAGAGTGAGCGGGTGCTCCATCCATTTGAAACCAACATTGCCGTATGAGATTGTGTGGTAGGTTATTCAAAAATTGCAGTACTACTTCTCTTAACAACTGTAGATCAGGATCTTCTTGTGTTTTAGTTATAATAAACTCGCAAAACTGAATTCTTCTTTATTGGTCTCCCGGATGAAAAGCCTGAACAGTTTGAAATGAATAAGGGTGCATCTTATTTTCTTTAAAATCCAATATATAGATGTACATGAAATTCCTACATCTGCAGATGCCGCCGGTATTGAACTGGTTGGATGTGCATGAAAATATCGCAAAAACAGCGATTTCATTACCATCGTCGCCCGTAATCGGTTTTGGAACTGCCTTCTTGACTTGAATACCAAAACGAATGAAACTTGACTCTATTCGTTTAAATTTAGTTTTCTTCATTGCTGGTAAATGTGGGTATCTTTCATTAAAAAGTCGACATGTTCTATCAATTATTTGAAGAGATTCACCATGAATGTAGAATAAATTTAAAATATCTCTATTAGAATAATTATTGAATTCGTCTTGCATATTTGTGAACAACTTAAAACCAGTTAGAAACGAAATGAACTACCTTTCAATTTTCACAGATCAAATTTAATTTCGAAGGCTTACTACTACGATTTCTCTTGAAAATGCTCAATTTAGAAAATAATCAAAGGTAATATAACGAGATCTTGACAAATAGTCGACTATTTCATTGTGATCAATTTTTCGAGTGTGCGCTACGGTCAATTTGACGAGACCAAAATTGGCATTAATAATTTGACTAGAGCACGAGAGCTTTAGCTCGAGGGCTTTAGTCTTTAATTATTAATGCCAATTTTGGTTAAGTCAAATTAGGAGGCACACGAGAAAAATTGAAACAATGTAATAGTCGACTACTTATCAAGATCGAGCTATATTTGTTAAGATTATTTCCTAAACCAAGTTTCATAGTAAAAAATGAGTTGTCAAATCGATGTGATTATCAATAATTTCATCCGAAACATCGCTAAATCTCTTTTTGTCGGACATTTTCATCTATTTGACACGTTTGCTACTTAATGAAAAAATACATACTTGATTTGTTACCTACATTTGAATAGTCGATTTGTAATAGTCGCTGATATCAAGAACCGGTACCGTTTATTGGTTAATTTCAACTTCAGTTTTGATTGTGATTGGACAAAATTTAAATTTGACGGGTGAAGGAAATAATCATTCATATCTCTAAAACTGTAAGAGATAGGCATAGGGAAACCTATATCTCTATGATGCAAGATATTCATCTACTTACTAGGGCGTGCTCATCTACAGGCTATTCCATTAAAAAAAATGAGGTGTGGCGACCACACGACTTTCTTATACGTATGAGCGTTTCAAATTATAGAATTTTAAGAATTTTTTTATACAAAACTTATTCAAAATCCTATTCTAAGTACTTTCATTCTCTCAATAAATCGCTATAGAATGCATACTTTGCAAGGCGTTATTATCAAAAAAGTGCTCTTCGCTAAGAGTAAAAGTGCTACTTCCGGTCCGAATTTTGAAATTTCATATATACAAAAAATATTGAAAATCCAGTTCTAAATACTTTTGTACTCTTGATAAATATATATAGAATGCATAACTTACGACATATTTGCAAAAAATCGCTATTCGATAAGAGTAAAAGTGGTACTTCCGGTCTGAATTTTGAAATTTTTTTTATACAAAAGATATTGAAAATTATGTTTTAAATACTTTTATACCCGTAACGTACTTGTCTAAAAAGCATGACTTGCGAAATATTCGCAAAAAACTGATTTTCGATAAGAGTAAAAGACCTACTTCCGGTAGGAATTTCGAAAAACTTTTCAAAAATAAAATTATTCTCAATTTCAATTCTAAGTATATATGAATTCTTTATAAATTTGTTTAAACTTTGTAGTTGACGAAATATTGGCAAAATTCGATTTTTTCGCTGAAGTAAACTGCTACTTCCGGTCTACCGATTTTACTGGAAAACTAATCAGATCTCAAGAGGGAGATTATACACGTAAATACAAAATTTGGAATTGATATCTACAGCGGTTTGGCCGCTATCGTGGTCACACACACACACACACACATACAGACACACAGACATTTTTTAGAAACCACTTTTTCGGTATCAGGGGACTTCAAAACGTGGACATCTGCAAAAATCTCGAGGTCGAAAATTTTCATCATCACAATACTTCCTTATACTACGTATAAGACAGTAAAAGCAATAAAAAATATAACATTGCATTTAAAAAATCAAAGTTGGCTATGACTTCCTGTATAACCAAAGGTGGTTAATGAGTGTAAATATTTTATTTTAACAGACCACGTATCAACATTTACGTGCTCCAAATTTTCAAAACTGTCCTAAGGCGTTAACATAGAAAAGTTCTAACGAACGGGTTAGGTGAAAAACCCTGTATAGTTGAGTTAGAGACTGATTCAATTAATCACAAAACTGATACAAATAATTTAAGTGTGATATATTCCAACCTGTTACGCATTTGTGAATAGATTATATTGTTTCTAAAATATTTAATTTTTGTGCTCTAATACATTAAAATTTCCTGTACTTCAGATCATTCAAACGGATTTAGGAACGGTTTTGAATATTATATTAGTACATGGCACTTTATTCTATTTTGTAATGATATCAATATTTTTTAAATGTCAATTCTGACAGAATAGTCTTAAAATTTTTTTTCTACTCCCATACTTTAATTGTATTATTAGATATGGCAAACCTGTACTTTAATGATGGCCATTACGATACAGATTTTCATTATGATACAAGTTTATATCCAATAGGAATGCGAAATTCCAATATTCAAACAATATTCAATATGGCGACTGCATATCTGACAGATATACAAATTAAATAAATGTGACAGTTCTCTGCAATTTACAAGTAAGTACTTAAAATGTGTGCTTTTTTGAAAATATAAACGGTAAAAATGAGGAATAATGACAGTGAAATGTAAAATTTGAGTCCACCAGAAATTATGGAGCATGCCTTAGTAACCACGAACAATTTATTACCAGCTAAATTTGCAATAGTGTACGGAAAATTTTAACATTAATTTATGAAATGGAATGTTCAAAAAATAATGTTTTATTATGGGGTCGTAGAAAAAATAGTGTATGCAACTCGCATTTAATGGCTATTAAGACACTCGCATTCATTACAATACTCGGCTTCGCCTCGTATTGTAATTTTCTTACTCGTGTCTTAATAGCTATCATTAAATGCTCATTGCATAATATACTATTAACATCATATTGATTCCCATTTTAAAGTTTCTTTAGAGTGTGTCACTGATATTTCAAATATATTGATATCTTTTTCCAGTGCTAACTCATTGTTGTAAGTACCATTTTTACTTCTTATGCTTCCTTTTGAGCAAATTTATAATGATTTTTATAGCACTCCCGATGAAGCTAATAAGCATTAGCGAAATATAGAGAATAAATGAACGAATTGAGTTTTATTTAATTAGGATACACAAACCGATAACCCTGATATTTTATTATTGTTATTAAGTACGGTCGATATTTGTATTACAACTATATATATATGCATACACCATAATCGTTGCTAATTATAATTCTTAGATATTGTTTATTACATTCAAATCGCGTACACACTCTGCAATCATTGCGTATGTTTCCTATCAATAAATTATGCCCGTTAATATTAGCAAATTCTTTTTCGGGCTTTTTTCCTCTCGAATATATTATCTGTCATTCTAAATCAAGAAAATGTTCATTCTTTTTCTTTGAGCCGGTTTGCAATTACACATATCGCGTAGATAATTATAGTTCAGCATTGGTGTGTTCTTTGATCTGGTTGGGCAATCCACTAGGAGAACATAAATAGTAGCCTCGAGCAAACATGCGTGCTGGTAGCATAATATTAAAGTTTGCCTTAGGAGGAACCTGCTACTTTTTCTTCGCTTTACGAATCTGATAAAAAGTTACATTTTGTACAACCGAATTATTTCCAAATTATTGTTGAGAAAAAGCATCGAATATTCTTACATAGTCATGCAAGAATGCGATTTTTGTTTGCGGATTAAAAATACTGGACTGTTTTATTTCAATAACTTGATAAAATTATATTATTATTTTATTAAACAAATACATACCTCTAGTTACTGCTTTATCTTTTAAAATAAAAATTTTAATTTGTTTCTCCATTAGACTTGTTTGTGTAAAAGAAAATAAATCCAAATGATATAAGCGAAGAATAATTTCCCACATTTTCTCTGACAGTATAAGTGTAGGTATACGTCACTCTTCTGTTAATTTGGTTGCCTTCTAACTTAGAACATACATATAACTTGCCTGGTGAACTTTAATCGTTGTCTATTTTAACAGTAAAAAGTGAAACTTTTTTATAATTCATAAACTATATAAATTTCGTCAATGTACTCGTACTATGTACCTACTAGGACTAGGACCTAGTTAATATTTTTAGATGAAAAGGTACTATCAATGTTATAATCATTGAAACCCTATATACTATTCATTCAAATGGTAATTTATTAAAAGTAATACTTATTATATTATCATAGATGTGAATTAATAGCACCCAAAAATCTATGCATCTTATATACCTTGTCTCAGAATAAGAAGGAGTGATTCAAATATCGCGCCAAAATGGCGTATATTTTTAAGGTATTTCATTGGTTCTTGCGTAGGCAAGTTTAACATGGGAAAATAAGTTTGACAAAACGTCATTTTATGTTTATAGCCAAGCCATAACCTAGTCTCTTACATTTTTACTTTGGTCTATTATACTTTATTGTGTTATTAAATAAAATCCGTACTTTTATGTATAACACTAACAGGAGTTGATCAGACGGCTTAAGACCTAAGGAACTAGTGGTCAGGCATTTAAAACTTTGAATTTGATGAATCTGTCAAAAATACTGTACAACAGTTCAAAAATCAAACGTCCAAAAATTAATATCATTGCAAAAATAACTATAGATGAGTTCATACCATAAATGAAATGAATAACTCACACATACTCTAGAATTGACTCATTATTTTCAAGTAAGTGTTAATTAAATACTAATTGTATTACCACATGTTCATATACATGTTATATTTCAGATATGTCAAACGTAAAGAAACCTGTACTAATAGAAAAAGGTGAAAATATCTGGTGGAGAATATTTGGGAAAAAGTTTGGATTGCCACAAGTATAATAAGTGCACGACAAGCTTTGTTGAAAACCGGTCGGATTAAAAAGCCATACCGATAATGATAGGCAATTAAGAATACTTCATATAGGTTCTGAATTGATAAATAAGGTGAAGTTGCTTCAAAAAAATCCCCTTTCAGAGTATCACTTATACGAGAAGTTTTGACAGAAGCAATTACAAATGTTACAATAAGTATTTGGAAAAATTGTGCCGACCATGTAAATTTTTATTCTTTTTAACATGATGTGAACACTAAATTATTGTTAATTTCCAATATATAATAGAAATAAAAATGTGTTATACTTTACATATTTTCAAAATACATCAATTTTAATAAGGGATAATAATTAGTAATGTGTAGGTATATGTAATTATCTTTGCAGATCTTGTAACCAACTTCAGCCGATGTAAATTTTTCTATTTATTACTGTTCTATGTAAGCTTCACATTTCCATTAGTAGTTGCTTGAATTTACCTCCTCAAGGTTTGTAGCAGTAATACGAATGATTTATCTGTATAAGTTCTTTATTGATATTTACAATAGAAACTAAAAAGCAAAACTTTTTCTGCAAGTTCTTAAGGACGGTTTGATAAAAGATAAAAGGTTTGATTCATTCTTGCTCTCTGATACAAATATTTAATAATAAATAGACTTGATTCACAATTTTCATGTTGATATAGCACATTCATTAAAATGTGCAGTAATTATACCATAGTCGTCAAAGTTTAATTTCGGTTTGCACTTCTATCATATGCAGAAGATGACCTTATGATATGCAGCGATGCCTGCTTGCTAACAGTGGTGGCAGAGCAACGCAGTGTCGATGTCGGGGGATCCTCACACAACGTTTGCCGAGTGTACCTTCTTGGCAGCCTCGCTTATGTTTATCTTTAGTTTATTTTGTCGCGCTCTTTTCCTCTTTTTACTTTCGTATCAGAAATTAAAATATGTCGACCCCGATATATTTATAATGGCAATCCTTCTCAAAACGCTCAGAACAAAGTCTACTCTTTTCATTTGTAAATTGGGCCTATATCTTTATCCATAGATTCTTCTAATGATTTCTTTTGAAAAACTTGAATGAACAGATTTGAATGTTAAGAGATTTATATTCATCAAATTATAGATGTATGCACCTACTTGTGTTTATAACTTTACTCTCGTCTTTCTAATTGCCGTGCACTCGTATTGCTGCTTTGACTGGTAGAATGAAAAGCGGCACATCCATCTACCGAAAGTAGTAAATGAAACACAAAACAGCTAAATCCTTAGTATTATCTTGGTATTAATATAGTTCTTCTAACCTCAATTGTCATGATGTCATATCAAATTGTCTACTGTTGTCTACTAATTTTAAGCTATGTGTTCCATGTTTTGGCGGGATATTTAAATCACTCTTTCTTATTCTGAGACAGGGTAGGTAATGTTTTAAGTATCTTAATATAGAAGGTAATATAGAAGATAATATTATATTACGCCGTTTATCTAGGTAAATAAGTGGATATATTTATATTATTATTATTATTATTGGATTGTAATTCATATATTACAAATACACACTAACAGTGGTATAAAATGTACTATATACATTCGAATAAATGAGTTTGATGATGCGTGTCACTAATCATCAAAGTAACATTTTGTAATTTGTGATAATTTTATAACGTTTGTATACAAAATTGAGACTGCACTACGTGCAAGAAAGTCGTGTAGTGCCCACACCTCCTCTTATATAAAGAAATCAAGATATTATAACCCAACATTATTACTATAGACCGGACGTATGAGGCCGAATTACAACGGACAAAAGAAATAATGGATAATATCAGGCAGTTACTGAATAGCAGTACTCATATAGTGAACTGCAACATCTGTTTTCGTCCAGAAAACGGCCAGCAAAAAAAAGTCGATTTTACTGTTACATTCCTTTCCTCGTCGACGTAGGTAGAAGGGTGAGGAGTTCTTAAAATTTATTCTATTTGCCTTATATTTCGTATGATAAATAAAGTACGGAAAGTTATTTTCGGTTTTTAATTGTTTTGATGTTAATTATATACTTCGTAATTTTTGTAATAGTTCCTGTATAATACCATTTTATTGTATCTACTCCCAATTTTCTTGACGTAAGTGTGCATTGGATTTCGTTAAGTTTCAATAACATAAGCATACATTTTTAGTTCTCATTTACTTAGATCTAGAACACTGTTTATGATACTTTTTCAGATATGATATGGAAGAACGTCGAGAATGGCATCGTGAAACAATGGCGAATTAAATTAAGTGTCAACGTCACTTAGCATCGCTAAAACATACACAGAAACAGAAACTGGACCCGTTGGAAGCTGACAATTTTAACGAAGAACTCTGTGAAATGTTAAGGACGGCTAATATCCCATTAAATAAACGTGACAATCCCACTTTGAAAACATTTCTCCAAAAATGTACTGGTCAAAAAGTTCCTGATGAATCTACCTTATGCAAATATTATGTTTCTAAGTGCTTCACGAAAGCAGTAGAATGCTTTAGAAGACATCTTTCAAATCAGTACCTATGGATAAATGCCGACGAAACTGTCGATATATTAGGACGCTATGTGGTAAATGTTGTAGCTGGTGTACTACATCCATTCCATGTAACGCATACCGTATGTGTCAATTTTCATTAGGTATAGCGATTCAATTTTACATGCGATTTATACATATACAAGTAATATGTGGCAACGTGCCACCCCACAGCGTCCGTCACCAATCCCGGGAACAATCGACATCAAAACGACTTTCTCCGATCTTCCCACTTCTCCCGACCAGATTTTACATTCAATGTTAGCTGCGAACACGTTGCGATCTAATCTGCAATGCCGTCTTATTACTGGAACGGGAAACATCAAATGGCCGCCGCGATCTCCTGATCTAGTAATTTATTATTATTTTCAGAATCCTCTTTTATTTACCTTATTTTCAATTTTATTAGAATTACGCTTTTGTTTGTCATGCAGCGTGAACGCAGCTTAATAATTCTCTGCATTTACTAAAAGGAAAAAGAAAAACAAATCCTTGTAACTCGTAAATATTTCTGAACGCATTACAAACATCCAACCCGCTGGTCGAAGAGTTACTGCTAACCACGCTAACTTGTATTTACTTACGAGCATGCATCGGTCGCGCTGACATTAGAAAGGAAAGAAGGGGTATACTATGTTGCCACATACTGTATGGATTAATCGCCTATGGCTAATGAAAATTGACACGTGCTGTATGTAGTAGCATCTATCTAAAGTTATAAATACAGTTGATGCGGAAACAGTTGCTAAAACCATTGACGACAATTTGCACAAAATGCTTCATTCGGACGACAGGTACAAGAAAAAAAATACTAATATTTGGTAGTGACAGTGCCGCATATATGTTAAAAACAGGCAGACTATTAAAGGAAGCGATTCCTTATATATTGTATATTACTTGTGTAGCACATGCTCTCCACAGAATCTGTGAATATATCGGAGACACCTATACCGTAAGTTCATAGACTTGTATCAGTTTTTAAAAAACTTTACAGAAAAGCACCATTGAGAATAGCTCTTTACAGGGAAAAATATCCATCTCTGTCACTGATAAATTCGCTGAAATAAAAGAATATTTCTAATATGCACCTATAACCAGTGTCGATGTAGAACGGACGTTTTCTATCTACAAGGATGTATTTCATGCAAAGAGAACAAATCTTAGAGAAAACCTTGAGACAGTATTGCTAGTAAATATTAATACTCCTTTATTCGACTTGAACAAGAAAATGAACAAATAATAACATATTTTGTATTTTATAGATCACCACCTACTTGTTATCCAATTATATAAATAAAATTAAAAACTTTTTAAAAATATAAAATTTCAATAGTGCGCCCGTGGGCAATGAGTCATCGGCCGCTCGTGTCCGGTCTCTAATTATTATTCACACAATTTTGTATAATAAGGACTGAAAAGGGTATTGATAACAAACATGGTTCTAAATAAGTAGTACGTAACTACTGATTGGTGTTATTGAAAATAAAAGAAAGCTTTACTCGATTTTTTCAAAATTGGCAAAGAAACATGTGTTGTTCCCGTGCTAAGATCCCCAATTATATGATTATAGTCAAACTAAAAACAGTATGTGAAATATCCTATTTCATATACCAAAAATATAAACCTTAGTGGTATGTAAAATTCATATTCCATAAAAATGCAGCGTATTTTAGATTTTTTCAAAGTGTCAACGTATGGATATAACATGTATATAATGCGTAATTAAATGTGTGTTGTCTAGTTGCATACATGTAAATTGTAAGTATTAAATAACATACACTTTTGATTTTAAATGGATGTAATAGTCACTTTATTGTTCATAAACATTCAAGGTGTTGCAGGCATAAATGTCTTTTATTGACATATTTAGCACGATAATGATCATGCGAAATCTGTTCGCAGCACAATGTACTGTTTGCACAAATCCAAAGTTTTATTGTTCGTATATAGAAAGTCAGCAATTTCTTGCGTATAAATGTGAAATTACCGTCCTAAGAAGTTTATGTCGGAAATTATATCTCTGCTTGACATTTAAAATACGCACGAACAAGTCATGTGAAAACGGAATATAAATTTCAGAGAATTTTTTCACATCTATTTACTGTCAAATAGATAGTACTCGGAAAAGGTATCCTTGTACCATTATAAATTCTCGTCGAGTCGCTCTTCAGATATTGTATTACCTACATTCTTCCGTGGTAGAATGTTACAATTTCCGGTTTGCAGATTTTTTCGCCCTTTAGCAGTTTACATTGGCCAGGTCCACAGTCGTTCATCTCCATGTATGTTTGGATCGATACAGTCTGGAAATATATTATTTTCGTTGTTTTTTTAAATTAAAAAATACAGGTTTTATAAAACAGCAATACGAAATAAATGACTTGAACAAAGAATCTAAACCCAATAAAGAATTATTTCTTTGGTAAAAATAATGCAAAATATTTGGGGTTGTTGTGTATAATTACAGAAATTCCAAATCCTTTATTAAAATTAGTATTTTTTCTTTATATCAAGAGTAGCTTAACCATTGATATGATATGATATGATATGATAAGCTTTTATATTAGGATACTTACTGTTACTATTGATTATAGTAGAAAATATTTTTTTCTCTGACTGACAGTAAAATATTAATTTTGCAGACAAATATCAATCAGCAAGAGCTACACAACGCTTTGCGCTTTGCTACACATGTAGCAAAATGTTTTATTTTTATAGCATCTAAATATGAAATATTTTTTGACAAGAAAAATTAATAAGAGGTACAACAATTAAATATTTCCAGTAAAAATGTATAATAATATTTTGAGTTGTTGCTAAAATCAATAGTAATATTGCTAAAATTTTGAATAAGCATTCTTTTTTTTTCTTCGTCTGTCTTTCTGTCTGCATTTTCTATATTGTGCAAAAGCTTTGTTCAGAATTATTACCACAATGCACATAATCTAAACTGGATTGTCACTGCTAATGATTCACAAATGTTTCAGTACAGTCCTGATTACGTTTTTTGATTGACGGGATGTAATCCATAAAGAATGTTTACTGGAAGGACAATCAGTTTTTTGGTGCATAATACCTTGAAGTGATGAATAGATTACTAAAACGCATTTCTCAAATTGTAACGAAGTCCCTCGTTAATTGTACAAATTAACATTTTAAGTCCATTATTAATTTATTTATCAATATTAAATTAAAAGAATGTGTGTTATTTTGTTCAAATATTGTATAAAGTGATTTGGATGGACCTGTATATATATTCATTTGTAATGATAATTCATGTTATTTGCTTATTTTCAATGGAAAAATACCGAATGTGTACGTCATGCTCAAAGTCGCGGTTCATGTCCGAGTCGCGCGCAAATTGTTATGTTTTAAACAAGTTTTTACCTGCAGACATAGGGGGGTTTTCAGATATATAAAGGCCCCATCGCGTGTGTCTCGTTCATTTTATTCTCCCATCCGTCCGCTGCCTGTACCTTTCTCTATTCAGCCTTGATGGCGTGAAAGAGTCTGGTTCAAATCCTTAGAAACGCACCACTTTCAGGTCTTAAGTATCATGGGATGGTCGTTTCAGAAATCCTCTAAATACGTCCGAATGTGTCTCTTTCATTCAGACCAAGGGTCGTGGGGAAAGAGCCACTTTACCGCTACAACCAGAATTCCCGTCAAAGTCAGACTATAAATGTCGTGACTATATTTCCGCATTTAATAATTGTTCTTTATTTTCAGAGAGGTTAAATTTCAAATATTATGTGTAATGCGCCGTAAAGTTCAAATAGATTATTCGCGCTTCTGAACCGCAATAAATATAGATATATTAGCATTTCACCGTGTAGCTATCGGATAGATGTTCAAACCCGCACCGCTTTAATAATTTTAAGTCACGATAAACTTGTAAAGGTTCTTTCTGCGAGCATGACATAACACGGAAATAAGCTGTAAAACAATTTAAATTAATCTGAGCATACATTTTATCTCAAATTGATCGACAAGTATCATACTTCAAGTAATTTTGTTCATATTAATAAATGAAACGCACTGAGACCCGTAAATAACAGTTCAGGGGCTAAAGATGTATAAATGTTCAAACTTAGTTTTAAAAACGAATTAAAGAGGTCATTGATGGAGATTTGTTTTGTATTTGTTTATGTACATAAAATTGTAAGTTGTATATAGTTATAAACAAAATTGTGTATCAATTGTTATACTTGTTTAATTGTTTAATTTTGATTAATATTGTTTTAATAAAAATAAAGGTTAACTATTCTGTTCTTTTCAAATAAATTTATACACGTGTTTCTTTGCTTTTACCGTTTAACAATGAGGTAGGGAAAGCAGTATATTTAATGAGCTATAAGATACAATAAAACAATAAGAAGTACTCACATTTTTCTCCGCTGTGCTAGTTGTAGAGCTTTTGGTCTTTTGTCTCCAAGACACAACACTTTAACCGCCATATTTGTATTTATCAACAAAACCGACCATACGCGTTAACATCGATATCACACCGTTAAGACGTTTAGTGATGCCTGAGTATATAGGCAACCAGAAGTGCTGTGTATTTTGGTGGCATACAGAAGACAAATCTTATACCGGCTCGTTTGCTCTGGTGTTACATAAGCAAGTGGCACCATGTTATAATAAAGGCAGACGAGCCAGGTTATAAAATGCGACCACAATTTTGAAAAAAGGCTTGTTGGTTCTTGTTGCGTAACAATACACCGTCACATTCTTCACTAATTGTGAGGGTATATCTCGCGAAAGAAGGAGTTGTTGAAATTAATCGCAGTGAAATTAATTGAAGTGAAAACTTCTATGGGCGCGTTGAGGCATTGATTGTTGGGCACTGAACGAGACTGAGCCGTCACGCTCGGAATGAAGCGCTAGTTTGGGTAAAGTCGGCTCGACGCTCGGCTTTGTATTATAATACTAACTAGCGGTATTTAATTTCAATTAAATTGAAATTAGAATAAATACGCGAAATATTGTATTTCTATTTTCTGAAAAATTCTTGTCCGCGAGATGCGAACCCGAGCCGCTCGGGTATAAGGCCGGCACGTTACCATTAGACCAGCGCGGGTACTCATATGAGAATTATAATATTTGTATATATACATGCGTACTTATGAATTTTTGAAGTGAAAACTTGATCAGACCGAGCGAAATGTACTAGAATAGTGTATACACAATAATAATAAATATATATTTTTTAAATGTAATATAGAACGAAAATGGAAAATGGAAAATGTAAATGTAAATGAATATACAACGAAAAAAAAGTTGTATTTCGTATTATTAAACTCGCCTTGATGAAGTTTTCACTTCTGCCGTGTGGTCTTAAGCACACCCAAATTTTTTTTCCTCTTTTCTTCAGTGAAAACTGTCCTCAAAAGGAAAAGATTTCAAAACGCAGAAGATGTTTAAAAAAATGTAACCTTTGAATTAAACACTATTTCTTCGGATGTATCGGCAATGGCTGTTACTTTGAATAATTATAAAACATTTTCCTTATTACTATTATTGTGTTTATGTATTTGGTACCAATCCGCTATTGCCACACCTCGTAGTTAGCCTTGTTTGAATACGTTGGCAACAGAAACAATGCAAACCGAACAGATTTGTTTATAGAATTTTTAATATGACAAGTTAATTGTTTTGAAATTTTTTTTTTGTCATACCGTAAAATGAGGTGACATTGATTTCTTGAGGTGACTTTGATATTTGCTTCAGCGCGCATTTGTTTTGATGCCACTAGGGCGAGGGAGGAAGTGTATGGCAATTTTGTGCGCGGAACACTTACTAAATTGCATAACATTGTTGTGTGTGTGCATCACGCTCTGTTAGCTTAAAGAATTTTTACTTTTGAGGTGATTTCTTCCACTCCCTTTTTTTCAACGACTTGGATGTAGTCAGATAACTTCGAGTACACAAAAGTAAGTGTAATATGTGAACTACTTTTAAGTATTGAGCCATACAAGTATGTACATGTGTTGTCAATCCATAACCTCAAATATTTGCTTTAAAACTGTATAATTTTTTCGTAATTAATAGTTATTTTATCTCCCTCCGCTTCGCGTCGGGAGACATTACCTCGAGCAAAAATCTAATACTTTTTTCCCGTGTATAATACACTATTTTTTTCTGTGATGGGTAAAACGACGATTTAATATTGGAAAAAAACACGTTAATACTATATATTAAAGTCAGAAAATCAATCGATGTGACGACATTTGAAGCGACATTACACCCGCGTTGCTAAGGAAACCTGTAAAGTATTCAAACTTTTTACAATTACTAAAGTCGCCCCCATGTTACGGTAATAAAACAATTCCAAATATGGCAAATAGGATCGAGCAAGGATGGGGAACTAGTATTGAAGGTTGTTAATGGGAAAAAGAACAGAAATCTAGAAGAAAATCATCCTTTGTAAAAAAAATCATCCAAAAGAAATCCAAATCATAGTATTTCGCACAAAAAGAATTACATTGAAATAAGTTCATATGATCTCTTATATTTTAAAGTACCGTGCCTATATTCATGTAAAAACTGATATTCTCTAAATATTGTCAAGCGCATAACTAATGCAATAATTAAGAATGTTTGAGTAGCTCTGAATAAATATTAATATACCATGACGTGCATTGCATGTTACGATACTCCTATTGTGCCAATATGCATCTCTTATTACTTTATTAGAGCCTTGTTTAAGGATGTTCTAGGATGCATAAGCCATTATTTGCTCATTTATCAAACTAATTAAATCATGCACACTTTATAATCAACAAAATCAATTGCACATCAATATCATAGGAGCTTGTTTATGAGTTAATTATCGACAATGTCTTTCCTGTCGTGTATATATATATATATATTAAAAACGGCCGCTATAATTTTAATCGCGACACTTCCTGAATAACTTGATTTTGTGATAAAAGTTTATATGTAATTCATGACGTACGTGGAACACGTGTACGCCGACGTATCCTACATGATTAAACGTTTGCGTGGATGGACGTAGATTATATGTACGAGTGTCTGGCATAAGCTATAGTCCTTTGATACACTGGTTGTGTATTTGTGCTTTTGCTATGTGTATATGCCGCATGTATGAATACATATTTACAACGGCAGTGTATTTTTTACGTGTGCTTTTCGTCATTACCATACATTTGAAAAGTTAATCACGTTCTCACTTCAACGCGAGCAGATTAAAAACTTGAGCGATTTCCGGAGATGGTTGTTTCGATGTGACGTACTGTTCGATTACAGAATTTTGATTTTGAATAAAACAGATGGATTCACTCAGTTCCTGATTATATTCGTTAGTATGCTAACATACTAGTTGGCTCCCGCGGTCAGTTTTTAGGAAGGGATGGTGGGTAAGTTGGCTCCCATACTTTGTACTAGTTGGCTCCCGGCTCATATAATAATTGGCTCCCAGGTGTTTATAGGATTAAATAAACTTAAATAAAACATTACGCGGAAAATAAATGTATTTAATGTATAATGCATGTATATAATGTAGCTATGTGACATTTTAGACAATAATTTATGGTTTGAACTTTTGCGATACGCATTTTACAAATTCAAAATTAGTAATTATATTTTTATTTAACAATTCTATTTTGCTGTCAATAAAATCTATCTGTGATTTTTTTTTCTCCTGTACACTTTTTTTTTAGTTGATGAGCTGAAGATTTTAATGTATGTGTCAATTTGAATATTTTTTAAAACTTCAACAGACTGGTAGATATTAGGATGTGCTGTGTAAAAAAGGGAATTAAACTTGGAATGAAACGATTCACACGCGTTCGTGGTCCGTTCCAACGAGGAACTGCATTCTGCCCACATACGTGGTGGAAACAGTGCTTCCTCAGAAATGTACGTGTCGACCAGATAATCTGCAAAATCCCTAACTTTCTTGCTGTCGGGCTGAATTTCGGCGAAGTCCAAGGCGAAGCAATCCCCCACAGCAGTTGGTTTCAGAAATGGAAGCCCGAAAATGTATTGGAGATATTTTCCAATTTCAGAATCTTGCAAATATTCTGAGCGTAGCCCTACTTCTTGTATTTTACGCCACCTACAAAACATGAAATAATGTATTTTACTACTTTTTAACTTAAAATTTTGACTTACCATGATTGACCCAGATGAAATCTACATCCTTTTACTACAGCAGATGGAAAAACACTGTAGACTGCTTTGTGGATGTTTATTTCAAAATCGGCATAAACAGATACAGGGTTGAAATACAAATTTAATTTTTCACACTCGTTTTTTAGAAACTCGAAAACAGCAATATAAGAATGAATTTGTTTGTTCGACAACAAAAAAAAGGCGAGAGGTATATAGTGATCGTTTTCTAGACCATTAACAGTAAAAAGTTGATAAAAAAAATTTGTTGCACATTTGAATGTTCCATCAACGTAGATTGTTGACATTTTACTTAAAAATTTTATGTTTGTTTCACACGAAAAAGCCACAAAATTGTTGTTAACATCGTTTTGATGAAGAAATAATTCTCCCTTATTTGTTTTTATGTCTATACTATTCAAAACATCATGAACATCCTTTACATTTTTCGGAATTTTTGGAATCACACTTTTCCGACCATTGTACATACACTTTCGTATTAAGTTTACATCCGTCACAGTTATTGTATCAGCGTCGCACGTTTTCAGTTCTTGATGAAGGATCTTCATGGGTCTTTCACAAATGTCGTCAACTGCTTTTCTCTTAACGCAATTGCTTATTTTTTGACGATTTAAAGTTTGTACACTTACAGGATCATGGTTATGTACGTCGTTATGTTCCATTATGCAGTCATTTGAACTCTGAGTTTTAATGAATGATTTACACCCACGTTTTGCACATTGCCATCTTTGCACATTCTCGCACAATATTTTGTGAAAATTATATTTAAAATTATTTAAAACAATTACAGGTTTCCCTTTTTCACTCAACATTTTTTCGACACACTCCATTTTACGGTAAAAGTAAACTAATTTTCATAGTTCTAATTCTTAATTTATATACCTCAAATTTTTCATAAACTGTAAGTGGGATTTATAATGAGAGGGTGGGATTTGTTTACTTCTTTTCTTAATAACACAGTTTAGGTGCTTCTAAATGACATTTTAAGTTTCCATGTTAATCCGCGGTGGAGGATTAACGGGACCTAATTAGCAAATATTTTCGGAGGCAATTTACCTGTAACCTTTTTGCACAAGAGGATTAAAAATTGACCGCCGGAGCCAACTAGTATGCACCCGTTAGTATCTGAATAGCCTGTATACATTAAATCTTCTATTTTTAATTAAGTACAGAGAATGTGATTTAATGCAACCTGTATACAACTATAATTCTAAAGTAGCCAAGTTTCTAGTATCGTTTTATTAGATTTGTGATGTAAAGTTTTTCGAGGAGCTAGAAAAATCAAATTAAGGGTACAATTCTGGCGGGTTTTCAGAACGCTACGTCTCTCGGATGTTGCTGTACCTAATAACTAGGTGAATTAGGTATTTTTACGGTTAGTGATGTACACTTTTATAAAGGGCGTAAATAAAGATTTTGTAGATAGATTTTATATTTATTATTGTCCTCTTTACAAGTGTCGACATGGTTTTATAGCATTATTTTTCGAAGGACACAACAGGTTCGAAATCGTCTGTGTAAAAAAATATAGAGTGTAATATATTCCCTGCTTTTTTTACTTTAGAAGTCTTTCATAGGCATTCCAAGCAAATGTTTAGGCGTAACAAGAATAGCATTGAGAACATTATTCCAGTTACTGGATAGACGTATTCATAGAACAAATATACAGTTACAGCTGGAAATGAAGATACCCATTATTAGGGGGCGGACACGAGCGGCCGATGACTCATCGCCCATGGGCGCACTATTGAAATTTTCTAATTTTAAAGAGGTTTTAATTTTATGTATATAATTGGATAACAAGTGGCTGGTGATCTATAAAATACAAAATACATCATTATTTGTTCATTTTGTTGTTCAAGTCGAGTAAAGGAGTATTAATATTTACTAGCAATACTTTCTCAGGGTTCTCTTCTGTAAGACTTGTTCTCTTTGAATTAAGTACATGCTTGTAGATAGAAAACGTCCTTTCTACATCGCAACTGGTTATAGGTGCGTACTGAAAATATTCTTTTATTTCAGCGTATATAGCAGTAGATGTTGTGTCATTGTCCCCATACACAATTGCCGCACTTGGAATACTTTTGAAATTATTAATAGTAACAACTAATGTGGTTAATTCATCTTTTAATTTGAGATTTCGATTTTCAAAATATGTGATCAGTTTAGGCAAATTTCCAAAGTGTTCCTGAAGGAATAACAACTGATATTTTAAATATGGGATTTGTGTTAGTTCCTTGCACTCAGAAGTACTTCGAGCATTGTCATTTAAACATGTAATGAAATTTTGTAAACTTTCGAAATTCTCTGCATAAAAACTAGTAGCTTCCAGCCATGTTCCCCATCTAGTTATTACTGGCGAGGGAGGCAGTGGATACAAGTATTATCAACTTCCGGTTGTCTCTGATATATTCACAGATTCTGTGGAGAACATGTGCTACACAAGTAATATGCAGCATATAAGAATATGTTTCCTTTAATAGTCTGTCTGTCTTTAACATATATACGGCACTGTCACTAACAAATAAAAGTATTTTTTCCCTGTACCTGTCGTCCGAATGAAGCATGTTGTTTCTCGTCAATGGTTTTAGCAATTGTTTCCCCATCAACTCTATTTATAACTTTTGATGCTATTACATATGCGTTATATGGAATAGTTGGATGTAGTAGACCAGCTGCAATATATACCACACAGCGTCCTAATATATTTCAGTTTCGTCGGCACCATAGGTACTGATTTGAAAGATGTCTTCTATTGCATTCTACTGTTTTCGTGAAGCACTTAGAAACATGATATTTGCGTAAGGTGGATTCATCAGGAACATTTCGACCTGTATATTTTTGAAGAAATGTTTTGAAAGTGGTATTGCCAAGTTTCTTTAATGGGATATTAGCCGCCATGGTGGTATTCTTATCTTAATTAGAACTGTTTTGAATCCATCAGTGAAACATCTAAGATTAGAAAAAACACAACTAATAACAACTAGAATAACTTTTACGCTTCTTGGTCACACATATGGAATAACTGCCTTGTATAAATCACCTAATGCAAATTCAGACTTATTGATAGAAGACTTACACACATTATTTTTAAATAACTCACAAAAAAGTATAGAAATATTTACAGGGGATATCAATATAAACTTAAAGGCTTCAAACGACAGTACAGTAAATGAATACCTATGCCTAATGGCGAATTTCGGTTTCCTTCCTTACATTAAAGACACTACCCGGTACGACTCAAATACTTGCATAGATCACATTTTCCTAAAAACTAAAAATAAAAATTATGAATTAACGTCATTTGTTTTACATACATTTGTAACGGATCACTATCCAATTATGCTGAACATTGCTTCGAGTCAAAAACATAATGTAAATGTCACGAATGAAAATATTACGAAGGCAACAAGACCCCAAATTAACTACGATTTATTGAGACAAAATTTACAATCCTGTGACTGGAGCGATATTTTAGAATTAAAAAACCCTGAAGATGCCACTAACATATTTACAAATAAACTTTATGATAATATTGAAATATCAAGGATGGCTCCCACAAATAAAATAAATAGGCTCAAAAAATCAAAAGAATGGATAACGTATGGCATCATAAACGCAATTGAATATAGAGATAAAATGAAAAAGGCGCTGCAAAAAAGAAATGATCCTGATCTAAATAATTACTATAAAAACTATAGAAATTACCTTTCTAAACTAATTAAAAAAGTTAAATATGATTATTACAAAAAACAAATAGCGGAAAACCAAAACAACATTGGGAGAATATATCAAATAGTAAATAGTGTAACGGGTGGTGAAGGTAGAAAGAATTCTAAATTAAGGATTCTTAATGATAATAATGATGAATTTATTAATGATATTGAAATGTCAAACTATTGTAACAAGTACTTTACAAATGTTGGTGTGGAGCTCGGGAGAAATATTAGAATTCCAGCACAACCCTTTCGACTGAACCCTAAGAACGCATCGATTGCATCAATGTATTTAAGACCAATAACAGACAATGAAATAATAAAATATATATCGACTATCAAATCAAATTGTGCCCCTGGTAAAGATGGAATATCCAGTAAACTAATAAAAATTATTCATATGGAAATTTTAATTCCACTAAAGCATATTATAAACTTGATATTTCAGACGGGCATAGTTCCATCTCATTTTAAGGTCTCCATTATTACTCCTGTACATAAGGGAAATTCAATGGAAAAAATACAAAATTACCGCCCTATCAGCCTCATTAACAACTTGGGCAAGATATTTGAAAAAGCAATAAAGGAAAGGCTTACCGGGTTCTTTGGGCTAAATGGGGTTTTGTCCTCCCAACAGTTTGGTTTCGTCAAGGGAGTCAGTACAGCCGATGCAATACAATATCTAACGTCAGAAATCACAAGGAGCCTTGATATGAGTCACAAAACAATAGCCATGTTTCTTGACCTAGCCAGGGCATTTGACACTGTCCCTCATGAACACCTTCTTAGTGTCTTAGAGCACTATGGAGTCAGGGGTACCGTGTTGAGTGTTTTTCGGAGGTACCTCTCTCCTCGATATCAACACACAAGAATAAATAACACAATCAGCTCTCCAGAATTAATAAAAACAGGTGTACCCCAAGGGACCATACTGGGGCCAATTTTATTTATTACATACATAAACTCTCTCTTAAGTCTCCAGATTGGGGGTCAAGTCTCATCATATGCCGACGATACTCTCTTAGTATTTCATGGCAACACATGGGATGAAACAAAAGAAAAAGCAATAAAAGGTTTTAGAATCATTAAACATTGGTTAGAAAGTTTCAAACTATCACTTAATCTACAGAAGACTCATTATATAGCATTTTCCCCAACAAATGTAAATAGACCAAATTTTGACAGAATTTGCCTTAATGAACTGGAGTCGATCTGTGCATGTGAAAAAGTCAAATACCTGGGGGTGATAATCGATCAACATCTAAAATGGACTCACCACGTTGAATATATTGTAACAAAAATAAGAAAATTAATATACAAGTTTTACATCCTTCGAGAAGTACTGAATAACAGGCTAATAACATTAATCTACAAAGCGTTGGTGGAGTCTTTGCTTCGATATGGCATTACAGCCTGGGGGGGTACATATAGGACAAACCTAAGACCACTGCAAACTGTACAGAACTACATTCTTAAAGCAATTTCAAAAAAGAACAAATTATGTCCCTCGAGAGATCTGTATAATGAAAAAATAATGAATATTCAGCAGATATACATTTTATCAGCATGTACTTACATGTACAAACAAGAAAAATCAGAAATTTTTATAAACCACCTACATAATACACGAAGCAGAGCCAATCATAATGTAAGCATGCCGAGAGGTTATAAAACATTAGGCCTAAAATCACTACCATTCACTGCCTCAAGGTTTTTCAATTTTTTGCCTGTGGACTTGAAGGAATCAAGCAGCATGAGAGTATTTAAAAATAAGTGTTGGAACTTTATATTTAAAAATGGTTATATGTTTCAAAAAGTTCTATACTAATGTTACTGTTGTATAATTCCCATAATGGTTACCTCGATGGTTACTGATTTCTGATTTTGGTGACAAACTTGGAATGGTTTCGGTCTGGTCTGAGTGATGTTTTGTGAGTTTTTGCTATTTTTACTGTTATATTTTTTTGCTGTTTGGACTGTGTTGCATTCGTTTCGTTGTTTATATTCCGGTTTTTGGAATAAACATGATGTTTAGGGCAATATTAGTGTAAACAAACAGATATTCAAATATGAAAATATGTTTATTTTCAGCACATACAGATATTAAGTTATCCAGGTGCTGTAACACAATTAAGTCTATTATATTAAATGAGTATTTGGTATTGTAACAATAATTATTGTAAACTTTATAAATACTATTGAAATAAATACTATACTAAAATACTATACTATTAAAGCTTCACAGAGTTCTTCGTTAAAATTGTCAACTTTCAACGGATCCAATTTCCATGTATGTTTTAGCGATGCTAAGTGACGTTGTACGTGCGAGTTTTGGGCACTCTGTAACGATATTTTACAGACTTTGTAATAAATATCGGAATCAATGACAATGGACATACAATCAGTATGACCCTCAATCCAACTCGCCATTGTTTCACGATGTATTTCTCGACGTTCTTCCATATCATATCTGAAAAAGTAACATAAACAATGTTCTGGATCTAAATAAATAACTAAAAATGTACGCGTATGTTATGAATCTAAATGAAATCTAGTGCACTCTTAGGTCTAGATCAGGGGTCTCCAAACTTTCCAGCCTTAGGGCCATACTGATTACTCCAGTAAGTTCCGAGGGCCAAAACCATATTATCATTGTTGCCGGTGGTAAAAAGTGAAATAGTCCACTGATGAAAAAAAGTCCGAAAAAGTACGCAACGTTTAAAAAAGGCTGCAAAACGGCAACACTGCATATTATTAATTTTCCTGTCATTATCTGTAATTTCTAGATTAGTCGTAGAGTACGAGCCATGAGGAGTAACGTGACACGACATCTGGTGGACACAAGCGGAAATAGGTAGTACCTTCTATCGCTAACAGATGGCGCTAATAGCACGTACACAATAATCTCGTTGGTTCGAGAAAGTTCTGGTGTCTTCCACTCACTTCTAGATGGCAGTAATTGGAATATATAAGAAGGCTAGTGGCGCAACCACAAGTCAGTTCCTATGACACTGTTGTGAAATAAAATAGTGCGTACCTCCTTAAAACGTGTTTGTGCGTGTTTAAGTTTAAGACATCTTTGTAACAGTATTTTGATTTGAATTGTTGCTTTTGTGTGTGATTTAGTAGTATGGAAAAGAAGCGAAAAATTGATAGTGAATGCAGAAAATTCAAAGATCAGTGGAACATTCAGTATTTCGTAATTGAGTCCAGTAAGAAGGCGCTATGTTTGATTTGCAATGAAAGCATAGCCGTTCTCAAATAATATAACATTAAACGTCTTTATGAAACAAAACATTTTCAAAATTACTCAAAATATACAGGAAGTTTGCGGACAGAAAAATTCGAAGCTATGAAGCGCGGATTGAAATCGCAGCAATCTTCATTTACAAAACTCAAAACTGAACAAGAGGCTGCAACGCGTGCGAGCTTTCGTGTGGCTCTTGAAATTGCAAAACGTGGAAAACCATTCACCGATGGAGAAATGATCAAAGAATGCATAATTGCAGTAGCCGAAGAAATGTGCCCTGAAAAGGTAAATTTATTAAAAAGTGTCAGTATGTCAGCAAACACTGTGGCTCGAAGGGTAGAAAACATCGCTGAAAATATATCCTCTCAACTGTTCGACAAAAATGGACATGTTGAGTGGTTTTCTTTGGCCTTGGATGAGTCAACGGATGTGTCAGATACTGCTCAGGTGTTGATTTATATTCGAGGAGTTGATAAAAGCTATGAAGTGCATGAAGAACTTCTTGATATGAATAGTATTTATGGCACAACTACTGGTACAGATATTTTTAAAGGAGTTGAAATGGCCATTAATCAAAAGAACCTTCGATGGAAAAACTTGAAATGTATTACAACTGATGGAGGCAAAAACATGAGTGGGAAAGATAAAGGAGTGGTCGCTCTTGTGTCAAAGGCTGTAGAAAATGACGGTGGTTTAAAACCATTAGTCTTACATTGTATCATTCATCAACAGTCTTTGTGCGGAAAATGTTTGGATATGTCTGAAGTTCTGAAACCAGTCATATCAACTGTTAATTTTATCAGATCTTTTGGGCTGAATCACCGACAATTCCGACAATTTATTGAAGAGATTGGAGAAAATGACTTACCTTATCATACTGCCGTACGTTGGCTTAGTTGTGGGAAAGTCCTTCAGCGCTTTTTTGAACTTCGAGCAGTTATCGAAATTTTTTTGATTGAAAAGCATCGCCCTCTTACTGAATTACAAAACAACGCATGGCTGTGGAAGTTAGCATTCTATGTTGATTTGACAAAACATGTGAACGAACTGAATTTGAGATTGCAAGGATAAAACCAGCATCTTCCTGATTTATACACTAATATCAAATCATTCCGGAAGAAATTGATACTGTTTCAATCACAACTACGAAGTAAATGTTTTTCACATTTTAAAACATGTGAAATATTCAACCACACTACTGAGACTGAGTTTCCTATCGATTTTGCAATCGAAACTTTGAGTGCTTTGAAAATAAATTTTGATACTCGTTTCTCGGACTTTGATGCCATTGCGAATCAAATTAAGATTTTTCAGAATCCTTTTGATACTGACATTGAAACCCTAGCCCCGGAACTTCAAATGGAAATAATTGATCTACAGTGCAGTGATATAATTAAGAACAAATATCAAAACACATCTTTGTTGGAATTTTATAAGAGTCTTCCACTGACACAATTTGATAATTTGCATAAATTTGCTCGTGGGCTGTTTTCTGTTTTTGGTGCTACTTATTTGTGTGAGAAGACCTTCTCCAAAATGAAGTACACAAAAAATGTTTACAGATCTAAATTAACTGATGAGCATCTTAAATCTCTTTTAATAATTGGTACAAGTAAAATTAGTCCACAACTACAAACTATTGTCAGTGGAAAATCTCAATTACACAAATCTCATTAGTATTTCATATGTCATTATGCTTGTTATAAGTTATGTTTTTATTTAAAATGTATAAAATGTTAGTTGGATTCATTTCAATAATTTGTTAGTTATTATATACTGAAGTAAAATTTTCTGCATATTATACATGTCTTTACTCATTACAATTCTGTGTTTCTTTATCCAACTTATCACAAAAACAATAACAATAAGCCTACAACAATGTTATGAGTAGTTAGCCCATGACCATATCAATGTAGATGTCATATTAATAATTATTCAACATAAAATTAGAATACTTCAGTAAACTAAATTTAATTTGCTATAAAAAATATGTTCTCTAAAAGGAGTTTTCAAGTATGCTAGCTCTCCGCGGGCCGGACAAAATCTGTCCGCGGGCCGGATGTGGCCCTCGGGCCGTAGTTTGGAGACCCCTGGTCTAGATAATTGGGAGAAGTCGATTCAATGAAACGGGATTAAACAGGAACTATTACATAAATTACGAAGTACGTAATTAACAGTCAAAACAATGGAAAAACGAAACTAACGTAAGTATGAATAGGTATACACAATACACATATGTAACTTTATTTATCATGCCAAATATAAGGCAAATATAATAAATTTTAAAAACCTCTGACGCTCCTATATCTACGCCGATGAAAATAGGATATTTACGAGTTAAGTGGACTTTTTTTTGTTTCGTTTTCCCGTCAACATGTGAGTCAATAACAGATGTTGCAGTTCACCATATGAATAATGCTATTCAGCAAATGTGTGTTCTTTACATTATTTCTTTGCTCCGTTGTAACTTCGTCGTAGTTTAAACCGGAGACGTTCGCCTCCTACCCATTATATACTTGTTATATGATAGGTTCCTTGTTTGAAGAGTGGTTCATGAATAAGCTACTACCAGTGGCGGCTAGTGAGTACGTTTTGGTGGAGCACGTACATAGACAAGAGTGATTCGTTTATTATCGGTGATATGCTCGTTATCTAGGAGTATATCACCGATAATAAATAAATCAGTCTTGTCTATGTACGTGAACCACCAAAACGTACTCACCAGCCGCGCCTGGTTACTACCGTCTTTATCTACAAAAAGTGCCATTGTTATGGATAATTCCAGTTACCACTCACGACAAGTTATTAAAATACCTAATGGGTCAAGCACAAAATTTTAAATAACAAAGTTTTTAGAAGAGCCATGATCTTTATTTTGAAACAGATTACTCGAAGAAACAACTCCTGGAAGTCCTGCAAACGAAAATATTTCAAAAGCAATATCTTATTGATAATGTTGTAACTGATGCAGGTCACACACAACTACGTCTACCGCCATATAGAGTTGATTTGGAGTTCACTAAAGCAACACATTCGTCGCAAAAGTAGCGCTCCCACATTTAGCGAAATAACAGTAAATACGATCCAAGCAGCTATATTATTAATAACACCACATACTTGGAAAAATTTTGTACAACGTGTAATTGATATAGAAGACGAGTATCTACAGTACGCAATCTCCATACCGAAACTCATAATACACGTAGGTGACGATGAAATTAGCTATTCTGATGACTGAAACAGTATTTAAGTTATAAACCAACGATAAGATATATAAATGAGTACTTATAGCCGATTATGTACAATCCCTTGCAGGAATTTAGTAATTATAGTATTTTATTTGATTTTTGTGTTAAATATAGGTATAAAATACATACAAATTAAATAAAAATAAATATATTATATAATTGAACATCAATGTTCTTATAATAGACTTTTAGTATAATAATCTTTGTAATACGTCCCTGTAAACCACCCGTGCTCGAAAGGGATTAGAAGGGTTGGGTTATTTTCTTTTGTGAAGATCGAGTGCTATTCAAAAGTGAAATCGTTATATCTATGGACAGACTATACAAGTGTACAAGATTAAGTTTCTAGATATTTTATTGTTTTTATCCGGCAGCTACCAGATAGTATTGGTGCTAATATATTTGTTTCGGTTAGTGAAGTATTAGTGAGTTATATAATTATTAGATAATATTATGCATGTGTATATAGTATATTAGAAGTAGGTTATGTACAATGAAACTTAAGATTAATGGCAAAATCTTGGATTGTTTTGATAATCCATAGTATTAGTATTTGGTAAAATAAAAAATGTACTATAAAGATTTAACAACTTCAATGCTTTTACGTAGTAAACTAACCAAATTCACGAGATATTCAAGAAATCTCCACGCTTATAGTGTTACCGACACATACGTTTAGTTGCCGTAACATACGACGCGTTTGCAAGTGTTTGAAACTTTGCCTGATTATTTAGTTCTGTCATTTTTGACGTTAATTTTCTGACTGATACATTCCATTTTTGTAAAGAAAAAAAATCAAGATTCAAGATTAGAACTGACATATAAAATATTAATTAGACAGTTATGTCTAATTAATTTTGCAGACTGAATGAGTGAAGTAACGTACTGTGTTGCTTCACTGGGATGACGTAATGCGATCCCATCTGGCTTACGGCCTACGTGGCGTTGTCATGGTAACCGCATAAACAGGGAAATCAAGTTGCGGCGAATTGTGAATTGATTTACTTTGGCGTGTTTGTCGTTTTGTTTAAGGGAGGAACATTCCACTCTCGTTTAAAATATGAAAATATGAACATATTAATAATAGTTTTTTATTGTAATATTATTAGTATAAATAATACTATTTTTCTTATGCGAAAGAAATTGGTTTTAACTTATTTTCCGAGCGCAAAATTTAAGAAACATGGAATAACATAATCACTAATTGAATAGACATTTAAGATGCATCATTTGATTCAACAATAAAGTCGTCACTGACAAACATATACACATTATTAATATGTATATAGATATTTGTATATTATAAATGTGCATTAATTCTAGCAATACTAAAATCATATGTAATACTTTAATAATGGAAGTAATGCTCTCTAATTTCTAGTACCATTACATAAGTATTGTTAATAAAGCCAAGTTTGTTATTTACATAAGTTGATTTAATCTAGTCGTTTATTTTACGATTGCCTAGAAAATATTTATACCTACTAATTGTATGTAAATCGTGGTTAAAGACCATTTAATTAAATTTAAAAGATTTTGTCTTCTGTAATGTAAATAAATGCACTGGATATGGTACGGTGCATTGTATTCTATTGTGTGGAGAAACTTGTATGTGAGTGGGTGTTGAGCTTGCGAAGTGACTACGTCGCAATGTTGTTCGGCTCGTTCTTTCCTAGATACTTACTTGTGACAGGAATACTCTAATCAATTGTTACGGATGCCTTAACAAAATAAAACAAGAATTTCTTTTGTTTAGTATAGATTTCAGTTATTAGTTATATTATAAGATGGAATATCAGGACATAACTAGTGTTTTACAAGCATTTACATACATGTATATAGACGTATTAAAAATCCGGACAAATAAAATGGAAATTTTACACTTGAAGTTCAAAACACCCTTGAAACATTTTTCCTGTGATATCTTGGCTTTTAAGCTATAAATGTATGTGTTTTATTCAATAATTTGAGTAACTTTGTAAGACATTAGAAAAAATAAATAATCTCTAGTATATTGCTGCCTTCTACTCACTTGTGATCTGTTACAATGTTTTTAATTTAAAGTTGTTGAAATAAATATTTACATCTTTATGCTACTAGCGTCCTACGAAAACACTATTAATTTGCATTTTTATTCTCAAGTGGCAATGTACCTACCAGTAATGTATAAAAACAATATATTTTGCAATTCGTTCGAAAATAAGCGTGTGGTATAGCTCGGTTAATATCTGATGGCTCTTCGGATGCGCGAGGCGTGGCTAAAATATGTATTATGTACGTTAAAAGCATCCGTATCGAAAGCAATACACTACGATAGACTAATGTTTTCCAGTCGGTCCTTAACCCTACATATGTAGCGAAATCTAAGCCAATCTCTCACGTTTCCTGTTGCGTTCTCTATTTTGTCTTAAAATTGTCATCCACGTAAGTGCCATCAGGTCTTAACCGAGCTATAGTCTTTTCAAACACACAAAACTTCTCTGTAGGACCCTGTACGTTATACGTTATTGATTACTTTATTAAATAACATTGTAAATTTGTTTGTTTATGTTCAATTACAATGTTATTTAATAAAGTAGTATTTTATTGTAATATATTTATTTCTATTATTTTTATACTTCCAAAGTTTTAAAACTAGATGTCATTATCATTTATGTTTTATTATTTAGATTCTACTTTCTTACTGATTTGCTTTATTTATATCCGTCTTAAATTTAGTATGAACCCACAACTTAATTAAGAATATTTATATATTATCAAAATGTTGAAAATACCAATTTCAACTCCAATTATATAAAATAAAATTAACATAGCTACTCTTTTAGACATATCTGTAATTCGTGGTTTCTATCTTAACTAAATTCATAATTCATTTTAATAAATTTACCCTTTTTCTGCAAAACTATAGTTATTGTCGATTTTGTCTGTTGGCAGCAGCCGCCCTATAGATATAGCTATAAACGATTTCTTCTGATTCTCCTTCGGTCGATAAATGTCATCACTTAGTATTAATCATGGCCAGCTGGATCTCACTATTGTTGAACCATACTAAGGCCATAAATTCGATTTACATTGAAATTAAGTTTGCTAACCTCAAAATATCATCCCTTATTTGACGTCATCTAGTCTAATGTTTCTGTTTTAGTTGATTATGTCATAAACACATACTGGGTCCTATAAAATCGATGTAGTATTTCAAGTTCTAGTTGAAGTTAAACTAAATTCTGCTTTGTTGTATAATGGTGGTTACCTGTTATTACAATGGTATTAATTATTTACAACTGTTATACTTTTAAACTATTTCCTATTTGTATTATAGCTTGGTGATGATAACATGAAAGCTATTTAGAGCTACCTGAATTTGCTGATATATATACTTTATGGGTTGTTTTATGGGCAGCTATACATTTTACGTGATGCCAGTGATCAGGAGTAAATTCAATGATTCTAATACTTACTAAACTATCTACAAATTATATACATTATATAGGACGTTATATCCCAAATACTGTTTAGTTAACCTAAGTAAATACAACCGAACTAACAAAGTGCGTGTTAATTATAATATGTGTAGTACTTAATATAAAGGCCGTATACATATATATATGATATACTTGGAAGATCGAGTTTTATATATCTAAGATATCTGAAGGTAATATGGCCAAGAAGGTAATATGGCCAGCTGCGTATATTTCAACAATTATTGTTATTTAGCGATAGATGACACTACAAGTGTATATGTGGACCGTATACTTGACGGGGACAGCCGTTGAAAGTGTGAAATTACGTTATTTTACGATATCGTACCGCGTCAACTGTCCGGCCGGAGTTGGCGCGTTCAACATTATAAAACAAAGCTTAACAAATAATTCAACAAGAGGATTATTCAGGTCAGTAGTTTTGCATCTACACATACAAAATTAAAGCTTATAGTCTGTGCTACAAAACTGTCTAGTTTGTATCATACTGCAATTACATTGAGTTAAGCCCAATGTGAGGTTATATTTGGCGTGCAGTTGAGAGCAACATGGCCAAATATTATGTTGGTAATATGGCCATGGCCATATTGGTCTACATTACACCGACTGCTGTACAAATTTAGTGATTACTTCTTTGTTTCTCTTATAGTGCGCGAGGCTTAAGCATAAAGGATGCCACGTTATCGTTCCAGAGGTGTACGAGGCAAATGGGGAAACGAAAATCTGGCAAGTGCCATAACTGCTGTGAGTTATAATGGAATGTCTGTAAATCGAGCTAGTATTACATATGAGATTCCCAGAAGAACTTTTAGGCGATACCTAACTAAAGAGAATAAAGAAAAGTCTTCCTTGGGGCGTAAAACAATTTTAACCAAAGAACAAGAAACAGAATTAGCACATAGAATTATTCGCCTTTCTGAAATTGGGTACCCAATTACACAAAAGTACTTCGTCGTTGTGTTTTTCAATATACAAGAACCAACAATATACCAACTCCTTTCAACGACGAGAAAGCGGTGGCAGGACGTTATTAGCTCAAGGGATTTATGCAACGAAATTCCCAAATTCGCACAAGAAAAGCTCAAAACTTAAACCCTGACAGAGCGCAAAAAATGAACAGATTCATTGTGCAGGACCACTTCACAAAGCTAGAACCAATAATGAAACAAATGAAAATTCAAGATAAACTAGAAGCAATTTATAATATAGACGAGAAAGGCTGTAGGTTGTGCCTCCATCACCAACGAACATGGCCAGAACGTTTCAATTGTCGCCTGTGGCAATGCAATTGGAACAGCAATACCGCCTATGATTTTATTTAAAGGGAAACGTTTAAAACGCGAATGGCAAGATTCAATGCCACCAGGTACCAAAATACTGATGACTGAAAAAGGCAGTATGACTCAAGAAGCATTTTGCAGCTGGATAGAGCATTTAGCACAATTCAAAGTACCTGGACCTTGCCTTGTTATTTTTGATGGTGCAAAATGTCATTTGGACTACACTATTTTTGAAACTGCGGATAAATATAACATCACATTATATTGCTTGCCAAGCAACACCACACATGAGCTTCAACCTCTAGACAAAGCGGTTTTTAGAGCGTTTGAATACCATTGAGACTGTCAGGTTTTTCTCTGCACATCCAGAAGACACTTCTATCAGCAAGATGCGCTTCGGAAATATTTTAACCAAAGTGTGGGATAAAACCATGACACCGACTAATATAAAATCAGGATTTAGAGCCACTGGTATATATCCATTTGGTGGAGATGCAATTCCTGAGACAGTATATGCCCCTAGCACCACTACAAATCAAGCTCATCGGCAACAATCTGAAAAGACAGAAGTTACTTTAATGAAGAATAAAGAACAGAGATACCCTGTCCCACTCGCCTCAACTTCGGGTTTAACAAAAAAAGCAGACAGCTCTAGAAAACGCTTGTCGCCACCTGAAGATAGCAGCGATTATGAAAGTGACGGTTCTAGTATTGATTATAACCGAAAGTCACATTCCAGTACCAACAAAAATACTTCAAACAATGATTTTTCGGCAATGAACTTATCTTTTAGTGAAATGCTCGCAACTCCAGACAATGTCAAAAACAACGATAGAAAACCAAGAAAACCCGCTTTAAACAGCCATGCTCAAGTGATAAGAAAGAATCTTTTTGATGATAAAAAAAGGTGGCAAAAGTAAAGATAAGGCGCCAATAGTAGGAAAACTTCAAGTAAAAAAGAAAAAAATTGTAGAATCATGGTTCTGCCAGTTGTGCAATGAAGATAGGCAAGTAGATATGAGACTATGCAGTTCATGTCAGGAGTATGTGCATGAAGAGTGTATGGGACTTACTGCAAATGACAAACCAAAAGTTTTTCTTTGTTCCGACTGTGATGATTAATTGTTCAAAGTTTAAGAATAAGATTTTTTATTGTTTTTTGTTCCTTTTATGATTAATTATATTTTGTGTTCATAAAATAAAGATATTAGCAGGAACATGTTATTTGCAAATTGAATTATGAAAGATATTAGTATGGCCATATTACCAACATTGTGCTGACAATATGGCCAAAAACAATGTCTTTTTTTTTAATTAAAAAAAGACAGTAACAGTGTCTTCAACTAAACTTATATTTTTTTTAAATATGTCCAAACATGTCATACGTGCTAAAACACTAATGAAATTTGTAAACGTTGCTTATTTTTCAAAAAAAATATTTAAAAGTCTTAGCATGGCCATTACCTTATATATAAATTAATCAATTGGAATTCAACAATTGATTACTTTATAAAAGAGATTTATGTATGTACATAAGATACCGTGCCTTCAAATACTTTCCTAGTTAGCGACAGCCATGCTTTTTTCTAAGGTTGGTGACAGTGCACGTAATCAGACACAAGCACATAATTTTCATAGTTTGGCTATGTCATGTAAATAATAATAAGGGTCTATTATTTGAATTTAAGCTGTCAGAATTTGAAGTTTTCAAAAGCTCATCATGTACACCAACATTGCTTTACCTAATTACTTAAAAAACAGCCCGCTTTAATGAGGTAAGATTTTGAAAGCACTGTATATTATTAAAACGTCATCTAAATAATTTCTGTTTATGGGATAGGTAAAATACTGAAGATTTCTTACTAGGACATATATAAATGGTATATCAACATAACTTATTTAATCATTATAGTATTCAGAAGTATATCCTATTAAAATATATTATAGAGGACAGGCAATAATAGTTTTGTTATTAATAATTCCTTAAATAAATAATATGTTTGTATATTTTTATAATATCGTTTCGTTCATCTTTTATTTTGTTGAATCTCTCATATAGTATTATTATTTGTCCTAATATATGTTACAATAAGTTAATTAAAAAATTACACAATCGCAATAGCATTGACGACGTTAGCCGGAAACAGTTACATATTACAAATTCCATACTGCCTAAACTGTATTGTCTTCCAAAAATTCACAAGCCCGAGATACCTCTACGACCAATTGTATCTTGTGTAGGCTCAACTACCTACAACTTGGCTAAGCATCTGTCAGTTTCATTATACAATGCCTTTTCAGAAAAAACAGATTACAATGTTCGTGATACGTTTGATTTTGTCAACAAAATAAACAACATTACTTTACCCGAGGGTTATGTGTTGGTGTCATTAGATGTTATTTCATTATTCACAAATATACCGCTGCAACTAGTCATAGACATTATAGTAGAACAATGGGTGAGAGTTGAGTCTGTCTGCGGTTTTACAATAGATGACTTTTTAGAATCGTTAAAATTTATTTTCAATAATTGCTTTTTTACGTTCAAAGATAAATATTACAAACAGATATCTGGCGTACCAAGGGTAGCCCGATAAGTCCGGTTCTTGCTATGATTGTGATGGACACATTATTAGACAGCGTTCTGTCAAACTTACATTTTCAGATACCTTTCATTTTCAAATTTGTCGATGACATCATCATGGCTGTGCCTTCTGGTGCCATCCTCGACACACTAGATACTTTTAACAACTATCACTCTCAGTTGCAATTCACAGTTGAGACTGAAGTGATGAACAGTGTTCCATTCTTGGACACAAAAGTCATTCGTAACTCTGATGGCAGTGTGTGGCTTGACTGGTACCAGAAGCCCACGTCCTCTGGCAGATACATTAACTTTCAATCTAATCATACTCTTCGACAGAAGTTCAACACAGTCACAGCAATGAAGAATAGAATAATTCACATTTGTCATCCCTCATTTGCAAAAAAGAACCTTCAGCTATTATTCCAACAATTTCTAAACAATGGTTATCCAAAAAATATTTTGCACAATATCATATACAGTGAGGTAAACCCACCTGGTCCCCAAGATGATGGTAACCCTATTCAAATCAAATACAGACGTTTAATGAAGATAGACCAACTCACTCCTAAAATCATAAAAACCAGTTTGTCGTGTTTGAGTAATGTCAAGATTGTCACCTATATAGCCCGCTTTCAACTCGCAATCTGTTCACAAATACAAAGACCCCAACACCCTCAGTGTTAAAATCTAACGTAGTGTACTCTGTTCCTAGCACAAATTGCAATAGGATATACATCGGTCAAACATCCCAATGGCTACGAAACAGAATTACACAACACAAAAGTGACTTGAAAGTTTGCAAAATGTCCTGTGCATTGGTTACACACTCCAAAGAATCCAGTCACAGTTTCAATTTTGACAACGTAAAAATCCTTTGCACAGAGACAAACTATAGAAACAGATTGTTTGCTGAAATGTGGAACATTAAAAAGAACGAAAGTGACACTGTAAATTTCAAGACTGACACTAACAACCTCAGTATCATTTATTCTTACATTCTTAAGAAGTTACTTACAGTAACATAACTACAATGACACCAGTACCGAAATTTTTGCAAGCCCCTGTATTGCATATTAATTCGAAGTTCCCATGATGCAATTTCACCTGACATGCGTCGATTGATGTAACGGTCGAATTTTAAGCTCAGTCTTGTCTCCCGCCTGAAAGTGAACTAACTACAATCTGACACGTGTATGATTATTTTAAAAAGTGTGATTCATATGTTTTTTAAATGTATTAGTAATTTTAATAATTTAATTTTATTTTTATGACACAATTTTATCAGTGCATTTTATATCTATACAATTTTTAAAAAAATGATTAAAATTTTATATCTCCGTTCACCGACTGGACTACTTATGTAACTCAAGTTGTAAGTTATTTAAAAAAGCATTATTGACTTGTTCATTGTTTTCACACAAAATATAAATATTTTTAGCTTTTCCTCTGAGGATGTTACAAATTGTAACGAAATATTAGGAATAAAGAACAAATGAGCACTTAATTTGTCTATAAATTGACCGCATTCTCCAATACTTATTTCTTCCTATATATTGAACTAGTCTCGTATATGATCCTAGACTATTCAAATACACATAATTAGTTACGAGTTACAACACTCATTTTTTTTACTTTTAAGTTTGTTATTAGGGACGAACCCTTGTACATGTTGAAATGTTGGAGTTGCCATTGATTTACTTAAATAGATGAGAGAAATAACAAATCCACCATGCACACAGATTCAATTCCATATAATCGTTTTAGCAAACAATTATATCTTGGTCATAAAGTTTATTTAAAAAGATAAGATAAAAGAATTTAGCATAAAAACATGACTATATTAGTGAGAACAAATTTAAATACACAGAAACGCACTATACAGTCTTATACTTATGTAACATACATTATTTTCAATCTTTCATTATCATTACACATTGAGTTTTGACAAATCATCTTGTCTAGCACACACAACACATGCATTTACAGCATACAAATATGGCCGTTATAAAAATGCCAATTTTGACTAAATCAAAACATCTTCATCAATTGTACCTACTAGGAGTGACACTCCAAAGCTCTTTGATTGTATATCTCGTGGTTTTAAAAGCACAAATAGAATTAGTGACCGAGAAATATTCAATAGCATCATTTAATGCAAAGAATGGACGTTCATTATGAACGCCCATTATTAAGTCAAATACAATTTAACTCGGTGAGGAAACCAATTTTAATGAGAAAACATAAATTAACTACAGCCTCTTCTATATTTAGAACAGATTAGAATTAGGGCATGAATATCAATAGGACTTTAATTTAAGTACAAACAGCATTTGAAGTATCACTAAGAGACCTAGATCACATGTCATATTAAAGCTAGAATTTCGTGACTATATTTAGTAATTGCCTGATATCTGATGTTAAACACATTAACAACAAATATCACAGCACAGTTAGGATTAAGAATTGTCATGAATTACGTCCTTACTAATGCATAATTATCGAAAGCATCTTTTCAAATTTAGGCCGAATAGCTTCAGTAAGAAATGTCAAACATCAATATTTTGATTGCAATAAAACTCACGAAATATAAGTATGTATGGCAAATTAACAATATGAGTTGTGTGCACGAATAGATGCCCTATTTAAATAAAGCTATTAGAAATTAATTACTGTCAAAACTAAAATGGTATTTGAAATCCAAAAATTAAGTGAGCACTTGGTACAATTAAGCGCATTTAGAAATGTTAATATAGTTCCTTGAATGGTAAGATATGACTGATTTGATAAAGTTTTGATAAGCATTTAAGCAATTTAAACCAAAATGACTATATAAAATGAATTTGACTTTAATTTGGAAATTTAAAATTCGCAGCAGGCATTTTATTATTAATGAACAGATTTTAATCAAGTAAAAAACGGAAATGAATTTATATGTATTTAAAACTTAAGATTATTTGTAAACCAGGTCCACATAATCTCTTAATATCCTTATTTTTGGATAAAATCCAAAAATTATAAAATTTCATTATTTTTTTGTACATGACTGTACTGATTTTTCAAAAACCGACGCTAAATCTGTCAGACGCATCAAAAATGCAAATATGAGCATTCAGAAATTATACGCACTATAAATATTTTTTTTATTTATCATAAATATAGTAAAACTATTAAACAGTATCCAAAATCACTTTTAGATACGCAAAATAATTATAATTAATTAAATTGTAATGCACGACCGCTTTGGGTTCGAGGCTTTAAACAATAGACAACCTTGACCTATATATATGGTATACATACACCAGACGGGAGCATTATCAGATCATTAAAAAAACATCCGTCAATAGAAAAACATCGATCATAAAAAAAAATATCAATCAAACCGACAAGTTTAGAAAAATCCAGTGCGGCGAAACCTCAACGCCGGCTAGATATCCAAGTGAAGGCGTACTGTCAAACGCCGAACCAATATCATCTTCGGTGAAGCAACTGCCCTGCTTTATCGATATAAAAGCACGAACATAAATTCCACGTGCTAGAAAAGAGAAACAAATATCAACAAAGAACATAACCTAAAAAAACTTCAGGACGTACAAATAACAATACAAGCCAAGGAAAAATAATTCAGCCTTACGTACATTTACCACACCGAGACCTGCTGCTGTCGTAACAACAAGGATCAGATTCTGCACACTACCGAAGCTGACTCCACATTCAGGCACCACCTTCCTGGAAAGAGCCCCCCCTCGAAGCGGTTCCTGGTATAAAAATAAGTAGATATTCAAGTCATTTATTTGAACGTACAGTCAGTCATATCTCTTTGAAGGCGAACCTAACCTAGATTGGTAAACAAGAATTTTATGGTGCTCAAATTTAGATAAAACAACATAAAGAACTCACCGATAAGTTAGATTTGTTGGTTCTCCAGTCTGCACCATAGTCTTTGAAACTAAATAGTTTGCTTTCACAAATGTTTTCACTATAATCAAATTGAAATTCATTTCATTCATATCTGTTCAGACAACAGATGTGCCTTCATTTTGTTGAAATAATTACAATCAATGTGGATCTGTGTACCATTATCTGTCTCTGTTATAATATATTTCTCATTAATTGTTTTTGTCTGGTAATAAGGACACTCCATCTACGATCATAACTAAATTAATTTTATATGTATATAACAAATTGAAATATATAAAGAATTAGAAGTTATACCTACCATTGTGTTTATTATTCGTATTTGAGTAACATCCATCGTCAATTTGAGGAGACACATTCTTCGATTTCTATAGGTACTAGCAGCGGTCCACAACGTGTTCACAACAGGGGTCCTAGGATTGCCTAAGAATAACAGGTAATATGTAAGTCACTCTGAGTAGTAGGTATCACGCGGAACCCCAGCAACGGCCCTGAGATTAAATTTAACGAAGCGTACACTAGCGTTATTGTATACTTGCATAATTGATTGTAGAATGCCGGAAACAACCCCTTCTCCTATTAGAAATAGATCATTGGCCAAAATATAAGTGATAGGAAGTAAATTTCAAGCGCGAAACTTAGTACATTTCAAATTCAATACATAGTGATAGTCACCTTTCATTGAATTATTAAATTAGACCCACATATACAGTTAGCAGTAATTTAGATTAGACTTTCACTTGCACAATATTTAGCGTTTGTAAACTTAATTTGGTTAACATTTCTCTCTTAACTTTTAACTGTTTTTTCAATTTTTATTTAATTAGTCTCATTGCTGTTTAATTACATTAACTATTAGGGGGGTAACGAGTTTACTATACCCTATAGCATTCTGGCGCACCAACGTATTGGGGCCATTCGAATAACCTACAGAGTACACTTACAGCATTTTTTTCAGCTCATCTCCGAGGATTTAAAGAAGTGGAGGACATTATTTTTAAAATAAGATAATTGTATAATAAAAATATAAAAAGAAAAATGTGTATTTGATTTATGTATTTGTGTATGTGCTCTTCCACGGATTGATGGTCGATGTTATATAAATAAACACTGGGTATAATTGAAAGTATTTATTCACTGTCATAAAAATTAAAAACACAGGTCAAATATTTTATTACAAACATTTTTACAACATATTGTACAGGGGTCGTATCCAAACGACACATTGCTTTTGTTTTATTATTATTGTGTGTATCTATAAAAATATAAAAAACCTGCAAGATGAATACTAGATCAAGAAGCGCTTCAAATGTCCACCAGGAATCATCCAGTGAAAGCGAAGACGAATCTCCGCAAAATCAAGGCGATACCACCGAAATTACAGCGACACCCACAGAACAAGGAGTTGGTTCGAAGCCAGAAGAAAATGATATGCTCAAACAGATTAGTTTGATGTTACAGAACAACAAAAAGAATATACAAAGAATAGAGAACAAAATGGATGAGTCTAAACAAGAAAATAAAAGGGACTTGCAAGAACTAAAGGAAGATAACAAAAAGGAGATGCAAGAGTTAAAGGAAGACAATAAAAAGAATATGCAAGAACTTAAAGAAGAACTGGAAGCGAACAGAATTCGAGATAGAGTGGAAGACAAAATAGAAAACAAGAAAAACTTGGAAGATTTCAAGAAAGACCTAGAAGACAGCCTAGCACTAAAAATGGAGGAAAGTTATGTAAAATTATTTAATAAGAAGGACACAGGGGAAAATAAAACAGCTGAAGAATCAGCACCAATAGAAACAGTACTTGCAGCATCAACAAAAGAAAAAGAAAGGGAAGAAATAACAGCAGCGACACAATTATGCGAAGAGGACAAACACAACCTAGCTGAAGAAATAATAGTAGAAATACAAACGTGGGAAAACAACGAACAAAATACAACCGAAGAAAAGGCATTAGAAAATTTCGAGAAGGATGTTCCAAAGGGCCTAAATAATGAAAAGGACACAGCAGAAATCAAAGAAACTACCGCCATAATACTTACACAAACAAAAACAAATTATATGGACTCTAGCAGGAGGATTTTGAGAACGCACTTGGACGCGCTTCTAACAGAAGAGGAAGAGGACAGATATTTTTGGTTCTACACCTCAAGAAAGTCAACAAGTACGTTTACATGTGCCGAAAAATATACAAGTTCTTGGAAACGACAAACACTTATAACACAAATTGGCAAAATTAACAAGACATCCAAAGAACTTATCACATTTAGGGGCATAGACACAAACACATGGACAGACATGCGAAGTAAGTCAATTCACACACACATAGAAAATGCAAAAACACATACACACAATTTACAAGATTTAAACGTACACACACAAACTTTAATAACACTCATACATTACACATGCGAAATGCACAAAAATCTTAACACTTTAAAGGGAATTCAAATAGCTGCAATCCTGTACAAAGAAAACCAGATCACACTCGTACAATTCACAAAAACAAATACACACCCTTGCGATCAAACATATAGAGAATTTACAGTACAAAACACCTACACCGATGACATCCTTCGGGACAACAAAAACATCATCGACTTTCGCCTCAAGATTCTAAGCACATAGACACGCATATAAATGTGTCGGAGCAAGGCGGAGAACTAGAAGGCGATCTCCGATGGGAATTTGCGATCCTACTCCTACCTTAGCTAACATCAAGAAACGGAAAGCCTAACGTAGCGGAGCCAGGCGGAGAACTAGAAGGCGATCTCCGATGGGAATTTGCGATTCCACTCCTACCTTAGCTAACCCCAAGAATTAACAGCCCAAATGTGACGGAGCAAGGCGGAGAACTAGAAGGCGATCTCCGATGGGAATTTGCGATCCCACTCCTACCTTAGCTAACCCCAAGAATTCACAGCCTAAATGTGCCGGAGCAAGGCGGAGAATAAGAAGGCGATCTCCGATGGGAATTTGCGATCCCACTCCCACCTTAGCTAACCCCAAGATACAAAGCCTCCACATATCTACAAGACAACCAGATACAAAAAGCCTAATTTAACCCTAAAGTCAGGAGTATAACTACATTAATTACATTAAATCAAGCCCTCAACATACAATCCCAAGAATTATTCGGACGAGCCCAACCCGACGAGAACTGAACCTGACTCAGAAATATTCAGACGAGCCCAATCTGAACACACGCACATAAATAACAAAAACCCCGAGAATGTCTTAAATAATGACAAGATTCCCGACAAAACCCCTACAAGAATAGAAACCATTGCAAAAGCACAAAGAAAAAAAAAGAACATACCCGGAATTTAGGATACAATTAGGATAAGCAAGTTAAATATAGAAGTTAAGAAGAATATAAGAATTACATTCTCATAGAATTTTAAGATAACTAGAAGTAAGTCAATTATTTTCCCCCATTCCTACTATAAGAATTTAGCAGCATATAGTGTGGTAATATAAGTTGGAACATTACATCAACACATCATACGGAAGAAAACGAAACACACAATAAGATGATTGCAATCATGGAAAAAAAACACTAGGAACAACAAACATTTACAAGAAAAACGAAGAAGCCGAAGAACACAGCGTACGGATAAAGAAAAATAAATATTGGAAGTTAGGAAAATCAAACAACCGCCTTTATGAAAATACACAAATAGACATTACAAATAGTAATACACAGGAAATAATGTACCTACACAACAATAGAAATGGAAAAAGTAATTATCGAAGGATGAAGGAAAAATGATGAAAGAAGAAAGGGCCTAAGAATTAAAATATACCACGGAGCGATTATAACGCTTATATAAGAAATTAAATCCATGAAGAAATCCATGAAAAGATATGGTATTGTGGAAAGATAAATAAATATGATTTAAAGTTACCTCATAAGTAAAGCCATGAGAAGATATGGAATTATGGGAAGAATTAGAAAAATGATTAAAATTGATGTATAACCGAAAAAGGGTACATTAGCACGAAAAAGTGCAAGATAAAATAAAGTATGTTCCGCAAATAGGAAAGAAATAGTTGACAAAATGTCGAAAACAATTATAATAAGAAATAATATGTGAAGTAATAAATACAATTTATGTGTATACATACACAAGGTATATTAGGAATAGGCCACCGGCATTTCAGTAAGAAAACAAATTCGATACATTACAGGCAAGACGCAGAATAAAAAAAAACAAAAGAAGAAATATGGTACATAAGAAAAATTTTCTGAAGGCAAACTTTAAATATTAAATACACACACATCGAAGTAAGAAAAACATACGTACGCCAAACAGATATCAACTAGTGTTCAAAATCCTACATTTACAAAAAAAAAAAATTTAGTTACGCAAAAACATTACACATAAATATCATCTCAACACTTGCATCCATATACAGGGATAAGTCAATAAATAAATTAATAAAAAAATAAAATTCATTAACAAAACAACTTATATTACAAACATATGACATACACACTGTACTGAAAACTTAAATATTAGGACACTAGCTATAATCACGAATAAACATAATAGTTCATTAAAAAAGAAAAAAAAAATATAAAATATTGTTTTTACATAGAATAGATACATTAATTATTTCAAAGTAGTACAACACATATCTAAGTATTTTCAAGTCGTTTATAACGAACGCACATTTTCATAAATAAAAATCTACCTTCGTTAAGGGGCAAATTGAACTAGTCTCGTATATGATCCTAGACTATTCAAATACACATAATTAGTTACGAGTTACAACACTCATTTTTTTTTTACTTTTAAGTTTGTTATTAGGGACGAACCCTTGTACATGTTGAAATGTTGGAGTTGCCATTGATTTACTTAAATAGATGAGAGAAATAACAAATCCACCATGCACACAGATTCAATTCCATATAATCGTTTTAGCAAACAATTATATCTTGGTCATAAAGTTTATTTAAAAAGATAAGATAAAAGAATTTAGCATAAAAACATGACTATATTAGTGAGAACAAATTTAAATACACAGAAACGCACTATACAGTCTTATACTTATGTAGCATACATTATTTTCAATCTTTCATTATCATTACACATTGAGTTTTGACAAAGCATCTTGTCTAGCATACACAACACATGCATTTACAGCATACAAATATGGCCGTTATAAAAATGCCAATTTTGACTAAATCAAAACATCTTCATCAATTGTACATACTAGGAGTGACACTCCAAAGCTCTTTGATTGTATATCTCGTGGTTTTAAAAGCACAAATAGATTTAGTGACCGAGAAATATTCAATAGCATCATTTAATGCAAAGAATGGACGTTCATTATGAACGCCCATTATTAAGTCAAATACAATTTAACTCGGTGAGGAAACCAATTTTAATGAGAAAACATAAATTAACTACAGCCTCTTCTATATTTAGAACAGATTAGAATTAGGGCATGAATATCAATAGGACTTTAATTTAAGTACAAACAGCATTTGAAGTATCACTAAGAGACCTAGATCACATGTCATATTAAAGCTAGAATTTCGTGACTATATTTAGTAATTGCCTGATATCTGATGTTAAACACATTAACAACAAATATCACAGCACAGTTAGGATTAAGAATTGTCATGAATTACGTCCTTACTAATGCATAATTATCGAAAGCATCTTTTCAAATTTAGGCCGAATAGCTTCAGTAAGAAATGTCAAACATCAATATTTTGATTGCAATAAAACTCACGAAATATAAGTATGTATGGCAAATTAACAATATGAGTTGTGTGCACGAATAGATGCCCTATTTAAATAAAGCTATTAGAAATTAATTACTGTCAAAACTAAAATGGTATTTGAAATCCAAAAATTAAGTGAGCACTTGGTACAATTAAGCACATTTAGAAATGTTAATATAGTTCCTTGAATGGTAAGATATGACTGATTTGATAAAGTTTTGATAAGCATTTAAGCAATTTAAACCAAAATGACTATATAAAATTAATTTGACTTTAATTTGGAAATTTAAAATTCGCAGCAGGCATTTTATTATTAATGAACAGATTTTAATCAAGTAAAAAACGGAAATGAATTTATATGTATTTAAAACTTAAGATTATTTGTAAACCAGGTCCACATAATCTCTTAATATCCTTATTTTTGGATAAAATCCAAAAATTATAAAATTTCATTATTTTTTTGTACATGACTGTACTGATTTTTCAAAAACCGACGCTAAATCTGTCAGACGCATCAAAAATTCAAATATGAGCATTCAGAAATTATACGCACTATAAATATTTTTTTTATTTATCATAAATATAGTAAAACTATTAAACAGTATCCAAAATCACTTTTAGATACGCAAAATAATTATAATTAATTAAATTGTAATGCACGACCGCTTTGGGTTCGAGGCTTTAAACAATAGACAACCTTGACCTATATATATGGTATACATACACCAGACGGGAGCATTATCAGATCATTAAAAAAACATCCGTCAATAGAAAAACATCGATCATAAAAAAAAATATCAATCAAACCGACAAGTTTAGAAAAATCCAGTGCGGCGAAACCTCAACGCCGGCTAGATATCCAAGTGAAGGCGTACTGTCAAACGCCGAACCAATATCATCTTCGGTGAAGCAACTGCCCTGCTTTATCGATATAAAAGCACGAACATAAATTCCACATGCTAGAAAAGAGAAAGAAATATCAACAAAGAACATAACCTAAGAAAACTTCAGGACGTACAAATAACAATACAAGCCAAGGAAAAATAATTCACCCTTACGTACATTTACCACACCGAGACCTGCTGCTGTCGTAACAACAAGGATCAGATTCTGCACACTACCGAAGCTGACTCCACATTCAGGCACCACCTTCCTGGAAAGAGCCCCCCCTCGAAGCGGTTCCTGGTTCATCAACACTGAGCTCCGTCCACTCCAAAGACAGGAAGATTCCTAGGAGAACCCGTTGAAAATCCCGCTCCTGTCGCTGTAAGAAGCCGCCAGAAACCTAAAGGACATTTATCTATGTTTTAAACGAAGATATCGTAATTTGTTCACAAGTATTATCAACACTCAAGAGGGTTAAACTTTCAAGTCACAATATTTATGTCTATTATTTTGGAATCCGTATCATTTACGAGGATTAAAATCAGCGTTAGTATTTCAAATGTAGTAATAGTCATCTAAAGTCATAACTATAGAAGTCAAGTATAAATAAATTGTTTTGCGTATAAAAATAAGTAGATATTCAAGTCATTTATTTGAACGTACAGTCAGTCATATCTCTCTGAAGGCGAACCTAACCTAGATTGGTAAACAAGAATTTTATGGTGCTCAAATTTAGATAAAACAACATAAAGAACTCACCGATAAGTTAGATTTGTTGGTTCTCCAGTCTGCACCATAGTCTTTGAAACTAAATAGTTTGCTTTCACAAATGTTTTCACTATAATCAAATTGAAATTCATTTCATTCATATCTGTTCAGACAACAGATGTGCCTTCATTTTGTAGAAATAATTACAATCAATGTGGATCTGTGTACCATTATCTCTCTCTGTTATAATATATTTCTCATTAATTAAGAAACTAAACTTGGAGTCTGTGGCTTGAAACTACACAAAAACACTAAAACACCTTACCACACTAAAACACAAAAATGGCTAAATACGTATTTCAACAACTAAGTTGTCATCATCAGTAGCATTGATCAAAAATCGCCCTGTCTACACACCGTAGCGTACAGAGCAACACTGATTTCCAATTTACGGGGATGGTTTATTCTTTTACCTAGGCTATTAACAACTTCATTAAAAATACCTGATCGTTGTACCGTTAAATACGTCATACTTACTATTCTAATCCTATCCTTTAATTCTAATATTCTAAGAAAACCAACAATATAATTTCCTATTTACGGGGATGGTTTAAATATTTTTACCTAAACTATTGACTATGTCATTAACAGTACCTGATCGCTGTATCGTTAAATTCGTCATGCTTAATACTATAATTCTATCATTTAATTCTAATGTACTATGAAAAACTAACGGTATCTAAAAGGTATTGTTTACACCACAAACTTATATAAACAAGATTGGGGAATTGGCCCGTTATCTGAATTCATTAATTTATTTTTATTTTTCTGGATGTATATACTCTCGTAACTATCAAGTTCTCTATAATTGCGCACTTGTTTTATAAGTTTGAGGCCGCTTGCTGGAATATCATGACCTGTGTCCGAAATATGTCGAGCTACACTAGACTTCTCTGTCCTATTAAACCGAAAATGAGCAATGTGCTCTTTATAGCGAGTTGCAATCGAACGTCTAGTTTGGCCCATATATTTTTTCTCGCATTTATTACAATTAATTTCATAAATTCCAGATTTTTGCTCTACCTCAATTTTATCTTTAGTACTACTCAAAAGACTTTTCAACGAATTACATGATTTAAACGCGACTTGCAAACCAACATTTTTAAAAATATTATTTAAGTTTCTCGAAATATCACTTTGAGGTAACAAAGTTGTGGAATTTAGAATTACATTCTTACGTTTCATTTTTCTTAAGATATTGTCAACTACGTCTGTCTGGAAACCATTGTATTCAGCGATACCTCTTATAAGGCGTAATTCTTTCTCGTATCTATCTCTTGTAAGTGGGAAGTTTAACAAGCGATGGATTAGAAAATTGAATGATGACAATTTTTGTTGCAAACAATGATTAGAATCTGCTGTAATGAATCTGTTTACATTGGTTTCCTTTCTATAAATATCTATTTCTATATTGCTTGTTTATATAAGTTTGTGGTGTAAACAATACCTTTTAGATACCGTTAGTTTTTCATAGTACATTAGAATTAAATGATAGAATTATAGTATTAAGCATGACGAATTTAACGATACAGCGATCAGGTACTGTTAATGACATAGTCAATAGTTTAGGTAAAAATATTTAAACCATCCCCGTAAATAGGAAATTATATTGTTGGTTTTCTTAGAATATTAGAATTAAAGGATAGGATTAGAATAGTAAGTATGACGTATTTAACGGTACAACGATCAGGTATTTTTAATGAAGTTGTTAATAGCCTAGGTAAAAGAATAAACCATCCCCGTAAATTGGAAATCAGTGTTGCTCTGTACGCTACGGTGTGTAGACAGCGCGATTTTTGATCAATGCTACTGATGATGACAACTTAGTTGTTGAAATACGTATTTAGCCATTTTTGTGTTTTAGTGTGGTAAGGTGTTTTAGTGTTTTTGTGTTCTCATTAATTGTTTTTGTCTGGTAATAAGGACACTCCATCTACGATCATAACTAAATTAATTTTATATGTATATAACAAATTGAAATATATAAAGAATTAGAAGTTATACCTACCATTGTGTTTATTATTCGTATTTGAGTAACATCCATCGTCAATTTGAGGAGACACATTCTTCGATTTCTATAGGTACTAACAGCGGTCCACAACGTGTTCACAACAGGGGTCCTAGGATTGCGTAAGAATAACAGGTAATATGTAAGTCACTCTGAGTAGTAGGTATCACGCGGAACCCCAGCAACGGCCCTGAGATTAAATTTAACGAAGCGTACACTAGCGTTATTGTATACTTGCATAATTCATTGTAGAATGCCGGAAACAACCCCTTCTCCTATTAGAAATAGATCATTGGCCAAAATATAAGTGATAGGAAGTAAATTTCAAGCGCGAAACTTAGTACATTTCAAATTCAATACACAGTGATAGTCACCTTTCATTGAATTATTAAATTAGACCCACATATACAGTTAGCAGTAATTTAGATTAGACTTTCACTTGCACAATATTTAGCGTTTGTAAACTTAATTTGGTTAACATTTCTCTCTTAACTTTTAACTGTTTTTTCAATTTTAATTTAATTAGTCTCATTACTCTTTAATTACATTAACTATTAGGGGGGTAACGAGTTTACTATACCCTATAGCAATATATATATATATATACACTGTGTTTCATGTAACTAGCACATTAGAAGTTTTTGTGCTTACAACGCGAATTTTTTCCAGAAGTTTTGCCTTCTCACATAATTGACCGCAATCTTTCAAGTTAAAATATTTTTAAACTCGTGCAACTTCCGGTTGCACCGGAAGTAGGCGCCATCTTTGTTATTTTAAATGTGACACCCTGTATTTTATTCGAGATTTGAATTGCTTATTTAAATAGAAGAACAGGGATACCGGGTTGGATTATGTCAAAGTCAACCGTTTCGGAGTTATTCAACTGTTTTCCATTTTTACGGCACTTGAACGTAAATTTTAAAAGTTCTTTATCTGAGACATGAAAAAAGATAAACAATTGAAATTTGTTCCTGAGATAGTCAAAGTATTGTCCTATTCGAATATCACCAGGTTTTGCAATAATATTACACAGGGTGTTCTCTAATTAATTTACAATTATACACATTTCAAATGCAAGAAACTCAATTTTTTCAAATGAAACACCCTGTATATTTTCGCCTTTTCTGAAGCAGAAAAAAATTGTCTTTCGATCCACTATTACATTCCCTATACCTATCTCTAGAGGTTTTTGAGTTATTGGGGAGATCAGCCTGAAGGCCCGATATTTTGCCATTTATCACACACAATTTCAAGAATGCCTTGGAAGTAAAAAATGTTTAGTTGTCAAAATTTCGTTCGCTGTCAGTGTTATTAATTTGATGCTTGGATATTTTTTGTACTTTACTGAATGATTTGATTAGTGCATAATGGAAGGCTATAATAATAATTATCCAAATGAAAGTATCCTTAATTTATTTTACATACACGGAGAATGTAATCGCATAATAAGTAGAACTTGCCGTGTGTTCAATCAGAGATACCCTAATTTGCCTCCGATGAATCGATTCAAATTTGCAAAAATTGAAACACATTTTTTGCCACATTGGAATATGAACACAAAAAAAAATTGTCCTAAGCCAGTAACAGGTGAAGAAAACAACGAAATTAATATTCTGGGATATTTCACAGCTCATCCCCATGTTTCGATACGTAAAGCAAAGGTGGATTTAGATATTAGTATGACGTCAATTCAACGCGTGCTAGCAAAGAACAAATGGCACCCATATGCACAAAGGAAAGTCCACGAACTGAGAAATGGAGACGCTCAGAGAAGAATTGATTTTTGTGAGTGGCTAACTATTCGTAAACAGGAAGATCCGGACATGTTACGAAAGATTTTATGGTCGGATGAATCCAAGTTTACCAGGCAAGGCGTTGTAAATAATAAAAATTGTCATTTTTGACCAGATGAAAATCCCCACTTTTCACGAGTAAGCCATTTTCAATATTAATTTGTATTCGCCATAATAGGGTGGGGAAGGGTATTTTATCATATTTATGATGAAAGGCTAACGTCCGAAAGATATTTGCGAATCATTAGGGAAGTGGTGGCAAACATAGTCAATGACATGCCACACCAAAACTATTATTGGTTTCAACTGGATGCAGCTCCAGCTCACTCTACTCATGCTGTATATCAAGAGTTGACCCAGCTATTTGAGGATAGGTGGATTGGTCCAAATGGACCATGTCTTTGGCCTGCTAGATCTCCGGATTTAACTCCTGTTGACTTTTTTTTATGGAGTTACATAAAAAAAGAGGTATATGCAACACCAGTTAACTCCAGGCAAGAACTAGAGGATAGGGTGCGAAGAGCATTTGACCAAATTGAAGTTCAAATGATTGAACGTGCAACGACTGACCAGCTCCAAACAAGGTTAAATAAATGCATTGAAGTAGGCGGTGGACATATTGAGCACTTGCTGTGATTTGGTTTTAGATTTGTTTTTGTTTTCTTTGTTTGACTTATACCGTGAGATCAAAAATGTTTTCGCAATTAATAAATTTTTGGTTTTGAACTAGAAGACTTTTTTTCCATGCCCATAACATGCTTACAAATGACTATTAATCCACTCCTCCTATACTTAATCTATTATTTTTTCAGTTTTATTTGGCAAAATATCGGGCCTTCAGGCTGATCTCCCCAATAACTCAAAAACCTCTAGAGATAGGTATAGGGAATGTAATAGTGGATCGAAAGACAATTTTTTCTGCTTCAGAAAAGGCGAAAATATACAGGGTGTTTCATTTGAAAAAATTGAGTTTCTTGCATTTGAAATGTGTATAATTGTAAATTAATTAGAGAACACCCTGTGTAATATTATTGCAAAACCTGGTGATATTCGAATAGGACAATACTTTGACTATCTCAGGAACAAATTTCAATTGTTTATCTTTTTACATGTCTCAGATAAAGAACTTTTAAAATTTACGTTCAAGTGCCATAAAAATGGAAAACAGTTGAATAACTCCGAAACGGTTGATTTTGACATAATCCAACCCGGTATCTCTGTTCTTCTATTTAAATAAGCAATTCAAATCTCGAATAAAATACAGGGTGTCATATTTAAAATAACAAAGATGGCGCCTAGTTCCGGCGTAACCGGAAGTTGCACGAGTTTAAAAATATTTTAACTTGAAAGATTGCGGTCAATTATGTGAGAAGGCAAAACTTCTGGAAAAAATTCGCGTTGTAAGCACAAAAACTTCTAATGTGCTAGTTACATGAAACACGGTGAAAAAATTTTAAATAAAAAAAAAGACGTTAACAACCAACAAAAGAACCCCACATATATTCCTATGGCATATATTACAAATTTATCAGAAAATCAACAATATTGTGAGACCATACAATTTTAAGTTGGCATATCAAAACACCAACAATCTCAAGTACCTACACAACAGATTAAAAGACCCAATACCATTGATGAAACAATCACATATTGTATACAGTGTGCCGTGTGAAGGATGGAATGGAGTATATTGTAACGAAATAATGTCCCACAAAAAAGAGGCAGACCGGGCGACGTATAAAAAACGCTCATGTTTACAAACCGCAATAAATCATCCATTTGCGTTGTACTGCAAAGAGACAGAATGTCTATCGAATGTTCTACAAACATCGAGAGGGAGATGGAGTCTACGCGAATGCTTCCAGATGTTTCGTATGTGTATAAAAAGGCAGTTGAGCCGATGGATGAGTCAATTCCCGAATAAGAAGTAGTCTCGTGCGGAACAGTAAAATAAATATAACAAAGAAATAAATAGTTCCTTAAGTGGTAGTGCAATAAAGACATAAATATTACCGTGTCATATAAATACGGTAGTGTGATATAAATATACGGATATATTAGTAATAGAAATAAACACATGGTTAATTTAAATCGTAGTAGTTTAAGTGTGTTACATTAGTTTTACATTTTTATATTGTAATTAATTGTAACGTTTTCGGGTTCGCAATAAATAAATTTCACGAATTGTTTATTGCGAACCCGAAAACGTTACAATTGGTGTCAGTGTGGGGTAAACAATATAAGTGCAAATAAATAAATAAATAAATAAATAAATAAATAAATAAATAAATAAATAAATGGTTACCAAACGTTTGGAAGAACTAAAGGTCTCCGAGTTAAGGGTAGAATTGGAAGAAAGGGACGCAGATACGTCTAGAAAAAAAACAAATCTCCAGGATCGGCTTCGTGACCTTTTAATAAATGAAGGTGAGGATCCCGAGAAATATTTGTTTCAAGTACAGGCTGATCTAAGCTTAATAACAGAAGAAATTGCAAAACAATTCGAGACTCTAAAAGATAAAATGGAGACTCTAAAAGATGAAGTTGTAAAACAATTCGAGACTAATATGAAGACTTTGAAAGATCAAATTGCAAATAATTTAAAAGCTTTAAATAATGAAATTGCAAATAATTTAAAAGCTTTAAGAAATGAAATTGCAAGTAATTCAAAACAACTCGAGACTACTTTTAAGGAAGACATTCAAAAGAATTCATCGAATGGGAGACAGGAATTTTCTGGGCCATAGAAGCCGTAGAACAGAAAGTTGAGGAGAGTGTGTTCGGAAAGGGGGACGAGTTTGGGGTTCAGCTTCGGTGGCCAGCGATGAACAACTGCGGTCCCCATGACACCTCAAGCGGAAACCTGGGGATCTCCCGAACAGCAAAGGCAAAGGTAAAACCTCCCACCTTCGATGGGAAGACGTCATGGATGACGTACCGGAAACAATTCGAAGCCGCTGCAGGATCAAATGCGTGGACGTCCTCGGAGAAAACTACTGTTCTGATTGTGTCGTTAAGAGGAGAGGCCAGTGACATTCTGCAGACCTTACGTCCGGAAGAGTATCAAGACTACCTTAAATTAATCAAGCGTCTTAAGATGAAGTATGGACATGCACACCTGGGACAGGTAGTCCGACCATTAGTGAATCAGGTGCACCTAAGAGAAGAACGCTCCGATGCTGGAATTGGAAATGGAAATGGGCCATGTGCATAGTAAATGCGGGAAGGAGCCCAAGAAAACCATAGCGGAGCAGCGAAATATGAAACGGGTCGATGAGAAGAGGCAATCGTCGACCCAGTATCGTAGAGCCTCAAAATCAATAGCACGAATTGCATCTGTGCAACACCAAAACGCTGATTCTGTTGCAAGGAGACCACGTCCAGAAGACTGCAGGCATAGCAACCGACTAGAAGAAAAATCGGCCAAGGCATTCAGAACTACCGTGATTGACGATCAGTGGCAACCTGACAATTTGCGGATCGGTCACGAAGCTGATGAAGACCTTGGTTCATTGATGGTTTGGAAAGGTACTGGTCGCGGACCGGCTTGTCAAGAAGTAGCTCCTCGCTCACAGGGACTGGAATCCTACTGGGCTCAATGGGACTCTCTGAAGGTGGAGGATGGCCTACTTAAGCATGTTGTGGAGAACCCAAATGGAGAAGACTACGTCAGCGGACCCAGGCGAAGGTTGGAAAATGCCCACGAGCAAGTACGCCATCACACTCAGGATGCCAACGACAGGACGAAGAATCGTTACGACGTGCAAGCCGAGAAAGGTGGTTATCGAGAAGGAGACCTTGTTTGGTTATATAATCCCCAACGTCGCCGAGGGCTGTCCGCAAAGCTCCAACAATACTGGGAGGGACCATGCGAAATACTAGAGCGAATAGATGACGTGGTTTATCGCATAAGTCTAACACCCCATAGTGAATAAAAAAAAATAAAAATAAAAATAGTAACACATTGTGTTTATTAAAGCAAGTGACACGGTTGAAGCTCGTTGCTTTGCTAAACACTTATCGACTATGTAGATATCACAGAAATTGTCAAAATCATAATAAAAAAGAATACAGTTTTTCCTTGTTTTCCAACATTTTACTTTGGCGTACCTGTCAGGTTCTTGCACTGGGGTGTTCAATTACTAACATACAGACGGCCAAAAATACCATTGTCCTAGTTTGTACCACGTCCCTTATACATGTTAAATTATATAATAGATAATATTATCTAAAAGAAACCATAAAAAAGATATGTACTAATATAGAGAACGAATTAGGTTCCTCTTAACTTAATAGACTATATTTTTTCTCACCTAACTAGCTCTATCCTACATATCAGCGCAAGCAGCTGTAAAAACATTCATTATTGTATTTATTTGAATTAACCGCCAATGTTTAGCTTATTAATAAGATGCAGTGGAAAAAATAGTTTTACTTTTAATTCAGAAAGGAATCAAATGTACACTACACCGACCGAGTGCTGAACGCTGAGCGTGTTACCTTTCAGCTTATAGAAATTACTCAAGATGGGGTTGTTCGAATTACCTGAGCTCTTATAGCTGTAGTACTCTAATACGGGGAGACGTGGCGTCCTTCCTTCAGGATGACACTACACTTATTCACTGGGTGCATAGGATAGGGCTTATGCTAGTGTCTGAGGTTAATGAAAAAGTTGTTTAAAACCACATGAATTTATTACCACAACTCGGTCACTAAAACAATAGCCACGCAGGACTATATAGAAATGGCTGAAGGCAAATACTAAATGCTAAGAGATATATACAGAGATTGAAATTATATACACAGTCTACTGAGACACCTTGACCAAAGGGCTAATGATCCCACACAGGGGATTAATAAAAGGGGGTGGTCTCTAGATACTGGCAATTGAAATAGAGAGAGGTATTTGAGACACTCAGTTGGGGTTCTAGCGGATAAGGCTCCCTTCGGGGTACCTAGTCAATTAACGCCTAGAATGGGTAAGGCTGCCTTCGGGTACCAAACCAACTAACTACTTCTGAGTGACGTGACGGGGCTATCTTTAGATTGCCAACCGTGCAAGCTTAGGAATCAGTTCAGTACTTACGGTTGCACTAATGGGTACGATGTGAGGTCACTTTAGCCACACGTCACAAGTCACTGTGGTGTATCGGCACAGGTCTGGCACTTGAATAACGATCCGTGGTCTGGATCTTTGTTGAAGCACTAAGTGGCATCCACGAACGTTCAACAACCTCTCGTATTTGGTTGGGTCACTTTGTTCAACAACCTCTCGTATTTGGTTGGGTCACTTTGTTCAACAACCTCTCTTATTTGGTTGGGTCACTTTTGTTCACAGCCTCACTAACAGGTCACGAATGCTCCTTGGATGTTGGTTGAAGCATGCAACTGCTGTTGGTTTCGGACTCTTGGTCCTCCTCGTAAGTGTTCGGCTTCTCTCTTTAAGGTCCTTGCTCGGCTTCGGGTATCTTCGGTTTACCTCGGAAACGTTCGGGTTTTCTTCGGCTCGCTCGTAGAAGTCTTTCTACGTCTTCGGGTTTCTTCGGGTTACCTCGGAAGCGTTCGGGTTTGCTTCGGCTCGCTCGTAGAAGTCTTTCTACGTCTTCGGGTATCTTCGGGTCACCTCGGAATCGTTCGGGTTTGCTTCGGCTCGCTCGTAGAAGTCTTTCTACGTCTTCGGGTATCTTCGGGTCACCTCGGAATCGTTCGGGTTTGCTTTGGCTCGCTCCTAGAGGCTTTTCTACGCCTTCGGGTATCTTCGGTTTACCTCGGAAGCGTTCGGGTTTGCTTCGGTTCGCTCCTAGAGGCCTTTCTACGCCTTCGGGTATCTTCGGTTTACCTCGGAAGCGTTCGGGTTTGCTTCGATTCGCTCCTAGAGGCCTTTCTACGCCTTCGGGTATCTTCGGTTTACCTCGGAAGCGTTCGGGTTTGCTTCGGTTCGCTCCTAGAGGCCTTTCTACGCCTTCGGGTATCTTCGGTTTACCTCGGAAGCGTTCGGGTTTGCCTCGGTTACGTTCGGTTTGCTCGTAGAAGTCTTCCTATGTCTTCGGTTATCCTCAGAAACGTTCCAGTACGTTTCAGGGACCTTCGGGAAACTTTTCCCCGGCTTCGGCTATCGTCGGATGCGTTCGAGTTCGCCTCGGAGAATGTTCGCTCACTAATGGCCCTTAGTATCAACTTCGGTTTTCTTCGGAGGAGTTGCTGATGTCGCTCTAAGTCATTAGAGTCGACTGGATACCCAAGAATAAAATTCTTAGCTTTTATAACTTCTTTACGACGTAAACAAATGACGCGGTTGCAGGTGTCCTTTAGAAAGACGCATTCTATTCGTCCGAATAACGAGTCTTTTGATTGGCAGAAGCCCTTGCTTCTCGTGTAAAAAATTTTCCACTTAATGCATTGGCGAACGAAATTAGTAGGTGGAGCTTGTGTGTCGTATTCAATTTATTTTCCACTTAATACATTGGCGAAAAATTAGTAGGTGGAGCCTGTGCGCGATAAGTTCATCATTGGTCACAATAACGACTCTTTGGGTTGGTTAAAGATTTTGAGTATTATTATTTTATTAATACTGTTAGAGAAATATGGGAAATATATGGAAATTGGCACCGTTTGTTATGATTGTTTATAACAATCGGATTTACGGATCGAAATGATTTTTAAGTCGGCACAATCTTAGCAAATATGAATTACAACAATAATAATGGTTTATTAGCTCAAATCGACCGCAAGCACGTCGTTTAATTCGTATCCAAGAGACGGCAAAGGTAACAAGCGTGTTACCTTTCGGCTTATGGGATTCACTCAAAACGGGGTCGTTTGTATTACCTGAGTTCCTATAGCCGCGGTACTTTAATACGGGGAGACGTGGCGTCCTTCCTTCGGGATGGCACTACACTTATACACTGGGTGTATGGGATAGGGCTTACGCTAGGGTCTGAGGTTAATTAAAGAGTTTGTTTAAACCACATGAATTTATTACCACAGATTGGTTACTAAAACAATAGCCACGCAGGACTATAAAGAATGGGCTGAAGACAAATACTAAGTTTAAGATATATACAGATTAAAATACACATAGTTTACGGAGACACCTTGACCAGAGGTCTAATTATCCCACACAGGGGGATTAATAAAAAGAGGTGGTCTTTAGATACTGGTGAATTGAAATAGAGAGGGGAGTTTGAGACACTCAGTTGGGGTTCTAGGGGATAAGGCTCCCTTGGGGTACCTAGTCAATTAACGCCTAGAATGGGTAAGGCTGCCTTAGGGCGCCGAACCAACTAACTACTTCTGAGTGACGTGACGGGGCTATCTGATCGCCAACCGTGCAAGCTTAGGAATCAGTTCAGTACTTACGGTTGCGTTAAATGGGTTATGATGTGAGGTCACATTAGCCACACGTCACAAGTCACTGGGAGGGGTGTATCGGCACAGGTCTGGCACTTTGATAACGATCCGTTGTCTGGATTTTGGTTGAAGCACTAAGCGGGAATATTCAACAACCTCTCTTAATTGGTTGGGTCACTTTGTTCAACGCCTCACTAACAGGTCAGGAATGCTCCTTGGATGTTGGTTGAAGCACGCAACTGCTGTCGGTTTCGGACTCTTGCTTCTCCTCGTAAGTGTTCAGTTCACTCGTAAAGGCCCTTCCTCGGCTTCGGGTAACTTCAAAGCGTTCGGCAGTCTTCGGAAGTGTTCGGTTTGCTAGTGGGAACCTTTTCCCAGCTTCGGGTAACTTCGGAAGCGATCGGATAGTCTTCGGAAGTGTTCGGCTCGCTCGTAGAAATCTTCTCTCGGCTTCGGGTAACTTCGGAAGCGTTCGGGTAGTCTTCGGAAGTGTTCGGTTCGCTCGTAGATATCTTCTCTCGGCTTCGGGTAACTTCGGAAACGTTCGGGTAGTCTTCGGAAGTGTTCGGTTCGCTCGTAGAAACCTTCTGTCGGCTTCGGGTTTCCTCGGAAGTGTTCGGGTAGTCTTCGGAAGTGTTCGGTTCGCTCGTAGAAATCGTTTTACGACTTCAGGTATCTTCGGAAGCGTTCGGGTTTGCTTCGGAAGTGTTCGGTTCACTCGTAGATATCTTCTCTCGGCTTCGGTTAACTTCGGAAGCGTTCGGGTTTGCTTCGGAAGTGCGGTTCGCTCGTAAAAATCCTTCTACGACTTCGGGTATCTTCGGAAACGTTCGGATTTGCTTCGGAAGTGTTCGGTTCACTAGCAGAAACCTTTTCTCGGCTTCGGGTAACTTCGGAAGTGTTCGGGTAGTCTTCGGAAGTGTTCGGTTCGCTCGTAGGTATCTTCTCTCGGCTTCGGGTAACTTCGGAAGTGTTCGGGTTTGCTTCGGAAGTGTTCGGTTCGTTCGTAAAAATCCTTCTTCGACTTCGGGTATCTTCGGAAACGTTCGGCTTCGCTTCGGAAGTGTTCGGTTCACTAGCAGAAACATTTTCTCGGCTTCGGGTAACTTCGGAAGCGTTCGGGTAGTCTTCGGAAGTGTTCGGTTCGCTGGTAGAAATCCTTCTATGACTTCGTAAACGTTTGGGTACGTTTCGGAAATGTTCGGTTCACTAGTGGAAACCTTTTCTCGGCTTCGGGTATCTTCGGAAACGTTCGGGTGCGTTTCGGAAGTGTTCGGTTCACTAATAGGAACCTTATATCAGCTTCGGTTTCGCTTTGGAGAATGTTCGGTTTTCTTCGGAGCTGATAGGTATTGTTGCTCCAGCAGCTAGAGCTGACTGGTTAGCTGATATAAAATTTTTAGCTTTTATAAGTTCTTTCTGGACGTAAACAAATGACGCGTTGTGCAGGTGTCCCGAGAAAGAATTATTTCATTCGTCCGAATAACGACTCTTTCGATTGGTGGAAGCTTTTGCTTCTTTATTTTTCACTTGGTACATTGGGCGAAAAATTAGTAGGTGTGGCCTGTGCGCGGTAAGTTTATGATTGGTCATAATAACGGCTCTGTGGATTGGTTAAACAACAATAATGGTTACACAACAATAATGGTTTTTGGTTCGAACAAAACCTTGAACACGTCACTAGTTCACACCCAGGTAACGGCATAGGTAACAATTCGACCGCTCCCGGGGAAGACGCTGTTCGAAGCCTGTTTGAGCACATTAAAAATTACCTAAGTAAAGTCTCTATGGTCGCTTATATCTTTATATCTCTTTCTCTCCGTCATATAGTTAAGACGTTTGGCCTATCAATTATAGATCGTTCACCAATCACAGATCCGTTCAACTTTCCGCCCCTCCCACGCACATCCGGCCAATAAACATTACCCGTGTCGCGAAAACAAACATACCGGGGCGATACCACAGTCAGTCAGTTGACGTCTGTGATACTGAATAGACCTGTTTTCCGTGCGACTGTCATTTAACCAAGTTATCAAAAAGGAAGGTTCCCTTCCTGAGATACACACTGGCAATCATATTCTTTCCCTTTTTTTGATAAACCGAACCGAGACATCCAGAGAATCCATGGCATGGCGAAGGCGGCGGTGGGCGTATGCAGAACTATGCTGGAAGGGGTCACATCGAGAATTAAAAAGTGTAAGGAGTATATTGTCACTGACAACTACATTTTAGACAGACTCATGACACCTCTCACATATGTTTGAATTTTTTGACATTTCTATATTATATCTACTGCGCGCCAACTTAGAAGAAATTCGCAAGAATAGAAGGTACAGGAATATAGTGGAAAGGGGAACTAGAGCCCCCTAGGGTCCCCCGAGCTGTTATACGCACAAAAAGATCTGAATGCCTCAATTTTCTTACTCGTGATCATACAATTATATCTCTTTCTCTCCCTCATATAGTTAAGACGTTTGGCCTATCAATTATAGATCCGTTCACCAATCACAGATCCGTTCAACTTTCCGCCCCTCCCACGCTCATCCGGCCAATAAACATTACCCATGTCGCGAAAACAAACATACCGGGGCGATACCACAGTCAGTCAGTTGACGTCTGTGATACTGAATAGACCTGTTTTCCGTGCGACTGTCATTTAACCAAGTTATCAAAAAGGAAGGTTCCCTTCCTGAGATACACACTGACAATCCTCTACTTTCCCTTTTTTTGATAAACCGAACCGAGGCATTCCGAGAATCCAGGGCATGGCGAAGGCGCCGGTGGGCATATGCAGAACTATGCTGCAAGGAGTCACATCGAGAATTAAAAAGTGTAAGGAGTATATTGTCACTGACAAATACATTTTAGACAGACTCATGACACCTCTCACATATGTTTGAATTTTTTGACATTTGTATATTATATCTACTGCGCGCCAGCTTAGAAGAAATTGGCAAGAATAGAAGGTACACGAAGATAGTGGAAAGGGAAACTGGAGCCCCCTAGGTTCCCCCGAGCTGTGATACGCACAAAAAGATCTTAATGCCTCAATTTTCTTACTCTTGATCATACAATTATATCTCTTTCTCTCCCTGATATAGTTAAGACGTTTGGTCTTCTTCTTCTTTTATAGCGTGGATCAAGGAATGAACTTATGTTCTTTCTCCTGCTTTTCTTCTACGTAAATAACCAATGTGGTGTATTAGTTGGTACAACAAAAAACAACAGGGAAGGGAGGTGATCTTTTTTTTTTAAGCGACCGGACTGATACAGTCACATTTCCCAGAAAAGGTGGTTCGTCAGAGTGAACAGAAAAATTATAGGGGAAGTTGGCGCAGCAGGAGATGCTGCGGTCTCCTGTGTGAACCCGCGAAGATATTGAAATTGATGTTGCTAATAGCCGGGTTTTCATGCAGATGTAAAGATTCAAAATACTTGTTTGCTAGATTTAGTATGTAATCTACAATGAGGGGTATGTTTAAATCATCGTGAAGGGTGGAGTTTCTGACGAACCAGGGAGCCCCCACCATAAGGCGGAGGATTTTGTTTTGGAGATACTGAAGACGTTGAAGATGACAGCTTGCAGCATGTCCCCAGACCGGAGCAGCATAAGTCATACGGGGACGAATTGCTACTTTATAAAGTAAAGTTTTTAAATGGAGGTTTAGTTTACTCGACCTATGTAAAAATGGATACAGCTGAACTATAGATGCAGACACTCTACTACAAATTTCTGTTATGTGCTCCTTCCAGATTAATTTTCTGTCCAAAATCACACCCAAATAAGTTGTCGAGTTTCGCCAGGGAATAGGCGATCCAAACATTACAATTTCATCCAAATCATTGTGAGGAGTCGGCCTCTTAGAGAACATTATCCCTGCACTTTTCCTCGGATTCACTTCCACTCTCCAAATGGACAACCAAATCTCCATCTGATCCGCAGCTTCCTGAATGCGTCTTACTGCAAGCCAAGGCGCTCTGGAGCTCGCATAAATCAGCGTGTCATCGGCGAAGAGAGCCAAGTGGGTATTAGGTATCTTCGGCATATCATGGGTGAATATGGTATACAAGGTTGGAGACAGCACGGCTCCTTGAGGTACTCCGGCACAAATGCTTCTTCTAGTGGATAACACTTGACCTACCTTGACAGAAAAATCTCTGTCAATCAAGAAGGAGTGAATCAAGTGTATCAAAGACAAACTAATCCCTGTTGCTTGCATTTTATATAGTAACCCTTCATGCCAGACTCGATCAAATGCCTTGGCAACATCTAGAAAAATGGCACCCGTACAATGTTTGAAGTTAAATTGGCCAGTAATATGATCTACCACTCTGTGAAGTTGATGAGTGGTAGAATGATGATCTCTGAAACCAAATTGCTCATCTGGAATTACAGAATGAATCTCCAAGTCTGATTTCAATCTTGTGAGTATTACTCTCTCCAAAACTTTTCCCAAAACGGGAAGTAGACTAATGGGACGATAGTTCTGCGGGAATTTGGGATCCTCAATTTTTTTCCTGATAAGAATTATGTATGCTGTCTTCCAACCCACAGGAAAATGCTTTAGTTTCAAGGAGGCATTATAAATATTTACCAAGGTCATAATACCTTTTTTGGGCAAGGCTTTTAAAGCAGCAGTTGTGATATTGTCACAGCCAGGTGCCTTCTTCCTCTTCAAACTGTGGATGATATCCTTCACCTCTTCCGGAGTGGTATGCAAAATTGTGTCTTCAGACGGAGTGTTAATAATGTTTTCAACTGCTCGTTCTACATGTTCTGCATGATCTAAATCCATATTGTTAAAAACGGGATTGAAACTATTCTCCAGATGATCGGCAAAAGCCTCCGCCTTATCATCAGAAGTGAAACACATTCCTCGAGTACCGTGTATAGGTGGCATCACGGATCTGAACCTCATGCCCAATGCCTTTTAACCTCCCAAAGCTTGGAATGCTCGTCCAGATCCTCAAGACCAGTCTGCCATCTCTTGTTACGAACCTCTGAAAGGGAATGTCTGACTTCAACCGAAAGACGGTTCCATTCCCTTTTGTCCTCAGGGTTGAGAGTGATAGAATATCGCCTTCTAGCTCTGTTACGCTGTCGGATAATCTGTAAAACACTTGATGGCAGAGAGTCATGTCTAATTATTCTCTTTACTTTGTTTCCAGCATAGGATATGGAAATAGAAATATCCCTAGTTAGAGTCTGAACGGCATCCTCAAGTTCTTCCACTGAATTCAATTGGCGTATTGGGGCAATATTATTCTGTAAATGTTCGGCAAAAGCCGGCCAGGACATAATTGTTTGTCTAGCCTCTGGCAATATAGAAACTGCCTCCCCAAGCTCAATGAGAACAGGCTCGTGGTCAGAATCCAAGTCGTGCATGGTGGTAATTGTGTGATCAAATCTCAGGTTCTTGTACACCATTATATCCAATACATCGGGGCGACCCACTGCACCATAATGTGTTGGTTCAATGGGACCGTCCACAACAACGTCATGATGCAGCATATAATTATATAAGGCATTACCCGAGGCGTTCGACATTCTAGAATTCCAAGACCTGTGCTTGGCATTCAAATCACCAGCCAACAAAGTCTGAATATTCTCACTAAAAATTTTGTTCAAATCTGCGCGGGTAAGAGGTTTAGACGGAGGCTTATAAGCTGCAAACATCTTTAGAGGGCCTGATGTAGTTTCAATAATGATACATGTAAGTTCAATATGCTGTGTTATAGGAATATGGTATTGGAAATGCCTAATGTTATTTTTGATAAAAATCAACGTACCTCCACCACGTCCATGAAGACGATCGTTCCTATGGAGTGCGTATCCTGACAAACGTATACGTTTTCCAGGAACCAAATGTGTCTCTGAGACGAGTAAAACGTCTATATTATTTCGAAAAACAAATTCTCTCAAACTCAACATTTTCGTGAACAAAGAATTTGAGTTCCATGCTACAATTTTGAGGGTTCTGGGTAGTCTAGTGTGTAGGTCCATTTGAGACATTGAAGAGGTTACACAGCTCTGGGGTGAAGCTAAGCACTATTTGCAGTACTTCTTCATTTGTCTTTGCCATGGACAGGCTGGAACCCATTTTAAAGATTAAATTGATTAAACCCGCCACATTGTTGGGGTCAAATAAATTACCATTTCTCGGTACTGAAGTTAGAGGAGTAGGTGGTGGATGAGGAATACTTCCGTTTCCTACACCCGTAAACACATTTCTCGGTGTATTATTGGTTTTGGTAAATTTCTTCTTCTTATTCTTCTTAATATTGACAGCTGGAGAAGTGATAGGAATTGCAATCGGTCTGACGTTTGGTCTATCAATTATAGATCCGTTCACCAATCACAGATCCGTTCAACTTTCCGCCCCTCCCACGCACATCCGGCCAATAAACATTACCCATGACGAAAAAACAAACATAATATTAACGGGACGATACCACAGTCAGTCAGTTGACATCTGTGATATTGAATAGACCTGTTTTCTGTGCGACTGTCATTTAATCAAGTTATCAAAGGAATATTCCCTTTCAGAGATACACACTGACAACAACAAGATGAAGAAGAAAAAGAAGAAGAAGACGCCGGGCCTTCCACATTATCAGGCCCGAAGGCACTAAAGCTTTCTACGACGCCAGGCCTTCCGCATCACAGGCTCGAAGGCACCAAGGCCTTCTACGACGCCGCGCCTTCTATATCATCAGGCCCGCAATGTCACCAGGCTCAAAAGCATTAAAGCCCTCTGTGACTCCGGGCCTTCCACATCACCATGTCCGCAAAGACATCGGGAGCAAAGACACCAAGGCCTTCTACGACGCAGGGCCTTCCACATCATCAGGTCCGCAACGTAACAAGCCCTAAAGGCGCCAAGGCCCTCTGCGACCCCGGCCCTTCCACATCACCAGGCCCACAACGTCATCGGGACCAAAGGCACAAACACCTTCTACGACGCCGGCCCTTCAACATCACCAGGCCCCCAACGTCTCCAGGCCCAAAAGCACCAAGGTCTTCAACTATGCAGAGCTTTCCACATCACCAGGCCCGGAGGCACAAAGGCCCTCTTCGACGCCGGGATTTAATCATCACCAGGCCCAAAGACACCCAGGTCTTCTACGACGTCGGGCCTGCCACGTCACCAGGCTCGAAGGCACCAAGGCCTTCTACGACGCCGGACCTTCTACATGGCCAGGCCCAAATACACCAAGGTCTTCTACAACGCCGGGCCTTCCCCGTCACCAAGCCCGAAGGCACCAAGGCTTTCTACAACGCCGGGCCTTCCATATCACCTGTTGCGTGCTTTTGGCACTTCTGACTAATTTAATTTCAAAATATTAAATAATATATTGTCGTAACCCAGAGTGCATAAAAAATACCTAAGTAAAATCAAGCTATTATAACCATCAATCACCCAAAATATCCCTTAATTACACCCTAAGTTAGACATTCAACTTCTTCTTACGTCACACGTTGGGTAAGCCAATAAATTAGAGTAAAATGTTTTCAATATATTACCTTACTTGAATATAAATCAAATATTTATATGCCCTAACTAACTCAGTCGTTAAAAAATTTCTAATACTTGCATATTTTTATTAATAATAAAAATTCTTAGTCCGGACCTGTCTCTTTTATAATATCTAAGAAAGATTATTGTCCAAGTTCTTTTCACCTTAAATGTTGGTAATCCGCAACTAAACGATTTTACCGCTACTCATATGAACTAACTTTGATAAATCTACTAAATATTTTCTTTAATTTATACAAAAAATCTTTATATTCCGTTTAATTTCAAATCTACACCATTTATTATCTCACAGAATGGTAAGTTAATTTTAAACTGTTACTATATCTTTCCTATACATTAATCTGTATGTTTATTTTTATTTTTAGGAGGTCAAACAACCATGAGAATTGCTGAATGTTAACCTATCAAATACATCTACGTAAATGAAAATCACAAATGGTTGAGTAACAATAAATATAATGTATCTTCGAGAAATAACATACAATAAATATGTATTTGAAAAAAATGCCAATATTTTAACAATTACTTATTCAAACTTGTCCAATATCTTGGTACTTATATTTGGTTATGATAAGAATTGAGGTTATAACCCTATTTTATTTTTCAAGGTAAGTTTAATTTAATGCATGTAATAAACTTTTAAAATGTATACCATTGATTTCTAATTCAAATAGTACTATGTAACCGTTATCTAAGATTCAGTGTATAATTTCTGATACATTTAATTATTTAATTTTTCATCTATTATTTGCCAATTCATTTAATAAAAGAGATTTTCATATTAAAAGTAACAATTAAACGATACAACCTTACTATACATATGTGTAACTTCTCGACAAGGAAATTCTAACTGATCTCTTTTCTCTTTTTAGTTTCGGTAGAACTGGAATCCTCGGTGATGTATTTCTTCTTCAATGTAACAGCTGTTGGTGCCTCGTAAAGATGATTTCTTGTGCGTCCAGGAAGTTCTTCACTGCCTTGATAGATAAACTTGCTTGAGATCCACTTCGGTACGGATATTTTTCAGAAAATGCACGTCAGATGAGCCTATTATAATATGTTTTCGTCCCAGGAATTCTTTGATAAATAAATCCCCTCTATGGTTAAACTTGAAATTGGAAATTCTTCGCTTCAAAAATTCTTCGATACATTTAAACCTTTTGTGGTAAGTAAATTAAATTTAGATTTTATGCTTTTAATCACTATAATCTCCTTCTCTTTTTTATTCACTTGATACTGCTTACGTTAATACGATCTTCCACTAATGCTTCGTTTTAGTCATAAATTATTTACCAATATATTAAATTAATAATTTAATATACACAATATGTACTTCTTTTGCTTTATTTTACTTAATTTCGGCTAAAAATCTCTTCTTACCGAAAATATCATACACCTCTTCTCATAAATTTTTAAGAAGTTTTTTTTCTATTTACCCTAATTACCTTAGTGATAATTTTTATATTTGAATTGGCCAATCTCAGTTAAACACCTCTTATTTATGTTCAAAATGCATTCTATAATTTTAATATTCTCTTGTATGCCTTTCTATATTTCAATACTCATATTTTAACAATTTTAACCATGAATTTATACATGTATTTTTGTATTCAAAACAATTTTAAAACATACTATATCAAAAATTCTGTAAATGTCAAAAACTGTCAACCATTGACTTTTCCTCTAATTAAATTATGGCGGGAGTTTTTATCTATTTTGACGTTACCTTTAAACAAAGTTTCCCTTTTAAAATCAATTCTCATCATTTAAGACAATTGAACAAGTTTTTACAATTTTATATTACATACCAAACACTCAATTAATATCAAAATCTCTCTTTTACAGGTTTTGGTATCATTTGCTGAACTATGGACCTTAACCAATGGACTTTACTACATTATCAAATCAACAATTGTAAATATTAATACTAGGATAATAAACACTAATCTTCATAATACTATTTCTATTTATAAGTTTCTTAAACTTTTAATATCAAAATACATTACATGCCATAACCAAATATAAATATTGATGGTTAGTACCTAGTACTACCTCAATATGTTTACTTAACCTAGCAATTATTAAATTACTTAAGAATTCCAAATTAATTATAATATCATTCTTTTGGCTCATACTGTAACTATTTATTATTTTCAATACGCAAAATATATTCAAAACTTAAATATGTATTGCAATTCTACAGCTAAGCTTGTTTAACCTTCTTGAATAAACAGTTCTTTATATTTTTCCAACTACGTATTAATTTCTGTTAAAATAACTTCTCCATCTAACATTTCTTAAAAATAACATCTGAATAACAAGTTTATAATCTAAAGTAAAATTCTTTTTATAAAGCAAATATTAGAGTCACGTACAACAATTTTTCTTAAATACCCTTTTGTATGACGACGATAGCTAAAAGGTTCGGCGTCACGAATATGCATGTTTTTATCAATAGTCCTTTATCTGAAATTTCGTGAAGACCGAAAAGTTGAATACTTCTATTACATCGTATGCGTCGAGTGCAAAAATTCCTTCTTGGAGAAGTCGAGAACCTTCTAGAATCCAAAAACAGGCGTGTTTCACCCCTCTCCAACAGTACGCATAAAAAGGCAAGATCGCTTAAAAATTGTAATTAATAGTTGTTATCCGCCAAGTGACTGTAGACACATCGAAGTAATTTTATATAGACCCTTGCTGGTCGATGGCTATCATCTAATGGTTGACGCATAATCTGGCAGTAATTTCAAATGTTAAGATTGTTATCATCGTGTACGTAATATAGCCGTGTCAAAAGCTAGTCGAGTGACGATTTAACGTACATAGTGAGTGCAAAATTATCTAAAGATCGTTAGTCCAACCTGAAAGAAGTCTTGGCAGATCCAGATGATGTACCTTATGGGAATTTGAAACGATCTTAACCATTGCCGTCGGATACCAACTTTCGTCAAACTAAGCGGAACAACATCTACCCCCGCAGGAGTCATCGACCGTTGCATCGTGTCTGTACACATCAAGGTAATTACCGTATTAATTAGGTCTCAGAGCGGCTTAGAAATTATTGTACCGTCGTTGTAATAAATCTACGGCCATTGCTTCTAGTTGTGTAACAATAAAACTGTAATATTTAGTCCGTCGGATAACTTTTAAAATAGGATTAATCTGTATCTTTCTGTTCATGTTGTTGTTTGAATCATTACACTACTGTAAACAATAGTATTAATCTGAAATTTCGAGTTCATTGTTAGACTCTTTGTACTATTGCCTATATTATCGTAACTTTAAGTTAATCTTTTAAAAGTTCCAGTACAAATTATTCACTTTGTCAAATTCATCCATACATTAGTTGATGCATTTTGTTCAAGAGTTAATATCCGATTTTAATTTACCATTTGTATTTGCAACCAAGATATTGTCATATGTTATTTGTGTTCATCTTTGTGTAACCACAATTTATTTTATCTGGCCAGAGTATTAAATTAGGGATTGTTTAATCTAATGTAAAATGTGGAAGTGAAACATCAATGTATTGGTGTTAAATGTTTATCGTACTTTGCTTTAAATTGTCTTAGGTAATAAATATTGTTAAGTTTACGACACTTGTGTTTTAAATTAATTAATCCTCGTTCCTTGAGGCGACTCGAAAGCTCAGTGACTGTTTCCTATTTTAATTCACTAATATACCTGGAGCCACGATGTGCTAATTCTAGTGATAATAAATAAAATAAAAAAATAACGATTCAAGTCAAAATAGGTGGCGTCCAATAATAACTTCATGCATAATCACAAGATCATTCATGTAAACAATTAGCCATCTAAAAGAATCAACACCGGTTACCTGAGGAACTTCTGATTGAGGAATTGTAAGACTTAAGATTAAGGTAGGTGAGTTTTGTCATTAAATTAAATATACGCATTTATTCACTCTTTGTTAATTCAATTATTAGTGGTATAAATTCAATTACAATAATAAATATTGAACGACCCTGGGATCACTGGATGCAGACTGTGCTACTGGGCGAATTACTCTGTTCTTGCATCCAGTACCGTTGCTAATTGCTAAATGTTTAATTAATCAAATCTTTTACCTAGTTCTCATATGAAACAATTCAGTATAGCAATTATTCAGCAACACACCAAGCCCGAAGGCACCAAGGCCTTCTACGACGCCGGGCTTTCCACATCTCCAGGTCCGTCAACGTCACCAGAAACAAAGTCAACGAGGTGCAAGGGGTGGGCAATAACATCTGATGTTGCCTTCCCAAACGCCAACCTCACCTGCATGTGGTGCACCTTGCTAGATAACAAACGAGGCCCTGGCGACCGAATACTGGCGGTATAACCACACAGAGATCCAGAGATATCAGAGATATCAGAGATCCGATATCAGAGATCCGATATCAGAGATCCAGAGATATCAGAGATCCAGAGATATCAGAGATCCAGAGAAATCTGAGATCCGATATCAGAGATCCGATATCAGAGATCCAGAGATATCAGAGATCCAGAGATATCAGAGATCCGATATTAGAGATCCGATATCAGAGATCCAGAGATATCAGAGATCCAGAGATATCAGAGATCCAGAGATATCAGAGATCCGATATCAGAGATCCGATATCAGAGATCCAGAGATATCAGAGATCCAGAGAAATCTGAGATCCGATATCAGAGATCCGATATCAGAGATCCAGAGATATCAGAGATCCAGAGATATCAGAGATCCGATATCAGAGATCCGATATCAGAGATCCAGAGATATCAGAGATCCAGAGATATCAGAGATCCGATATCAGAGATCCGATATCAGAGATCCAGAGATATCAGAGATCCAGAGAAATCTGAGATCCGATATCAGAGATCCGATATCAGAGATCCAGAGATATCAGAGATCCAGAGATATCAGAGATCCAGAGATATCAGAGATCCAGAGATATCAGAGATCCAGAAACAGTACCAGATACTGTTTGAGGGCATTGAGGGGTTTTAGTGGGTGAGAGTCCCACACGCCAATCTGCGATCGAGCCAAGCACTTGGTGTGCATAATGCATTTCCCCTGACAAAAAAAAAAAAACACCGTGCAGTGTGAAAATAATTACCGTGCAGTGAAAATAAATACACTGTCTAGTGGAAATCTTTTCTCGGCTTCGGGTATCTTTGGAAACGTTCGGGTGCGTTTCGGAAGTGTTGTTCACCCGTAGAAATCCTTCTACGACTTCGGAAACGTTTGGGTACGTTTCGGAAATGTTCGGTTCACTAGTGGAAACCTTTTCTCGGCTTCGGGTATCTTCGGAAACGTTCGGGTGCGTTTCGGCAGTGTTCGGTTCACTAATAGGAACCTTATCGGTTTCGCTTTGGAGAATGTTCAAGAAAGATTTTAGTCAAATAGAAAAATATGTAGGAATGGGGTTGAAGATATATTTTTCTGTCAAAAACGTGTTTTTTTTATTTTCTTCAAAAACTTAATTACAGAAAAAATATCTTTTTTCTAGTACAAAATGTAAAGGTTAGAATGTTAATTAACAGTCAAAAACATTTTATGACTCGTCTCCCGAACTAGCAGTAAAATTATCATTTTTTTGCTAAATTAAGGTCTATTGATGACAGTTTGATTTACTTCTAGTCTACTTCTTTCATTTAGAAATTTCTTATAACCATAAAAATAAAAAGTATTTCAAATATACATGTGTTTACTGGACCCAACATGTTTGTTATTTTACAAAATTAAGCCCTTTTTTCGAAGTAAAAAAATAAAATTGAATATATAAAAAAGAATTCTATTTTCTAAAGAAAAAAGATAACAAATATTAAAACGTTAAGTTTGAAAAAGGAATTAAAAGAAAATTTGATATCTATTGATATTGGTATCTCTTGATCATTAAGTTCATGAATGTTTTGGAATGTTGAAGTTGTCAATTCACAATAGGCTTATTTCATATGCATGCAACATCACAGTAATTAGCAGCTCTCTCAACTTGCAAAATTTTTCGTTAGGCTGGTTGTCAAGAACAATTTCTAGCAACTAATTTATATGCTTATAACAACCAAAAATATTAGTGAGACATCATTATCGTTTCCAAAAAAATTATGATTAAGATGTGAAGTGATCTCTCGTTTCAAACTGTGAAAGATACTTTATTTCCAGCAATCTTGATCTAAGAAAACCAACCATTTTCTTTTTTGAAACCACAAGTGCTTAAAAGCTTCTGTCACCTTCTTTACCATTCTTTCTACTACTTAAGTGTGTCAAGGAATTTTAAACTCCTATCTCTACTTCCTGGTTCAACATCTACTCTAGCTTATGTTGCTCAATTAGTTAGTTAGAAGAAGTGGTTCCGTTACTGTTGTCAACGTGAATCAATAAGATCTGCTTTTAACTTTCTGTCGAGCTTTTTGTATTCTTTTGCTTGCCAGACACCTAATATGTTGTCGTAAATCAAACAACATTCCCAAAAGAGATGTTCTTTGTGTACCATATTTTCTGTAGTGTTGATTGAACAGGAGCCTTAAGATCATCTTCTAAGTATTTGATGCACTGTACTATTTTAACATTTTAGTGATGCATAAATAATTTTTGGGTGACATTTAGCTATAAACCATGAGGGAACATAAACTTTTATGACAAAGTCAGCTAGTTTTTTTTAACTGCGGCGTTGTCTCAAGTAATGCAATATATAAGCATAAAATTTGGTTTACCATTGTCAGCCATCTTGCATGGAAGATGTTTCCTGGGTTTCTGTTTGCCAACAATACAGCCTGACGTATAAACCAGAGATATTTCTGGTCCGTGCTCAATTACTTAGAATCCACCTCCTGGAATAACAGCATCTATTGTACTCAACAATTGGTAAATCTGTACAACTTGTTGTTTTTCTATTGAACCATTAAAAGCACTAGGCCCCAGAAGTTGGACCATTGAGGGCCACCATAACTTTCCTAGGAGGCAATTCGATTAAGTGAAGTAAATACCTTGGTTATAAATAAAATAACTGAAATTAATCTAAAAGATATGTTGAAAATTGAAAAATATGCCTATTTGATAACAAAATTAAGGTCTTCATGTAGGTTCCCGGAGAGGTTAATGTTACATGACAGATATATTTTTTTCCGTCTCTTAATCAACATTCTAAACTTTAAATTTTTGTACTTGAAAAAAAATTTCTTTGCATTTATGTTCTTGAAAAAAATGAAAACCCACGTTTTTGATAAAAAAAATCATTTCGAGATACAAATATTTTTCAATTTGACTAAAAATTTATTTGGTAAATAGATGACTATTGTGACAATAACAATCGACTTAAGATTTTCAATTTAAAAGAAAAGTTTTTCGTTGTACACCGTTATGTATGTATACCTACCTTTATGCAGATGTTCCAAATACTCTTAAGGTTACATTAAATATGTATTTGTTTGACATAAAAACGCAAACAGTGTTATCACAAGTATCAAACAAATTTTTTGCTAGAATACATAATGAAATAGTTTGCTTTTGCACAGATCTGTTCATGGATCATTAGTTATTTATACAATTACTTTTTAAAGGATCTCAGATCATAATTTTGGTTTCATAATTATCCTAATTTATATAATAAAGTTTTCCATACGATTAAATGTATACATAATTGATATGATGAATGTAATCTTTACAGAAAACTTCATGCACTTATTTTGTATACTATAAAACTTTACTACGGTGCGGTGCATTATAGAATGTAGACATATTTAATACGTATAAGTCTGCTATCAAAATACAATCTTATTTAAAGCAATATTTATCTAATACAAGCATATGTTATCCTTCTACTAAGGATTTAGTAGCTGCTAATACAGTAAGTAACTTGCTACATTTTTAACGAATGCAGGTAATATTAAATTCTTTTTATTATATTCGTTGTTTTAATAATAATAATAGTTAAAGAGTTGAAACGATAATAGTACTTTAAGATGTATATCACTATGTAGAGCACTCATTCAAAATTGACAGTGAAAGTGACTTTGAGTGGAGCTTTTACTAGACTGTTTTCATGTAAGCAGAACAGAATAAAATAACATCCATGATTATAGTGAGGCATAAACTTCATAACAAAAATATCTACAAGAATATGTCTCTTTATGATAGCATACTCATCAATTGAACGTGTATTTTGTACAAAAATGCAAATAGCAAAATAGTAAATAGTGTTATTAATCTGATAATTATAAATTCAAGCTCGAACCACGGCTTTAAATCTCTGATTTAGTATAGATTTATGTAGTTCATTTCAGTTCACATCATAGCCAGAAAAATCCATAGTTTTTATCATTCTCCTTTTTCCTGGGTGGCAAATATTCTATACTCCATTCAGTCTAAGAATGGAGCATTGGGAAAGATAGGGCTTAAAATAAACGTTTGTGATTGGTTGAAATCGAGTGTGCATTTACACCGACAAAATAATCGCATTTAGCTCGTTCTGTCAAAAAATTGTTTACTGACAGTTTTGTTCAAAGAGTTTGTCGATTTCCATATTTTACATAGTTATTTGTTGTTAATATTCTTAAAAAATAGTTCTTCTTAGAACTCGCAGGTGAAATATTCATTTGTTAAGGTATTTTATCAATTTCTAGATATTGTAAATAAGATAATAATTGAAATATCTGCTAATGGAAATAGTATCTAAAATTTATTGGATTTTAACATGAAATATTTCCCTTTACACCTTTTACTCACATATTGATAATGATACATACATTCTTGAATGTTGTAAAATGTATGCGTTCTATTTACATGTAGACACAACGTGTTATTCAATGTTTTCCTTATATTTTAATATTTTTTGTGTGAGCGATATTCTGCTTTGGAAAACTTATCAAATACTGATTAGCTGTTTGCCTTTTCATGTTTGTTAGTATGGTTATCATTTTAAAAGCAATGTAAGCCTTACTTAAATAAATGTCAATAAACACGTAAAAGTCAAAATATAATGATATCATATACAATGTATATCCCTGCAATCCATCTGACAGTAAACATATGTTTTATTTGTTTTCAAAATACAAAATTCATCGTGTGTAAACTGTGCTCATATTGTAGCGCCATCTACTCCATTCTTAGACTGAATGGAGTATAGTGGATGTAACTTGCATTTCCGTAAAATGCTTTAATAAGCATCCATTTTCATCTAACAGTGTTATTTCTAGGTCAGCTTTCGTCATTTTCTCCTTATTTATGTATAGGCTGATTCACTTCGCACGTTCATTAAAAAATAGTTGGTATGACGAAATTCTATTACTATGAAGTTTGGTATTCACCATTGCTGCAATTCTCAATAAATTACTTTCAAAATGGAATCAATTTCCACAAATATCGAAAATTGCTGCCACCTTTGTTTATAAAAATAAAATGAGAACACACCAGTTGTCAACAAATAATAGACCTCAGAGAAAATTGTTTATTACAAAAAAGTTATATTTGTGTGAAAACGTGGCACTAACTTGAAAATAACTCTAAAAAAGCATACAATATCAAAATAAAAGTTGCCCAAAAATACAATTCTACAAGGTGATTTGGCAACAGAAATGGTGTGTCATTTGAAAAAGTGAAGTTTTTGACGTTTATTTGTCAACTTTGAAAATTTGCAGTATGCCCATGAAACATTACAGAAATGTCTGTAAGTACGTAAAATGCTGGATCAATCTTTAGTAACTAAATAGGAAGAAATCATCTATTTATTTCAATAGTTCAGGATACGTCTTTTAATGGACTGCAACTCTATTTTTTGCGAAAATGTGCATATATCAAAAACTATGATAGAAAAGTGTTGACTGCGGTATCAAAACTCACAATTTATTATAAAATACAAATATGAAATTGAAATGAGAAGTTTCTATTTGGAAAAAAAATGGTGATAATTTGTGAAGGTGCCAGCATTCTGGATATCTTTTATTTAAACTTACTGTAGTCGACAATAGCAGGCTACCAAAACTCTTATTAATAATATACCGCTAAATCAAATATTTTTTAAAGAGCTTGTTACGTGAATCACGCTGTATAGTACTTTAATTTACGCAGTTCAAGTTATACACTAATATTCAATACGAGTTGATATAAATAGAGCTTAAAAATGCCAAACGTAAGGTAGCAACAGTTTGATGCCGCTATTTTTCCACTAATTTACCATGATAATAATTTATAGAAGAATTTAATTTTCTATGAAAATTTTAGTATTCGTTGTAGTCTTTTGTATGAAAGTGCAATTTATTTGAATAAATAACAAAAATAAATGAACAGTAAATAAAACTGTATACAAGTTAATTTCTCTTGGATTCTTTTTCCTCAATAAAATCATAATCACATGTATTCTCCCCTCCCCTCTTTATATTGTTTGCGCACTATAGAAAACAAAATCTGGAGACATATAATGTAGTAAATTATTCAGTGTTCAACACAAGAACTAACTACAATTGTCAACTATAATTTTGATTCAGTTCATAGTAGACTTTTCCCTCAACTGGTCGCCATGAAGTTCTTACATAAAAATGACATATTCCAATTACCTTTGATAATTTGGGAATATTTGGGAGTTATTATGAACTACACGTCACTTCTATGAACCTGCTATAGCACACTTAATATTATTATAATGGGAATTGTACTTATATTAGTTTTAGCTTCATTTTTTCAAGAAAATAGCGATTCATTCGGCAAAATTATGGAATCCGCTATGGGTATATCTCATGTAAATATAATCTAGTGTCAATATAGAAGCAACTGCTTAAATTTGATTTTATTTCAGACATTTATAAAATATATGCTCTTTATTCATTACAAAGCGGACCTGGAAAATGTATTAAGAGCTAGATCAGAATCACTTAAAATAGATAGTAGATTGAAACTAGGTTTAAATGATCAAAATGAAGAAAGATATGGTATATTTGTATTACTCCAGAAATGTTTCCTATTTAGCGTTATTCTATGCGGTATTATATTTTTCTTAAGGCCAATTTTATACGAAAACCAGCTATACATCATGAAAACATGGGAAATTGAAAATTCAATTATATTCTGCTCTGTTATATTATTTGTGCAATATTACGTCATATTGTTGGTAATGGCACTAATTTTCGGATATGATATGATGTATTTGTCGTTATGTATCGATACAGTGGTACAGTTGAAAGAATTAAAACACGAAATGAAATGTTCTTCTATAAAATCTGCTATGGGCACTAAAGAAAATTTGATAAACTGTATATGCAAGCACCAGGTCTTGAAATTGTGAGTATAATATAATTGTTTATTGATTATTAACTTTAAGTCCTCACAGGATTGATTTTTGTTAAACGTTATGTAGTATTGTAGAGCACTTAAAAAGCTTCTCCTTCACGCGATTACCAAAATTATCAGCAACTTTATTGACTAGATAGAAAAACAAATTTTTATTAAATAATATTTATTTCATTGTTCGCATCCATGTAATTTTCTGTCTTCTAGGCAAAATTAGAAAAATATAAAAAAATATTTCTAGTGTGTCATGTTTTGAAGTTAAATGAATACTATTTTACCATCATCTTTCTTTCCATTATATATCGGGTTGATCAAACTTTTGCTGATAATGTCTATATTCCACCAAATATTGTTAAAACTTGAAGAAATATTCTTGAAAAAGGAATTACGGTATCAAGTCCAATTTTTCATCTAACCTAACAAGTAAATTCTTGACGTATGGAGAAACATATATTTCTTGATACATATTTTGCTTTCCCAAATACTATTTTGCAAAAAAAGATACACCATTCCTATCTATTAAACTTTATTTTATTTATTACAAATGTGTTGCTTTTCAAATATAAAATAAATTTAGAATGTATTATATTTTATATTTTTATGGTTTTTAGATTTAACAAATATTATATTAAATGCACTTTTGCTTTTGATTTATATAGCTATAAATATCTTTAGAAAAAACTATTGCACGTAATATGAATTCACATTTCTATAGCATCTATATTTTTTAAAACTTCCACAACTTTTCATTACCATGCAATTCATACCTCTCAAATTCTTATTAGCTTTTCTTGACTCTAAGATTGTTTACCAATACAAAGCATGAATGTTGTGCTTGTAGTGCCACATTCAAACGATGTTTATTTTATTGATATTTATTTGTATGGACGTCCCATTTCTAATATAATTTTACAATTTGTCTCTTGGGAACTATTAAGTGCCATTTTACGTCATACAATTTTTCAGAATACTTAATGTTTGAAGTGATAATAACCATAAAGAAAGAGATTATCTTGATAACAAATAATTAAGTACTAGTACCTTTTCTGCATGAATACGTGCAAATAAAAGGCATCCCACCAGCAAAATGGGAGGAATACTTCAGACAAGTACACAGAGCGGAGGAAGCATTGGAATTGGAGGTATATGAAACAAAGTAGGAAAGCTCAATCAGCGAAAAAAGCTGGAGTTGACAACATAGCTAACGAGCTATTGAAATACTGGGGCAAGGCACTCCTCGCAAAACTTACAATCTTCTTCAACCTAATCCTGAGCTCACAACAAATACCAGAGGAATGGCACAGCAGCATTGCAATACCTATTTTTAAAAAGAGACAAAAGACCTGCCCTGGAAACTGTAGGGGAATAACGTTCGTAAATACAACAATAAAATTATTCACAAGCGTACTCAAGGAGAAACTAGAAGCGCAGATTGAAACCAGAGAAGAACAACAAGGATTTAGAAGGAATAGATCGACGACTGACGCGCTATTCATCATCAAGCAGTTAAAAGAAAAGTCAATGGAATTCAACAAACTCCTCTACATCTGCTTCGTCGACTTGACGAAAGCCTTTGACAAAGTACGCCTGGAAGACATAGTTAGATTACTAATTAACAAGAGAACGCCATCCGATATCCTAAAAATAATCCGACTACTAAACACGGGCAACACGACAAAAATTAAAGCAGGCGAGCATACAACTGCCTATATCCCAACGCCAGGTGGAATCAGACAGAAAGACAGTCTGATCCCAATCTTGTGTAAGACGATCTACAGAAGCAGCTTTTTAAATTTTATCGAACAAGCCAACAGCTGAACTTGAATATATCCATGGACATAACAAAAGCCATGACAATTGCTAAAGAACAAATCCGATGCAAACTTGTGGTGGAAGATAAACACATCGAGCAAGTCAACCAGTTCAGGTACCTAGGACTTGACATCTTCAGTGGTCATGACCCAGCCAAAGACCTAAAGAAACAGATTAATAAAGCGACATCGCTATTAGGATGTTTAAGAGAGATGTTTGGTCGAATCAATACATGCGAACAGACAGCAAGATAAGAATTTACAAAACCTGTATAAGGCCCGTCATGACTTACGGTATAGAAACCCGCACTTTTTCTGCACACTTCTAATTACCGTGAAATTAAGAAATATTTCAGATTTCGAACTATCTGACTCTCTTCAGCCTGATTTACGGTTTCGGAATTACATTTCTGTAGTTATCCGTATATGATATAGGTAATGTGTAATTTTATAAAACACACGTGTCGATTAAAGTACTAGTATCTGCAGAAGCAGGGATATTTGGACACGTGACTAGATAAAAGTAAATTAAAAATTTTCATATATGTAGAAGAAAAGTAGCCTTCGATTCCTCTCTTCAATTTGTCAATACCTGAAAGTAATATTAATAAACACCATGGAGGAAGGGGGAGGTAACATAACAGATCGGGATTGAAGTCGCTGTTGGTGCACATGATCGGGCAGAGTCGCCATTAGACGCCCAAACAAAGTAGATTTGCGTTTGACTACACGTGTTTATTTTTTGTTTATTTATGGTGGATGAAGCTTTTTGCGTTAAAATATTGAACCTAAATAAAGTGCCTGTAATTTTTTAATATCCCGATCAAGATCTGAGTTAGTCATTTGTGCGCTGTCGTTTAAATCACAGGTTTAAATCTGCACAAGTATTTGTGTTAGAATAGCTTTGTGTTCTTCGTGTTAAAAACAATAATAATGGTGTGTTGCTCTGCTTTTGGCTGTTCAAATAGAACAGACTGGAGGACAACTCAACCCAAGCATCCTATAACGACCAAGTTAAGCTTCCACAAGTAAGTAAAGTTTTTGTTTTTGTAGGGTGAAGCCGCACAATGTAATTTATGTATAAGGAACCCGATTCTAAGGCCGCGCCGTCGTGATTCTAATTGCAATTAATAAAATAACTGTTGTTACAGATTTCCTAGAGATGTTGAGGTTAAAAATAAATGGATTCAGAATGTAAGACGTGTCGATTGGACGCCTAAAGACAGAAGTGTATTATGCTCCGTACATTTTACCGAAGATTGTTTTGATAGTGGTTCTCCAAATGTTCGAAAGCTTCGTCGAGATGCAGTGCCCACAATCTTCCCAGCTTTTCCGGCTTATTTACAAAAGGTTAAGCTTTTGTTTGAAATTATGTTGCTTGGTCATTTAAAACTGAACTTCCTTTTTAGCCTTCGTTGAAAAGACCTTACCGAAAACGTAAATCACCGGAACGTTGTACCAAGGCCTTCGTTTCAAACGCAAAAGGTGAGGCCTCTAATGAAACGGGACCTGGACCCTCAACCTCCACTGAGAATACTGAGATCTACACTGAATCAATTAGAACATTGTCATCAAGGACAACATCATTTTCTCCAGATCGGAAACATCGATTAGAATCTGCTGCTGTAATGGAAGTGAGGACAGTGTACAATAAAAAAATTCAAGACTACAGAAGGAAAATAAAAGGGCTTCAACAGACAAGGCGTCGGCAAGTTAAGAAGATTGCAACAATGCGAAATGTTATCAAATGCTTGAAGGACGAAAAATTTTTACTTGAAGAAAACGCCAATATTTTGTGTAATATAGCAGGTCCAAACAAAGAAATTATAAAAAGACAATTAGCTAAATCAGCCAAACGAATGCCAAAGTTATATTCTCCAGAACTTCGCAAATTTGCATTAACTTTGCATTATTACTCACCGAAGGGCTATAGATATGTTCGTGAATCCTTTAATATTTGTTTGCCACACCCAAAAACTATAACCAATTGGTACAAGGCCGTCAATGGAGCCCCTGGATTTACATCAGAATCATTTCATGCTCTGAAACAAATCACGGAAAAATCAAGTGGAAGTGGCTCAATAACATTTGCCGCCTTAATGCTAGATGAGATAGCCATTCGTCAAATTCTGGAGTATGACAACAAAGGAATGACTGGTTATGTAGACATAGGAGCTGGACTAGACGGAGACGACAGATCATTAGCAAAAAACGCGTTGGTTTTTATGCTTGTGTCCATAAATGGCAGTTGGAAAATTCCTCTGGGATATTTTCTTATTGACAGTATGACTGGTGAGCAGAAAGCTAATTTGGTAAACCAGTGTTTAACCTTAATAAACCAAACTGGGGTGAGAGTCCTATCACTAACTTTTGATGGGGCTCCTAGCAACTTTACAATGGCGACAAAATTAGGTTGTCGCCTTGACTCAGTGAACAATTTGAAAACATCATTTAAACATCCTGTAACCAACGAAGACGTTTACATCTTACCAGATCCGTGTCACATGATAAAACTAATCCGCAATACATTGGGAGAGAAAGGTTTAATAATCGACGACCAGAAGAATACAATCTTATGGGGGTATGTTACCAAACTCCATGACCTACAAGAAGGTAAAGGACTGCACTTGGGCAATAAATTGAGGGGACTTCATGTTTACTTCGCTAAACAAAAAATGAAAATTCGCTTGGCAACTCAAGTTATCAGCAGATCGGTTGCAGATGCCTTGCAATTCTGTAAGGACGTGCTGCATCTTGAAGACTTCGAAGCATGTGAGGCTACAGTCAGGTTTTTAATAATATTTAACAATATTTTTGATATTTTTAATTCCAAAACTATTCAGCAGTGTGGTTTTAAAAACCTATTAATCCAGACAACCATCAAGAATTATTTGAATACCTAGATTTTTGTAAAAACTACATTGCCAGTTTAACTATTAACAGAACTGGAGATCTTATGATAAACAGCAATCGTAAGACTGGATTTCTAGGCTTTATAATCTGCATCGAAAGCCTGAAAAAAATGTATGTTAATGTCTGTCAGGAAACTGTATTACTTTCTTGTATTCCAATTTATAGAATGAGTCAGGATCATCTTGAGCTATTTTTTGGCATAATTAGATCTCATGGTGGCAGTAATAACAATCCAACTGCAAAACAGTTCATATCGGCATACAAAAAAAATTTAGTTCACTTGGAATTAAGGGCACATGATAAGGGAAATTGTATACCGCTCGAAGAAATTTCCGTTTTACACTGTACATCTATGTCTCCCCAAGAACGATTAAATTTAAGTACTCCTGGCTTCCGTTCAGAAAATATTGACAATTATATATGTGTTGAAGACGACACGGACCATGCTTACATAAATTCAGTTCAATCACTTACTGTTTTTGCAACCAGTGTGGTAAGACATATTGCTGGGAGGGTGGTTAGGCATTTACACAAAACTTTAGCGTGCGAGGAATGTTTAATTGCGTTAGTGGGCCCGTTTAACGATAAATCATGTAAACTAACTTTTATTAAAAATCGGGGTGGTTTAATGTTTCCATCAACAGACGTAATAATCGTATGTGAAACTGCAGAAAAATGCGTAAAGCAAGCCTTGGCAGAAAGTGGTGGGAAATTTCTTTTAAAAAAATTTAGTAGTGAAAGAATGTGCAGCAGTGTTCTTCATTATTTTCTTAATAAAGATATCTTTACTTTGTTAAAAGGACACGCACTTAATCAATCTCCAATTGACAACCATATAATTTTATTGATAAAAACAGTCGCTAAAAAATATATAGACATTCGCATGCATTACATTGCGAAAAGGTCGGTAGATAAAGCGGCATCCAAAAGGCAGATTTTTAATAAGTTGATACTTTTTAGTGGTAAATAAGTAAGTAAGTACTGTGTAGTGTAGGATGATATTATGTAGCTGTTACAGTAGGCCGTTATATAATTATTATAATTTTAAATTTCATAATTAATATAAGTTGTTGGCAAAAATATTATCAATTAAGTGAAATAATATTTAGGTTTCTGTTGTTATATGATAGTAATCAAGCTTGTTGCATTAAAATTTGTTCAAAATGATCAGAGATCTTCATTTTGCGTTCACAGTTAATTCTTTACCATATATTTAAATGCGTATTTATACCAATGGTTGAGCGTCTGCAGCGGGTTGCATAACTGTGGGCGTTACTTTCCCCTTTCGTCTTACGCCTTCAGATTTCCTCATCCACAAGCCGGCTTATGCTCTCTCCCCCTCCTCCATGATAAACACTCACAAGAATGAGGTTATATTTTGTTTGCCTGAACATTATCATTTCTTCAAGTTATAGTTTTAAATGAAGATGCTATTTGACAAATACTTGCAATTTATAAGAAACGCTTAATTATAAAAAATAGAGATAATAAACCAATAGTATATTACAGTACAAGTGAAGAAAGTACTCGTTTCGCTCACGCGTGCGTCAGATTGACACACGAGGCGCAGCCGAGTGTGTCAAGAAGCACAAATGAGCGAATGTAGTTTCTTCACGAGTGCTGTATAGCGTTTTGTTCAATCCTGCTAAATTACCTAACTAAAGGTGTCAAGATTAAAAATTTCAATTTGTCTGACAGTTATAATATCATTCATATTGCATTCATGTTGATTCATGTCAATATTAATTGTGATCAAATAATATAGCATAGATAGCGGGTTTTACCGTTGGTATAGTTACCTGGTTACGATAAAATAAAAATTAGCTATGTTGTCAACAAAATTTTATTTTTGCTTTATTTAGAGTAAATTTGTCATTAATTTCAATATTTAACAAAAATATGGAACAAGAAGCTGTACCAAGAGATGTAAATGAAGCGAATGCTGTTGTATTCAATTTATTGCCGCCAAAATCTAAAGAAAGGTATATAAACGAGTTAAGAAAATTTCATGAGTGGATGAATATAAAAAGTGTTACTCTTATAACGGAGCAAGTACTCCTAGCGTATTTTAACGGATTAAATTATTAGAGAAGTATGCACCGTCTTCTTTGTGGTCCACATATTCTATGTTGAAATCTACTTTATTTGTTTTTGAGAAGATAGATATCAGTAAGTATAAGTTTATAGTATCATATTTTTTGATTTATTTGATCTAAATTTGTAATAATTTATAGGTATAAGACATTGTTTTCGATTTTGAAAAGTAAATCTAAAGGATATCAACCTAAGAACGCCAAAGTGTTTGAGTATGAAGATGTACAGAAGTTCTTAAACGAAGCCCCCGATGAGAAGTACTTGCTGATGAAAATTGTTGTTGTTATGGGAATTATGGGCGCTTGTAGGTGCGATGAGCTAGTTAATCTCAAAATGACGGATATAGTAAATAAACAATCTATAGTGGTGGTTAATATTTTGAAAACCAAAAATTATAAACCTCGCTCTTTTGTTATTACCGATGTTGAAGGAGGAGGTTTTAATGGTTTAGAAATATATAGAAAATATGCTGCGTTACGTTCTTCAATAATGCTTGGTGAGGGAAGATTTTTCCTGAGTTACTATTATGGTAAATGTACAGTGCAACCTGTAGGTATAAACACGATATCAAAGATACCTAGGCTAGTGGCAGAATATTTGGGGATGAATGATGCTCATTTATATACAGGACATTCCTTTCGACGAACCTCAGCAACATTACTAGCCCACGTTTCAGGTGATATTTTAACGCTTAAACGGCACGGAGGTTGGCGATCGACGTCTGTGGCAGAAGGTTATGTAGAAGAGTCAGAGAGCAATAAAATTAAAATTGCAAGAAAATTAATTACTGGTGAAGAGGGCACGACTAAAAACATTCAAGCACAAACAAATAAAACTGATTTTGTGAAAGATACCCATACAGCCATTGCATCTAATAATATTTTTAATAATTGTACTGTTAATTTCAATATTTCTTACTAGTTAATTGTATGTTTTGAATAAATTATACGAATTCTATTCTAATGTACCTTTCATTCAATACTACTCTTGCACTTCTTATCTAAAAATATTGAAAACTAAATTGTCAAATTTGACATATGAGTGAGCGAATTAGTATATTATTCAACAAGCGTGTAATGATGGCTATTACCCACGAAGATGAAATTGCAACACGAGCCGTCAGGCGAGTGTTGTAACATCTGAGTGGGTAATAGCCATTATACGCGAGTTAAATACTATACTTTATCCACAACTTAAATGTTGTTCAAAAAATACGAAAGATAAAGAACAATATTTCTTTCTACAAACGCTGTCAAAAGTTGACATTTTGACATGGCAAATTTCAAAAAAAAATGCGATTTTATGTATACAGCATATTCATTACTATATAATATGTTTGTTCAAAAATACAAAAGATAAAGAGATAAAGGAACAACATTATTTATTAATAGTGACGTTTTTAATACACAAAAAATTAATTTTTATAATAATTATTAATCGTTACATTACAGTTGCTAAAATTCATATATATATAAGTATATTTATGAAATGTCAAATTTGACACAACGGTGGAGTAATATTATTCCATCGAAGTGTCATTATTATTCAACAGTATTTAGTAATGCATGGCATTACTTGATAGAAATCGCGTATTTAATACATATATTACTTAATAGTTGTGGATAATAGTATATTATTCAACATGCGTGTAATGATGGCTATTACCCACGAAGATGAAATTGCAACACGAGCCGTCAGGCGAGTGTTGTAACATCTGAGTGGGTAATAGCCATTATACGCGAGTTAAATACTATACTTTATCCACAACTTAAATATTGTTCAAAAAATACGAAAGATAAAGAACAATATTTCTTTCTACAAACGCTGTCAAAAGTTGACATTTTGACACGGCAAACTTCAAAAAAAAATGCGATTTTATGCATACCGCATATTCACAACTATATAATATGTTTGTTCAAAAATACAAAAGATAAAGAGATAAAGGAACAACATTATTTATTAATAGTGACGTTTTTAATACACAAAAAATTAATTTTTATAATAATTATTAATCGTTACATTACAGTTGCTAAAATTCATATATATAGAAGTATATTTATGAAATGTCAAATTTGACACAACGGTGGAGTAATATTATTCCATCGAAGTGTCATTATTATTCAACAGTATTTAGTAATGCATGGCATTACTTGATAGAAATCGCGTATTTAATACATATATTACTTAATAGTTGTGGATGAAATCCATTACCTCACTCCGAGTGAGGTAAATAGACGCTTTCGGGCTTAGCAACCAGTGGAGAAACAACGTGTTTCAAAGGCAGGATTGAACAAAAAATATTAATTAGACAGTTGTTTGTTGTCAGATTGATGTAAAACATTGAATATTTCTATCGTTGTAATTATATTATTAAAAGATTTGTTTTGATTAAAAATTTAAAGAAACATTGTTGAGTTTTTCGATCTCAGCCAAAAGACGAGGGGGTAACAATAGTGTCACGATATACATAGATAATTATAATGAGGCAATTATTTATTATCGTCCATCAGTGGATACATATTTCAAAATGAAATATGCTCTTGCTATAAGTTAGATATATCGCATGAGTTTGTTTACTTGACTATGAAAATGCATTTGACCAGGGCGTTTATTTATTTGCATGCATATTTCTTTTCTAGGAAATGATTTTAATTGTTTATATTTAATTTTAACATTATAATGTACTTTTAAGTTAGTGTTAATAAAGAATATATTTAATAATAAAATATCTTATATTTCAATATTTATACAAATAATCTCAACTCTACCATTATGCAAAGTACAAATTTCTAGTTGAGTAAGTGTATTTTTGATCTTTATTGTTACCCAAGTTCAATGTCTTCTTTAAAACTTCTGTAATTTTATAATACTTGTTGGTAAATTTATTAAACCATTGAACAAATAATGTATATTAAATCCTTTTGTTATTAATAACTGCATGAAATTTTAAAATACAAATTTTAATATTGTTATCTTTCTTTCAATTTGAAGAAGTGCAAACCTCAGCTTTCGTAATATTACTTTCGTACTAAAACCTCAAATAAACAGACTTTTTATCTATACTGCAACGTACGCCTTCTCCTTTTCAGATCATCCACTCCTATATCTAGTAAAATAAAAAAGATTTTTTACAAAGAAAAATATTGATACCAAGTACCGCCCCGGCTTGTTTCATAGGATCGGTGGACATTCTAAATACAAAGTAATCTTATATACTTTAACCATTCCAAATGCTATTCAAATATATAACGTTAAAAATTTTAAATTTTGGGGCCCAAAACATTGACCTTTTAATAGATGTATGTAGTTACATCTCCATAACATATTTGTTGAAGAAATCCTTGCGGTTCGATTTACTAATAAAGAAAGTCATCGGCTATAGTTACAATAGGTAAATTTCTGTGTATCTGCTTCGACACAATGTAAAATTCAGCGTCCTTACAATTGTACTCAGTTTCATTGCTAGATATTGATAATCTGATGAAAGAAAGGTCAACTTTAAATATTATTCACTATTTAAAGTTGACACGATAGACTTTTTCGAACATTCAGTTTATGTAAATTTGACATAGTAATTAATGTTGTGTGGATTGTCATGTAATCATTAAACGAAGTGATGGATTTCTTTTGGTGAAACATTTTAACAATAAATTTCAAATAGCATAAGAAACTAAACTTGGAGTCTGTGGCTTGAAACTACACAAAAAAACACTAAAACACCTTCACCACACTAAAGCACAAAAATGGCTAAATACGTATTTCAACAACTAAGTTGTCATCATCAGTTTACGGGGATGGTTTATTCTTTTACCTACGCTATTAACTACTTCATTAAAAACACCTGATCGTTGTACCGTTAAATACGTCATACTTACTATTCTAATCCTATCCTTTAATTCTAATATTCTAAGAAAACCAACAATATAATTTCCTATTTACAGGGATGATTTATATATTTTTACCTAAACTATTAACTACGTCATTAACAGTACCTGATCGCTGTATCGTTAAATTAGTCATGCTTAATACTATAATTCTATCATTTAATTCTTATGTACTATAAACAACTAACGGTATCTAAAAGGTATTGTTTACACCACAAACTTATATAAACAAGATTGGGGAATTGGCCCGTTATCTGAATTCATTAATTTATTTTTATATTTCTGAATGTATATACTCTCGTAACTATCTAGTTCTCTATAATTACGCACTTGTTTTATAAGTTTGAGGCCGCTTGCTGGAATATCATGACCTGTGTCCGAAATATGTCGAGCTACACTAGACTTCTCTGTCCTATTAAACCGAAAATGAGCAATGTGCTCTTTATAGCGAGTTGCAATCGAACGTCTAGTTTGGCCGATATATTTTTTCTCGCATTTATTACAATTAATTACATAAATTCCAGATTTTTGTTCTACCTCAATTTTATCTTTAGTACTGCTCAAAAGACTTTTCAACGAATTACATGATTTAAACGCGACTTGCAAACCAACATTTTTAAGCATGACTAATTTAACGATACAGCGATCAGGTACTGTTAATGACGTAGTTAATAGTTTAGGTAAAAATATATAAATCATCCCTGTAAATAGGAAACTATATTGTTGGTTTTCTTAGAATATTAGAATTAAAGGATAGGATTAGAATAGTAAGTATGACGTATTTAACGGTACAACGATCAGGTATTTTTAATGAAGAAGTTAGTTAATAGCCTAGGTAAAAGAATAAACCATCCCCGTAAACTGATGATGACAACTTAGTTGTTGAAATACGTATTTAGCCATTTTTGTGCTTTAGTGTGGTGAAGGTGTTTTAGTGTTTCTTGTGTTCAAATAGCATAAATAAAACACTTGGTATTACTTCATATATTCTTTATAAACCTCTATGTACATTTCATGACCAGACAGATATAATACATTCTCTGCTCATAAATCCCAGTATTGTCAAGGTGGTTTTCCTCATTTCTAAATGATGTGTTTATTATTTTTTTAATTGTACCATTAAGATGCAACGGTTCATTTTTGAAAATTGTTGGATAAAATGTTAATCTTTAGAACTTCACTTTTAGTTTCAGTTGAATTCCTGATGATGCCGCAAGGCGAAATGTACATAGTGTTTAAAGAATTTATGAAATAATACCAAGTGTTTTATTTATGCTATTTACATTTATTGTATTTGTTTGTGTTTAGGCACACTTTCATCTAAGAAAAACAATTTCCACTTTATAGATATAATTCTGCCCTCGATGGCTTACTTAATCCATAAATGTACCTAGATGGATATTTATCTACTATTAAACTATGTACTATATACTTTTAAACTCTCTTAATGGTATTAGTTTTTTCTGGAGAGTGGTTCCTGCTATGTTTACATTACAAACTTTTCGGTATATTTTCTTTAGAAGAATACATCACCAACCTCTAACATACATATCAATTTTTTTTTTAGATAGAATTTTAAAGTCAATTATTTTGGTATTTAGATGTTATGTATGTTAAACATAAAGGTTATGAATAAAAATCGCGAAATATCAATTTACAAATCTTTAGTTACTAGGTTACGTTGCTGACTATTTTTATTACGAGAGTTGTAAGCATTCCGAGAACCCGCCAAAATTGGCATCGCCCAATTGTATGAAAGAATATGTTCTATCAAACAGAAGGTTCTCCTTCACATTTTAAAATAATACCACGATATCAAACATTATATTGGTAAAGGTTTGCCATGGAAAGTAAAACATCTGTCTTAAGAGGGACGTTTACTAACAAATATAACCTTATGGAACTTATATTACTTACGGGACGAGTAGACGCAAGGAGGTGTGAGTAGGTGGAGCTAGACGATATTCGGATCTGTCACAGCGCTTCGGTTTTATTCACAGATCTGTCATAGATAAAGGAATACTATAGATGGAAAACATAATGTATAAAGAATGAGTACTTACGGAACTGTTGATGTTTTATAATAAGCCAATTTTCCCTTGCCCATAACTTATATTATTAAACACTCGAATATTATAGGTTAATATGACATTTCTTTTTAATTACAAACTGTCACTCTGACTTAAGTCTGGAATAGCCGACCGATTCCAGATTTTCGTCTTCGCTAGGACCGGTAGAGATACTGTAAAGTGCGGATAGACGACGCAATAGCTTGGAAAAACCGCGTGTGAAATGTGTGTGACAATGTTTACTATTTAATGGTTTTTATCTTCAAAAATAAAAAAAAAAAATCTTTTTTATATCTTTCATCAAGTGTGCAGCTGGCGCGTGGAGGTTGTTTTTTTATTTTGGGTATCAGCCTTAGTTAGTAGACATTAATTAAATTCATGCATTTTTGTCGTTACTTCTAAGACACATAACTTTTTTAAGAAAATAAATTAATACAAAAGCTGACCTTGACATTATAAATTGATGCCTTTTGCATCACTAACCCAAGCTTGAGATTCTAAAATTACAAAATAAAATCAAAAAACGCGAAACGGCAATGCCTTAGTTTTCGATAGGTAAACGCTCCTCTGAAGTTATATCATTAAGTGTCATACTGACATTGGACTGACATAAAATTTCTAAATATATAATGACAGAATGACACTTAATGATATAACTTAAGACAGACGTTTTACATTCCATGGCAAACCTTTATCAATATAATTTTTGATCTCGCGGTACTAATAATAATAATTATTATTATAATTAATAGCAATATATTTATCAGTAGTAGCTTTACACCAAATTACAGGTAATTTATAATAACATGGCTGTCAGTATTCTAGTAATTAGAAAATGATACTTAACCTTAATTACATTATAAAAGAAAAAAGAGATACTATTCAAAGAGCAATAAATTTTTCCCATGAGAGTAACATAAGAGTTCAAAAGAAACATAAATAGAAATATGAGAATCATCTGTGGAGTGCCATTACGCGCAAAATTGCGACCTACGTTTCTTTTAATATATGCTAACTCGTTTTACTAAACATTCGTTCTGCTACGCTTCGCTCGTAATTAATAAAACTCATACTAAAATGAGATTTATAAAACTAGATACGTAATATTCTATTAATATTCTATTAAATTTCTACATCAACAAGTAAAATAGAATTATAACTAAAGTAATATTCGTAAGAAAATAGTGTTTGAATTTCAGACCATTTTAAAACTACTTACGTTAACTCAAAAATGTTTACGATATATTCCCAAAAAACTATTTATTAATAAGAGTTACTTGCGATTCAAATTTTGAACCTTATTTTATAGAACAACTTATCTTAATGTATGGGGTTATCATAAAGTAAGGGATATACTTTAACTTATTATAACTTTTTAACAAATCAAGCTAACAACAAAAAGTAAACGAAATCTAGTTGCCTAAGGAATGGGATTTGTTGTATCTATGGAAAACAAAAGCGTTGTCATGACAGTTGTTGACACAAGTGTTAAAAGTAGATCATTCAATTTGGAGTTTATTTTCAAGTTTTAACGACTCAAACTGTAATAGCATGGACCTACGAACAAGAATTGGTTTAGTTCAGTGTTATTATGAATGCGGCAGAAATTACACAGCTGGATTACGAAGGTTTCGCACGAGAATGGGTTTGAGAGCGGGGCCCTGTCGTATGAAAGCGTACCGCAATTTGATACAAAAATTTGAAAGAACATGTTCGGTAATTGACCTTCCGAGATCAGGAAGACCAAGCATTAGTGATGTCCAAGTTGCAGAGGTTCTTCACGAAAATCAGGACATAGCCAGAGGTAATCCACTAGCAATCAGCAGTGCAAATGCGATATCCAAGCAATTGCAAATGCCGTACACCACGGTCTGGAAAATTTTACGCAAAATTCTAAAGATGTATCCATATAAACTCAAAATGCTGTTTGAATTAAAGGAGGCAGATTTGGCTAGTAGGTACGATTTTTCTTTGCGATTATTGGCTCAGATGGAAATTGAACCCGAATGGTTATCCCGTATTTTATGGACAGATGAGGCACATTTTTCTCTGAATGGTGGAGTCAATACTCAAAACTGTAGAATCTGGTCTGCAGAAGATCCACAAGTAATTGTTCAAGAAGGTCTTCATGACAAGAAAGTCACCGTTTGGTGCGGTTTTACAGCTGATTTTATCATTGGTCCGTATTTCTTCGAAGAGCTACAGAATGGAGAAACCGTATCTGTAACTGTTAACGGTGAACGATACTTGCAAATGTTAAGAGATTATGTTGTTCCACAGCTGCAAGACGAGCACCACAGAATTGAAAACATGATTTTTATGCAGGATGGAGCACCTCCGCACATTTTCCGACCAGCTAAAGAATTTTTAACTAACGTTTTTCAAGATCGCGTTTTAAGCAGACATTTTGCAAATTCATGGCCACCAAGATCGCCTGATCTTAACCCAGCGGACTACTGGCTGTGGGGTCATTTAAAAAATTTAGTGTTTAGAAGAAGACCAACAACGCTACAAGAATTAAAAGACAATATTACGGAGCAAATTGGTGCAATTCAACCAGAAATGTTAAGAAATGCAGTGTACAATTTAGAGGAACGGTTGCTGATTTTACAAGATCAAAATGGAGGACATATTGAACATTTGCGGTAACTGGGTTTGGGCATACAAAATCCCATTATTTAAACAATTAAATTTCGTTTAGTTTTTGATATTAACTTAATTTGTTAAAAAGTTATAATAAGTTAAAGTATATCCCTTACTTTATAACAACCCTGTATAAACATACATTTCTACTATGTATTTGCTTTTGGAAGTTATTCTAATCTTTTTCCTTATAGCATTGATGTTGCATAGGTGATCTCAATAATTTAAATCTTTTTAATCTCTTAGTGACTAATTGAATCCTACAATGTTTTTCGAACAAAATATTAATGCATTATCATTTTTGATAGTGGCAGCAGAGCAATTTAAGTGACTAATATTTTAAGTTCGGCAGAACTACTAAGACCGCAGCATTAAAATCAATCTATATTATTTAAAGGAATACGATGTAAACCAATCAATACAAGTGGACATGGCATTTTACACTCCATTAGTCCACACCATGTTTTGTGCAATTCCAATTTATTTCGTGTATACGCTTTGCTGTTCAGAATTTCCAATTATACCGTTACAAGCAGCCTACTTCTCTGTTGGATATTTCTATAGTGTTAAAAAATAAAAGGACGACGATGTGATTAGAAAAATTCGAAGTTAAAGCGGATGACAAACAAGCAAATACAGTTTTTATGAACGAACAATCTTCTGCGTTACTCTTTCATGTCGTTTGGAGTGCGTAGTAAACCGTAGTAATTTTTGATTAAATTGAACAACGGTTTTTTGCTTTCCATTTATATTTTGATATTGAAATGCGACCTCTCTGAAGGACGCTGGCGGTTGCGACAGTAGCCTTGCGGAGATGATGAAAATATTAAATAGAGAGAGGTACGCAACATATCGGCTGCTTTGATTATAAGTTTTCTGAGTAAATACAAAAAAGTAATTGTATTCGAAATTGTTTTATTCAAGTTTTAATATACTCGTATGCTACTAATTTGTTATTATGTTCCTATTTTGACAAACTATGTATTGTGTATAGTTTTTATTATTTTGCACTATTTTAAGTCACTGATGTTGATAACTTGATTGACAAAGTAATTATCCAGAAATTAAATAAAATATTTAAAGTGCTTTTAAGTCTATATATACGTACTTGTATAAATTAGAATAAGAATTTTTCGGAAAATGCTTTAATTTATTAATACAAAAGGAACATTATGTCTCTTCGCTTTAAAAAAGACAAATTTAGATACCGTTGTTTCAAAAAAACAAAAAATTAATACATCTTTTATTAATTACATTATAAGCAAACATACGCAATGACTGTTCTGAGACTTGTTGTATCGCTAATTTTAACAGCTTACAATGATTCATGATATATAGATATGATATATTCTTAAAGGGTGGTAAACATTAAAATGGATATCTACTACTATATAGAGGAATTCTATAAAATGCGGTAGACCTCGGTTATAACGGATAACCGGTTATAAAGAACACTTTATTCCAAGCACGCGTTCAAGTTTAGAAAACGATCCTTTCGCGGCGAGTTTTCTAAAGAACGAAACGTGTATTTTGCTATATTTTTCCATTTCGGGTATTAATGAGCTATATGGTTTGTTTAACCATTTCAGAAATTTAGTTATTTGAAGTTGGTTACAGGGATCTTTATCTAGATCGTTCTAAATATTTGAATATAGGCGGTATGTAGAAGCAATATTTTTTCTATTCTTTGTACAATTTCTATTGCACATGTTTGGAACCTTAAAATATAAACGGTTCGTATGACATTTTCCATATTTTTTGTTACCAACTTAAAATTAGCTTGCGATAAAGTAAGACTTTTTACAAGCAGAACGGGTGTCGTAAAGTAAACTTTATAGTACAGAAATAGAAGAGTGCATTATTTATTAATCTCCTCAATTTTCATATTTGCATATACGTATATACTCATAAAGGAAAAAATAAATATATAGAGAAGATGAAAAGGTATGTGCTCAGACTAATCAGGAAATCTGATCATCTGTTATTCGTCCCTTACGCCCGGTATTATCAACGTATTTAAAAGGACATTTAAGTTAAGTGGCATTTAAATGTCACCGAAGCGTATTATGAACATATTTAAAAGAACATTTAACAGTAAAAGGGCATTTAAACTAAATGCTCGAATTTCACCACTTAACCGCTAAAAGGGGATTTAACGCATGCTTATTTACATAGATACATCTACATAACCTGTAATATCGCTTGCAAAATTATTCCAAAACAATATACAAGTTTAGGTAGTTGTTTAGATACTGTCAGAGACTGTCGTTCGTCTTTTGTAAAAATAAATAATTTATAAAAAGAATTTGAAATGGATTCTTCGTCAAGTGACTTTACTTCTTCATCAGATGAAGAATTAATAGAAATAGTTCGTAGAAGAAGACGACCAAAAATATTTAAAGCAAGAGCACAACCATTTAATATATTAACTGATGATGAATTTTTTGAAAGATTTCGTTTTACGAAAGAAGGAAGAAACCAATGACACAATGTGCTTAGTGCTGACAACTTCAGAGAGTTCATATGTGCTAAATTTGAATTACTTGTACTAATACCAATACCAACATATCAAAATATCACATTTAGTTAAATGCTGGTTAATGTGTTTCATAATACAGAACTCCTATTTAAAAGGGCATTTAATTTAAAGGTCATTTAACTAAAACTCCTTTCAATATAAGTTGATAACACCGGGCGTTAATAATACAAATAATAACAATCAAAAAAGCAGAAATACGTATATTACAGAATCGACAACAAGAGTTGTCAGAGAAATTAAATTAATAAAACAAAAAAAAATGAGAAACAAAAAAATAAAAAAGGAAATCGGGATATTGATCGCGGCTTCTGCAATTGCTCTTTGTATTTCTTTTTAAAAGCATTACAACTGACGCGATGACGCCCCTGAACGACCCGGGTAGAGTGCCAAAATGTAACAATACTGTACTAACATACTCCAAAGACACAGTCCGATGACGAGGCACCACCATAATATTTTTATGTCGGATATTAGTTTTGTGGATATCCGTCCTGTAAGTGATCTTCTGCCTTATTAAGGTGCCCGCACACTGAGGCGATGCGAGGCGAAGCGAAGCGTGGCAAAGCGCAGCTTTGCGAGACCGGAGACCTTACATTAGGGCGAAGCGAAGCGAGGGGAAATATTTCATTATCTACAACAGTTATTTATCATTGTGTATGTAGAAGTGACCCGATCAGAATGAGTAGTTCCTCATCTGACGAAAATTTATTTGTTCCTGGTTTAATTGCTACTATGAAACAAGAGGAGAAACCAAACAAAAGGGTTTGGGTACATGAAATTAATTAAAAGAGAGACAGTTTTGGTGAATTTCATCACTTATTCCCGGATTTACGAGAAGACATAAAGAAATTTTTCAAATATTTTCACGTCAGAAGAAAAATTAGCGCTTCATCATCCATCCTGATAGCAATTTCTTTCTTACTCTATACTAAACTTAAATATCCAAATACTACTAGTTTAAAATGTGTTCAAGCATAGTATGAACTGAGCTTACCAGCTTCTCATCGAACAGCGAAAATGTCTGATAACAAACTAAAACGCGAAAATTTGGTACTACGCGTCTATACGTAACGCACACTGGGGCAAGGGGAAGCGAAGCGGCGCGCAATACGTCGCCAGCTTCCTCTGGACACTTCTCTCGCCGCTTCGCTTCGCCACGCGACGCGCCAGTGTGCGGGTACCAATTTGATAACGTACATTTTTCTCAGGCGTAATAAATTCGCCTCGCCTCAGTGTGCGGGCACCTTTAATAGACAATGTCATAATAGCGTGCTAGTACGCTATTAGTTAGTAGTCACTAACATCCTTTATGTCGATAGTAACAGTACCTATTTAATAGTTGCATATTTAGTGGCTATGTCGGGACGCGATAGCTAGCGAAGTGCGTCATTAACCAACATTGACGTCTCAGCAGGGCAATATTACCGTATAGATCGATTTATAATTGACAACCACAAATTGATCATATGTATTATGTCAAATGTAAGGTTAAAATACAGGTTAGGTGACACACAATAACAAGATTGACAATGACTGATGAATTGACATCGGCTACGTCGCATACTTGTATTCACCTCGTTAAAAATATTCACAAACTGTAAAATCATAATCAACTCGAAACATGTGTAGTTTTATCAAAAATGTAATAAATTATAACCAAGTAGTGCTACTATATGTAAACCAAATAAACTAACGACTTTTTAATACATATTGCGTTTAAAATGTTTTCTAATATAGATATGACATCATGTATACTTCATTGATGACGTGCAACGCTAGCTATCGCGTCCCGACTATAGTTTCGTTCGTAGAGGAATCACAAACTAGTCAGCGGCGATTCGATTGGTGGGGAGAAATACGAAACTAGTCTTTGACTGATTTTACAACATCTCATTGGCTCTGATTAGTCTGTGATTTCTCTACGAACAAAGCTTATACTAACTAGTATTATTCTAATAGCATTTCAGCCTTGGCAACATAGCAAATCCGTCAGTTTCTGTCAAAAGCAGACCAAAAGTGCGCGCGAATTGAAAATAGTAAAGGTAAAGGTTATGTATGTGTGTTGGTGTTTTTTATCAGTTTTATTTAAATACGTGAAGTGGGAGATATAATTAATATACAAGAAGAGGTGGAAGAAGTAGGGATTGTAATAAATCGCAATACAAAGGTATACTTGGCGCGAAGGAATTCTTTCGAAGTATACGACGACTCATCTTAAAAAATGAGGTGTGGCCACCACACGACTTTCTTATACGTATGAGCGTTTCAAACTATAGAGACAGACAGACAGACACACAGACATTTTTAAAAACCACTTTTTTGGTATCAGGGGACTTCAAAACGTGGACATCTGCAAAAATCTCGAGATCGAAAATTTTCGTCATCACAATACTTCCTTATACTACGTATAAGAAAGTAAAAGAAATAAATAAGAAAGAAATTTCTGTCGTAGCTGAACTTTATGGTCTATCACAGCTACCATTGAGTTTGGTTATGAAAAAAGTTGTGGCAATAGCTAGACACCGACAGGAATTCATTAATTTTCTAAGAGAAAATAATGTCTTGGGAGAAAGCAAAGGCGAGTTTTATAAATTGCTCGGTGTCCAAATATTGTTGGTGCAATACATGGCACACAATTAAAAATCAAAAATTCGGGAGGTGACAATCCCTTATTGTTTTAAAATCGTTAAGTGGTACTATTCTTTAAATGTTCAAGTAAGTAAACAATAACAGTATATAAGTATGACTTCAGTTAAATGTTTTAATAAGGTAGTGCGTGATGCAAAATGTCGAGTTTGTGATATTGTGGCTAGATGGGGAGCAAGCACACATGATTCCTATATATGGAACATCTGCGCATTAAAATGGAACTTTTAAGTATGTATATCTGCGTAAATAATGATATTTGTAGTGTAACTTGCTGTATTTTACAGAATGACAAAGTAGATGGTGTATTACTTGGGGATAATGGGCCTGTTCTCGATACCTCCTTACCTCACTTTTGAAATCCCAAAAATAAATGTTGAAGATACAATGCAGATATTATTACACGTAATGTTGTAGAAAGATTATTTGGGATAATGAAAAAAAAATCCGTTGTTTTTTTAATGGGCTGAATTTAAATGTGGAAACAACAAAGGCAGCCATTGTAGCAATTGCTGTCATGCATAACATCATTAGGAACGACAACATAGAAAATGAGGTATAGTTTAAACGAATAGTGATAAGTACCTTATTTTCTTTTGTTTTTTTTCTGTCTGATGAAGATGATACTTCCTTGCATGTGAATTAAATGGAAGTAGAAGAAACTTACAAGGGAATGTTTTCCTGCAGAATTACATAAATAGATATTTCCAATAAAAAGAAAACTTTATGTAGTAATAGAAAGAAAAATATTTATTTGGAAATAAGTGTATTGTCATTTTTTTTTCAAAGTATAAAATATGTTGAATACATAATTAATTATATTAATCACAAAAATAAAAGTTATGCATGCTTTAATATTGTTATAATTTTACCTACAACTAATGTTATCATTCAAACTTTTGTGTAACTGTTTAAACATTTATCATAATATGTAGAAAAACATACAAACTATGACATAATTATACAGGCTGATATATTAGTAGCCGCTTCTTCGATTGCTCTTTTGTGTTTTAAATAAAAGAAAAAACAATAAGTGGAGCATTCCTGGTCGTTCGTGGCGCATATTATCAAAATACCATAAGCTCTGACGCACTTCCGGTTTCACCGGAAATGCACGTAACTTAATTTTTTTAAATTACTCACCCTATATATTTCTAGATTTTCTAGTACTGTTCTAAATTGTCTATTCAACTGTTTTTTCTTTTTCAAAATTGAGTGAATGGTTTTTGAGTTATTAATTTTTCTTAAAATTTTTTGACCAAAACACGTGTTTAGAAAAAAAAATTGTTTTTAAAAGTAAAAACATTAACATTGGTGGTGTTTGTAACTAAGAAAATTCTACATCATTTGGTATAAGTTGCGCTCGACCATATCTCAAAAAACTTTGTTTTTTCAAAGCCTACTTCCCGAAATTTTCACATATCAAAAACTTATTTTTTTTTAATGGAACACCCGGTATTTTATTGTGGCATTGTGTTCGTTTTTTTAGTCTCTTTCATTTTTGTTAACAATGTCCTGTACCTATCTTTTGTAATTTCTGAAATAATCAGTATAAGACAATCAGCGGTCAAATAAAGAACTACGGGCGCTGTTGTTCTATGCACCCAAATATTCGTTCAAGCAATTAAAGGCTAGAATTGCGCTAGGCTGCCTTAGTCAACTGTTAAACAAAGTAAAGGTTGAACTATTCCAAAAGTAATTATTTTACAGAATGAAGGGCACCGCATTTCAATTTTTTAATTCCGGTAATTTCCAGTTGCAGTATTTCATTTTTTACACTGTTAGTTAAGAACGCAATAAAACAAAGATATGTATACTGACATATTTGAAGATTCCGCACCACTAAAAGGTGCATGAAACAATGCTGCTATCTTCAATTTAATTTGCCTAAGTCCTCGTATTCTTTCATTGTTGAAGCTCTTCATAAGAGATGGCTGTAGTTTTTCAAAATTGTAAATGATGTAAAACTTTGATTAGTAACAAACAAATATAAAAACGCAATTTATATAACCTAAAACTATTGAGCAATGCAACAACAATCGAAAGTAAAAAAAACAAATTTCATTAAGTAATATGTTCAACATAACCACAACTGTGCAATGTACTTGAGTATTCTGTACTAACGTTGCGTAAAACGTTTCGTATATTCTGGTAAACGCTTTTCTGATTTTAATTTTCACGGCTTACAAAAAGTTTTGAAAATCCGTCGTAGAAAACGAAGATATTCCATTAACATTTCCATGAAAGAAATCAGGTCCAATTTGTAACTTCCCACTATTCCTTCCTACATATTTAATGACCAGCGATTTTGAAAGTTTGCAGGTGTGATAAAGTGAGGGTTTTTATGTGTTATAATAATGAAAATTGTGACGATTAACGTATCCATTTTAATAGAATGTGCCTTCGCCGGTAAACAACAAAAATTTGAAAAAGTCAGGCTAATTTATCTGCTGCCCATTGACAAAAACGTAAACGATTCTGAAAATTTCTTTCATCTAGATTTTCAAATTTGATTTATATCTAACTGACGACTAATTTTCGTTAATGTATAGTATGAGGGTGACTACACTCGCAGATACCATAACCTTCTCATCCTAACCTGTTATTGATTTTATCCGCTCTTTTTTTTTCATATTCAATACTTTCTGTTCACTCGAACCGTTCCTTTATACTCCTGAAGGTTTCTGGCTTCGGTTGAGTTTTACCAGGTATCGCTATGCATATAGTATGGATGCTAGCAAAGAGTTTCTTTCAGATTCACCCAAAACGTTAATTATATCTATTAACTCGTCATAAGAATAATTGATTTTGATGATAATTAATAAGCATGCTTTTATAAATTTGACATAACTGTTCACCGACTTTCTTTAACAGTTGACTCAGGCAGTCGGCCGCATTCCAGCCTTTATTCGACGAAAATTTAGGTGCATAAAACAACGCTCGTAGTTCAAAAGATATAGGACATTGTTAACAAAAATGAAAGAGAATAAAAACGGGAACAAAATGCCACAATAAAATACCTGGTGCTCCATTAAAAGGAAAATAAGTTTTTGGTATGTGAAAGTTTCGGGAGGTAGGCTTTGAAAAAACAAAGTTTTTTGAGGTATTATCGAGCGCAACTTATACCAAATGATGCAGAATTTTCTGGCCTGCAAGCAGCACCAAATTTAATGTTTTCACTTTCAAAAACCATAAAAAAATATTTTTTTCTGAACACGTGTTTTGGTCAAAAATTTCCAAAAAAAAATTAATAACATAAAATCTATTGGTTCAATTTTGAAAAAGGAAAGATAGTTGAATAGACAATTTAAAACAGTAATATAAAAACCAAAAATATATAGAGTGAGTCATTTAAAGAAATTAAGTTCCGTGCATTTCCGGTGAAACCGAAAGTGCGTCAGAGCTTAATGTATTTTTAGAATATGCGCCCCAAGCAACCATGAATCTTCCACTAATTGTTTTTTCTTTTATTTAAAACACAAAAGAGCAATTGAAGAAGAGGCTACTAATGACTCACCCTGTACAAGTAAAATAAAAAGTTGAGCACAGTCAGCTTTCTTTTATTTTCACTGATGTGGACTTCTTCCCTCACACATTCTATTAGAGTTGCCTTCTCCAGGTCATCCCAATTTTATGATCTGCCCTTTTGTTCTTAGAAAACAGAAATATTATTACTTTTAAAAGGTCCTTCTTTTTTAAACTATTATTTAATACTTTCTTTGTTTAAAATAACTTACATTGTTTACTGCCATCCCTCCTATTCTACGGAATAAAAATAATTTACAATAGCACTCAAGCACGAAGACGCAATTGAATCCTAATTTGGTGCTAAACCGAAAATTTAGGTTAGATTTAACAGCTTAAACACGATATAACATAGTACTAAAATGTAGTTGGCAACTGAGCCTAATGCCTATTAGAAACGTCTATTAATAGAAAAACTTTTAATATCGATTTAGTATGATGTTAGTGGCCACTAACTTTGCCTATTAACAAGGCAGCTTATTATTTAGATAAGCCTGTTTACATTAAACAATTCATACTAAACCAACCACTCTCCTTAAGTTTGTAAGATATTCGCTCATATTTACAATTTCGGAAGACATTAATTTTAATTAATTACGATATGACATCAATTGTAAATCAAAATACCTCTGGTAACAAGATAATAAAAAAAGGATATTCATTCGTTTTAGCCTGAAAATTATAGTTATTTCATTTATCAATTTTAATCTAATATAAATTAACTATATAAAGTAGTAATAATTCAATTCTAATGCATGCAATCTGTTGGAAGTACATATATTACGATTCATGATATAATAAAATATCCTATTTATTTTAGTTTTTTTACAGGTTAAGGGTCCTCGATAGTAGATCTGTGATACATTGAAAAATAGGGGATTTTTCAAGCACGATTTTGTTGTTGATTTTAAATTTGAAGAAAACCTTGCATCGTCAACTTATGTAAAATTTAGTTATCTAGGGCGCTGTGCAACAAAATTTAGAAAAAAATTATCTTATTAATGTAAATTAATTAAAATGTGAAAATATTTCAAACAAGATTTCACAAAAATCGTTTGCAGCAGACTTTTTTGCTTTAGTTCATGTTATACATTGAAGAAACATCTAGGGCGCTGAACTCATATTTTTGGTTCAACTAATCTTTCCTTTGTTTTAAATGAATATAAAAGAAATTAAAATTAGACAACCCACATTACAATAAATATTACTCTCAAAAAGGTGTTGCCCTCTGTTTAATCTTCCAACCAATAGTTTGTCGTGGGGGCGGATACAATGTGTCAATATTTCATAAAGGAATTTTTATTCTCTTGAATATTGTAGTGATATAATCTGTCAGCGTTTTACGAATATTTTTTTATGCAGTGGCTACTGGAAAGAAATTCCACTTTGAAGGCGCATTTTTTTTTTTTGTAAATAGAACATGCTGTTTGTTTTTTCTCACCAGAAATTCAAAATATTGGTTTACATTTCTAATCTGCAAATCTGAATACAAGTTATTCGGCAATAGTGAAATAAATGGCGCGTTGATAAAAACACAGAGTGTGAATATTTCGTGTAGCAATTTAGATACTATTTTATTGTTCTAAATATATATAGCTCCCTTTGTCGCTTAAAAATAAATTTCCACTATAATGTTATACCTGGTGGTTTAGGTAGGGCGTTTTTCAATGTGTACATAATGTAGATCGATAATATATAATCAGTCTACCAAGTATACAGGTTGTTTCAAAAGTCGATGCCAACTTTCATATCGAAATAGATATTTAAACCTATGTTAATTTTTAAGAATATGGTGTCGTAGTACATTACGAAATATATGTATCTAATTATCGATAAATACCGAAATTTGACATAGGTATTTGGTTATTTTGTATTTAATGGTACTGATGTAATGAACAACCTCAAATCAATTTTACCTGCAAATACAAATATTTATATATATTTGCAATTACTTTATACAAACTGATACATGTTACATTAAAAAAGTCTAGGAAACTGAATTGTACCAAAGAAGCCACTTTAATGTTTGGTGTTCAAACCCATCACTCGACATCGAATTGGATAATAATGAAAATACCACAAGATATGAAATCTTTGGACGAAGAATTGTTGACATCAGTTACGTATAACAATCTTTAAAAAAATTAAAACATGAAGGTTTGGAATGTAGTTTCTTTCGTATAGAGATGGTTGAGGAACAAAGAAGTGGTTATAGTAGCAGGTTCTTTACCAGATGTAATATATGCGGAGTCCAAAGTTCATTTCATCCTGAAGGCCAAGATAGTAACGTTTTAAAGACATTGTATTGGCCATAATAGCTACTGGGGGAAGGTACACACAGTTTGCAGAACTTTACTCAGCACTAGATATACCACAAATTGCAAAGAAAACATATGTACATCATTCCAAAAATATACCTAACTGGATAGAGTCGTATTTTGTGTAAGAACTGAAAGTTGTCAAGTGGAAGTTGCTTTCGCCCACAAAGCTGGAGATGTCATAGATAGAGTCCCAGTAATAAATAAGTGTTACTGTACTTGGTGAATAGAAGGTCATAGAAGGGAAATTATACAGCTTTATCTGGAGTAGCATGTATAATTGGAGCACGATAAAAAAATACTCTCCGTTGGTGTTAGAAACAAAAGTTGTTGCATATATAAAACATGTAATCAGATGAAAAAATGCATGCACATCACACAGTTGGTCAAGAAACTTGAAAGCCACTACAACTGAAATGGATGCAGATATTTTGCTGTTGGAAGGTTTCAAATCATCTATGAGCATAGACGATGTATGGACCAAATATCTTATAACAACAAATGTTACTATAAATATAAAAATACATAAACCCAGAAGTGTTAGAAAAATATAAAAAATACTGAAAATAAAAAAAAATTAGAGATCTTTACGTTTTACAATTTCCAACTTTGCTTAAATTCAAAGAGCGATATTTGTCATTAGTATTTCATAAGAGCATTTTAAAGTGCTTTTAGCAGTGATTTTGAAAATTATCGACATAAACCAATCAAAAAAAGCAAACCTTCGAAATATGGCATCAACGTAAAATGTTTCTGCGTTGTAAAAACACACTATTTAATAAATGTAGTTGTATACATTGGTAAGACAGGTTAACCCAATCATAGGAAAGTTTTAGTGCCAACATGTAAAATACTAAGGTGAGAAAGTCAGTAACGTCTCAGGAGATAACTGATTTACTTGTATAGGGTTCAGAAAGAAGTTCAACACATATGTCGGAACCCTAAGCAAGTACATGCGAGAAATACCATCAACTACAATCATCAGCTAACTCTTGCAAGTTTGTGTGTACACGTGACAAGACATTCGTTTTATATGTGACGAAGAAGAATAGATAAGTTTTGTTGGTGTCTTCTGTGCAGCATGGGATGGAAATAAAATGGAAAACTTGAAAAAATAATTGTGTAAATTTTAAATTATAATAATTTTAAAATTCGTTTTTTCCTCAGCGTAGAAATATCTAATATGATTTTTCTGCTTGGCACTGAGTAAATTAATTAGGAAATTTTATCACAAAAATTTGCCTACTATGAGATGCGAGGGATTTTTTAAAATTTCTGTTTCAGTTTTTGAGCCACAGTCTCCACCCATTATTGAATAACATTTCCTAATTAATTTACTCAGTGCGAAGCAGAAAAATCATAATAGGTTGAAAAAAATAAAGTTTACAATGAAAGCAAAGGGGGAGTTGACGTAACCAATCAAAAGTGTTTTAATTATTCATGCCAAGAAAAGAACCTCACGATAGTCCATGGCTATATGTGGAGTACTATTACATATTTCACATGCAAACAACTACATTTATTAAACACGTCTGAAGAATCGATCAAGATTAGTCCAAGAAACTTTTTTAATATTACAGAAAAGGACCTTATTGTGGCTCCTGGTCAGTCAGACGAAAATCTGGTTTCAGGTAGGTTCTGTTACCTAGTTCACCTAGTTTTCATGTTTACAAACGCATACCTACCGCTGATCGACTTATTAATCCTGGACGCCAAGATTTTCAACATTACCCGCGTCACTCACAAAATGAGGGAAATCTGGTCGAGGACTTATTGGTATCAGAGGTGAATAATAAGCAATGTAAATATAACAATGCATTTTAATTAGTAGGAAGTAAGTATTCATACAAATTTATATGTATATTATTACTATTATCATCATTCGCTTACAAATGTAACATAAAAATAAACTTATCTCACTTTGAATTACTCAATACTAAGAACAATAAATATCTCTAATGGGCAAATTGCGTTTAATTCTGGAATCTAGTAGTTCGGGTAGAAATGCCGAAACATAAAACTTTTTCAATTTCTCCAATATATTGTCTTCCCAAAAATTTTTGTCACGACAAATTATTTCACAATGATGATCATTCTGAGTATATATAAAGAAATAACAAAATTGTCTATTAGTTATCTCTAGCTGTCCTTGAATCTGAAACATATAATTATCTTTTGGCTTTAACTTTATTTTATTATTTTCGTCTATTATGCAGTACGAAAGTTTTTTCAATTCCACTGCTTCGCGCACCGTCATATCTCTGCAAGCATAGGGGCACTTGATCTCTAATATGGCATCCTGACCAACCAGTCCATCTGGTGAAGCACCCAAATATTTATAATTAGGATGAACAACCAGTCCACAAGAAGTTACATCAAATTTATAAATTTGTTCAAATAGATCCCGTGCGTGAATCTCGTTACAATTCCCATACTCTAGTGACTTGCAGCCTATTTTGGAAGAAGAATACAGTAACGATTTTACCAGATTTGCTGTTGACGTACTAGGACGTAATTTACAAATTCGTCCAAAATTACTGGCTGTTAGACGACAAGATTTTTGTTCAAACCAGTTAGGATTTGAACTTTGACCGCGAGTGATTTCTTCAACATTTTGACAGTTCAGTGCATTGCAATTTTCTAAATACTGATTAATTAAAACATCTAATTCCTCAGAACTCTTATCTGCTTCTAGATCGTCTAACTTACCGTACTCACTATCCGCTTCAACTACTTCAACTTTTCTTCGCTTTGTGGAAGACTTTTTTGAAACTTTTTTAATTTCACAAAACTGGTCAGTATACTGTCGACCTATTTTATTCTTGTTTAGAATACATACTTAGGACTTTATAAAAAAAGGTCGTCTATTATTAAAATTGGAGACCGCTGCAAAGCATCTTGTTTCGTACGACTTACGTAATGAAAAATTTATTCTCTTACCCCCTACTAGCTTATTGACTATACTATTATAAGACTCGGTGACATTCGTATCTACATCGTGCAATAAGCTAGAGGCATGAGTTGCTACACGATTGATGTATTTCTCAAAATCTGAGAAAATGACACTTTCTTTGATTATATTATATAAATTTTCCTCCCCGGATTTGAAACCTTTACAAAAATATTTATATTTGTTATTTTCATCTCTGCAATTATCGTGACAACCCAGTATGTGCTTAGGACTGTTTAAAATGTCTTCCTTTAGATTTTTAATTTTCAGGTAAGATGGGAAATTTTCCGATCTTCGGTGTTTGACAGCACTTACCACAGCAGTTCTAAATCTTAAAATACTACCCTTAAGAAATAATTTAAGTTTATTTTCTAATCTGGAAATTCTAGAGAGTTCCCGAATTTTGTTGCAATAGTTGCGAAGAATGTGATTCCTACATTCAATCTTCTGAATAAAAAAATTTGGACCATATGGCTTATTTTCCCTTATTTTTTTATGCACGCTACTATCGCCATCCCCAATTATTTTATTATATTTTAAGCCATGCATTTTCACCGAACACAAGAACCCATCTAGAATAATTTCTGACTCCATTGATGTGGATGTCTGATTCCAATTTTTGCTGCATTTGTGATTTGGAATGTTTTTTTTCAAATATCTATGTTTTTGACAAACACGGCAAGACTTATTTTTTACACCAATGTATAATTTTTTTTTGGTTCTAGCTCCTATAATGGAGGCAACTCCAGATGAAGCATTATAGTTAGACTTATATGACCGTTTTGACCATGCACCGTCAACTATTACTCCTATTAAAGGGGTGCCATCTGTATCGACGTCACCTGCTTCTCTGGCTAAGTCCGCTTCCATGCGGCCCGCTTCTATCATGTCTTCATATGCATTTTCCTTGATTATGTTGCTTATTACTTCTTCTTTAGCAACAAACGTGTTAGACGACATCATTGGTACATCGATAGCTGCAAACATTTCCTTTACCTGACTGTAACCAGCACCAGCTGCTATTGCTCCACATACAGTCGCTTCGTTAATATCAACATTTCTTTCGTCGTGTGTTGAAACTGTGCTTACAAAGCCGCATACCCCACATTTCAGCGTCAATAAGCTTTTCAGGCCAAATCTTTTTTCTGCGATAAGTTCAAAATCGAATATGCTGCAATCAAAAGGTTCGTGTCTAAGAGCTTTCAAACTGTTGAACAAGAAAATTATGTCGACGATTCGATATCCACTGATACCTGTTGTTGTATTTTTGGAAGAACTTTCGGCGCTATTTTCCACAGTGACTTCCGGCAAATCATCCTTATTTCCAAAGATGAGACTAGCATTTTCCGAAACTTCAGCCTCTGCCTGTACCAGGCGCTGATCTATTCTAAAATTAAAGATTATTTTTAAATTCTAAATTTCTTATTACAAGATTTATACCAGATTATTAAAATTACGTAATTTTTTAGATGAAGGGGGTAGGCGATTTTGATGTTTTTTTTTTGGAAAAACCTGTATTGGCCCTTATAGATGAACTGAAATTGAACAACTTTTATTAAGAACATTATTGTCTAAACGGTACAGAAATGGAATTAATTAATAAAACATGCACATACCGAGTCGATTTTGACGGTTAGAAGCCTTATAAGATATCCAACACACATCATTGAAATAATGATAATCACTAAAATTAATGTTTGTTTTTGCTCATATGACAACAATTACCTTCGATTTTAACGTATTTTGATTAAATTTTAACAAAATTAGAAGTACGATAATTGACGCTGCCAAAAACTGATATGTTTATTTTCAGACGTATTTTCAATAACACTGTAAGATTTCGTATTGCATCGATTATCCACCTAAACGGTCACAGAATTATTAATAAAATGTAGAGAGTCGTTTAAAATAGGATTCTTGAAATAGTATTAAGTACATTTACATGAAAATGAAATAAAAAGGAAAGTATTAATAGAAATGTTGTTTTTCTAATTAGATGGAATATTAGATAATTACTTGTATTTATGTATAAATAATAATTAAGAGCGGTTTTTATTTATGAGAAGCAATTAGAAAATACATAATGAAGTTGAAAATAAGTAAGTAGAAGTTGTTCAATTACAGATCATCTATAAGGTAGAATAGAGCTTTTGTCAGAAATTGGTTACCCTCCTTCTGTTCCAGTTCATCCAAAATTTCACGTACCATTTTCTAATAAAAAGTAGGTAAAAACGTACCTTTGATTTCTTTTTTTCTGTCTCGTGCGTTTTAAACTCTGCTGGCTCCGACGTCTTCCTCCAGACGTAATTTTTTTTTTCCCATGAATTCCCATGTTCACACACTACAAAAGCACTTATTTCCAAACCAACATTCAAATTACTACTAAAGGCGGTAATGAGCAACAACACTGGATCTAAAATTGTCTGGAAGGGCTTGCGACGGCACCCACTCGCGACAAGGCGCCAACGACATCAATCGCAAGAAGACCGCCGCCGCTGGGGGGTGCTCATCGCTAGGGTATACACCTGTATATTTAATATAACGTAAAACACCTAAATGTATATTATGTTATGAGTCACAAGACAATGACGATGTTATGTAAATAGTTGCCAGATGCATTGTGTTTTTGCATTTCTCGGATCGACGGGCGGGCAATTCAGAGAACGTGTCCAAATTATTATGAATTATTATATTATAATAAACCAACATTTTAGCATCTAACATATTCATAAAAAATATGCAGATAACAATCAGACTGAATCCTTCTATTAGAAACCATCCGTCATAGATTATTTATGGATCACAAGAGCAGACATTACTCACGGAAGAGTGTTGTAAACCTTCCTAAGTCTGCCACGGAACAAACGCCTGATAGTAAAATGTTTAATTAATTTTTTCATTAAAATCAAAGTAAACAATAGTTGAAAGAAAGCTTTTTATTCAATTTTTAACATTAATTAAAGCAAATAAATCTGCAGCAAACGATTTTTGAAGAAACTTAAGTTTGATTATTCCGGGAGGTAGATTACTAAATTACACATTAGTTTACGATGCAAGATTTTCTCCACATCTATCTTAAAAAATATGGTATTTCTGTTCTTGTAAAAAAAAAATTCGTTTATTTACATACACTTCACTTAGTATTTTACAATTTTCTTGTCAAGATAAGTTTTGTGGTTTGACTTTTATTTACTCAAAGTATTAGATAACTAAATGCTTTAAAACATAAAAAAACTAAAAAAATATAATAACAGTACAAGATATGTGAGGAAATAATAAAGAAATTTTTTATTGTCTTTACTTATATTCAAAATTACTTTTGTGTGTTGCATTCGTTTTTTACGTATTTACTTACTGATCTCATATTTATCCTACATTTTAAATTAATAATATTTTTGTATTCATTTGATCGTTTTAGACGACAAACTAATAAAAAATTATATCACTAAAAAAAATATATAGGAATAATGAACAATGAGGAACTGAACGCGATAGTATATGTATAGATACAATGTTTACTGTTATTCTCGTGTAAGGAGACTATTTACTCTTTGTATTCTCCTAAAAGTAAGCCACACCTCTTGTAGGGGAAATATTAGCAGAGGGGTAGTAGGTAGTGGTAGATCCTTCTTTTATTAAAGTATGTGCTATGCAACCCATATTACCTCATCGGGCGATTTCCATTTCACTGAGCAGGACCCTTAATATCTAAAAGAATAAGAATTCTTATTGCATAAAAGGAATCCTCTTGATAGCTAACTTTCGAGTTCTTCTGGAATAGTCGGAGAAATAATTTCTTCTTCTGTAATCGCAGCGGTAGTTTGTGCATTAGACATATTTGAAGTATGTGCTTGGGGAGTAGAGTTATTAGAGCTTCCAGCATGTTTACAGTGATCATGCTCGTCATCACTATCGTCACTGGAACTACTGCTTTCGTCAAAGGCCCTTGGCTTTTTATATATGCAACAAGATTTCGATTTCATCTTATTCATATTCTCATTGTCTACAGTTTCTGACGTCCACTCCACTTTTTTGGATTTCTTAGGTTTTCGCAATTTTAGACGCACAGTATTAGTAGTTTGAGATGCGCTGGTGGTGCTTGTTTCCGTTGTGGTTGATGCAGTACTTGCACGTTGTTGCTGCATTTCCTGTAACAAAATAATGTATTAATATTAATTAGGACCGAACAAAAATGAACTCTGAACTCGGTGGTACCACAACTAAAACAATAAACTTGTAAACATGTGAGGGAGAGCAGTTTAGTTAGACCTATAAATTAAGTTAGTTAGAATTGCTGTGTTTACAAACTTCAGCTAAAAGAATCCTTGTATATACGAGCATGTCTCTAAGTTCTTTGGATGACGATACATTTGAACATAAAGTACGTCACTATTTAATGAACATTTTGTTACATTCTTTTAGCGAATGTCATTTTGACACACTTTGGTTAATATATGTATGTCACTCTACTGTCACATTTACAGCTTATTAGAGGACAATTTTCCTTATTGAAAGTTACATTCAGGCAAACAATTAGTCGATATTTATTGTCATTGTAAACATTCTTTCAAATAAACTATTTAATTTCTAAGTAAAGGTTTCCGAATAAGTAAGTATTTGTAAACAATTTTACACCATCATCAGCTATATGTATTTACACACAAAGGAAGTAATTTTAAATAATTACATTTAAACAAAGCAATTCTTAATTTAATTGGTTATACATACGTAAATGCCACAAAATTGCAAATATTATTTGAAATCTGGAAATATAGACATTTGTTTTACATCTACAATATAAATTTTCTTACTTCAATTTGATCTTCGTTTGAGTCCTGGTTTAAAAATAAAATGTGGCTGATTTAAGTACGCCATTTTTCCACTACATTTTGTAAAATTCCTTTTTGTATGTGATTGCTGTCATCTAGTAGAATCGCTTTAGTAACCGACATGTGGAACTAAATTAATCTGTGGCAAAATTTTACCTGTCAAAAATACAACCTACAATATTCATTTCAGAAGTGTCATACATAATAATAATCATTTAACATTTATCATATCACCTTTTGACGTTTGTTATAATTGTAAATATAACTTTTACAACAATACTTGCGTACTAAATAGAATAGCCAAATATAAATAAAATATAGACACAGAAAAGTAATATTTAATTTAATTTAAATGTAAATTAATATTTAGTTATAATATACAATTTGTATATGGCTTTTATGTAGTATTTTAGTTGTGGAAACTGTGCGTTCTTAAATATTAATTAAATAGTTCAATTTCTTTGTTTTGACATTCGTCCGATCGATACCACTTTGTAGTGGCGCTGAATCGTCATTGACGACAATGAATCAATGCTGCTATAAACTGATATCGACTGGAACAGTTTCAGAACATTGAAATTGAAAAAACTAATTAATATTTAAGAATATATAGTTGTTGCTACTGAAATAATATTAGTTGAAAGCCATATACAAATTGAATATCATAAGTAATGCGATTGAATTCTATTTTGTTTAATACTTTTCTGCTTAGTAGGCAAACATTGTTGACCAATTTGTACAGTTTGGATGATTTTACTTGAAAGATAAAATTTTGCAACATTAAATGTGCGCCATTTTAAATTACTGGCACATGTCGATTGTAAAAATTATTTTATAAAATACTTCAAAACCGACAGATCAAAGGAAATTGTGAATATGGTTTGACTAGAAACGTTACAAAGACTGAAAATTTAATGTTTAAGTAGAAAAAAATATTAGATCATTTAAATATTTTCATTATATTCCAAAGTGGGAATGTCATTCTTTGTTGAACTCTGATTGCTTTATAAGCATGATCAGAGCGATCCTAAAATCATTCTATCAACCATAATTTCATCGTCTTTTTGGACAAAGTTTTATGTTAGACATGCAGTTGAAGTTGATTTTAAGATAATAGATTTTAACCACAAATTTTTGTAACAATATGACTTCAAAGACTTAGAACTATTCATACCTATCTCTGACAAATCCCTTAACCATTGGAATTAATACAAGAGATCATTTTGAACTGTCCTGGGTTGGCAACAAAAAAGCCCCAGTATTTTCAAAAACTATAGGAAATATTTTCTTCCGTGAATTGCCCATACTAAATTTACATGTCAAATGTCAAAACCATAATGTATTGATGTTTCTTGTACTTTCGTATTTTCATTGTTATATTGCCTCTTTTCTGTCTATTTCAAGACAATATGCCTCGTATACCATGCCTTTGACGATACAACAGGATACGTTTATCGTTGTGTCGCACTTTCGCAGTGGCACATTGCAAGAAGATGGATTATAGAAATATTCACTGAGATCGTGTTTTCAGCAATTTGTAACGGAAAATGGAAATATGGAAATAAACTTGGACGCATTCACTTGTCGTCGCAATAGGGTGATTGAAAGGTTTAAGGAAATGGGGAGTGTTTGTAAATGTAAACCTGAACAAGTACCAACAGATTTAACTGAAGATGTTGTCGTAGACATTAGACAGCGAATGGAAGTTAGTCCCATAAAATCTATACGAAAGCTGTCTGCTCAAACTGGTAAAGAGATCTAATTAACTTAAACGTAATTTGTTATACAGCATTATGTATTTCAATTTACTCATAAGGCACTGAAAACAAACTTACATATGCACCCATATAAAGTTTCTATACTACAATATTGACGGGGCAATCACTTTGAGCAGAGATTGAATTATTGCAACTGGTTTAATAAAATATTACATGAAGAAGACTTTATACTCACTTTCTTTTCGAATGAAGCTTGAATCCATTTGTCGGGGTATATCAACTCTCAAAATTACCGCACCTGGTCAACAGAGAATCCACATGTTTTTGTTGAAAATACTCTCCATCCTATATCAGAGTTGTTGTTTGGGTTACAATATCGAAAAGACGGATTATTGGACCAATTTTTTTTTCAGGATACAATTAATGCAATACGATACCGAGAAGAAATATTGGAACCCTTAACAGCTTTCACGAAGATGGGGTACTTCCAACAAGATGGGTCAACTGCACATACTGCGCAACAAACTATTAATTATTTGCAAGAATTCTGTGGTGACCGATTGATTAATCGAAATCGATGGCCAGCCAATTCTCTTGATTTAACCCCACTGGACATTTTTCTCTTTGGCCATTTAAAAAATAAAGTGTTTCAAAACGGACTGCATAATCTCGATGAACTTGAAGAGGTAATTACAATAGAATTGCCAAATATTACACTGGAAACACTCCACAATGTATTCCATAACATGAGAAGACTTGTCAATCTATGCATTGAGAATAACGGTGGACATTTCGAACACCTTTTATGAAATGTATTCATTTGGTGACATAATTATGGGATTATGTTTTACAGTAATGAAGTTGTAACGTATTTATTATTGTTTATGATAAAAAAATTAAGTGCAATTACTACATTTCTAAACAATTCTTTCATATAATTCAACTTAAAACTAACCCTATTTCATTGACATTTATCACAGGAAAATTTTGTTTAGTAAACCTAACCACAAAAATAAATAAAAAAAACCTTGCCAATTACACTGTGTTCCCAAATTAAAATCAGTATGGCCAACTCAGGACAGTTCAAAATGATCACGTTGTATAAGAGTATATTTTTTGTACGTACAGTCGTGGCCAAATAAATGTAGTACAAGCTTTTTTAAATAAATTGTTATAGTGTATTATCTGACATTTGATCACATTTGATTTTACATATTATGACATGCAGCTTAAGTTGAAGTTCGACTCACAATAATAAAATTTCAGATTTTTGACGTATATGAATTTTAAGGTTGTACTACATTTATCTGGCCACGACTGTACATATTACGCATCTAAACATATAGTGTGCCATTGTATGGAAAATATAAATCACATCTATATTAAAGGCACTTATACTACCGGAAGTAGGTATTTATTCCATACATAATCTGGCTATGAGAGTGCACTAAACAGGCATGTTTTATAAATATATCTGTACAATAACATGAAAAGAAAGTTGAGAATGAATTAGGTGCTTTATTGTTCCTCATCTAGTTTTACCTGTCAACTATAATATATATAGTGCGTTTCAAAAGTCTGGAACTATTAAAATAAAATTCCAAGAAACAGTTTTTGAGAAAATCGCTCGGGCAGGTCAATTTTGGTTTTAAAAAACACATCTTTTCGTATGAACTAAATTTTTCGATCGTCTTTTGTTTTTGATTTATGACGTCATCAATTTTTTTTTTAATTGCAACCCATATTTTTTTCGATGGATTTGGATAGAGCTTGAAATTCTGAATACAGAAATATGTACAAGCATGACCCAGACCTTGATAGTTTCTGTAATAAGGGACCTTAATCCTGAAAGAGGAAAAAATTGTGTAAAATTTTGAAATTTTTAATTACTATGCGAACTGTCACTTTTGACGTATTACTCTATTACCAAAATGGTACGATACTTAAGTGAAAAGCAAAGACTAGAAATTTTAATGATGAAGGGATATGGAGACAGATATAGAACTCAAGATGAAGTTTGCGAGCTCTTTAACAATAAGTATCCAGAACTGGAACCAATTACAAGAACAGCCGTATCCGAGATTTTAAGAAAATTTAAAGATTTCGGGCATGTAAGGGATCTCCCTAGATGTGGTCGACCAAAAGTTTTCGAAGATGTTCAGTTAGATGTTCTACTGAACCTGCAAGAAAATCCCCATAAAGGCACACAAGAGGTGGCTGTAAATTATGAAATCAAATCTTCGGTGTGGAGGACATTGAAAAAGTATAAATGGCATCCCGACAAGGCAGTTTTAGTGCATAAACTTAATGAAGACGATCCGGATCGCCGTATAGAATTCTGCGAGGATATGATGGCTCGATGCACAACCCGAATTTGTCAGTCGAGTATTATTTTCGGACGAAGCCACGTTTTGCCTTAATGGAGCAGTAAATTGGCGGAACTGCCGATACTTGGCTCCCCAAAATCCTAATTGGATGATATAGGTCCACACGCAGTTTCCACAAAAAGTTAATGTTTGGGCGGGAATTGTTGGAGATCGAATTTTGGGACCATTTTTCATAGAAGGGACGTTGAGGAGTGCTAAATACTTAGATTTTTTGAGGGATGACCTGAAACCCACTCTTACGATGTTTTATCCCAATGAAGAAGATCCAGAATTGCCAAATAATAACTTATGGTATCAACAAGATGGAGCGCCTCCACATTTTTCGTTAGATGTGCGAAATTATTTAAATCAAGTTTTTCCTAATCGTTGGATTGGTAGAAGGGGGCCAATTGAGTGGCCTGCACGGTCCCCCGATCTCACCCCACCCGATTTCTTTTTGTGGGGCTACCTGAAACGCAAGGTTTACTTCAATCGGCCAGTTACAGTTGACGATTTAAAGAACAGAATTCGGGCCGAAATTAGAGCAATTTGTCCAGAAACCCTCCGTAATGTTCTACAAAATTTCGAATATCGCCTGGGATATTGCCAAGAAGTAAATGGGAATCAGTTTGAACATCTCATTTAGTTTATTTATGATAATTAGATTGCTAACTTGCCCGTTTCTGCAGTATAATAAAAAAAAATTTTAAAAAATTTATTTATGTATTTATTTTTTTTATGGTTGAGTTGCAATTTAAAACAAAAGGCGATCGAAGAATTTAATTTATACAAAATGATGCGTTTTTTAAAACTAAAGTTGACCTGTCCGAGGGTTTTTCTTAAAAGCTGTTTGTTAGAATTTTATTTCAATAGTTCCAGGCTTTTGAAACGCACCGTATGTATTTAACATATTTTCTCATTTTTTGCATTTATTTTAAATACGTCTTCTAGGATTTAGTTACCTAATATTTTGCAAATAAACAAATATATTTGTGTCTTCGTACTATTCATAGCATAAATATTTGTATTACTCAGAATGTTTATTTTTATAATAGACGGACCAAACGGGCGGGCCTGCTGTCTGTATTCGTAGGTCGACGGGTCATCCGGGCTTGTTAGATTAAAAATCGCCCGTGCAGTGCTCTAAAACAGACATCATTTGAAAAATCACGTTTTCTTAAAAAAAACGCTAAACGTAAATTTCTGCAAAAATCTCGCCGTTGAAAATGTTCATAATGGCTATACATTATTATTTATATTAGACATGGATTTATAGTGTTTTGTATGTTCGCCCCTCAATTTATCTGTTAAACTTTTTAAACTTTAATACGCACTTATATGTAAACCTTGCGTAACTTTCATAAATTATCGAGGAATTTCGTTTTAAATTATAAGCCCTGTGCATAGGTAGGTATGTATGTATAATTAATAAGTCGTATAACTATTTTATTAAACCATTCATTCACACAGGCCGACGTCACGCTACAAATTTAGTGTTCGAATAACGTCGGCTCAAAGAACTAACCATAATTCCAAGATTAATTATGTCTCACAACGACTACAACATCAACAACAACAAGAGTATTATAATCTACCTAGAACCTAGGAGGTACCTACATTAGTTTTCCATGTGTCCCTGGATATGTACTGCTCGGCAGGCATTGACCCAACGGCTCACAATGGCTACCAAACCAGCAACATTGCCTTCTTCTGCCTCCCTTCACCTTCCCCAGCTCACGAACTTCGACACTTACAACTTTTATAGTGGCATTTACACTATTAACATGAATAGTTTACTAACCATAGGGAAATATACATAAGTATATTTTTCTTTGACATTTCATATACTTAATTGTAAAGACTTAATATATGTATGTATGTATGTACGATTGTATCTTATCCAGTACATAAGAAAGAAGATAGCACGTATTATAAAACAAGTTTGCATATGTCGGCTACATACACATTACTAATGGAAATTAAAGTCATTGTTTGTTCTGCATATAAAATATTAGCATACTGTGGTGTAAACTCATAATTACTTACTAAACTTATGTACATTCATTTGTACGACGTACTTATATGCATAATAAAATTCATACACAGCAATTAATATCAAAATCTCAACGAATATGTAATATATATTATAGTTCGGAAATTACTGTTTTCAAAAATAATTTCAAGTTCAAAATAAAATAAATTTCATTCGCTTTATAAGAAAAATATTTTTATTATTATAGGTACTACTCAATTATGGAATATTTCTTTAAAATGACAACTGATGATTTTATAGTTTCAATATATTTTTAAAAAATTATGTTATAAGAATATATTTCTCATATATATAAATTCTTAGTCAAATATACAAGAAGTGATATAAACTAATCTATCATTATGACGTAGAGGCTATATTTATTAAAATAGTAAATTAATAACAAAAATAACAATTAGGAAAGCAATTCATTTAAGTAGAATCATTTGAAGATATTTGATTTATCAAAAACGACATCCAACAATATTACAAAGCAACAATGCCGACTTATGTGTTTAATGACAAACGAGTGACAAAATAGAAAGATGCAAACGCGAATTGTGTAATTAAAATCAACAGAGTAAATATAGAAACTGTAGGAGTAGGGCAATTGAATACCTTTCATGTAGATTGATCAGAACATCCTGATTTATCGTGGACAGCATCTAATCTCACCACACAAATAATACTGACTTATGTGATGCATGGGTGGTAAGGCAAAGAAAATTTATAATGTAGACTTATAAAAACCAAACATGAAAATATAAACTAATAGGTGTAAGATAGCCCTAGACACATGTGTCTCTAACTTATTTGTTTGACACCTAACTGTTTTTGACAAAACGTGAGTAGTTCACGACGAAATACTACAAGATTATGGAATTTTAGGCAGCGCTATTGGGATCTTATGATAAAAGTAGGCGTATTAAAAATGGATATGTAACACAAGATGCATGATAAATCATTTGTTTTGGAGCAATTGAGATATAAGTTCTGTATGTTTATGCATTAAACGAAAGAAAAATTTTATTGTTTACTAGTTTGAATAGGGCATGTGCAAATAAATATATATGTATATAGTTATATTTTTAGTTAAGAGGGGCGTTTACCTATCGAAAACTAAGGCATCGCCGTTTCGCGTTTTTTAAACATATTTTGTAATTTTCGAATGTCAAATTTGAGTTAGTGATGTAAAAGGCATACATGTATAATGTCAAGGTCAGTTTTTGTACTAATTTATTTTCTTAAAAAAGTTATGTGTTTTAGAAATAACAACAAAAATGCATGAATTTGATTAATGTCTGCTAACTAAGGCTGATACACAAAAGAAAAAGAATGACATCTACGCGCCAGCTGCACATTTGATGTACGATATAAAAAAAAGTGTATGTAATTATTTTTGAAGATAAAAAACATTAAATAGTAAACGTTGTTACACACATTTCACACGAGGTTTTTCGCGTCGTCTATCCCCACTTTACGGTATCTCTACTGGTCCTAGCGAAAACAAAAATCTATCGGAATCGGTCGGCTATTGCAGACTTAAATGCGAGTGACAGTTTAATTACAAACTGTCACTGGAATTTAAATATCATATATACCTATAATATTCGAGTGTATAATAATATAACAGTTATGAGCAAACGAGAATTGGCTTATTATAAAACATCAACAACGTCAACAGTACCGTAAGTACTCATTCTTTATATATTATGTTTCCCATCTATAGTATTCCTTTATCTATGAATAAAACCGAAGCGCTGTCACGGAAACCGAACATCGTGTAGCTCCACTTACTCACACCCCCTTACGTTTACCAGTCCCAGGAGTAATATAAGTTGCATAAGTTTCTATTTGTTGGTAAACGCCCGTCTTAAGCTGTTAATAGCTTACCTATATCTTTACATATCTTACAAGTTTTTATCTATATCTATAATAGTAAATTGGTTTATTCCCAAGAAGATGATTTCATTAATAAAATTGAACAGGCTTAGACCTTTATCTGTCTTTGTTTTATATTCTACTTATTTATCTTATAGCATATCACTAGGCCTTCTCATTTTATATTGCATAGATGGGCGAATACCGCAAAACCGTGGCTACATAAATTATTTGACATATCCTTGAATACCCAGAATGCCCAGTTTGTTTTTGACGCATACAATATTCTATTAATTTCTAGAGATTAAGGTTATTTATTTGATTCGGATTCTAGTCCACTGTTTTATTGCAAATTTCTACTCTTACTAGCTGTAGATATAAGCTAAGTATGTCATAGTAGTGATTGCGCAAATTCAAAAGCTGAAAATAAGAATCATTTATAATCTGGAAAAACTAAGATATTACTTATTATATGTATTTTACCTCCTTTTATAATTCTTTCTCACTCACTTTCAGAGACGTAGATGTTATTCATTATTGAGATTTTTTTTTCGACCGTATAAAAAGTAGGTACTGGTACTGGGTGTGGACATAATTGTTGCAAATAACTTCGACATCAATCGAGCGGTGGACGTGTGACTTGCTCCAAAATTTGAGCAGGAAAATTAGTAGACAGGCGAAGGTAAATTTGAAGCTCTTGTGAATAAGTCACCCGGGGTCAAATGGAACAGTCTTAGTAACGTTAGGGCATAGAACAACTAAATCTGAGAAATGGAAAGTAGCTATAGTTCATGTTTTTAATATACATCCATCTTGAAGTTTAGTGCAAATTGTGTTCCTACACAGTAGTTTTTCTTGTATTTTCAATGCTGAGGCTTACGTATATAATAGAATCTATTAAAAGCAAAAAGTAATAGGTATGCACTTATTCTCTTGACACTGGTATTGAACTATTAATTAATAATTTTTGTATTTCATTTAGATAATAATTATAGGAACAGTAGTTCTTGCCTCAACATTTCCCAGTATAGTTAGTTACATAGATAATTGCGACTATGAAAGACCGTTACAATATTATATATGTTGCGCTGGTTACATTAACGCATAAAACCTTTATTTCTTCCAAAAAATACTGTATACTTGCGTTAAAAAGTATATTGAACAACATAACAAATTATTCAAAAATAATAGTTTCCGTTCCAAAGTATTGTCATCACTGAAATAACATAACTGTTAGCATTGCATGCGTCTAAATTAGTTACGTTAAAAAAGTATTGTTTCGTTAGTCTCTTAGTTTTTTTATACTAACATATTGAGTAATCATCGCTGTCGTAATAATTGCTCAAATCGTATCTCCGTCTTCATATGAAACAAGCACCAAATACCACAATTAGTTCACTCGTTATTGTTTTATCGTTTCATATTAGTCATGTAATCTGTATTCGTAGGCAATTGTCATGTCTTGTTAGTTTCTATTCGAAGCATGCAAGAGAAAATAATATTTTGTACTAGGTGTTCCTCTGTTCGAAATAGGAGAACAACCTTCAGTGTTTCTTAATACAGTTTATAACTTCAGTTAAGCTCTTATATAGTAATACATAATTTGTTATTCGTATTATTGGTGGTATTGGTGCATATAAAATATATATTATATTCGACAGGATTTTATTTCTTTCATTATCACCTTGTTGAAAAATATTAAATTTCTCTAAATTGATTCTTACTCTGGACTCTTAGAACATATTGTGTTCAATTTTGAAATTGATTGCTGAGTTTGTATATAACGGATAAAATCATTGTTAGGGAAATTATGCGCCGCAAAGAGGTCCGCATTACCTGGAGAGCAGAACAAAACTCGAATTGTGAGCGGACATATTCATTAATTAGTACCTACAAGATTTTGTGCGCTCTGTAATGAAAGCAGGGATTGGTGTATTGAGTCGGATTGCTAATGGAGATGAAATTTGTTTTATAAATATGAATCTGAGTCCAAGCAAGACTCCATGCAGTGGCATCAAAAAGGCACATCATCACCCAAGAGTTGAAGGAGTCACAGTCGGCGGAAAACACATGGCTACTGTGTTTTTAAAGTCAGAAGGAATCCTGTTAATTAATTACATAGAAGAAGGCATTTCCATAACTGGAATACTACGTTTCAATGCCAGGGTCTTTAAAGAAAAAGAAGTGAGAAATTGACGAAAGGTGTCCTTCTTCTGCACGACAATACTCCCATCCACAAGAGTCGTGTTGCGCTGGCTACCCTGCTTAAAGTGGGCTACGATATTTTGAATCACCTACTCTGTAATCCAGACCTGGCTCCTAGTGATTTTTACCTCTTCCCTAAAATGAAAAAAAAAACTGCGTGGGAAGAAATTTACGAGCGATGAAGAAGTAAACGACGCATTTTCAGCGTATTTTTCAGACAAAGATAAAACATTTTTTATGAAGACATACAAAAGCTAATTAAAAGATCTGAAAAGAGTAGTGCGGTTGTAGGTGAATATATCAAAAGGAAAAATATTTTTATCACCTCACATTTTCCCTCATTCCGCAAAGAAAAAAAGCTCCCTCGTATTTCTTAAAACACTATTATAAGCATTGTCATTGTCACTTTTAAGTTTCTATTTTCCTAATTATTTATATGTTTTAATCTGTATTTCTTTAATTTTATTTGATTTTGGTTGATGGTAGCCATCTTTACGATGGTCCAAAATGGAGAATATAATGTTGTCCATAATAACCATCACTTGGAAGACCGTACAAGATCCCCAAGATCCTCACGGTCATATGACAGGTATAATTTTGCAAGTTTGAATTCATATTGTGTTTCTTTTAGGAATATTGGTCCAGTTGTTAAGATTTTTCAACTCAATATCGAAGGTATATCCAAACACAAATGTAACTACTTAGAGAAATTGGCGAAGGAAATGGAATTTATTCAAGTGGAATGTGATTGCGAATCCAGCTTGTGATTGCGGAGCTGAGATTGAAACAGTTAAACATATTGTTGAAGAATGTCCTCTAGCTAAATTTGAATTTGGATATACAGATTTACATAATTTAACTCCAGATGCTGTTCCTTGGATCTTAACAACTAAAGACCTTTAGTTTTGTGGCGCTGTGATGTAGGTTTTTGCCTACATCCTAGACCAAATGGTGCAGTGTTTCAAAGGGCCCCTGCAGTTATGGCCCTTCTAAATATTTTTTTTGTAATATATCTTACATATGTTTCTTTTGTTGTACCTGTCATGTAGTTTTATACGAATACACACACACACACACACACATATATATATATATATATTATGCGGTTATTTTTCCTTGCCGTGTAGAATATAAACTGTGATATTTTTCTTTGTGGGAATTTTCGGCATTACAATTGAAAAACTATTTTCGTAGAATAAAATTTGTGTTTATTTTACGTTTCGACATATTATTTTTGTCTTCTTCGGAAATATAAAACATCTTATAATTGCGGGAATATTGTTCGGTTGTAAAACCTTGTTGGTGGTGTTTTTTTCCCTTATGTATTTTTCCATAACTTTCACTTATCACTAATCAACAATAGTTTTCATTACGTATATTAAGATTTTATTTATTCTCATTTTTATTGTTGATTTATAAATTTTTAGAATAAAACGACTATCTGCACTGAATGCATTCCAACTTTAACAGCATTCAGTGCAGATAGTCATTTTATTCTAAAAATTTATAAATCAACAATAAAAATGAGAATAAATAAAATCTTAATATACGTAATGAAAACTATTGTTGATTAGTGATAAGTGAAAGTTATGGAAAAATACATAAGGGAAAAAAACACCACCAACAAGGTTTTACAACCGAACAATATTCCCGCAATTATAAGATTTTTTATATTTCCGAAGAAGACAAAAATAATATGTCGAAACGTAAAATAAACACAAATTTTATTCTACGAAAATAGTTTTTCAATTGTAATGCCGAAAATTCCCACAAAGAAAAATATCACAGTATATATATTGCACTAGTGGAGGGGATAATATACTTGCAACACATATAATAAATAATATACCCTAATGTACTCAAATCTTGTTATTTGTATTGCTAATAATATCTCCTCTCTTACCTAGTCATTCAAATTTACTCAATTAATCTCAGGTTATAATTTATGATAATGATAATGTATCACTCAGTATATAATATTTTAAAATCTTTGCACCAAAATTAATGTACTCATATGCTATAATAGGTTTCTTTATTTCTTTTATCTATGCCCAAACACTACTCAGTTTTATTCTAAATCAATTTAATTAATTCTTTTTTTTTTTATTATAATAATATTATTTAATGCATTTAGAAATAAATATTAATCTCCTAACTCTTTCAAATATTAATTACGATTCATCACTTCTTTCTGGTATGACTTTCCTATAAATGTAACTAGTTTTTATTTTTAACCGCGCAGTACTAGCATTTCATTTACTTTTATAAAGATGTCGCTTAGGTATTTGCCGTTATACACTACTACATAAAAATAACAATTTAAATGTTTCTAATAATCTTGTTCTACTTATTCTTATAATGAGGAGAATATTGCTGCTAATAAATTATCCCTCTTATAGGATAACAATAGTACGGTATGTATACTTTTCCTCTCACTATCTTCTTTATAATGCTATTTTATTTTTGTTTACTTGTAGGTCATTGACTTATCAGCTTCTATGTCCGTAATGAAAATGTCTAATACAATGTTACTATTTTACCAAATAAAAAGAAGAATTTCGCCACAATACTAGTTTAATGACAACAAATATAAAAATCCTGATTCGAAAATATACATCCAAAATAGTTATACGACATGTACATAGATTGTTAACCTGTCTAATCGCACCTGTACGTTTATTGTTATATGAAGGATGTCAGCAAATGTTATTTATTCAAAAGGTATGTACAAAATTCTATTTAATTATCTTATTCAACTTAGCATGCATAAAAACGATGCAATTTTATTAAATATAAATAACCTTCGTCTATAAACTATTAAACAAGTTGAAGGTATGTTATAGTACCAAGGTCATGTCAATTCATTTATATATGTGCATATTCTGTAACTTTTTATGAAAATAGAGATTTAATCTTTTAACAAAACGTATTTCTATACTTGTTTTATACTAGTAATCAATTCTAAATAATATTTATGACTTTTACTCGATATACAATTAAATAAATTCAAATTTTCCTTATTTAAAAATTATACAACCTCTTGTTAATATATTTCTTCTATCTCTGGTTTGTTTAAATTATGTTTTCTTTTTTTTTTCCTCACAGGATCTTCCTGGACTCGTTCTGTGCAACTGGTAACTCTCTGGAAACCCTCCTAGCACGACTTCTTGGTGTATCCTCGTTCTCCTTCAGGATCTGGAACTGCTTCGGTTATATCTTACAGGATGTATCTTGTTGTGTCCTCGAAAACTGCGGGATATCTTCTGGATTTAAATGCAGCTGTACTTCTATCTCGACTTAACACGGAACTAGGCCTCTTCGGAAATATATATGGGTTACCGGATCCTCTAATTAATTTAACATTTACTGGAACGACATCAGGGATTCTAACTAGTTGGAACTTCTCGTTTTTATACAATAAACTGGACTTGGATACCTGGAATCCCTCTTTGAACTCACGTGCAACTGATGAATTCAATATTCCGCTCGGACTTGATTAATATTTGGTAAGTAATCTTTTAATATTTATTTTCCTTATATAATATCTTCTTTATTCATACAGGATACAAATTAATTAAATTATAATGAAATTATTGAATAAGTTTATGCTTCTTTATAATATATTTTGATTCTACCGTCAAATAAATATTTTCTATGCTGAAAAGAACACTTTTAGCACCAACTTTCGCGGTTTTAGTGAATTTAAGATATACTTTTCGGAATAAAATCGTGATTTTCCGAAAAGTACACGCGCCTTTCTTGAAAAATAATTTTCAATTTCGTTGTTTGTTTATCGTCACCAAGACAATATTTTCGTTTTCTAATTTCATCCAATTAAATTCCTTTTCTCACAATTCTTGTTCAAAATGGTATTATAAAACTTTATTGATACGTTTCAGTGCTTTTCAAACTTTAGTAAACCTTCTCTATTAAATCTCTATTAATTTATAATAATGAATTACTAAGACTTTGTACTTCAAAAAATATTGCTAATCAAAATTTTCTGTAAATGTCAATTTTGACAGATCCGCTTATTCAAACTTTACCCGCGAAATTATTTACCAAGTTGTTTCCTTCATACTTCAACAATTAACATTAAATTATTTTACTTTACATTATTGTTAATTAGACAAGTTTTACAAGATTTCAAACTACATTTTTACATAAATTATAATATTTAAATCTCCATTTTCAGATACCAATGAAAATTACTGCCACCAAGAACCTGGTCCACTACAACTCCTTCAAGTACTGTTTTCATAATTGACTGCACACATCTTTATTGTAATAAATAACATTTTAAGTATACACAACTGTTCTTTTTTAGTTTAAATATTTTACTATAACAGTCACAAAGAAAAATTAGTAAAATTAAATAATCCTTCCAACTTGTTCAAAAATATACAGTGCCAAACATCAATATTGTTACTCAGCACATATGCCCCTTTTAAAAAATGTAAATTTTCAACTCGAATCAAAATTTATATTTATTAAACAAAATCTGATAATTAACATGTTTATCAATGTGCTCAAAACAATTATTTTAATCTACTAAATCCTTTAACAGATTTCAAATGAATCTTCTATTATTTGGTAATATCATATAACATTTATTTATAACTATCTGTACATAACAGTGTTTAAATTCTAAATTATTTGTGACACTCATAACTATAAAACTCAACTTTCTTATAAGTCCAAAAGTAATATAAGGCTTTTCTTTATTTTCATTTTAATTATAAAAATATAAATTTATTTATTTAAATGGATGTCTATGACCTGTATAAGAAATTTTTGTTCCATTATTTATCGTACTATGTATTATAATCTTTCTTAATGTTCCAATACCTTATTAAAATATCTATATTTTTATTAATTGCCATCAAACTTTTTAACATTACTTGCATATATGTTTTTCTGTGTTTCCTAACTCAAACTTCTTATAAAAATATTATCTGTACTAACTTTTACATAAATAGGTGAATAACATATTCTTTTTATCTGTCTATGCCTCAGTTACTTATTTGCCTCTTTAAGAATGATTCACTATGCTTACTAATTATATATTATTTTCATTATATACTGTTCTCATTCGAACAAATTCCCTTTTTCCCTATAATTGACATTTTCGTCATCCCCTATACTTTCATTTATGGAAAGTCCATATTTTTTTTACTTATCGTTTTTAAAGGCTTACGTTACCTATATAATTCTTTTTTAAGACACTTTTGGTCCTATATTTTATATCATTTTGGGTATTTTTCACCCTTTTATACATATACACTCTATAATAATTCCATATTCTTATGGTACTTTTAATATTTACTATTTATTGTAAGCATTTACTTTCATCTAACATATTTTATTTTTAAAAGGCTCTTCTTAACTTCTATCTTTTCCATTTCTTCATCACCTAACATGTTTGTTACATCTTGATAAATATTTTCTAACTTTCTTCAGTGCTTTACTTATTCTGAACATTCTTTTTATTTTTATAAGGCTCAAGGTTATTTATCCTCTATACAACTTCTTTATCCACTTCATTCCATTTAAATACTCAGGCAAATCTATTTACTAGTCAGATTACTTATATTACCTTCTCTTATGATTATTTACTAATTTATATACAATATGGGAATGAGGATATAACTTATTTTTTTCTTTAATTAATCATCATTTTTTTTTTTAATAACTAATAATTGTAACAGACCTATAACTAAACTAATCTAATATAATACCGGAATACTTTATGTACATTCTTTATCTGAAAATCTCTCTATAAATTCAAATTATTTCTCGATAAACATGAACTTGTCTGTATACATGTATATCTGTTTCATCATTATGTCTTTTATTCATTTTAAAGAAAGCGAATTCCAATATGCCCCTTTCTTATCAATTTGTTATCTGTATCTGGTCATGCCCCTATCTTATAATAAGGTATTTATTTCCTCCTAATACTTCATTACTATATAATTATTTATTTTCTAATAAACTCCAGGTCTCTATTTGTCAAAAACTTTTGAAATTTTGAGATCTACATGTTACTTGGATAAGCAGGTGTTGTAAGTACCTTCAGAAGACGATCTCCTTTCTTATCTTCTGTCCTGACTAAAATTTCCTAGGTATGAATTAGCATGATTCAGAGAAATAATGTCATTTCTCCTTTTACAGTTTAAACTTCCAATATTGTTCTTACTTATGCAAATAATGTGGATTATTTGTCATATTAAATTGTCGTTGATTATTTGTCGTATTATATCATTGTGGATGATTTGTCTTATTATATTTTTGTGGATGATTTGTCTTATTATATTGTTGTGGATGATTTGTCTTATTATATTGTTGTGGATGATTTGTCTTATTATATTGTTGTGGATGATTTGTCTTAACTCAGATTTAGGAAGTGTCGTTACTCACTTACACAATACAAACTTCCAATACTGTGTCTTACCTATAATTTCGGAAGATTTAATATAACTCAGATTTAGGAAGTGGCGTTAATCACTTTCACAGTACAGTCTTCCTAATACTGTGTCTTACCTATAATTTCGGAAGATTTAATATAACTCAGATTTAGGAAGTGGCGTTAATCACTTTCACAGTACAGTCTTCCTAATACTGTGTCTTACCTATACTATGACTTATCATTCTACTATATAGTCATGTAACATAGATATGTGATATGTTCCTTTAAAATAACCAGTATCCTCATCAATTAGTTCGTAATTATTCAAACCTATCCTTCGATAAACTGTAAATGGTCCAGAATATGGCCTTATGAGTTTTGCCATAATTTTATTCTTTCTATCTGTTACTCGTAACGCGCGAACTATTACTTTATCATTTATATTATAAATCTTATATTTACGTTGTTTTTCTTTTTTCTTCTGCTCCCATTTAATTTTGCGTTTCAAAAGTTTGTGCTTTATTTGTTCATACCTGTCTCCTATTTCAGCAGTTTCATCATCTTGCCAAGGCCTTTGTGCAGGTTGTCCTGTAAAAATAGTTATTGGACATGCTTCGTGTACAGTACTTGGAGTATTATTCATGACGAATTCGATTTGTTTTAAATATCTTGCCCATTTATGATGGTTGTCTTCCAGTAATATACGTAAATATTTTAATACTTCCTTTATATACCTTTCAGAAGGATTAGCCTGGGGATGCCGTATTGAAATATGATGTGACTTAATATTTCTTTCATCTAAAAATTCATGATATCTTTGATTCATGAAGTATGTTGCATGATCCGATAAAATTGTTCTAGGAGTTCCATATTCTGTTATATACTCTTGTAGAGCTTGTAAAACCGTATCCGTATTGCATTTCTGTGTAGGTATTAATCGCACATGTTTAGAAAAAATGTCACACAGTACCAAAATATTACGATATCTTCTTGTGCTCGGGATTAGATTAGAAATAAAATCAATCGCCACTAATTGTAATCTATCATCCGCTATGATGCTCAAACTAATATTTTGATTAGTATAATTCTTTTCCTTTGCCAAAACGCACGTTTCACATCGTTTAATTTCCCTTTTAATTATCTTCTCGTCATTTTTACAATAATAAGCTTCTCTGTACATAAGCCAACATTTTCTCGCTCCTATATGTGTGTACATCATATGAAGATGTCGAATAATTTCAATTGTATGTTCTTCGTCTGTAACATATACCTCCAAATCGCCTATCTTTTTCAAAATTATCCCTTCTCTTATACTCATACCTTTATATGAACCATTTGACTGTAGATTAATTTTAATTATTTCCAACTCAGGTGACTCTTGAGCTTCCCTAATTCTTTGTAATGAAAAAATACCTTCTAATCCCAATTTCACCAAGTTGATGTGTACATTCGTAGTTTTAGTCTCCCCATACTTTCTACTCAAAATGTCAGCAGCAATCATTTCTTTCCCCGGTCTATATACAATTTCCATGTCATATTGCTGTATTAACAACGTCCAACGATAAATTCGGTTATTATTTAATTTAGTCGTCATAATGTTCAATAAAGCTTTGTGATCCGTCTCCAATTTGAATTTCTTCCCTATTAGGTAATAACGTAACTTGGTCAATGCATATATGACTGCAAGCATCTCGAGTTCTGATATCCCAAATTTCCTTTCGCACGGCTTTAAAGTTCTTGACGCGAAATATATAGGAACCTCGATACCATCTTTCATTTGTATCAATTCAGCCGCAACTGCTACACTTGATGCATCTGTCCTAACGATGAACTCTAAATTAAAATCCGGATGATATAATTTAAGATTTTCTACAAAATTAGATTTTAGTTGTACAAAACATTCCTCACACTCATCAGTCCATTTCCATTTCGTTCCTTTCTTCAGTAGATTTAACAACGTACTTGTCTTTTGACTATAATTAGATACAAATTTCCTATAGTAATTCAACAATCCTAAAAAACCTCTCAGCATCTTGAGTTTATTTGGTCTGGGATAATTTTGGATCTCCTCTAATCTTTGTGGATCTAGTAAAATATTCTGTTGGTTTACTACGTAACCCAAATAATTAACTTCTTTTTGGCAAAACTGGCACTTAGACAAGTTTAATTTCATGCCATTGATTTGTAAAGTATTTATAATAATCTCTATATGATTTACATGCGATTCTATATCATCTGAAAATATTATTATATCATCTAAATAATGAAGAGCAAATTTTTCATATTTGTCCAGTATCTTGTGAAGAAATCTTATCAATCCCGCAGGACTACTTTTAATGCCGAAAGGACAGACTTTGAAATGGTAAGTAATTCCATTTACGTTAAATCCACAGTACTTCCTGGAATTCTCGTCCAACCTTATTAACCAAAAAGCATTCTTAAGGTCTAATTTGCTATACCACTTTTTATTTCCACATTTGGTAAGTAGGACATCAATGTTTTGTGGAATTTCGTGCTCAGGCATGATCCTAAGGTTAATTAAGCGCGCGTCAATACAAAGTCGAATAGAATTATCTTTCTTTTTTACTAATACAACAGGACTAATAAAATATGTGTTCGATCTCTCTATGATATCCGCTTCTTCTAACTTTCTTAATTCTTCATTTACACGATCTTGAAAAAAATACGGTATTGGATAATTTTTACATGATAAAGGCGAATCATCATTAATCAATAACCGGTGTTCATAATCTTTGGCAAAAACGACTTCATCATTTATTAATTTGATGTTCTTATCAAGAATTTCTACTAAACTATCTTCAATCCATGGTTCTGGTAATTTTTGTAGCCATATAAAAGTTTGAATGTCAGCTTTATTCCTTATAACTTTAACTTCATGCTTATCTTCAGTTATAACAGTATCTCCATATTCCTCATTTATATCTGTTGATCTGGGTAATTCGAACATTGCCCCTTCCAAATGTTCTTGTGTATCATCATTTTCTGTACGATCTGCTATAATAATATTGTTTACCTCATTCTGAATATCTTCCTTATACTCAATATAGGCGTTTATTTCTTTCATATCCACAACTTTTTCTAATAAAATATCCTTCCCTCCTATCTTAATTTTGTTTTCCTCAAAATCTAAATTCATTCCAAGTATTCTCATATTATCTATTCCTAGTATGCAATCATAAAACAAATTGCCTATTAAATAAAATTGCATAATAAATTTATATCCACTCAAAACGACATCTATGCATAACCTCTTATTGATACATCCCATTTTTCCCTTATTTGCAGACATAACATTCGTATTTTTGACTTTTATTATATATTTAGAATATTCAGGAATTTTCATTATCATATCTTCCTTTATAAGAGAGATTTCTGCACCAGAATCCAACAAAGTTTTAAAATTAACATTTCTAATACTAATTATGCAAAAAGGTAAACTTTCATAGTTATTAATTATATTTCCCATATCTAAATTATTTTGTACATTCCCCATTCCCGTTATATTACTACTTCTACTTATATTACAACTAACTCTATTTATATCAAAATCATCTATTAATGAGAAGTTCCCGGTATCGCATTTTGATATGGATTCAATTTCATCTCCAAAATTGGCGTTTTTTTTTCTTCTATTAGACCAACTTCTATTTCATCTGGAACCTGACTTCCAGTAATCCTCCTATCTGATTTTCTCCAATCTTGAGTGTGTATATTATTTACCTGTCTCGAGTTTCCATAATACCTATTGTTTTGATCTTGGTAATTATTATGCTGAGGTACTTGTCTCGCAGATTGATTTATAAATGGATTATTCCTATTTGCGTTTGGTCTTCCAATACCTCCATTTATGATACCACGATTATTATTCCAATTGTTATTACCATTCCCTTGTGTATTATAGTTCCTATTATAATTATTATTCTGTTGACTATTAAACTGGTAAGGTTGTCTTTGCCCAAAATTGTTATTTTGACTGTTACCAGGTTGATTATTCCTCGGATATGCATTTTGTTGTAAAGATGTATTGTTACGTGCATATTGATTATTCGCACCATTGATATTTGACGAGCGTTGCTGGTTATTCTGAGATTCGTTTCTTCCATTCACTTGTCGAAATTCCCTATATTTCACGCCGTCTGAATAATCATCTAATCGTCTAAGTATGTTGATCAACCCATTCATATCTGTTACATTTTGACAAATAATTGCATGTGTATCAACAGGAATAAAATGTTGCAACAAATGTTGAGATATGGTCTGTTCGTCTAAATGTGAGATGTATCTACAATAATTAAACATTCTTTGTGCATAAGCCTCCCTCGAAAATTTACCTGGCTGATATCTCCCTGTTAACAGCCTCTGATGTGCTCTGCTTTGCTGCGTCTCACTCCAGTAATTGTTTTTAAATAATTCCACAAACTTACTTAAATCACCGCAACTGTCTTCAACCCTTTGAAACCAATCCGCTGCACCATTGTTTAAAGTCGCTCGAATAATATTCATTTGGCTCCTAAAATCCTGTATCTCTTCTATGTATCTTAAGATGTTAGTTAAATATGCCATGGGATGTGTCGTCATTTTATCTCCGCTAAAATGAGTAATATTTTCAATTCTTATACCGTTATTCAATATATGATAAGACGGTGTACAAGTAGCTTGTGGTGTTTTAATATTTTTAGATTTCAACAAAAGTTCTTTCAACTCTAATTTCTGAACCTCGCACTCTTTTAAAACCTCTTCTATTCCAGATTTCTGAACACTCGTAGACATTGTTAATACTCTAATATCTTTCAAACACTTATCCTCAGTATTTTCTATCTTCTTATTTAAATTCTCCGCCAATTTTTCTGTCTTGTCCGTAACATCTTTGCTAACCTGATCAACTTCCTCTCGTATGCGTTTAGCTAACTCCTTATGTATCTCACTATTGTTCTTTTCTAATTGTTTAACGTTTTCTTGTACTACCTTTACTTTACCTTCAACCTCTTGTACTTTATTTGTAATAAGAGTTTTAACTTCAGTATCCTTAATCTTCAGTTTGTCATCCATTTCTTTGCGCATTTTAACTTCCCTATTATCCATTTCTGTAGTAAGTTTTATAACCTTTTCTTCGGTATTTCTTAATAAAGATTCCTTTAATTCTTCAAGATTTCTTTTATTCTCTTCTCTAGTATCCTTACTAGCCTTATCCAATTTACCACTTAATTCTTCCTTCAAATCCACTAAATTCTTCTTATTCTCTTCACTCACCTTGTCAAATTTCCCATTTAATTCTTCCTTTAAATCAATTAAATTCTTTTTACTTTCTTCGTTCGTTTTATCCAATTTATCCAACTTATCACCTAATTCTTTTTTATCCTCATCCCTATTTTTCTTAGCTTCCTCGCTCGTCTTGTCTAATTTACCACTCAATACTTCCATACTCTTTTTATTTTCTTCGTTAATCTTTTTATTATCTTCATTCATCTGTTTTAACATCTGTAAAATTGATCCACAATCTACTACTGGTGTCGACATTTCTATTTTAGAAGTCTCTCCTTGAATTTCCACCTTATCACCTCTATCCTGTGTTTCCCCTGTCTGTTCAATACCTTCCTGAACTTGTAATGTAAGTTCTCCTCCCTCTGGTACATTCACATCCTGACCTACTTCCTCTTCACTGTCACTAGATGATTCAGATCTATTTAATCCAAAGTTACTCTTAGATCTGGTATTCATTTTGAATAATTAAAGTACACAATTTCTTATACCTTGATATGTTTTAAGCTGAATTAATTACCTTTGTAAAATGTATACTAATGTTACCGCTATTACTATGATTAATAAAATATTTGAAATATGTTGTTACGAGTCTTATTTTAATTTCTTCACGTTAGATACGTCATAAAATGAGCTAAGGAGGGTAATATAAATTACAAACACCTAATCAAAATTAATAAAATAATCAAAATACTATTTGCGAGTCTTATTTTAATTGCTCCACGTTGGGCACGCCATAAAATGCACTAGTGGAGGGGATAATATACTTGCAACACATATAATAAATAATATACCCTAATGTACTCAAATCTTGTTATTTGTATTGCTAATAATATCTCCTCTCTTACCTAGTCATTCAAATTTACTCAATTAATCTCAGGTTATAATTTATGATAATGATAATGTATCACTCAGTATATAATATTTTAAAATCTTTGCACCAAAATTAATGTACTCATATGCTATAATAGGTTTCTTTATTTCTTTTATCTATGCCCAAACACTACTCAGTTTTATTCTAAATCAATTTAATTAATTCTTTTTTTTTTTATTATAATAATATTATTTAATGCATTTAGAAATAAATATTAATCTCCTAACTCTTTCAAATATTAATTACGATTCATCACTTCTTTCTGGTATGACTTTCCTATAAATGTAACTAGTTTTTATTTTTAACCGCGCAGTACTAGCATTTCATTTACTTTTATAAAGATGTCGCTTAGGTATTTGCCGTTATACACTACTACATAAAAATAACAATTTAAATGTTTCTAATAATCTTGTTCTACTTATTCTTATAATGAGGAGAATATTGCTGCTAATAAATTATCCCTCTTATAGGATAACAATAGTACGGTATGTATACTTTTCCTCTCACTATCTTCTTTATAATGCTATTTTATTTTTGTTTACTTGTAGGTCATTGACTTATCAGCTTCTATGTCCGTAATGAAAATGTCTAATACAATGTTACTATTTTACCAAATAAAAAGAAGAATTTCGCCACAATACTAGTTTAATGACAACAAATATAAAAATCCTGATTCGAAAATATACATCCAAAATAGTTATACGACATGTACATAGATTGTTAACCTGTCTAATCGCACCTGTACGTTTATTGTTATATGAAGGATGTCAGCAAATGTTATTTATTCAAAAGGTATGTACAAAATTCTATTTAATTATCTTATTCAATTTAGCATGCATAAAAACGATGCAATTTTATTAAATATAAATAACCTTCGTCTATAAACTATTAAACAAGTTGAAGGTATGTTATAGTACCAAGGTCATGTCAATTCATTTATATATGTGCATATTCTGTAACTTTTTATGAAAATAGAGATTTAATCTTTTAACAAAACGTATTTCTATACTTGTTTTATACTAGTAATCAATTCTAAATAATATTTATGACTTTTACTCGATATACAATTAAATAAATTCAAATTTTCCTTATTTAAAAATTATACAACCTCTTGTTAATATATTTCTTCTATCTCTGGTTTGTTTAAATTATGTTTTCTTTTTTTTTTCCTCACAGGATCTTCCTGGACTCGTTCTGTGCAACTGGTAACTCTCTGGAAACCCTCCTAGCACGACTTCTTGGTGTATCCTCGTTCTCCTTCAGGATCTGGAACTGCTTCGGTTATATCTTACAGGATGTATCTTGTTGTGTCCTCGAAAACTGCGGGATATCTTCTGGATTTAAATGCAGCTGTACTTCTATCTCGACTTAACACGGAACTAGGCCTCTTCGGAAATATATATGGGTTACCGGATCCTCTAATTAATTTAACATTTACTGGAACGACATCAGGGATTCTAACTAGTTGGAACTTCTCGTTTTTATACAATAAACTGGACTTGGATACCTGGAATCCCTCTTTGAACTCACGTGCAACTGATGAATTCAATATTCCGCTCGGACTTGATTAATATTTGGTAAGTAATCTTTTAATATTTATTTTCCTTATATAATATCTTCTTTATTCATACAGGATACAAATTAATTAAATTATAATGAAATTATTGAATAAGTTTATGCTTCTTTATAATATATTTTGATTCTACCGTCAAATAAATATTTTCTATGCTGAAAAGAACACTTTTAGCACCAACTTTCGCGGTTTTAGTGAATTTAAGATATACTTTTCGGAATAAAATCGTGATTTTCCGAAAAGTACACGCGCCTTTCTTGAAAAATAATTTTCAATTTCGTTGTTTGTTTATCGTCACCAAGACAATATTTTCGTTTTCTAATTTCATCCAATTAAATTCCTTTTCTCACAATTCTTGTTCAAAATGGTATTATAAAACTTTATTGATACGTTTCAGTGCTTTTCAAACTTTAGTAAACCTTCTCTATTAAATCTCTATTAATTTATAATAATGAATTACTAAGACTTTGTACTTCAAAAAATATTGCTAATCAAAATTTTCTGTAAATGTCAATTTTGACAGATCCGCTTATTCAAACTTTACCCGCGAAATTATTTACCAAGTTGTTTCCTTCATACTTCAACAATTAACATTAAATTATTTTACTTTACATTATTGTTAATTAGACAAGTTTTACAAGATTTCAAACTACATTTTTACATAAATTATAATATTTAAATCTCCATTTTCAGATACCAATGAAAATTACTGCCACCAAGAACCTGGTCCACTACAACTCCTTCAAGTACTGTTTTCATAATTGACTGCACACATCTTTATTGTAATAAATAACATTTTAAGTATACACAACTGTTCTTTTTTAGTTTAAATATTTTACTATAACAGTCACAAAGAAAAATTAGTAAAATTAAATAATCCTTCCAACTTGTTCAAAAATATACAGTGCCAAACATCAATATTGTTACTCAGCACAATATATATATATATATATATATATATATATACATATATATATATATATATATATATATAAAATATATTACAATTCTTTGCCAATTATACAAATGTATTGAAAAATTGAAAATTTTCTTGGTAGTAGTGAAAGAAGATTTTCAATTTTTCAATACATATATATATATATAAGCATTGCTAAAGTTATATAGAAGAAAACCAATGTTTGTGAATATACAAAATACACACACAAAGCATTTTTTTTTGATTTAGACTACTATTCAGGTATTTTTATTTAAAAGCTAGTCATACAATTGTTATGAATATTGACGCTTGGTTCATTGTTCCTTAGTCCTTATTATATTAAATAACATAGATTTGTTTTGTATTGTTTAGTTGATTAATAATTGATTTTTTTTCTTAATAACTTCCTATTTATTCCTTTTGAGCTGTCACTTATTGTTTCAATTGCCCTGATATTTCCTAGAAAGATATTGTTTATTATTAAGTATTTTTCCTTTCACATTTGTTTTCAATGTACAAGTATGTATTTTCTTCTATGAAACTAACAGTAAATGTCCAGTTACGAATCAGTAAATTCCCTTTGGGTTATACAAAAAAAAAACACTCGCAGGCTATTACGTAGTGATACTACAAGAGATTAGAACTACATACGTATATATATGTTCGTCAATATATCAAAAGCAATTACCGATCCTTTGATGTTTCAATACTATACAGTTGATTAATAATATAATAATAAAGTCAGATAAAAAAGAAGTCGGCTAGAAGGCGAGTGAAGAAGAAGAAGACAGCAAAATCGTGGATGTTTTGTAATAAACACACACAAATAATAAAATTAAACTAACTGTACAGGTAATACTGGAATTTAATCTGCCCGAAGGTTGGGCATATAATAAGATGCGTGTGGTCTAGTCTCAATTTAACGCGACCATTGTAAAATACAAGTCCAGGGCGTGTTCACTCAAGAGATATATATCTCCTTCTCTATGTAACAATGTAGGTATCATTTGTAGCACTGTTATTTTAATTATGTTACAAATGGAAGCTATTAGGTACTAATTGTCGAAAGAAGATTTCTAAACTTTTTTGCTGAGTAAAATGATGCACCTTAACATAACATTTTTAGGTAAGATAACATTGATTTCCCGCATTTGCTTCTGACAATAATTGGTTTATTACATACTTAATACATTGCATACGTAATATGCGTAATTAGTATTTCGCTATTTGTGTCAGTCTTTTACGTCAGCTTTCTGCATATAGATTTTTTTTCCGAAAATCTTTCTACAAGGGATGTTCCGCAGGAGTTCATTTTTGGGCCGCCTAGCCTCGAAAACAATTATAATCACTCAACTGATGTTTTACATCATTAGTAGTGTTTGTAGCTACGGGGGCGGCGACTTCGGAAGGATTAGTAAGAAACTGTGCTTTGTAAGTCTGGTTAGACTGGACACTAAGGTTATAAGGTAGTAGCGCCTAGAGGTGCCTATACCAGTTATATGGGTGAATGGATCTCTATTGGGGTAGGGCTTCTATCCGGCCGCGCCTTCATTCGGCTTACACGGACCCACGTTACAGACGGGGGTGTCAGACAGAGGTGGTGTAGAGAGCTTTGTAGCTGCATCTAATCCCAATACCCTGGGTAACAATGGGGACTAGTGGTACCATGTTAAATGCCCAAGAGAGTGACCACATCAGATGGGGGAAGGGTAGTCCTCCTAACATGGGATCTTCCAAACGACTGGGCCGGAATATTATAGGCTTCCTGGCGATCACTCTAAAAGCCGGTGGGTATCTACACGATAAAGATCTCACATCCGTCTGGAGAAAGGGCGGCACCACCAGCATTATATACAAGAAGTAAGTTTGCAAAAAACGGCGGGATACTTTCATTTCGAAATGGGGCTAGGAAACTAACCTGCCTGATCCTAGGGAGATGCAGTAGCACTTTAAGATACCTTGTATCAATTTCTGGGTCGCACCAGAAGCTAGGTGAATGTATCTCGAGAGGTGTGTAAATAGGGTCGGGCCTTGGTCTGGACGTTAATTGTCTCTAGGCCCGGCCCGGCGTGATCTGCTCATGGTAACGCTATGGGTTTTGTTAGTCTACCCAAACCCGGATATCCGGGCAACACGTTGTCAAGTAATCAGAAATGGAGTAGTGACCACGAAAGTGGAGGAGGAATTTTCCGAACATGAATGTGAAGAAAGGGGGAGATGGAAGCCTCCTGGCTTCGGTCCAGTCACCCCATTAGTTTTGGATTCGCAGGGACCTTGGTTCGTTACATAGCCTGTTTTTATTCAGCGGATGAGGAAAACTTTGTCCCCATATCTTGGGTGGTCGTCCTTGTTGTCTCTTTCCTTTTGGTCTCTCATGTTTGCATATATATAGTCTGTTGGTTTGCATTATCTCGACATGGTCATTCCATTCCTTCCTTCTTCCCTTACTCCACTTTACCACATCATGTACTCCGCATCCTTCTCTTATGGATCTACTCGTCTGTCTATCTCGAAACGTGACATTCGCTATTTTTCTGAGAATCTTCATTTCTACCGTTCGAATTTTTTGTTTGGTTTTCTTGGTGTCTGCTCTTGTCTCCGTGGAGTATATTAGTACTGGGCGAACCATAGCTTTGTATACTCGTACTTTACTTTCCTTAGTCAGGTATTTATTCCGCCAGACGATTGTGTTTAGATACCCGGTTACTTGTGTCGCCTTCATTGCCTGTTGTTGAACCTCCGCTCGTAGGTCTCTTTGACTCGTTACCTCGACATCAAGATACCTGAAGCTCATTACCTTTGAACGACGGATCCGTCTATTTCTAGTTTAGAACGAGCTGGCCGCTTACATATTACCATGTACTTAGTTTTGTCTTTGGAGATGTTCATATTATATTTTTTGCCGGTAATGTTGAATTGAGGCAAAAGTCTTTGTAAATTATCTTCGCTGTCTGCTAGGAGCACTGCATCATCGGCGTAGCATACTATGTTCACGTTGTGTCTTCCCATAAGGTAACCATTTTTCCCCTTTATTGATTCTATCTTACGGTCCATTATTAAATTGAATTAAAAGGGGCTCAACGAATCCGCTTGTCGTATGCCAATGTTTATTTTGATTGGTTCCGTAATTCCATTAGATGTTTTGATTCTAGTCGACGTGTTAGTGTTAATATTATTGACCAATTCCACAACGGTTTGTGGTTCGTCATATTCATGTAAAATTTTCAATACTTCGTTTCTTTTCACATGGTCGAAAGCCTTACTGAAATCCACGAAGCACATAAATAGCGGGTTGTTATATTCAATTGATTTTTCTAACAATTGGCGTATGATGAAAATGGCATCTGTTGTACTACGATTCTTTCTCAACCCCTGTTGCTCCTCTGATATTGGTATTGTTTCTTGCAATAGCTTTCTAATTATGGATGTAAAAAATTAAGGATTGTATTGAACAGAGGAATTCCGCGGTAATTGTCCTGTGTCTTGTTCTCCCCTTTTTTGTGTAACGGAATCGTGTAACTATTTTTCCAGTCCTCCGGTACCTTTTTAGTGGCCAGCACGTGCGACAGCAGCTCGTACAAAACCTCTACCAAGCAATCGCCACCGTACTTAAGTAATTCATTATATATACCATCCGGACCCGGAGATTTTCGTGATTTTAGCTTTTTTATGGATTCTTGTATTATTTCTGTAGTAAGATATACCGCGGTCTTGTAATGATGTCTTTGTTCAATATTTTCCAAGCTATCCTCTTGAATTTTATATAGCTGACTGGAATATTCATACCAATGTTCAGTTTTAATAGCTGGAATTTGTATATGTTCTGCTACTTCCTATTTCTGGTTTCGCAACGTCTTCCAAATATTTCTTTGGGTTCCATATAAGTCATGCTCTAAGTCTTTAGTGTATTTTTCACAATAACTTTCTTTTATCTTTCGGATAGCTTGGTTGTTGACGTTGCTTATCAATTTGTATTCTTCATATTTTTGCGCTGTTGGATTCTTTTTATACCTATTGTAGGAATGTTTGTTTCGTTTCTTGAGCCAGTGTTTTTATTCTTTCGTCAAACCAAGAAGTTCTGTTATTCCCATCCCCGGAGGTGATTGCTCTTTTTCCCAATGCCTCTTCAGCTGTTTTAAAATCATATTTTTAATTTAGCTCCACTCGTCGTCAATAGAGTTATTTTTTTGGGGTCACTTTGCTTCAGGAAATTACTCGACCTCATGTCGCCAACGTAGTTAAAGAATATCTGCAAGAAAAGCACTGGAGGATTTTATAGCATCCACACTTTGCCCAACTTTAGATCCTGATTTTCTTACATTTTGACCACTGGAAAAGGTGTTTTAAGATAACCGTTATTAGCTGAAGACAGATATATAAACTCTATGATCAGGATGTACGTCGGTTTGTGACAACGGTCTATCTGGCTTAATTATAGTGGTAATTATTTGTTAATTTTAAGGACCAACGATGTGTTTCAATCGATATATGATTAGATAGTCTACTATTCTTATATTGTTCGAATAAAATACATCGTTGGTCCTTCGTTATTATTATATGTTCGAAAAGTAGGTTAACACTTGGAAATTCACTTATCATTTACGGAAGGTGATGTTAATACATATCTACCTGAATATTCTATTAAAGAGTGAATTATATTCTTGCATGTTCATTGAATTGTTACAAATTATTCTTCATGACCTATACAGGGTTACCGCTATGCGAATCTGAAGAATACGTATAAATGTCTAACTGGAAATCAAAAAAGAAATGTATTTGTAACTCATCAAAAATGTCTAAATTTTTAGGACCTTAAATGTAGTTAAAGTCGGTTCATGACTTTGTTCATCCCTTACGCATTTACGTAAATTCCAGTTTAAGGATCTTCCAAAAAAAAACGATAAAATGCAAATAGTTACAACCTTTGTTCGAGAAAGAATGGCAATTGAAAAGATTTTCTATGGCGATGTTTTTTTTTTATGTGGAAAAGGTCGACAACCTGTGTGCATTACCATGTTTTCTTTTTTCGTTAAAAAGAAGTATTTTATTTTGAAACTTAAATTACTGTATATGAAAATTATTATGTTTGTATATTAACTGCGACAGGCTCGGACTCGAGGAAAGAAAAATCAATTTTTGCACGGGCATTACCCATATTTTTCTTTCACACCTTTTTTTAATGACGTTATTTAAAACTAACCCTGTATACAGATGTTTTTCTTTCTACTCACGATATCTTGCGTGTATATATTTTGATAGAAATACAATTGAAATCATTGTGGGTTTTACTTCATTAATTTACTAGATTCACAAATTTTGAATAAATATTTATTATCTTAGTAACCATAATATGATATCCATGACAGCTGTGAAAGCCTAGACATAGAAAGATTTAAAGAAAGCGAAACTTTTTTGAAAGAATTAATCCAACAACGAAATGACAGATAAGTGGCATGCCAATATTTTGAAGGAATTTATTATTTAATTAATTGTAGATACTATTACTATGTTACCAATAAAGAAATGAGGTGTGGCCACCACACGACTTTCTGATACGTATGAGCGTTTCCAATGATAGGATTTTTTTATACAAAAATTATTCATAATCCTATTATAAATACTTCTATTCTCTTAATAAATCCTATAGAATGCATACTTTGCAAGATATTCGAAAAAAAAGTGCTACTCGACAGGAGTAAAAGTGCTACTTCCGGTCCGAATTTTGAAATTTCATGTATACAATAGACATTGCAAATTCAGCTCTAAATACTTTTATACTCGTAATGTACCTGCCTAAAAAGAATGACTTGTGAGATATTCGCAAAAAACTGATTTTCAATAAGAGTAAAAGACCTACTTCCGGTAGTAATATCGAAAAACTTTTTTTATACTATTTTTCTCAAATTTAATTTTGAGTATATTTGAATTATTTATAAATATGTTTAAACTTAGTAATTGACGAAATATTGGCCAAATTCAATTTTTTCACTGAAGTAAACTACTACTTCCGGTCTACCGATTTTACTGAAAAACTAATCAGATCTCAAGTGGTAGATTATACACGTAAATACAAGGTTTGGAAGAGATATCTACAGCGGTTTAACCGCTATCGTGGTCACACACACAGACAGAGACAGAGAGACACCCACACACACACATACACAGACATTTTTTTAAAACCACTTTTTTGGTATCATAGGACTTGAAAACGTGGACATCTGCAAAAATCTCGAGGTCAAAAATTTTCAGTGGTTTAGTAGAACTTTCTTTTATTACGATAAAATAAACCACTAGTTTTTCAAAATAGGTATTACAACAAATCCGAAGATTAGATTAATCTAGTCGACGTTCTTACTATTGGGATATAAGTATTTTCATCTCAAATTTAAAATAATTCATGCTTTTTTTTATAGTATATTAAATGCATCAGTGGTTATGTGAGACTGTGTATAATAGTAATATATAATGTTTTGAAATATCATCTTATAATTAATACAAGAATGTAAATGAAACAAATAACTGTAAGAATTAAGGAAAAAAATTTTCGTCGAAGAAAAAATATTTCTTAATTGCCTTGATTCTCTCGATATTATTTACTACTTACGCTCTAAAGAATTTTATATTTATTTCTTTTTTGAAGTTATAATAAATGTTAAAATATATACATATTCGTTCGGAAAATGTATGTGGCAATTCGACATTTGACATGTTCTCAATCAAGGTGGGTCAACGAACTATATACATTTTCGGTACCTAACTAAATACCGATCTTATGGTGGAAGGCTAACAAGTTATCATGTGGGGCATTTGAAATTTCATTACTTATATAGATATTTAATCTTTCGTACAACAATGATCAATTAAGGTTTTAAATTTAGAACGTTAAATACGTTTTTTTTTACTTTCAAAGACTGGAGCACAACATTGAAAGTCGCAGTCTTAGTGGAGAAAACTATGAAAGTCACGTATATAAAGTATTAAGAAATTTAATAGTATTAAGGTCAGTAGATCACTTTGCAAAAATTTTAAGACAGCACTTGGCATTGCGTAAAAATAATAAAGGCTAAAGAACTTTATGTATTCAATTTGCTATAATTATGCAATAAATTTGTTTTTGATGCTTAATTGTGTACTTCTTCTTGAAGATTTTTTTTAAAATACTGCAAATATATTTAAAATTACTCTATATACTACAGAGTGTCTCTCTAATAGATGCTGTTTATGAATTGTAATGTTGTTTTCCTTTTTAGACAGGTGGAAATAGGTGGTATAATGAATTGGAGTTTCCGAAATTTTAATAGAACTAATTATAAAAATGATATCTGGTAGTAATTTTTACGTAGAATTTAATAATTCATGGCACAATTAATTATCAAGATGTAACATAAACTTATGTTTTCTTTTAAATGGCACCCATAGTTGCCCGTGACTTCATAAAAATACTTATTTTATTCTGATTTCACAGATTTAAGGTTTAAGGAGTTTATTTTAATATGGGCGCATTAAAATACTTTTTCAAGGCTTACTTGCTCATTCTTTTCTCGAAAATTAACAGTAATCGAATTATTCTCGCTATAATAAAAATGTTAAAAAGATTACCAATCTAAACCTTATATCTACGAAATCAGAAAAAAATAAGCATTGATTGCCATTTAAAAAAAACGTAAGTTTATGTTATATCTTAATAATTAAGTGTGTCATGAATTTTTAACTAAGATTATCAAATTCTACGTAAAAATTACTACCAAATACAATTTTTATATTAATTCTATCTTCAAGAGTTTCGAAGATATCTACTTATAATTGAATTTCGGCAATTCTCAATTTTTTAAAAATATCTTCTAAAGTTGACAACAAGCGTTAAATCAGTAAATACTATCAGATACTCTTCAAATTTCTTAACGACTTTGCTAATTTAACCGTTTCAATATTAAGGAAGTTACCCATATAGTGAGATAGAAAATGGGTACCTGTATACAATATATCATTACAGTAATGTTTATAACATTTTCTTCACAATTGTCACTATTCCATTTACGTCATTTTCCTGTTAACATTTTTGTACTTTAAAACGATTGCTAGTTAAGATTTTATTCAGCAAATCATTACACCTTTTACTGATGCATTTCCTTATACATTTTTGGCATAACTCATATTCATTTCTATCTAGCGAAACTGATTTGATACAAGGACTATGGATTATCACTATTACAAAGGACATGTATGTAATTATTTTACTTCTACATGTGTAAGTATTACGATAGGTTAATTTTTCTGTTGTAGGTTTTCATGCATTATAAATAAATACTCTGCTGCTATAAAATAAATTATATTTCAAATGAATCTAGATTTTACTTTGTTACATTTATCGACATCTGTTATTATAGGGTAGTTAGTTTAGTTAATTTATTTACTTATAATCTGTTTCCTATTTGTATTGCAGCTTGATTGTGATGCTTGAAACATATTTAGAAAATCTTTGTTACGTAATACTATTCAAATTAATTGGGATTGTTGATATGGACAGTTATACATTCTATATGATACCAGTTATTTGAAATGTACTCAATGATATATATTCCATTATAAGGAAGTTGTAGTCTAACTTTTTATTTTATTTTGTTAATACCATGATGCTTTTTCTTTGTTTTAATTTATCAACAAGTAATATCTAGATGTAAATTTAGATATACTGCAATATACAGTGTGAAAATAAAGTAAGGAATAATATTCATATTTGTTTATTATTGCTGTTTGGGAGAAAAGCTCGGACAGGTCAATTCAATTTTGTTTCTCTGGATTTTATGGACGTCAATTTTTTTCTTTGGTTTACTACTCTGGGACCTATGATGTCATCGACTTCTTTTTCAAATGGAACCCCCTTATTTTTTTGCCTGAAATAAAAAGTATGTTTTTTTCTGAATTCAGCAATACCCCATATGTGGTATTTAAAATTAGTAGTTTTAGAGTATTAAGCGTGCTAATAATAACAATTGACATGTAACGCTTTCGATATCTAAAATGGCAATAATGATAATTGACATATAACGCTTTCGATATCTAAAATGTCAATAATAACAATTTACATGTAACGCTTTCGATATCTAAAATGGCGCGTCTGCCAGGAAGGAAACGATTGAGATATTAATGATGATTGGATATGGTAAAAATGTTAGATCACAAAACGAAGTTGTTCGTCTTTTCAATGAGAAATATCCCGATCGTACGATAACTCAATCTTGTGTAAGCAAAATTGTTCAAAAGTTTGATGAGTGAATTCTGATAAAAAAAACTTGATCTATTATTAGACATTGAAGATAATCCAAACCAATCAACAAGAAGGCTAGCAGCAAACCACAACGTTTGTCGTCAAAGTGTTTAATGTGTTAAAAAAACACAAATACCATCCGTAGAAAGTGACACCAGTTCAGAAACTAAACGAAGATTATTGTGATCGTAGACTTGATTTTTGCGAAGAGATGAATGTGAAACTGAGTAATCAACCGGATTTTCTTAACTACCCGATCTTTAGTGATGAAGCTACGTTTTGTTTAAATGGGCAAGTACACAGACAAAACTGTAGATACTGGGCCACTGAAAATCCCCACTGGATGCAAGAAAGCCGTACACAGTATCCATACAAATTGAATGGTTGGGCAGATTTTACCAGGGATCATGTTTTTGGTCTTTATATTTTCGATGGTTCATTAAATGGGGGATTGTATTTAGAGTTCCTTAGATTGGAATTAATACCGGCTCTAGCGATATTATTTCCAAATAACGAGGACCCAGATTTACCGAGTGTTAATGTCTGATATCAACAAGATGGTGGACCAGCACCATCTTGTTATTTAAAATCGCGTGCGTATCAGGCAAAACCTCGAGATTTTGAAGAACTGCGAGAAAGAATAATGTCAGAGTGTAGAAATATCAACCAAGAAATGAAAGATAATATTTTGGAAGAATTTCAACTCCGACTTTATCATTGCCAGGAAACAAATGCGTGGGAATTTGAACATTTATTAATGTAAAATTTCTATTGTTTTAATCGTCCCAAGAATAAATTATTACTATTTGCTCTTTTGATTTTCAAGTTTAATTATTGTTGTCATTTTAATACCTATGATCCTTCGTATCTCTAAAACTACTAATTTTAAATACCACGTAGCGGTATTGCTGAATTCAGAAAAAAATCTACTCTTTATTTCTGGTCTTAAATTAATAAAGTTCCATTAAAAAAAAATGGATGACGTCAAAGTCCCAGAGTAGTAAACGACAAAAAAGAAAAGTAACGTCCATAAAGTCCGGAAAAACAAAATAAAATTGACCTGTCCGAGCTTTTCTCCCAAACACCGATAATAAACAAAATATGAATATTATTCCATACTTTATTTACACATTCTTTATTTCCTAACAGGACAATGCCCACTGATAGAGATTGCTACCTGCCCTCGTACCTTATAATTCTTTTGCCAGATGGAGGCACCAATGGCGCTGACGGAAACTAATATAATATCATCCGAACGGCAAATAAGGATGAGCCCATTTGTCGGAGTTACAATCTTGTAGCTTCTCTCAATAAAGTTTTAGAAGTTTCGGAGGGTTTTCAGTGTGTCATCTTCAACCTGCCTTACCTTACTTCCCTAGTGTGCGATGGTAAAATATGGAGAGGGGCTTTGCCTCTAACTCGCCGGTCTTTAGGGATGGCTTATTCAGAACCCTGATGATGGATGACTTGTAGGCGCCAGCTGCCGTTCAGTTAAAGCTCACTCCAGAATGCTACTCATTCCGGCAGCAAGAATAATTAGGGTACACTAGGTCATAAGTTCAGTCATACACGAGATAACAACAATAACAAGTTTATTATTTGCAAAGTGATCAAGAAAATGATTGATTAGAAACCCCACAGAAAGAGTTTTACATATACAAAAAAAAAATACAAAAAAAAAAGTTGAAAAGGAGTTATAAATTGTCAATCGGTGTTACAAAAAAAAAAAAAAATATTTAAACATAGGGGTGCATTACCCTGTATATACCAACCAATAAGAAATTTAAAAGAAAACTTAACTAAGTAAAATGATATTAAATTTGCCCAAAAGAGCTTGAAATGCACCTAAATCTAAATTAAAAGCACGTAATTACAAATGAGCTCTTAAAATAATATGTATACACGCAATGCTTGGTTAAATTTTTCACAAAAGCAAACAAAATGTATAATTACAAAAGGAATTAAATTGGGGGGGGGGGCAAGATCTTGTCTTACATTTGTTTCACAATAAAGCCTCTACAGAATTCACACATTGTAGGTGTACATCATTAAAAAAAGCTAATTATCAAATGCAACGCAACAAATCAACAGCCGTAAGTGATTATAAATACATCACAATTAAATAGAATCGACTGAAGGCACAAAAAAAGAAACTTAAATTACATTAATTAATCCAATCGTTACACCACCCTTGCAATCGGCTGGTAGGTGCTTAAATTATCTATGAACTACAAAATTTAAGATTTGCAAGTTTCAAATATCACAACTAAATTAGACTAACTCTCTAAACTTAGAAATAGAACACAAAATAAATTAACAAAAGTCTGGGTATAGCTTAACCCTCCGATGTCTGGCAATTATCGAGCTCAATTAGACATTAATTGAGCAATGTGCTTAATTTAATTTTAAGAATTAAAACTTCGTATACTCACTAGACGATAATTAAATGTACAGTTAAAAATTCAACTCTTCCGGGGATAATAATTATATAAAATCACAAAAAAAAAAAACGGTCTGTGAGGTAATGGTTCCTATGGAATGGAAATTCTAGGGGGTAGAACTCCCTCGAAGCGACCACGAGAGCAGTAGTTAGGGTCAGCTTAATCTTCAGTCACGGTATGGATGCGGGAATTGTTCTTAAAATCCAGATATCCATCCAGCACGTGTCAATCAGACGCTCACAGTTATGCGGTACAAGGAAAATTGTGCATCCAACAATAAATGCTAAAAAGGAAAAGAGGAAACGAGACAAAATACGTTAATAAACATCTACAAATGAATACTGAAACTCACCAGTGAATTAATCATCCAATAGAAACATCCGACAATGTCGACAAAGAAACAAACGAAATTAATAGCCCTTCTGCCTGAACATCCGCTTCTAATCAGCAAGATTCCAATTAAACGGCATTTAGTTATATCACAACTAATACAGAAGGTACTCGGACAACTATCACTATTTTTCAGGAAGTGTCTCAGCGACTATTAATGGAAAATGTCTTAGCTTCTTCCCGCTCGATCCAACCAATCAGATCGACCTGCGCTACTCATCGTCAACCCTCAAAAATCACTACTCGGTCGGTAGAACAGACACAGCTTAATCGTAAGACTGTAAATAATTAACAAGATGAAGGGAAAGAAACAAGTAAAGGGTGATTAATAAACAGTATAGGCAAAAATTAGCTCCCAAAATTAGAAAATATAACACTGAACTGAAAATATTTCAGATGGCATCACATAGGTATCTAACAATACGGACTAAGCCGCTCACCCATAGATGGCCGTACTAGCGAGAAAATAGAATTAAATTGGGCTCCAACAAATAAAATAACATATAAAATTAAACCAAAATATTCCAAGACAAAAGGAAACCAACCCAATTCTTTTCTGCGTAGGAAAATTAATCAGTATTAGGGAGATAATATACAGCTCGCTCCAAAATTAAATGAACCAAAAATTAAAAAAAAATATAAATAAGTTCACTAAAAGAAAAGGACGTATGGATGGAAAAAACCAAGAGTAACAAGATATTACAACTATGTACAGCAGTAAATACATACATATAAGAGACGTACATGTACAATTAATAATATTCAGAAATATCCATATCTATCGTGTTACCAACTCTAGCTTCGTAACGTTAGTCCTAGCAAATGGAACCATGAAAGTCTCTTGTCGAGGTAACCCGTGGTACAACAAAGAACATCCTTTTCAGTATAAAGTGACACTCAATATTGCTTCCGACAAGTTTAAGGAAAAGGCATCTCTTTTTTTTTTTGTTAAGATGATAAGTTCCCGCGTAATAGTAGCTTGCGGTGTGCGCATCTCCAGATAAACTCACTTGATTTTAAAAGATAGAAACTTGAGGAACTTGGATTTTTTCTTGTAACGATAAATGGGATACCAGATAAGTCATGCGTATTCAATTTTACTTAATACGTAAGCTGAGCTCAAGGACTTAAGCAAGACAATATCCTTAAAATATTTCGGGACAAGCATCACAAAATTAAATGATCTAAAAACTACAGAACAGATTGTCCCAATGTGTGATCCAAAGGTGAAGTACGAGTGAAAAATTACACCAAGGTCTACGAGTTCAAATGTTCTTACAATGGCAGTCTTTAAATATGTAAGATAACGGCGTAGAAGCACGCGTAAAAGTAAGCACGCAACGTTTATTAATATTTAATTTGAGTCTAAATGTTTCGCATTATACCACCAACATATCCAATCTCTCTGATTCTCCATGTTTCTGGCCGATATAATCTTACAATGTCTTCTAAAGTTATTCGCGTAACTAAGAACAGGACACTTGATTTGGAGGAGTAAATCATTAATAAATAAGACAAATAACAACAGACGAAATTTAGATCCCTGAGGGATGCCAGACCTGTATCGGTTATAGGTAACATCGCATTTCCTTCTAAAGAGATAAAATCTAAGCAGAGTAATGGAGGTAGGTATACGATATCAAATGAACCAAGCCTCTGTAACAATATTTTATGTTGAATTAAATCAAAGGGTTTTGACAAGTCGGTGTAAATTACATTCATCTACCTACGAGTATTCAAAGATTTCCTAATCTATTTGGATACTGTAGTCAAATTGGTGAAAGTATGTAGATCTACTAGTGATAAATCCATATAGGTTTGACGAAATAAAGGAACGAGTACTATGACGACAAATACTTTTTCATGCAATTTCGCAAAGATATAATTGCATTATATTAGCATAATTCTGGACATTTTCCATTATTCAGGAAAAAATGTTCGAAGATAATTAGGATAAATTAATAAGTGTTCTTTAATCATAAGGAAGGACGTATCTAAAATCGTGAATAAGCAAACTAGGAAAGTGATTGTCATCTGCTGTGTTCTTATTGGGAAAAGTAACCATTAATTCCAGCAACTCATCGTCAGCTAAATATGAGAAAGAGTTTGGTAGGGGGTTGTAATCTGATTCCCGGCCCGTAAAGTTAATAGACCACAGTCCAGCGACCTTTTTTTTTTTGATTACTAACAGGCTGAATTTTCGTGAGTTGCTTCGTTTTGACGAGACGCCCAACTTTTTCCTCTGCGAAAATTCTCGGTAGTGGTAGCTAATAAACTGCGCATGGGTCATATATGTCGATTGGGTGATTGTTCAAATTTTATTACTAACCGTTAGTATTTTAGTTAAATCTGGAGATAATTTGATAAGAAACACAAAAAAACATTTGTCCTACAAAATCGTTGGTTAGAACGAAATGTCCCCCACCCGCAACATGTGCAACTAACGAGGTCATAAAAAATTATTACTAACCAGCTGATTTTTTTACTATTGCTTAATAAATGTTTCTAAAATGAAATGTCCACATTGTCCTACAAATTGAATGGTATGTTTTTCCAGTCCTACGCTTCGAAATTGTCAGTCCCACGGTAACCCTTTTCTCATTACTAACAGGAGGACAAAGATAACACATGATAGGTTGTTCTATTCTCTGGCCAAATAAAATAGTGTCCTACAAAAAAAATGGTATGTAACACTAGTCCGACAAAAATTATTTTAAATAACGAATTATTTTATAATTGCGGTTTTGAGAAATTAATATACTTTTATTACTTAAGCAGAATTCTGATATCTACTAAATTTTGCACATAGATTCAGATTATCAAGAAGTTTTTCCCGTGATTTTAAACCCTAATATATAAATTTACATTCATTGCGAATTTTTGAATTTTTCACGCACTTTTATGTTTTCTTAAAACTTCGACTATAAAACCGAAAAATGTTCTTTATAGTTCTAATGTAATATTAATTTTAATGTTTAATTGTTTGTTTAATTTAAAAAGTAACATAATTTATTTGAAAAGTTTCTGAAAAAAGTGGGAAAACTATAAAAAAAATGATCATGAAAATATCTTCTTTTAATAGAAAAAAAATACGCATACTTTTCATAGTTGACCAAATCTTTTTTATTGTCTAAAAAATAAAAACAAAATTGTTATTTTTGCGTATAAAGAAATCAATCTTGATCAGAATCATCCATCGACCCTTCATCTTCGTCACTTGAAACATCATTCTCCTGCTCTATATCATCGTGGCAACTATCATTTTCATCCTTTATGTTATCTGACTCTGTATTAAAATTAAAAAAAAATTCAGAATAATCAATAAGTGAAAAAGGGATTGAAAGGGTACCTTGGCAGTCCGAAGATAATTCTTCAAAAGATGAACTTTGAGGACCATCAAACCAATAATATTCGTATTTGCCATCAATTATTGTCCATCCATAATTTTCTGGTGTTTTTTCGGAGGGGTTGCGCATGTATGCATTACACCATACACTGCAGATGTATTGCGTTCTCTTGATTTGCTGCAACAATTCTTGTTTCGTTGGTGGTAAACTAGAGGCATCATATCCTACGATATTCTTTTTTAAAATTTCTTCATTTTCGTTACGGCATTTATAGCCTTTTTGAAACAATTCGTACCGTCCTTTATTAATGTCATTTTTCGTGTTTAATGCATATATCCTACACACATACTCTTCAATGATTTGGAATACCTCGCTCGATTTTGTTAATTCAGTACGTCCACTTTGTAGGAGTTGCATAAAAGCTTCTTGAAATGTTGTGTTTTTTTTTTAAATATTAAATGGCCTCTTTTTTCCTTTCCGATAGAAAGCAGGGTTATAATCGTTCCCCGTAAAAATATGGCATATAGCGAGAGAACAAGATAATTTTTCTCCAAGCTTGGCATAAATTTCATTGATGTTAAGGTACAATTTCTTTTTACCTGTGCTTAAATTAATAATTACTTCAATTTTGTTTTTCAGGTATTTAAAATTCGCTAACATTATCACAGGTATATCAGAATATTTTTTTTTTATCAATATCTACCACTTTTTTTGTAGGACATTAGTAAAGTCGTGTTCTACAGTTTATTCCCAAGAGAAAAAAAATAGAATTAGGTTGTTAGTAATGAGAAAAGTGTTACCGTGGAGTTGACAATTTCAGAGCGTAGGACTGGAAAAACATACCATTCAATTTGTAGGACAATGTGGACATTTCATTTTAGAAACATTTATTAAGCAATAGTAAAAAAATCAGCTGGTTAGTAATCATTTTTTGTGACCAAGTTATTTGTACATGTTGCGGGTGGGGAACGCTTCGTTCTAACCAACGATTTTGTAGGTCAAATGTTTTTTAGTGCTTCTTATCAAATTATCTCCAGATTTAACTAAAACACTAACGGTTAGTAATAAAATTTGAACAATCACCCAATCGACATATATGACCCATGCGTAGTTTATTAGCTACCACTACCGCGAATTTTCGCAGAGGGAAAAGTTTGGCGTCTCGTCAAAACGAAGCAACTCACGAAAATTCAGCGTGTTACTAATCAAAAAAAAAAGGTCGCTGGACTGTGGTCTATAACAGTTTAAATGAGTCCAACCGAAAAGATGTTAGCATGCGAAAGCTAGTCGCTATTTATGTTGATTTATTGGAAGATTCTCAATTTCTCCAAAACGACATCAAACAATATTACAAGGTAGACAATCCCCACTTATGTGTTTAATGATATAAGAATGACAAAACATAGAAAGATGCAAACCCGAATTGTGTAATTAAAAGTGAAAATGTAAACATTTAGATGTAGAACAGCAGTTATGGTCCAAGTAGTTCCATCAGAAGATCTTGATTTATCATGATATTTAATTCCACCATACGAATAATATCGACGAATATTGTATAATTAAAAGTGAAAATGCAAAAATTCAGGTATAGAGCAGCCGCAATTATCACGGATGACATCTAATGTAACCAGAGAAATAATGTTAACTCGTGTGTCAAAGTACATGACTGACAAAGCACTGAAGAGTAATAATGTAAAATTGAGTAAATCAAACATGAAAATGCAAATTAATAGGTGTAAGGTAACCGCAGATACATGTGTTTGAAACCTATTTGCTTTTTGTAGTACGGCACAACCAAGAAATTGATAAAAAAGACTTCTTAAAAAGTCTTTTTTATCTTCTTCATGTCACAAGGAAAAAGGGTTATCCAACAAAACACGCATAGGATCGTACAGTGGTAATGACATTTTACACAGATACATAACAATTACAGACCGAAGGAATGTCAGGCGCAGACTGAATGAGTGAAGTAACGTACTGTGTTGCTTCACTGGGATGACGTAATGCGATCCCATCTAGCTTACGGCCTACGTGGCATTGTCATGGTAACCGCATAAACAGGGAAATCAAGTTGCGGCGAATTGTGAATTGATTTACTTTGGCGTGTTTGTCGTTTTGTTTAAGTGAGGAACATTCCACTCTCGTTTAAAATATGAAAATATGAACATTTTAATAATAGTTTTTTATTGTAATATTATTAGCATAAATAATACTATATTTCTTATGCGAAAGAAATTGGTTTTAACTTATTTTCCGAGCGCAAAATTTAAGAAACATGGAATATCATATTCACTAATTGAATAGACATTTAAGGTGCATCAATTGATTCAACAATAAAGTCGTCACTGGCAAACATATACACATTATTAATATGTATATAGATATTTGTATATTATAAAGGTGCATTAACTCTAGCAATACTAAAATCATATGTAATACTTTAATAATGAAAGTAATGTTCTTTAATTTCTACTACCATTACATAAATATCGTTAATAAAGCCAAGTTTGTTATTTACATAAGTTGACTTAATCTAGTCGTTTATTTTACGGTTGCCTAGAAAATATTTATACCTACTAATTGTATGTAAATCGTGGTTAAAGACCATTTAATTAAATTTAAAAGATTTTGTCTTCTGTAATGTAAATAAATGCACTGGATATGGTACGGTGCATTGTATTCTATTGTGTGGAGAAACTTGTATGTGAGTGGGTGTTGAGCTTGCGAAGTGACTACGTCGCAATGTTGTTCAGCTCGTTCTTTCCTAGATACTTACTTGTGACAGGAATACTCTAATCGATTGTTACGGAAAATAAAACAGGAATTTCTTTTGTTTAGTATAGATTTCAGTTATTAGTTATATTATAAGATGAAATATCAGGAAATAACTAGTGTTTTACAAGCATTTACATACATGTACAAAGACGTATTAAAAATCCGGAAAAATAAAATGGAAATTTTACACTTGAAGTTCAAAACACCCTTCAAACATTTTTCCTGTGATATCTTGGATTTTAAGCTATAAATGTATGTGTTTTATTAAATAATTTGAGTAACTTTATAAGACATTAGAAAAAATAAATAATCTCTAGTATATTGCTGCCTTCTACTCACTTGTGATCTGTTACCATGTTTTTAATTTAAAGTTGTTGAAATAAATATTTACATCTTTATGCTACTAGCGTCCTACGAAAACACTATTAATTTGCATTTTTATTCTCAAGTGGCAATGTACCTACCAGTAATGTATAAAAACAATATATTTTGCAATTCGTTCGAAAATAAGCGTGTGGTATAGCTCGGTTAATATCTGATGGCACTTCGGATGCGCGAGGCGTGGCTAAAATATGTATTATGTACGTTAAAAGCATCCGTATCGAAAGCAATACACTACGATAGACTAATGTTTTCAAGTAATATATTTATTTCTATTATTTTTATACTTCCAACGTTTTAAATCTAGATGTCATTTATGTTTTATTATTTAAATTCTACTTTCTTACTGATTTGCTTCATTTGTATCCGTCTAGGATTTAGTATGCACCCATAACTTAATTAAGAATATTTATTTATTATCAAAATGTTTAAAATACCAATTTCAACTCCAATTATATAAAATAAAATTAGCATAGCTACTCTTTTAGACATATGTATCTGTAATATGTGGTTCCTATCTTCACTAAATTCATAATTCATTTTAATAAATTTACCCTTTTTCTGCAAAACTAGAGTTATTGTCGATTTTATCTGTTGGCAGCAGCCGCCCAATAGCTATAAACAATTTCTTCTGATTCTCCTTCGATCGATAAATTTTATCACTTAGTATTAATCATGGCCAGCTGGATCTCACTATCGTTGAACCATACTATGGCCATAAATTCGATTTACATTGAAATTAATTTTGATAACCTCAAAACATCATCCCTTATTTGACGTCATCTACTCTAATGTTTCTGTTTTAGTTGATTATGTCATAAACAAATACTGGGTCCTATAAAATCGATGTAGTATTTCAAGTTCTATTTGAAGTTAATCTAAATTCTGCTTTGTTGTATAGTGCTGGTTACCTGTTATTACAATGGTATTAATTACTTAAAACTCTTATACCTTTTAATCTATTTCCTATTTGTATTATAGCTTGGTGATGATAGCATGAAAGCTATTTAAAGCTATATGAATTTGCTGATATATATACTTTATGGGCTGTTTTATGGACAGCTATACATTAATGATGCCAGTGATCAGGAGTACATTCAATGATTCTAATACTTACTAAACTATCTACAAATTATATACATTATATGGGACGTTATATCCTAAATACTGTTTTGTTAACTTAAGTAAATACAACCGAGGCTAACAAAGTTCGTGTTAATTATAATATGTGTAGTACTTATGAAGGCCGTATACATATATATATATATATATATGATATACTTGGAAGATCGAGTTTTATATATGTATATATAAATTAATCAATTGGAATTCAACAATTGATTAATTTATTAAAGAGATTTATGTATGTACATAAGATACCGTGCCTTTAAATACTTTCCTAGTTAGCAACGGCCATGCTTTTTTCTATGATTGCTGACAGTGCACGTAATCAGACACAAGCACATAATTTTCATAGTTTGGTTATGTCATGTAAATAATAATAAGCGTCTATTATTTGAATTTAAGCTGTCAGAATTTGAAGTTTTCAAAAGCTCATCATGTACACCAACATTGCTTTACCTAATTACTTAAAAAACAGCCTGCTTTAATGAGATAAGATTTTGAAAGCACGGTATATTATTAAAACGTCGTTCTTACTAGGACATATATAAATGGTATATCAACATAACTAATTTAATCATTATAGTATTCAGAAGTATATCCTATTAAAATATATTATAGAGGACAGGCAATAATAGTTTTTTTATTAATAGTTTCTTAAATAAATAATATGTTTGTATATTTTTATAATATCGTTTCGTTCATCTTTTCTTTTGTTGAATCTCTCATATAGTATTATTATTTGTCCTAATATATGTTAAAAATTAATGAATATGTGTAAACAGATATATAAATAACGAACCATTGATACACAACCTACAGATAAGAGTTGAATAGATATCATTACGTACTTATTTATTTTGATCATCAGCAATATAACAATATGGGTAATACTAAAATATGTTAATATAAACACATGTAAAGCATGAATAAATTAAAATTGTCTGCGATGTACTCCTTTTTTAAAGAAATTCTTGTACCGGTATTAACACTCCGAGATATTCAAAATATTCCAGAGTTATTCGTACACCTTCAGTTTCGTCTGCATCCAGATTATCCACCTGTGTGTGTGTATGTGTTGGGCAGGTAGTTGTATAGACATGCGCACAATACATATCGTACTCTTCCAACAAAATCTTTATAAAAGAAAGGTGCACACCAACGTACCGATCAGTAATGTATATGAAAACCTGTTTACAACCCTCAGCTTTTCTAATAATTCAATGGCGGGTTTTGTTTTTGATCGATCGTTGAAATCTCCGGGTTAAATTTCTTAAGATCTATTTATATGTAATGCGTTTGCAATTTTTTTTTTATCTATTGCAAGAAATCGTAATTTATTTTAATAAATATGCATTATTTAAGGAAACCAATATGTAATTTGTAATCTTTTTTTTTATCTACATGCGCTTGAATAAATTGTCATATTACATTTAATTCAAGTTACTTAAGAAAATAATACATAATTACGTTTTACACATTTTAGTATATTAATGATTAAAGCACGAAATTTATTATGGGTTCAAACGTTTCTACAATAACGAATATCACACAGTATACGAAACATTTTTTTTAATAGTAAAGATTTTACTATTAGTATAATTGCTAATATAGATTTATGCTAAGTAAATATTCATACGGGGGCGCCTGTTTAAGTTTGCGGAATGGGGGAAAAGAGAGAATATAAAATTACAAAATTGTTTTTCTTTTTCAATATATTCACCTGCAACCCTAATACATTTTTCAGGTCCTTTATTAGTTTGTGTATGCCTTCATAAAAAAAACATTATATATATATATATATATATTAATTATATATGTATATTATATATACATAAGAAAAGCTGTCATCTAAATAGTTTCATTTACTGTTAATACATTTCTTGTATACTTGGACGAAGAATTTCAATATATACCTATTTATATATATATATATATATATATATATATATATATATATATATATATTTCATTACCCGATATTTCATCATAATTCATGATTTCATCGGAAGTATTCTACAATATTAAAAACGCAACTGTAGTAAAAAAAAATATTTACACATTTCTTCACGACGCTATATTTTAAAAAATGTTATATATATTTTAAATTGTATAAGAATCCTGATGAAGACATTAAATAAATGTCGACAGGATAAAAGTTGAGTAATTCTTTCGCATTGTTTTAAAAAGGGCCTTATACCAAGAAATAAAACAAATATATATAAATACATACATAAGAGTTATTACTCAATATGGTATGCAATTTTTGAAACACAAACTTTTCCTATTACATTTTATAAGTAATAAATTTAGTACAGTAATAATATATAAAGAGAGATTAAATACAAATACGACAGAAGATAAATATTGAAATATAGAAGTAATTATGATGTGCTTTGAATACATATTTCACCTTGGTATAGATAAAATATTGCTAGAAGTTTGCTTAATATCGAAATAGGTATAATTGTTAATGAAGTAATTAAATTATGACCAGTTCTGCGAAAACATAAGCGGAGACTATTATTAAGTTATCTGTTACTTTATTTTATTGCAAATTCTGAAATTATTTCTTTCTAATCATCTGGTGTGGCATCATTATAACATAGATAATTATAATGATGGCAACATGAAACACGAAACAGTTAATATTCTCGCTTAAAAACAAAACTATCAGCTGTGTTACGAAAATGTGCAAAAACATCAAGGAAAGATAGAAGATTTATTATATTATAGCCTGGTAGATGCACACAGAGGTCAATTTGCTTGATCCCGTATTAAGGCGGATGTTCATTAAGGTACATTTTACACTGTCCATCGTTGCACAGCCAAGATTCGTTTTAAATACACGACCCGCAATGTTAACTTGCATAATCACCTAATTATATATTATACGCAGTTGGCGAAATAGAAACTAAAATGCCTGAAGTTCATTTAGTAAGATCGCACTGCGTCGTAAATGTACTTCGTAAAACATAAATGGCAAATATAGCGAGTAATAAAATGCGGAAGTAAGGTAATGTTTCATTATTTCTGTCTTCATGTTATTACTTAGAAACACGTGTCTATTATTTTAAAAAAACACATAATAATATCAAATTTGTATTTAACAGTTTAGCAAAGATAGGTAACACAATGAATTTAATAGAACAGTTATAAACATAAAACTTTTAGAGATAACACTTCCTTGGAGGGAATCAAATACTAGGCCTAAGTGCAGAAATAGCAAACTGGCAATCTTCATATTGCAGTATTGAACAAGCACGTAAATTATAAATCTGTTTTCTTTGAAAACAATACGTATTGCCGCGGTCTCTTGCATATTAAAAATAATAGTAATAGCATTAAGAATAAATTTAAGTATATAAAATATAAAAGAGACAATAAGAATAAGTTTTATTGTATTCAAAGATTTTAACATAAGAGTATACTAAGTTGCATACATTTAAGTATAGAAAACATAGACATAAAAATGAATTTATATTTACAATTTAGATATTAAACAGGTACAAAATAAAAGACGAGATAAATTTAAGCTACATATATTTCTTTTATAGAAAAGAGAAACAAGATGTATGGTTTGTGTATAATGAAAAACAACCTGACTTTAGAAAATGCGTGAAAATTGTACTGAACATTTTGAATAATGGACCGTTATTTAAAAATAAAAGAGAAATGAAAGCAAATAACCGAGAAAGGGTATGCTTAAAGATGGAAGTGTGAAAAGAATTAGTCATCTAAATGCAATAAAATTGTATGAAGAAAACAAAATCCGATATGCACGGGAAAAAAATGTAATTGAATAAATTGTGTAAACTTGAGAACGTGCATAAGGTAATAAAACTTTATAAAAGAAATTAAAATAAGTCATGCTAAAAGAATAAAATTTACCTTAACTTATGACTATATAAATAAATAAATAAAAAGGATATAAATCAAAATATTTCGAGACCATACAATAAGCAGTAGTGTTTTTTTATAAACGACAGCTGACAAATAATAAAGTACATTCATGAATTCGGGTGTGTAGCACTATGTTTCATTGACTGTAGAGAGAGATTTGTACGGTTTGATGACCTACAAAAAAAGAAAATATAATGTAAACTTCGTTTGTAGTTTCTTACAGATAAATATATCACCGTTGGGAAAGTCCTGGATCGAAAGAAGCAACGAAAGGGCAAACCAGATGGATCGTGGTAGTACGAGTAATCTTATAAAAAGGATACCTGTTATTTACAATATATTTCCAATTTTACTGAGAGCCGGAAACAAAACAAAAATAAAAATTGTGTTAGCGAATGGAAAGAAGAAGTATGTAGCAAATAGTAAAGAAGATAACAAATTCATAAACAAATATAAGGAAGAATTATATTAATACAAGTATACCTACATTGGAAGATACTGGACAATTTGAGTGAAAGACTTTTAAAATAAACAAACAATTCTCAATGTGTTGACATTTTAAGTGAAGAAACTGTCAAAGACAATATGTGCGTGTGTGTCTGTGTTCATATCACGATGGCAACTTGGAAGGCAGAGATCAGTGAAGACGCAAGCTGACAACTTGAATGGTAGTTCCAAGGATGGCGTTGAGAGCGCTCACGTGTCTTCCCGGGTATATAAATTGAAAACAAGAATGAACAAGATAGTTAGTTAGTTATTTGATGAGAGATGAAAAGCGACTTAAAAAGATATTAAATCGTAGGGTCAGATACACCACGATTATAATTTGTTCATTATTTCTTGTATTAGCATATTAATTTTATTTGTATTTAAGTTTCATTCATTATAAGGATTTTTCTTTGGTTAATAATTTTTTTGTATTTTTAAAAAAAAAATATGGAGATGCAAATGGCAGAATTTGAAAATTTTTCAATGATTCAAAGTAAGTTTTAGAAACAAAGATTTATCAATGTTGCTATGCGTGTATTGTAATATAACGTGCAAATGTATATTCAATATAACGTTGTGCAACAGGGATAATAGATATTGTCCTGTAGTAATATACATTCTTTAGTTTTAACAACACAAATAAAATTATTAATGGTGTTGGATGTTAAGAAAATATAACGTGCAAATGTATATTTTCTAGCACTTTATTAGGCATCATTAATTCTTACAATAAATTTTTGATTATAAATTAATAATTTAAATTAGATTTCAAGAAGGAAAGTTTTTCTGGGTAGCGGACTTTGAGATGCTGGACACAATACGTGTGAATGGTTGTAGACAGTAATCAAATTCAAGGTTTTTCTCTGAACACTGACCATTGCGAAGTTCTAAGTTTATCAGAGCATTACGTGCGAATATAATGTCTCTGATGAAATATAATTAGCCCAAAATATCAATAGAATACCAACATTAATTGAATTTTCTTTATTTTGAAACAGGACAATATTTTATTTTATTTAAGCATTAAAAATATATTCGTCATATAAAACATTACAACCTAGAACACGGTACAAATGTTTTCTTTCAATTATGTTCTTCTTTTATAATTAAATGGTGAATATAGCATAGTGATGCTATCTATTCTGAAAATAATGTTGAATAAATTATACAATTATGTTTTATATGGTTTGTGATTTTTATTCAAAATAAGCTATAACCTTATCCCTATAATAAGAAAACAAGAGATTTGATAAGAGAGGAGAAATTTAGATACACTGGTAGAATTCACGTATACTTATAAAGTACGTGCTGATAAGAAAATAAATAAATATATTAAGGATAATAAAAAAATTATCATCATCTTTATTAGTTATGTTGCTGGAACAGCACACAGCATAATCTATTTGGCAATGCCTAGCGTATGGCAATACTACAATTATTTCATTCCAAATAATTATGTTGCTACAGCAGTATGTATATCTATATTTGAAATGATCGTCAATTCAGGTATGCCTCCTATGAAGTAAATATTAAACTAAAAGTTAAGTAAGAGAGAGTGCTTATATAGCGTCCAAACTTCAGAAAAATTGATTTGCTAGCTTTTTAATTGCTATTGGTGACACATATTCTTATTATAATACGAGGAGTGTTTAAAAAATGACCGAATATTTCCTATCAAATCTGTGTTCTCTTGTCATATAGTCCTGAATTTTCTCTACGGCTTGGAAACATCTTTTCAAACTAGTTTTAAGTTTAAGAAAGAGGAAAAAGTCTGTTGTATCTAGATCCTGTGAATAATGTGGATCGAGTATAACCAGAGTCTGACGTTTTGCCAGATAACTACGGGTGAGGAGCGACGCATGGCCGGAGCAAGTCATAGCCCATCCTTATTTTTCCACAATTCACAGTTCTGTAAGTAAAAATGTAAATGCTAACTATTAGATGTACAGCAGTAGCAGCAGCAGACACATGTGTTTCAAACTTGTTAGTTGTCTTCAGTACCGTATGACTTAGAAAGTGTGAGTTAATTAAATAATATGTGTAGTATAAAGTCTTTTCTTTAAGAATGTCAAAACCAAAAGCACATTGTTTTGTCACTCTTGTCTCGGCATTGTCTGTCACGTAATGAAGATATCCTTCCTGATAAATCAAGGAACTTCTGCTGGAAGTCAATAAATGGCAGCTTGCTTTCCTAATTTCCATTTTGCAATTGGTTTACCAAATTCAACAATAAAGCCTCTACGTCACGATGACAGGTTAATTTAATGTTATACATGTCTTGAATATATTACATAATATAGGCTATAATAGTCATCACTTTGTAGACCTAACAGGGTAGGTTATATGATAAGTACATGTTTTCTAGTTTTTACTTATTTTTCTTATTTTTTTGTAATACTGGTTTAGTTATTATAATTTTGAGATATATGATGTGCCATCTCTGTTTGAGCGTCATTTCTGTAAGTAATATCAGTAACTATATACGTAAAGTATAAGGGCATAATGCATATGTAGAATCAGATGGTTGGTGATTTAGAGAGGGGGGAAATTTAAGAAGAAGAAGCCCATTAAGAAAGTAATATAGTTCAAAATAAATATCAATGGAAAAATTTGAAAATTAATTAACGAAAATAAAACTATTAGCTTAGCAAGGGTAACAGCCTTTCATTATAGATAGTAACAAGAATATATCGAAATATAATTTTGATGGTGTATTAGTAAAAGAAACTGAATATAGTTCGGTTAACGAGTAATACATATAGTGAGAAACTATATTTTACTAAAACAATTTGGAAAGTAAATTAGAAAATTAAAAGACTATTAACTTCAGGATAAGAAAAAAATTTAGTATTTTATTGTTGACATATAATAACATTGAGCGATGCATATATTTTTCTTCATGTAAATGTAATATTTATATGGGTGAAAATAAGAAGTTACATTCAAGCAGAATTAAATAAAATGAATTAAGATAGATGAAGATCACAGGATTCTAAAAATCAAAAATAATAAAAGGCTATTACAAAGTTCTCTTAGTAAAATATCATACATATAATATATTGGTACCAAAATATCTATAAATACTTATATCAAAAATAAACATATAAATTTGATAATCATTATTTATTTGGAAAATATAGTTTATCCAGAAAGAAAATTTTGGCCCGTTCCACATTTAGAAATTCGTCTACAGAAGACAGCATTTCAAGTATTGCAATAGAAAAAAACCAAGCAATCCATAAATTTATCTGAAAACCAAAACAAAAGGTATAAAGGCATATAGTGATCATTCACGGTGTTATTTTTAAACATGTATTGTTGTTATAATTCTAATTTGATTAAATCATGTATGTAATGTTTAAAAATATAATTACGTTGAAACTATGGTATAGCTATAATAAATTTACTTAATATAATAAATCAAAATATTCACGTTTGGTAAAATTGAAATGCATCCCACTAAAACTGTTATGAATCATAGGTATAACAATAATTAACATATGATTAGCATTATTGCATTATATCTATTGTGTAATATTGCCGTCCATATCGCTATAAACATTGAAAATCAAATTGGAATAAATAATTAAATAATATAAATATATAGAAATAATTTGTATTTCCATAATGTAACACCTAGTACCTTAAGAAAATAAGTTATATTTAATCGAAAGAATAAATAAGAGTTATTGAAGGGAGATTTATACTAAGCTCTACTTTAATGTTTCTTTCAGATTGTATTATCATTACTAAATAAAATATATAATTTGAAACTCTATAGGTATAGAGTATATTTTCTAAAAATTTGTAAGGAAAATACATATATTTGAAAGAAATTAATATTTAGTACATATTACAATTCGCATGTACGAACCTTTGCACTCTACCTCGGCTTCAAAGTACTTTATCTGTTTACATCTTTACATAATATATTACATTTAAGTTTCCTGAGTTAAAATATGTTGGCCTACAGTCGACAACATGAAAATTCCTGAATGGACTCACAGACTAGTAATTGATCTTAGACCCGCTGCATCCCGAATGTTCTAAGACCTTTACACACCATACAGGTGTACCGCAGGTGTGCGGGGGGTTCCCTCGATCAGGTCTCTCTCAGGTAGCGGCACTCAGACCAATTCTCCACTCAGTGTTGTGAGTGAAGTACGTGCAAGAGAGCGTGTTGTTGTTATTCGTTGTTACTTCGCGTTTGTTTCATCGAAGTTATGTCCGAAATATGGCCGCGGTGTGCGAGCCCTGACTACCCAACATGGCTACATTAGGGCTATCGAAGGTCTTCATCTTGGACAAGTACTTCACCGAACTGCAGAAATTCTGGGAAACTGAGAAAAAGCTCCAAGGTGTGTGAACGCGCAAGGAAATAATAACATGCATTTGGAATATACCCTTTCTTCGTTGATAATTATAATGATAATAATAATTTATTAATCCCTATAATTATTTTGCGATATCCCCTATTATTTTGTTTAATTTATTTGGTGTACAGTGTGTGGTCTTTGATTGTTTTTGTTTGGGGTGGTTGCCTGATTCCCAGGCGCATCAATTACCAATAATGGGTGTGAGGTGTTCCGTTTTGGTGTTGATATTGAAATTAATGGATAAGTATTCCTCAATGTACCACCATCAAAGAAAGTAAGATAAAATTTACATATTAAATAGATTTAGTAGCTATAATTTATTTTCGCAATTATTAAACTATATCTACATACCAGAGGCCTAGTAATCATACAAAACCAGTTGTTTTTGAATTCCTTTTAATTTACTTAGCATACATATTCCCTTTCTGCTATTAATTCTCTTGTTATATTGCTTGGTCATTATGATTAGGATATTCCAATAAATTCCTTCTAATAGGTTCTAGCGTACATTGCAGAAACCACCAATTACGTGGATGTTTTATGGCGCTTCGTAAAAGTGGTAATGTTCGTTATTCGGAATGCGATTTTTAAATCGAGACGATGCACGCATGCGTGTCATTTACAGCTGATTAATTCCACTTCAGCTTTTGTACTCAGTTTTTGCATTTGATTTATTAGACGTACTGTTAATTATTTAAGATATGTAAATAACGAAAGCGGTGTTTTACATGTCTTAGTATTATGTCGATGTCTCGGAGAAACGTTTGAATGTAAATTAAAATGTAAATTGCTCTTATGTTGATGTGTTAATGCTGAGTTGAATTACTCACAACTCTTATTTCGTATTTCATAATAACGATATTTACATATGTAAATTTGATAATGAACAGTTTTTAAAGATTTTTCACCATTATGAAATCCGTGTTCCGATCAATGACTTTGGTTATAAAATTAGATACTTAATCTCCAAATCATGATCGTTGCAATTAAGCATAATGATGCCACCATATACGAATTTGAAAAAGTTAAATTGACAAAAATATTTCGAATATTTATATGTAATTATTTACAATTATTAGTAGTTATCAAGTCATCGAATATAAACTAACGAACATATATTAATTTAAAAATCTTTAAATACTTGTTAATTTATAAAATCGGCAATATAAATTTATCTATATTCGCTACAGTAAACAAAAAATCATCCATAATTCAATATAAAGGAACACAGAAAACTAATGTATTACATTAACCAAAATTGTTGCAATATTTACAAAATTATATTGTAAATATAGCCACACCAATACCTATAAATGTTTATTTTAACAATACCTATAATGCAACTGCTGGTCACTGATAACATAATATATAGACTTATATATTTATTTAAAAAGTAAATAAACAATATAATATATAATCATCTCAAAATGATCTTAATCTTGTCTAAGCAATACATTGACAATAATAATATGCTGATATTACTGAAAATATGCCAGAAATTTGATTAGTAGAATCACAAAATATGTATTTTAGATGTTTTACTTTCTTATACGTAGTATAAGGAAGTATTGTGATGATGAAAATTTTCGACCTCGAGATTTTTGCAGACGTCCACGTTTTTAAGTTCCCTGATACCGAAAAAGTGGTTTTTTAAAAAATGTCTGTGTGTCAGTGTGTGTGTGTGTGTGTGTGTGTGTGTGTGTGTGTGTGTGTGTGTGTGTGTGTGTGTGTGTGACCACGATAGCGGTCAAACCGCTGTAAGTATCAATTCCAAATTTTACATTTACAAGTATAATCTCCCTCTTGAGATCTGATTCGATTTTCAGTAAAACCGGCAGACCGGAAGTAGTAGTTTACTTCAGTGAAAAAATCGAGTTTTGCCAATATTTTGTCAACTACTAAGTTTAAACAAATTTGTAAAGAATTCATATGTAGTCAAAATTGAATTTGAGAAGAATTTTATTATAAAAGTTTTTCGAAATTGATACCGGAAGTAGGTCTTTTACTCTTATCAAAAATCAGTTTTTTGCAAATATTTCGCAAGTCATGCTTCTTAGACAGGTACGCTACGAATATAAAAGTATTTACAACTCAAGTTTAAATATATTTTGTATAAAAATTTTTTTTAAATTCGGACCGGAAGTATCACTTTTACTCTTATCGAATAACGATTTTTTGCAAATATGTCGTAAATTATGCAATCTATAAATATTTGTCAACAGTACAAAAGTATTTAGAGTTGGTTTTGAAATATTTTTTGTATAAATGAAATTTCAAAATTCGGACTGGAAGTGCTACTCTTAGTAGCACTTTCTTTCGAATATTTCGCAAAGTATGTATTCTATAGAGATTTATTAAGAGAATAGAAGTACTTATAATAGGTTTTTAACTAATTTTTATATAAAAAAAATTTCAAACTCTATAGTTTGAAACGCTCATACGTATAAGAAGGTGGTGTGGTGGCCACACCTCATTTTTTGTTTTTATTATATAATATTGATCTGACCGCATCCAGTACATGCAAGACTTTTCTTTCTGCTGACGTCGTCAAAATATTTGAACCTATAGACAATTGTCAGAAGCTATAAGAGAGCCTAATTAAATTTCTCATTCAGAATGTACCTACATGAAAAATTGCAGCTTTCACCAGGATGAAACTGTTAATTACTGTAACAAAATTAAAGTCTTTACAGTTTTCTTCGACAGTAACATTTATTTTACCGTCTATGTCAATAATATTGTGTTGTGAATCATGATGAGTTTATTTTGTTCGAGTCACTATTGAGGACAATATAATTTTCATCGATGTTTTCGCGCATTGAATATGCTGCAATTATCTGGTATAATTATGCGCAAATTATGTATTAATATATTAATTATTTATTGAGTGAGTATAAAAGCATTTCAAGCTGAATTTGGTATAATATTTACATTAAAATATGTTACAATTTGGACCGGATGTAACACATTTACTCTTATCAAGTTTTTTACAAATTGAAACAACTTCTATATAAATAGTTCGGAATGCACATGCGCAAGGAAGTTCTGGGCTCCCATACTTCTTTTTTGCTTTCTGTCTATCGCAGTATATTTAACGACATAATGATTATGATAGTATTCCTAGAGAATAGACATTGATGATGATAGCAACACAATAATTAAACCTTAATTATGAATCATTTAAATTTATATATCAATAATATTATACAATTACCCGATAATAAACAGTTCCGTCAATTCAATGTTTATACATAAATATGTACTTATTCTTATACCATTGAATACAAAATCTATATATTAATAACTAATAATTTTTATAATAATTTATGCCTCAATATTACTGAAATACTGAATATGAATTACAATTATTTGTGATCATGCTTGTTTAATATGCGCCTGTGGAGCGACCCAAATTAGTGGCTTCTCCGCATTTAGAGAAAGCTTATGATTCTTATAAACAGCTGGCGATTTTTTAAATAAGATATTGACAGATATCATCTTAAATATAAATTTCTTTAACTTTATGTCAAAGTCAGAGATATATATATATAAAATAGAATTTAATTGAAGAAACTATACTAATAAGCATACGATTTACATGAGTGCTATATTTACAAGAACACCTCAGTAATTATTAACAATACAATTGAAATAATTCAATTAAGAACATTGCTGTCTTGGTTTTTCCTATTTTTTTCAGTGAATTATCTTCATTTTATTAATGTTGGTTTTACTTTTATTTAAATGTACCTTTGGAGGTGTTGTGTCTTTCTTTTCGTGGCTACTACTTTAAAGCTTGTAATTTATTTGTAAATATTTTATAATAGGCATATTCTATTATTTCTACATACTTGTAGTCAATATATTCAAGAAATGTATAACTAATAACAAAATGAAAGGAAATCTATCATTTATGTAATTTTCGTCCAAAAACCCTTGATTTATCAAAAACGACAAAATATAGAAAGATGAAAGCGCAAAATTGTGTAACTAAAAAAGAAAACGTAAACTTTTAGGTGTACAGTAGCCTTTTCTTGACTTCTGATCTTTCAGAGAAGGCATCTAACTTCACCATATGGCATATAAATGTAAACTTGATAGTTCGACGATAAATATATGTAAGTCAAATTTTAGCCTACAATAGAATCTAAATTTTAAAATTAAAAATTGAACCTGAAGTTTGAGTGATGAAAATAGCTTTAAATATAATTATGTATATAGAACAAACTAGAATCAGACGAACTAAAACCACATTAACATTAAATTAATACGTTTTCAATTTTAACCACCATTAATTCGTAAACTTCTAGCAAAACTCTGTTTAGATAAAACTTCGAGTATTTATCTCCACAGTTATACCAAATAAATATTATCACTATGTTTTGTTTACATATTAATCTAAATTGTTATAAACCTGGAATAATAGAATTAATGAATTACTATTTATTTAATGTAAAATTTGATCAACGCACTGGCCTTTTAGAAATTATAATATTTTTAATGATAAGCGGAGTAAACTACGTATAAAAATAAGCAAACACAGAATGTTATTTAGACTTGATTCACTAAAGCCTGAGCGCAACAATATACTTTAATGATATTAATAATACCATATTACTTCTTCATAATAATGATTAGTCTAATGAAAGATCAATAATTTTATTAAGCAATATCTTTCAGACCCTTACATTATGAAATGAAAGTATTGCATCACTCGTAAGGTAACTTCTTGTTTCACAACTTAATTAACAATTGCCATAATTAAATAGACTTCATTGTAACGTCTGACTTGACAGGTAAAATAGTTAATTAATTATCAGGATATGATAATTGTAAAATGTATAAGACGTCTGTTTCGTGATATGTTGTAGATTTATGTACAATAATTTATCATTATAAGTGACAAGCGAAAATTGCAAACTAGTTACAATAAAACCTATAACAATACCTAACAAGAAAACATGCATATTAATTGTTTGGCTGTATAAATCATAAATAAATCATTAAATTATATTAACACTTTGTACAAACTATATTTATGACAGAAATTATGTCGAACAGTAGTTAATTTAGTGTTAAGCTTAAGCAGTGCAATAGCAATAGTAATATATTTATCCGTAAATACAAAAATCAGTAGAAACTACATTTGAGAAAAGAAAAATAGAAAACACATATAATAATAATAAAGAAACAATAATATATTTGATAACAATATGTGGTACATACAGATTGTCGTAGTTAAAAGTTAATATGCATCTTCAAATACACACACATAAACATGTACCTATGTATAAGACCGGTGGTGTGGGGAGATAGTGGGGAGATCGAGAGCGGGGACAACACATTCGTTCCGTAACTTTAGAGCGTGAACGTACATACTATCTGAGCAATCTCGCAAATATTAATACCGCTGAAGGAAATAGAGCGATTGATTTGGATGGCTTAAGAGAACAAATTCTTAACGCCATACAAATGATTACCCCTGAAATGCTATCGAATGTACGAAATGGGTTTTATAATCGTTTAGGGTACTGCTTGATGCAAGAGGGACAGACATTTGAACATCTTCAACATTAAATTTTGTATAGTTCATTTAATATTTTGTTTCGTTTTAAATGTGAGAATTTTATTTAATTTTTTTATAAGAATTTTATTTTAGTTACAAATTTTATAGAGTTTTGTTTCAGTTCAATGTTAATACATTATACATCAGTTACCAAAATATTATACAAAAGCCGTAAAGAGCGTAGCAATTCCTTAAAGCAAACGTCTACATACTAACTTTCAACGTTTTGCACTAAAGCCTGGGTACCCCGGTGTCCCGATATGAACTCATCTGTACTCCCCTACTATCGTACCCCTCCATTTCATGTTTGCATGCACATGTGTGTGTGTCTGTATTTCCCTATATCTACTTTTATTTCAGTCAAACGGTATAGAAGAAATACAGAAGTAATAACAACTAACAAACATTAAAGATATTATTGATATCAAAATTGGTACCAAAAGTGATTGATTGTCGCTATATTTCCTCGTATAGCGTACAGTCGAAACATGTTGGATATAGGTGAGTATAATAGAACCCTCGTTCGTGGGGTCGGCAAAGTGAAACTCAATGCAGAAGATGCTTTAGGAATAAAAAAAAGTTAAGATAAGATAGTAGCACATGGTTATCAGTTTTGTTGTTAATAAGTTTCCAAACAAACCGAGCAGCATGGAAGTCTCTTAGAGCTGCAAGAGACTGCATGTTATGGTTCTATAAGAGATGAGGGTAGTCAATGCTACTGGAACGATACATCTTCTATTTTAAAATAACGATTTTTAAGAAGCGACGCTGTAATTCTTCTATAGATATTTGATAGCTAATATAATTAGGAGAGAAGTAACAGAGCAATATTCCAGTTTAGTTACCACAAACGAGCAATACTTAATATAGTCTAATAAAACTGTAAGCTTCTGCTTACAGTTTTATTAGAATATCCTGTAAAGCGCGAGCATTGCCAAGATGCTTTTTCTAATGTCCAATTTTCTAAACTTTTGACGTGCCCTGTATATACGTCAATTTGAGCAAAAGGTAGTTGACATTTATTCGTTCCTATAAACTTCAACATAAATCTATTGATAGACCTAATTGTCAAATTGAATGTGATTCATTATTGACATTCAATTTTAACTGTGCATGGGATATTACATATTAGTTTTATTGACAATTTATAATTGGTAGTAACAAAAATACATATCTAATAGGTACCTCATCAGTAAAGTATCACATTTGAACCTGCATTTCTTTGCCAATATTATTCATAAAATGACTGCTCGGTCATTCGCGCCCATATAAATGTTTGACATAGTTCATAATCCGGAATTCAATTTTCGTAAGACTGTCGTCGAAAATCAAACTTTGGTTGGATGTTTCAAGTTTCTAGTTACTTTAAAGGATATTCTACGCTTAAAATTAATTACCTACCTAACATTAGCACTTCTTTAAATGTTTTTCTTCGATGTATGTTATTCTGCAACGTGCAGTTAAAGTTTTCATACAGAAAAATTAAAAATGTGCATATCTTCTCTATAATATATGTTTAGTTTACGCTTTGTCGTATAAATACTAAATTCGTGTTTGATGAAATTAATGCCATTTAGTATATTCCTTAGTGCTTACGTATTTGATTCCCTCGATTTAAAAATTTATTTGCCTTGGATTTTTCCAGTATTTACCGTATAAACCTTGCAAACGTTTAAGACTGTAATATGTAAATGTTATACGGCATATATTCATATGTAGTTATTGACCCTGTGGTATCAATTCTTTCCACCTTAATTTGCAATAGGGCTTGTTTTGCCGGTCTCTCCTCCAAATGTCAATTCTTCTGCCTTGTGGACGTCCTGATAATTACAAATCGGGTACGTATGACCATTTCACGCTCTGTTCGTACATTAAAATGCTTTTACAATTAGAAAACGTCAAGATATGAAACTGTCAGAAATAAAGCTTTGAAAATGTGATGTGTTTGAATTGACGCGAGATGTCGCCTACTTTTTCTAGCGAGATTTTTTACCGCATCCGCCTGCAGAGAGGCTTTAAATGACCTGTACCTTCATTATAGAAGTACTTGGAAAGTGGAAATTGCTGCCAAACGTTGCGTAAAAGTCCATTTTATTGGTCTCTCAGCCTTCATCTGCACGCAAAACCTCGATAGCGTTGAATTCTTTCGTGAAAGTGAGAACCGTGAAACTTTTCAATGTATCTGTCATATTTGACAATTTTTGATTTTTGAAGTGTTAATTTTATTTTCCCTTACATAAGCGCCTATTTGTCTTTACGTAAGCCCGCGGGTCATTTTCGGAGCCTCCGATTTCGAGTGTGGTGCAGCCAGCAGCCACCAAATATAGCACACGCAAAGGAGAAATGTCCAGCCTATACATACCCAAAGAGGGAACACTCCCGACGCGATTTCCTGGGAGGAGTTACACATATCGTTCCGCCTTTTTTGAGGGTTCGGTTAAGCTATTTCAACCAAGGCGATTAGAGTGGGTCACTCGAATGGCTTTTATTATATATAACGATTCGTATAGACAACTAAATTCACTTCACAATTATATTGATTCACTGCATACCAAAATTAAATTTGATTACACCTATCATTTAAATTAACACACACCTTCTTAGTTGTGTCACACTGATGAAACCGAATAAGGTAGAAACATGCATGGCTGTGACTACTAAACATATTTAACACTTTCATGTTTGAATTACGCAATTCTACATCTTGGACACATAGCCAGTATTACTTGTGTGTTGATATTGGCTGTTCGCTTAAGATAAATCTGAGCCATCTAATTAACTCGCATGAATTGTATACGACAACTCTACTCCAAATTTTTACATTACATAGTCTTTTAATTGTCCAATTTATTCATTCATTTTTCATATTTACACATTTCTAGTTTACATTATATTCTCGCTAGTCATGAAACTTTTTAGATGACAGCTTGCTCTCAAATTGTCATTTTACTGTTATTAATTGTCTTAATATTTACTGCTGCGCCAAGATAAATTATTACTTAAAACATTTCCGAACACAATTTTCCTTCAAGTATAGTAACATAACGCAAACTTTTACATTACTTATACTCACAGCATAGAATCTGAACCGGTAGAACAACAAAAGAAATCAATACTACAGTAAATAATCTAGATACCCCTAAAATAGTGTTACTTACAAGTTTGCTTGTATTTGAATCTGCTGATAACGATGATACTCTGTATGTAACTTAACTTAAAGAGAAATGCATTGAAAACTATGAAGCAAATGTCGCAAAATTCAATTTATCAGTCTTTTCTTTAAATTTGTTACTTATGAAAGAAAAAACAGTTTCGTGTATTGACAGTAATGGATTTGCTGACTACTTTTCGAACTCTTTCATAGCTAGTTCTGACTTTAATTATTTTACTGACGTTAATTCGATTTTGGTTACATTCTCACCACACCCTGCAGTTGCATATATATGATGACGTGCTCGAAATTATGGCCGCAAAACACTACAGCGGGAGATAATTTTATCCCAGGTTCTTTAGTTCGAGATGCTAGACATATTTTACTTTCTTATACGTAGAATAAGAAAGTATTGTGATGATGAAAATTTTCGACTTCGAGATTTTTGCAGATGTCCACGTTTTGAAGTCCCCTGATACCAAAAAAGTGGTTTTAAAAAAATGTCTCTCTCTGTGTGTGTGTGGGTGTCTCTCTCTCTCTCTGTGTGTGTGTGACCATGATAGCGGTCAAACCGCTGTAGATAATTGATATCTACAGCAGTTTGGAACTATGTATTTAGGTGTATAATCTACCTCTTGAGATCTAATTAGTTTTTCAGTAAAATTGGTAGACCGGAAGTAGTAGTTTACTTCAGTGAAAAAATTGAATTTGGCCAATATTTCGTCAATTACTAAGTTTAACCAAATTTATAAAGAATTCAAATATACTCCAAATTAAATTTGAGAAAAATTGTATCAAAAAAGTTTTTCGAAATTACTACCGGAAGTAGGTCTTTTATTCTTATTGAAAATCAGCTTTTTGCGAATATCTTGCAAGTCATGCTTTCTAGGCAGGTACATTACGAGTATAAAAGTATTTAGAGCTGAATTTGCAATGTCTTTTGTATACATGAAATTTCAAAATTCGGACCGGAAGTAACATGTGTCTGTGTCTCTATCTCTGTGTGTGACCACGATAGCGGTCAAACCATTATAGCTATCAATTCCAAATGTTGTATTTACGAGCATAATCTCACTCTTGAGATCCGATTAGATTTTCGTAAAATCGGCAGACCGGAAGTAGTAGTTTGCTTCAGTGAAAGAATTGAATTTTGACAATATTTCGTCACCTACTAAGTTTAAACAAATTTATAAAGAATTCATATGTACTCAAAATTAAATTTGAAAAGAATTTTATTATGAAAATTATTCGAAATTCCTACCGGAAGTAGATCCTTTACTCTTATCTAAAATCAGTCTTTTACGAATATTTCGCAAGTTATGCTTTTTAGACAAGTACGTTACGGGTATAAAAGTATTAAAACTTAATTTTTAATGCCTTTTGTATAAAAAAATTTTAAAATTCGGACCGGAAGTAACACTTTTACTCTTATCGAATAGCGATTTTTTGCAAATATGTCGTAAGTTATACATTCTATATACATTTATCAAGAGTACAAAAGTATTTAGAGCTCGATTTGAAATATTTTTTGTATAAGTGAAATTTCATTATGCGGCCCGAACTTTTACTCTTAGAGAGTAGCACCTTTTTTCGAATATCTTGTAAAGTATGCATTCTATAGAGATTTATTATGGAAATAGAAGTACTTAGAATAGGATTTTGAATACTTTTTGTATAAAAAAAATCTTAGAATTGTATACTTTGAAACACGCATACGTATAAGAAAGTCGTGTGGTGGCCACACCTCATTTTTATTTATTTTATTGATGATTTTTTGACTTCCTTAACGTTTTCTGTTTTGTGTTACTCTGATGATTCGGTAATATATTCAAATATTCCTACATCCTCTGATACACTATTATTACAAAAAGATCTTGATGTTCTATACCAGTGGTGCTTTGACAACAACTTGGTATTCATTTCCTAAATGTTGTTGTATGACCTTCATCAAACAACACAACTCTTATATGTCACTAAGATATTCGTGGATAACCTCTATCTAAAGTAAATCTTTTCAGGAACGTGGGTGTATTATGTATTTTTGCCTTTACTTCAACGACCGGATATCATCTTTGTGTTTATTTGCGTCCAAAACCTTGGGATTCGATTTCGACGATATCGTGTGCTTAAGACGTTGTGATGTTTATCCTCCCCATTGCACTGACTACCCTCACCTCCTACAGAATCATAACATGTAGTCTCTCCTTGCAGCAAGAGACTACATGTATGTTATGATTCTGTTATGTTATGTTATCATTTAGGTAGTCCGTCAATGAATACGTATTTCGACCATTTGGTCTCATCAGCACTCCTTTAAAAAAGAAATTCGATGACTTAATGTCTTATATTTTCGCGAGTTATTTCACATATACATACTTTATTAGATAAACTCTTTTTTAAGCTCATTTGATCCTAGTTGTTGATTCATTTTTAATATTTAACACGCGACAATTAATATGATATTCTATAGTGACATATTTACATTACTTACTATTGAGCCATGAAGATGGTTGAATTAGCAAAATGGTGGCAGCTTTTGTTTTCATTCAGATAGTTAAAACAAAAGAAAACAATGGAGTATTTGATTTCTGAGTAATTCACAACATCTTTTTATGTGATCAGTCTGTATATTTTTACAAATTTTGAAAGAAAGTACCTAATACATATTCTAAACAAAAAATTATTAATAGTTTCTACATTTAAATTATCAGAAAACAAATAAAATCAAGATATATAATCAAATAGGTAATGAAATAAATAATAATAAATATCATATCAGTAAGAAAAAGAAATTGAAATGTTCAAAAGCATTGCTTACATTATTTTGACAATTATCGGTTCTTTTTTTGTTAATTCATTTATAAATTTACTTTTTAATATATTCGTTAGTTGTCACATCATATATTATGATAGATACACGGGAAATATTAATAAAGCAAATTGTTTATTTACTGTTCAGAAATGCATGAATATAGAATTATACGTTTAGCAATGAGGTTATTTATAATTCAGTCGGTCAAATAAATATTTTGCATAAGATGCTGTAAATAAATGTATAGCTTCATTAATATTTCTTTTAGGTGTCTTAAACTGGAAATATAAATCCCGTCTATGGATTTACAACGTAAGATTAATAATTCCATTTAGCATTTTTCACGTTATATATCATTAAATTCTAACTTACACATGCATAGTATTTTATGTGTGGTATTAATTTCCTCATTTTCACAAATACCTCACTTTGATAAATTGTCAGGCATTAAATTAAAAGATACGTGTAGAATCAGCGACGATGTTGATAAACAAAATTGCTCAAGTACACGACCATGATAGGCAATAAATTTTTCGTATATTTTCCTGTTTTATTAATAGTGATTTATAATACATCGATTTCTTTCAACTCGTATATAATATATTGCCGTAATTTAATATACTTATGTTTCATGTTAGGTATCCATTATTTATTTAGGAACAATATAAATTAACGCTGAACCATTGCGCCACCTACTTCTTCCTATGCTATTTATTGTGAAATAAAACACAAATTATAACTTTGCGTAATATAGATATTAAGTTGTATATGTAAGACGTCATGTAATACTCTACTGTTAAAAGCAAACAATTTATGAGGGATTATTTAATAACAAATTATATGAAATTTTGAACTATCAATTTTCAGTTATGTACATGTACGAGATGTATTTAGAAAGTGAACTTTAGTTGTTTGATATAAAAATCTAAAAGCCATATTTTATTCTCAGAAACTGTTCTTCAGTCTTAACTTTTCTTCTTACTATACTGTTGAACTCTTCTTTACTAAATTCTCAGTTTCTGAAGTTATAGAAACATCTTAAAATTTGCCCTGATACCCATAATATTTGATATATGTGTTTGCAAACCACTTTACAACTCCGTCAATAATTGTTTCTATTACCCAGTTTATTGGTGAAGGGGTGGTCATATTGACTTACTGTATACTGTCTTTCAAAGCCTTCGATAGACTAACTCATAGTATCCTGTTGAAAGGCTATATGAAATTGAAGTTTCACATGATCTTAAACTTTTTGGAACATATGACAACCTCAAAAAGTTGTATGATATAACGGTTTTTGTTCTAATCATATCATTGCAACATCGGGAGTACTTCAATGATTCGTGCTTGGATTTTTTCTTTTAAATATTATATTAATTCATTAATGATGTCACAAAATTATTAAATGTTGAGTCATTTTAATTTGCATATCAACTTTGATAGAGTAGGTGCTTTATATGTCCAATGATTTGCTCCTTAACGTTAACCAATATTCCGTCATGTCATAGAGACATGTGGTTGTTACGAACTCCCTGAAGGGATAGCGACATTCCATACATAACTCCGTGGCAAACTGTCTACGGAGCTTTCTTTGCTCATTTTTTTCCGTCTCTGTTTCTTGTTCTGACTGTTAAGTGTTTCAGTAGATGAGGCTCTGTTTTTCTCCCACCTCACTATGCTTCATCTCTAGGAACGCCACCCATTCGTCCAAAGTGTATATATATATATATATATATAATTCGTATACTAGATATCAATGTAGAAAAAGTCAGATTGTAAATAACTTAACTGAATAATACAGAACTATAACATATTAACAAATAATTTATTGATAGTAACTCTCGTTTACATATTTCTGAATTAGTTACATTTTTTCGACCTCCATGGCAGCTTATTAACATTTACATAGCAACAAAGTAAAGTGTAGCAGGGACCGGTCAAATTCGATTGTCGTGTGGTGATCACATCTCATTTGTTTTGTTACAATAGTGATGTATCTTAAATATACCTATGACTGAATCCAAGTATTTTGTTGAATATTTCACATTTTATATTATTATTTTTATTTTTTCTCTCCTGTATTGTGATATTACGTGAATTCAAGACTAGATGAAGGTCTGATCTAGTAGTTTAGAAATTCGATGCGTACCATATCAATAATGCAAATAAAGGTGTTAAAAAGTAGAATACATTGTCATTTCATATTTCAATGTCAAAAACTTGAAAGTCTCCATATTCAATATTTTATCAATCATTTTCCCCGGACTATAAACACAGCCTTTTTTTCTACGCTGTGTATGTGATTGTTAATGTGTAGATGAATAGATATACTTCTTGGTATATAATTTATGTTTATAAAATTTATAATTAACTATATTTAAGCGTGATAGTTAATAGTTATTGGACCCTGAAACAAACGATCTCAATAGAAAGAAAATGAATAAATGGTTCGGACGTAACGAGTAAATGCTGCACGAGTTCCTATATAATTGTTATATGATTATAAACTGGACGGGGCCAGTCAGGTTCTAGACGTGAAATAAAACAGCTCGGGTCTGGACTTATTCCACGTCGTCATCATGATCACCACCATGATCATCACCAACCACTAGTCCGACCAGTTTCTGATGCCTAAAGTGTTCCTGTTGCGCTCCATTACATTGTCTAACCATTCGTCGTTCTTCCGACAAATTCTTTACGGTACGGGCGTTAAAGGTTCATTTCGAATATTGATTTCAGATAAATTCCATTGGATTAGGTGATTATCACTTGTGTCTATGTTTCAACGGGAATTAAATTTGTGTTGGAGGGTAAATATAATGCAAAGGATTATATTATATTTTTGCACTTGCCTTATATACTAAACTATTAGCAGTTAAACTACAACGTAGTTCTGTTGATGTTATAGTGAATATTACGTAATTAAAATTATAATGTAATAATAATGTTTATTATTTAACCGTCAACAAACCGATTAGAGGATAATAGTAATAATTCAATAATATGTAAAACATAGAATACATCACATAAATTGAAATAATTATGCAGTTTTACTAGACATACCAAAACACGAACGTATACATACATTTATACATGGAAATCCATAAAAAAAAAGCTCATTCCCAATGGGACACAGATAAAAACTCCTGGATGGAGTAAAAAGCTTTGCTTAATTGTATAGTGTTAAATGTCGTTTCAGCTCGCTGTTTCTTCATAAAGTATGGGATATGATTAAATACTGTCATACGTTTGTAACGTATTGCTGTGGTTGCAGTAATGCAACTACAATTGTAACGTTGTAGCCTTAACGATACAAAATTGCATAATATTTATATGAATGCTGAGATTGCATTAATATTGTAAAAAAAAACTACTCCTATAAATTATAAATCTAATCCCTGTTAGCATTCAATTTGTTTTCGTGAGTTCTAGCAGTGATCCTTCCTTTATTCATCTGGTGTGTTTTTCCCATTTAAGTTTAATTTGGATAAGGTTAATAATAAAATAAGTTTTTAAAATTTAATAAAACATTTATATTCATATTCTAGTTCAGTAAACATCACAAAAAAAAATTATTTACAACATGTGGCTGTTAAAAATCATGAAAAACATAGAAAAACATAATTCTTTTTTTCTATGTGGATTCAAGAAAAATATTATTTTGCTATTTTTAATCTTTTAATATTGTATTTATAGATTCAAAAATGATTTTTTTCCCTACGAAGCTAAATTTTATTTCAACAAAGACATACATTCGCACGTAGTGCCTTCGAAGATCTAAAATTTTGCAAAGAAGATAATACCTTGAAAAAGACCTTTACCAATCGCCGAATGCAAATATTTGCACATAGCACACTCCACAGATTGGCTTTTGTCCATCAAGAATATTCGTATCTATACGTATTTAACTGCTTGAAAATTTATTAAATTTTCTGCCACAAATCATTAATAATGCCTAGTGATACACAGGAAGCAAATATTCACACATAGTACTTCCAGTGCCCTCAACACCATTAACAATTTCCCACAATTTACAAAAATCAATATAAGTCAGCAAAACAATATTTTATTTAAGTATTGATGATGTTTAGCGCCTCGCCAGAAGTAAATATTTTCACATAGTACTTCCTAGAGTACGTCTAACATCATCAATTATTCAAACTGTATATTTATTTCAGGAAAACTTACTTATATTCCTCATATAAATCATCAAATTTCTTTTTATTGATGTCTACCATTTTGATATTTATAAATGTAACAAATAATTGACAATATGAAAACTAAAAACTCTATTGAAATCTAAAAATAACCTTAATACGTTTAAACTAATATGATTCAACGTAGTGTATTGAAACCCCTACTATCATTTGCGAACGCCATCAAAAATTTTACGTCTGATAAATTCGAAAGTTCGGCAGCTTCTCCTCTTATCTCGTTCTTCGCGCCTTTTTATAAATTCGGTTTTCAAACAAAAGACGGCTATCCGTCTACAGCGCCACGACTCTTATACTAATATTTATGTTGGCATTATCCACTTCATGTTCGTTTTCTGTAAGTTTTCCCTAGTCACACATACCTATCGTACTTTTGACAGTTCAAGAATGCACTAAATGTTTACACACACAAATTGTTTATTTAAAAGTCCATGCACCCTTGCGATTCTTTGTCTACGGTAGGTTCATCCTTCTTTCCTTAACGCCATCCCTCCTTATGCTTGTAAATGAACCCATTACCTCTTTCATTATTGGTTATGTACTTTCTTTTTCCGTTACTTAAAACTATTCTTATTTTCTCCTTGTAGGTGACTTTGTTGGATATGATCGGAAATATATTGAACACAACTGGAATCGTCTTCTTTAGGACTGTATTACAAGGAACACAGACTTCGGCAGTATCATCCCTGTGCTCTAACCATTTCCTCTCCTTCTCTTGTACGTTGATTTCCATACAACTGTCAACAATGTTAATGTTATTTCTTCTTTGTAGATAATTAGAACCACACAAGATTTGTCCTGCTATCTTTGATGCCCTTACATTTATTATAACATTTCAAATATGTGTCTCTACCTATACATCTAGTATATAGATAAATATAGTAATGTATTGTCTCGGATAAAGAACGCCTTTTTTCTGTATATCCTTTAAAATGCTTTTAAATATAAGTATCAGGTATTTATTGTATTCTTAAATATGATCATAAATTCCCTTATACCTTAAAATTATTGTGCAAATTTACAATCTATTTTTATTCATTAGAATAGACGTTTTCACAACAATCATGTCGAATATCGCCTCGTTCATATAACTTTATGGGTTTTAAATGATTCACCCTCTTCACTGTTCCGTCTTTCAACATCACTCTCTCTCTGTTGTTTACTTTTAATACATTATTATTTTTAGACATTGGTCTATTTCTTAGAATATTTAATGCTATTCTAACATACTGTGAGAAGTCTGGTTCTGTTTTTGTATACTCAAACCACACCTTGTGTTTGTCTTTTCTATAAAAAATATAGATACATGAATTTATTTTGTGTTTATTTCTATTCCTTTCTTAATGATTTTAAACTTAAATTAATATATACATTTCCCATAAAGACATTGCTTCTTAAAGGTTATGCGACTCATTATCCACCTTTTGAATCTTTTGATTCTGTACTTACTATATTAAAAACTATATTTACAACTTAAAATTTATGTTCTTATTCTAAAGCTTAATCATCTAATAATTTTCATAATTCTTAAACTATAAAGATCACAGCAGTATGTAGAACACTAAATATTGCAAAAGTAGTAGAAGGTAATCAGTCATCACACAGAGTCTCGTATATAGACAATGCCTTATACATAAACACACACTACTTATTGTATACATAAACAATCCATCACTGAAATAGGTTAGGATAATATAGTTAATATATAAGAGAAGACTTATGAAATAAGCTTAAAAACATTGGAATTGTATGAAACGTAAGACAACAAGTCGTACAAACAAATGTCAATCTATGAAACTAGTAATTCAGAAAACCGTCCACAGTATAAAAAGCATTCTCCAATAGAAAAGTTTTCACATGATATAAATAGTTTCTTTCACATTCGTATTTGTTATTTGACAGTACTGTCTGTAGCTTATTATGTATTTTCGGACCCCAATAGTCAATATACTTCTGTGTTGTTGTCAACCGGTGGTACGGAACCTTTAATAGATCTCTCCCGCGTGTGATGTATGTGTGCGTTTCACCACTCTTTATAAACTTAGTTAAGTTTTTTTTCATATACACTGCAACCACAAAAATGAAGATAGATGGTAAGGTGAGTATTTTTTCACTGACAAAATATGATTTGCATGACTGTTCTGTTCTTAGGTCGCACAACACCCTTAAAGCACGTTTTTGGAGTAGAAAAATCCGCTCCGCACCCGCGGACGATCCCCAGAACTCAATTCCATATGATAGAACACTATGGAAATTCGCAAAGTATGTCATTCGGGCCGCCTGGTGGTTAGATATATTCTTAATTCTGCGAATGCAGTATATCGCTGCATTAAATTTTCCTGCAATTTCATTGTGCCTTCCAATTTAGTTTTTTAGACCTAGGAGCTTGATACTTTTTGTTTCTTCACATTTGTTTGTTGTGAAATCCAGCCTTTGCGTCTTATTCTTGTTTAATTTTAATCTGTTTGAAGAAAACCATTCCTCAGCTTCTTTTTGGACAGTGTCAGATTTTTCAAATACATTGCTTTTGCAATATTCTCGCACTAAGAATGAGGTGTCATCTGCGTATAAGTACACCCGATCTGCACTAAGATTTAAATCTAGGTCGTTGATGTATATTATAAACAGGAGAGGTCCAAGTATGGATCCCTGTGGTACACCCTGCTGCACATATAGTTACATTAGATCTTTGTCCATGAAAGTCCACGTATTGTCTCCTGTCCCTAAGATATGACGCAATAAGTTCATGTCCAATGCCACGAACTCCATAATGATACAACTTTCCCAACAGAATAGTGTATAGTGTATAGTAATGTAATTAATATAATATGTAGTTGACCACTACGAATTAAAGCACATCACAACATCCATATGTGTTTTATTAAACGTCCAACCGTCTAACAAGGGACGGATGTGTCAGCGGCAGCAACAAGTGATTACGTTCATTAGTCCTAGTGCAACCATACTGTTAAAAGTAAATACAAACGAAAATATTCACGTACAACCGACCACGAACAAAAAAGTAAATTCACAAGTAATTTAACTAAATAACTAACAAAATTTAACTCAAACTTAACTACAATACAGAAATAATAGGTACAAGTGCGAAAACAAAAGTTTGAAGTACATGAACTTCAAAGGTTTTATAAACTTTAAAAATCTGGGATAATGTCCTAATAATTTCTTTGCACAGTTGTGAGAGGAATTATAAGTTAGTTCCATTTCGGTATATAAAGTACTAATCATTTTTACTTTCTTAAACGATGTATTAGAAAGTATAGTGATGGCAAAAATTTTCGACCTCGAGATTTTTGCAGATGTTCACGTTTTTGAAGTCCCCTGAAGTAGTTTACTTCAGTGAAAAAATCAAATGTCACCAATATTTCAAGAACTACTAGGTTTAAACAAATTTAAAAAGTACTCAAAAGTGAAGAGAATGATTTTATAAAAAAACATTTTTCGAAATTCCTACTGGACGCAGGTTTTTTATTCTTATCGAAAAAGTAGCTTTTTGCGAATATCTCGCAAATTATGTGTTCGGTATGTCACACCATTTTAGAGGATACTTCCCAGTATATTTTTTAAGTATTTCATAATACTGTGTTAATACTTAAATAAAATGAAGCCCGTCTGTGTCATCTTCTTGACTTTAAAGTTCTTGGTTCTTCTTCTGTTTATATCGACTCAATGATCAGATATGAATATTTGCAGATTCTTCTTTTTGTTGTATTCAATAAAACCATTTCAAACTTGCAATATTTTTATTCTGTCCTCCAGAAGAACCGGATTAGTATATGAGATTATCAGCTTACGACATGAATGTACTAAAAAGTATGTAGTAGAACTAATAGCCCTATCTTCAACAAACATGATCCGATTTTTTGTGAACCACGTAAAAACGTTGCTTCACTCTAAATGTACATACATACATTATTTTTCAGAAATGAAGTTGCACGTCCAAAACTGCCTCAAATAATAGACCTTGTTGGTCGTAAGAGACGATGTAGCATGTGTTTTTCAAGTCAAAACAGTAATCTACATCGGTTTTTTTAAAAATAGTTACACTCATTACTTTTCCTATGTCGTCGCTCTCCTGTCATTTTAAATTAAATGTTTATATAGTCACTTTATTCTGTTACCTTTGTATCTTTAAGAATTATAATAATATTAAGAATTAGCTTATGTGATGAAAAGAACATTAATTCTAAGTTTAAAAATGTTTGTTTTAGTTTTAAGCATTAGACAATGCAGGTAACACAAGGGTATAATGGGTTGCCTATATATTAAAGAGAAACTTTTTGTATGAAAATAAACACAATTCATTAGTATATTTTAATTTGAATACGTATTAAAATTAAGTATAAAATAAATACAAAACAAACACAAATAAAACTATGCAATCTATATTTTTTTGTAGAAAAGACAAGCATGAGGTATGGTTTGAATACACAGAAACGCAACCTGATTTTTCACAAGGCGTAAAAATAGCTCTAAACATCTTAAGTAATGGACCATTATTTAAAAACAAAAAGGTACTCAAAATTAATAACAGAGAAAGAGTTATGTTATGTCATGGAACAGTAAAGAGAGTGACTCATTTAAATGCTATAAAATTATATGAGCAGGGTCACATTAGATATGCACGAGATGAAAATATAACGAAATAAATAAATGTAAATCTAGACGTGCATAATGTGACAATTTATAAGAAAGATTTTCAATAATCATATTTAAAACATAGTAAATACCTTGAACTTATATTTATGAATAGTAAAAGGATATGAGAACATTTATAATACGATATGTTCAATGACAATGTTCTATATAAACAATAATTGTATGAATACAAGAATACATTCATGAATTTTTGTATGTGTGGCACAGGAACTTTAATAGACTGTGGGAATGATCTTGTATGGTTCGAAAACCTGCAAAGAAAAATATAGTATCAATATTATTCACAGTTTTTTGCAAATAAATGTATTACCGGGGAAAAGAGCCTGGATAGAGATTAGAGACGGCGTAGCAGGCGTGACTGATCTTTATGATGCGAGGTGTGGAAAGAAGATTCTAGTTGTCTGCAATGTGTTTCCAGTTTTACCTAATTGAGAAGTTTCTAAAAAGAAGATAAGGATTATGTTGGCGAATGGGAAAAGAAAATATGTAACGAATAATGAGAAAGGCAATACGTTTATAAACAAGTAGAAGGAGGGACTGTATTAAGAAGAAAATAAAATATACCTACCGTAGAAGAAACATAGCAAGTTGGTGAAAAACTTTTTCATAACAAACAATTCGGGGTGCCGACAATAGTGAATGAACTGTCAAAGACAATATGTGCGCGTTAGTGTAAAAGCGGCAACTTGCAGAAAATGAACAGAAGAGATTTCATCACGGGCGCTTCGATACGTTCAATGCCAACTTAAAAATTAATTGAGAAGAGGGGCGCTGCGGATGGCCGATAGTCAATTGTTTTGGTATATAATCGAAAAACAGGAATAGACTTGAATAGAGATTGAATTTGAACTTCGAAGTATTAAGACGCCAATCTTTAAAAGAAAATAAAAATTTTGAGGATAGCAAAAGTGAGTGTAGGGTTTATACACTACATTTCGACTCACGATTAGTTTATTTGTATTAAGATTTAGGATTTAATTTTCATTTAGTTTTCTTTAAAAATAATTTTTTTTCAATAATTTAATTTTCATATTACTGTTTATTTAAAATGGAGGATATGCATAAGGCCGAATTTGAAAAGATGAATGATGAAATAAAGTAGGTTAATAAATAAATGAATCAATTTTGGAGATAATTGGTGGTGCTGTGCGTTTCTAAAAAGTACTACGTGAAAATGTTTGCTTTTTAGTAAGACGTTGAGCATTATTAATTTGGACAAATATTATCCTGTTTAGTAATATTAATTCATTAATCTATAATAACAACGAAGGGATAGTTAATGGTGTTGCATACTCTGAGAGTACTACGTGTGAATGTTTACTCTTAGTATATTATTAGGCATCATTAATTATTGTATTTCATTTTTTTTTGATTTAAATTTTCAAACCAAATAATATATATAGAATGGGAATGTTTTTGGTGGGCAAGTATTAAGACGCTAGCAGTAGTACGTGCGAATGTTTGCAGCCATAGTAGAATTACCGAACAGATGCAGTAGCAACATTGCATTTTTGTAATAGCTTAAACGGGCAAATGCGCTGTTGCTACTGCATCTGTTCGATAATTCTACTAGAGTGACTAATATAGGCCAATTTCCGAATATTCACCATTACAAAATTCTAGGTTACCAAGGCACTACGTGAAAATGTATGTTTTTGGTAAAATAGAATCAGCTTAATATTAACAAATTACTTATCAGGAATTGACGTTTTCTTTTATGTTTAAAAACGGGATAAATACTCTATGACTATCATTATAGATATATTAGCTTTACAGAAACATTATAACCAAAAGATGGGTAGAAATGTTTTCTTTTTATTACTTATAATATTAAAAAAAAATTAATATAGATACAGTATAGCAATGCTATTTATGGTTCATGTTTTAATAAAAATATAAATATGATTTTTATATAAAAACCTAGACTTTTCTTTAAAAATTTGTAACCTTATCCCAAAAACTATACTAAATAAGAAGTTGACCAGAAAACGAAGAAACTAAAAACACTGCAAGAACTCATAAGAACTTATAAAGTATATGCTGTTAAGGAATAAGTTTGTAGGTAGAATATAATAATTTTCAATGCATTCACAGCATTAATTTAAAAATTAATGCAATTCTTGTAACGATGCAACCACAGCAATATGTTACAAGGTTAGAAATGTTACTTAGAAAATGTTAAGTTAAACTATTAGTGCTTCCCTTGCGCCTGTCTCGCAGAGAAAAGTTTTTAAAAGAAAATATTTGAAATTTACACTGAGTTCTTTTTCTATATTTAGCTGATATCTATATTTTATCTTCAAAGCTGACACTTTAAAAAATACTGTTGTTTTCAATGCAGAAAATTCATTGTCCATCTCTGCCCAAACAGTGATTTTTTTTTACCAAATTCTCTTTTGATTTCGCCATTTGCCATCAATTCTATAAAAAAATTTCTTTGGCAGTTGCGAGATATTTGGGAGTATTTTGAAATTGGTCCGTAATCCACTTCCACGTCAGCAAAAAATGCTTTTTAAATTCTTTGCCAGTATGGCTAAATGATCTTCAATGGTTACAAAAACACCTTTAATGTCGTATATTGCTCTTCATCCATCTTCTAACAAAATAGTCCACATTTGTAAACATTTCTAGGTTTTCTTGCTTTATATTTTTACTCCGCAATTCAAGTTTTCACTCATGTACAAATATGTGCGTTTGCTTATTGGATTTGAATATTCAAGAAACATTGCATCGTAAATATTAAAAGGTTGCAAAAAAGGCATAAAATGGGGTCTAATAATCAAAAAAAGAAATACTTAATGATAGCGGTACAAAAAATCCTCAAACTGTCTAGGATAGGGCATTCCAATGTTCAATAAACTGTCATAGGTGAATTTAATTTATAAAATTTACTCTTAAATAGATAGAACTATTTTATATATTGATGATACATAAATAATAATTGATCTGAATGCTCAAAGCAGATATAATAACTGCAGCAATATATGTTTGACAAATGGTTTAACTGTTGTTCAGCACTGAATAAAATAGTCTATATTCTAATTATGCCTTAATGCCAACAATGTAGTAATGCAGAATAATTAGAAGAGAAACATGAAGCTACTAGTGAGTTAATACATCGTTAGCTAAAACTAACTAAAAATATTGTAGTTGAGTTAATTATAACAGCTTGTTATTGACATACATTTTACTATTAGCATTTTTGTGTAAAACTAAGAAATCAAATTCACTTTGTACTTCTTTACATATACTGTTTTTGGAATACCATTGCCCCCTGTACCTACATCAAAACAATGACCTCAAAACGTACTAGAATTTCTTAGAGCGTAATTTAAAGATATAGTATTTTTACGTTACTGTAATATACACGGAAAAACGCACATAAAAAAGACTATCAAAAATATCTTTCAGCAATACAATTACTACACTTACGTAGAAAAAGCAAAACATACCGAGAGAGCTTGTAAATTCAGGTCAGAACTTGTTTTAATCATTCCCAACTGTATATTGTATTTGTCGATTTAGCCGTCATCAAAGACTCAAGTTGTTTTTGCCCTGGGCCAAACTTCCAAAAAGGACAAATTAGTTTGGTATCCTGTAATTAGACGCAGGCAACAGAATCACTGGTTTTGAAACTTGGACAGTATAACTATACGACAGCGATATCTAATTATGATTTAAAATTTTATACTACCTTATTTCTCTATACGTTAAAATCACCATAATTTTATGTTTTTTTTTTAATGAAATTCCGATTTATTTTTAATTTCGTTTCTCTTTAGCTTTAATTCTTTTCGTTTTCTCTTACTTTATTTTACGTCACATTTGAAATGACGTCATTAATGTTTAGAATAATTCTTTTTATATGATTGTTTATGAGTAAACGGCCCAATTCGTCGCGCTATTATATGAAGTCGGATTATAAATAAACCATATCTCAATTTAGATTTAAAAGGATCTTCAAACTCATTGTTAAACGTATTTTTTTACTAGTCACTCTCAACATTGTTTTTTAAAATTACCACCCATATATATTTTCTTTTTGATAATTTACTTTTTCCCGCTTTTTCCTGAATTTCTGAATTCAGTACTATAAGATAATACTGATACATAGCGGTTGCTATAGAAACTATGCGGCAAAAATGTTTGGGACTGATTTAATTTGTTTAATAAAAATCTATTGATTCATAAATGAACATTGAACTTGTTGATATTGCTTCAAGCTTATTTTGACAGTTATAAAAGTAATGAACATGTCAATATCAAGAGCATTTTGTTAATAGACTGATATCAAACATATTGAAGTTTCAGAATTCATAAAGACAAAATAATAGGTATCAAGAAGCAGACTTCTAGTTGATTGATTTAACCAGGCATTGAAGAAAATATACCTTTAATATAGATTTCTAAGAATTTGGCTGCTTCTATCGGACGCGTTCATACAATTTTGAAAAAGAAATAAAGGGCGACGAATAAATTTTTGTCATTTCTTTTTAAATTCAGGTGATATTCATTATTATACACAAAAATCTTGGCCTACGTCAATTCACAAGGAAAAGACATTTAATCTGTTTCATCGTCCCTGTTTAAAGGTGTGTAGGGAACCCACATATCGACTATGGTCAAAATCTTCGTATAAGACTTTTAATCAACGTTTGGAGCAAGGATAGATCCAAGGAATAGAACCAATTTTAATTGAAAAAAATTTCAATCAATACCAATAAAAATTTTCAAATTTTAACTGGAGATTTAGAGGAATATTACATAATTCTTCATTAATTGAAAAGATAGTATTTCAATAAGATGAAGCTTCACCATATATTGACTAGGAATATTTAAATACAGAATTTGAAGGCAAATGGATGACAACGTACACATCATGTCATGCCAGGTCTTGTGAATATCTTTCGATTTTATCGTTTGGGGATACATCCAAGATATTTTTTATGAAATAGTGGACATTTTAAAAGACAGAATACTCTAGTTAGACAAATTTTTAATAACGTCGATGCTCCTAAAACGGGTATTGTTTTACACGAAACACGAAACGGTCTGACCTGTGTCAGTTCCCCAAAAAAAGACATTTTACGCCAGTAGAAATCCTAATTGTTGCTAAAAAAATAGTGATATCTATATGTCAACATTGTCTTTAAGGAGCTGGCTTAGAAGTTTAACATTTCCTTTAATTAACATCAGGTAGAAATTAAAATTAGTTGTTAAAATAGTTTTTTCTTTTGTACTGTCACACCGTTTCCATAGCCACCGCTTTTATATTAGTTATTGATTAAGTCGACTGCGAATAATCTCCAGTTCTTTTTACTTTTTTACCTTTAAGTTAATCGGATATACTGATTGCAATACATGTATGAATTCAGAAAAAGGGTTACGTTGAACCCCAGAACAACAATTAACGAAAAGCGTCAAAGTCGTTAAAAATGAGTTGCTACTTCTTGTGAGTGAAGGTGAGTGAAGCAAGCGTAGCTATCTGCGCGAATGTCTGTCTAGACGAGAAGATATTCGTGAAAATAAAAATTTCTTATTCTCTCAAATACACAAACAAAAAAAACATGTCAAAAAAAACTGAAAGAAAACCAAATATTCTTTCTATTTTATATAATAGTTTTTACTTATATAAGACTATAATATATGAATCGCTTATTTATAAACATATTAATTAGCAATCTGTAAATTTTTCAGCAGTAGCGAAAAGCTGTTTCGATCATTTGTTTTTGCTAGTTACGCAAATTTATATAATAGATGATATTGGTGGCATTAAATAAACTTTAATTAACACTATTAGGGTCTCAGATAATTTACGGAAGAACACCACATGACTTAAAAGATATTACCCAATGTGTTTCATTAAGAAACGCACCTCTTTTGATTTGTATTATGATGTTACTGCTTTGACACAAACAACTACTTTTTAGAGTTAAAAGATAAAAGATACATTTTAATTGTAGAAATATAATACATTGTTGTAATTCTAACTAATAAAAATTTGAAATTATTACAACAATTTGTTTTGTGCATTTTAACATTTGCGCAAGTATTATTATAGGAGGAACATTGTTGGCGGTTCTTTTAGTGTAAGTATATATATAGTTTTTTTTAGTGTACTTGGTGGTTGTTTATCACTCAAATATGACGAGGCGAAAGTGGGACACAAAACATCAAAGGATCCAACAGCACTGACACTTCTTGTTGGTCGTTGTTTTCTGGTTGAACTCAAATTGAGTGGTTTTCCAATTTCTCTCTTTCTTCTTTTAATTTTATTTTAGAGATATTAAACTATTGAAGTTGATGTATTTGCGTTTACTGATGGATTACTCACCCGATAATTCATTTTTATGTTTCCTTAAGTGATAGGTAACGGTAATATATATTTATGTATCCAATGTAGAACTCAAATTATAGTCTATGATATCTTTTGATATTTAGATAATTATAGCCGCCGCAGTATAAGTTGGCGAACGGTAGGGATGCCCCCTAAACGTACTTAGGAAATGTACCACCCACATGTCTTATTAAGTTACTGCATAGCAGTTACCAATGTCGTACTAAAAACGTAAGTTAGCTTTTTAAATATAAATTTAAATAAGAAATTTTAGGTACGCCACTGATACGGAAACGAATGAAACCCAATTTACCCTTCTTCTATCTGCGTGAACCGATGCGCCAACTCACTCTCATCGTTCGCCAAGATATATTGCGAAGACTTGTGCACACCACGGCAAAGAGTTTTATATATTTTTATTATTGTATAGTCTTTTTAGAATGCTCCCTTCAGATGTTTTAATCTGAGTTAAAACTTGTTTATTGAAATAAGTTGCTATTAAGTTTTCCTTTTTGGTAGTAATTTCAGAAAGTGTGTTACTGAGTTAAACAATGAACCATTTAACTCGCACTATATTTTGAAACTATTTGAATTAGAAAAATAATTACTTTTTTGCTGTACTATTTAATATACGATATTAGTATGTATGTAATCAAAATGGTCAGATACTTTAACAACATAGAATAGATTTATTGATAATTTTGACTTCCATAAGTTTAATATAACAAAATTTATATTAATATGATAAATATTTAATTGACATAAAATTATATAAAGGTCTTTGCATAATATGAAAAATAGAAATGTTTCGGATATTAAATGAAGAAAATCTCTCACCCGGTTTGGAAATTTGAGAAGAAGCATATTAACATATACACGTTACCTTACATCCTCTGATGTAAATACATATACAGTACAAGCTCGATAGTGTGAACGCAAAAATACCAAGGACCATTCATGTTATAGTGGGTGTTCATACAATTGAATGTACATAAAAATACATTATCAAAAGCTCTTTATTTCACAAAGAAAGTTAACATGCATAATATGTATAACGAAATAAACATTTATTAAAAAAATAACAAATAAAAATATGTATGTACGATCCTATGTAACAAAAAGTAAGTATCTATGTATCTCCTTAAGAAAGAAAAAAGTTGCACATGTACATATGTATGTACAACCGTATTACATATTTATTTTAGGTCTGAAAAAATGTGTAATTTTTTTCTGAATCTTTTTAGATTGAATATTCAAAAGGACAGCCTCTTCTAATATATTTTGAAGCAATAAATTTTTACTCATGTCAAGATTATTTTCTTGAGCCCATTGCACTGCTAAACCCAAAGCTTTTGTAGCAGCAGCATGTGAAACACGCTGAGGATCTAATTCTGCTTCCTCATCCTCAGGAATTTCATCGTCGAAGATTTCAATATCAGATCCATCTTGACGATCTTCATTCCATTTTTCTATGTCTTCAGATGTGTTACCATAATTTATTTCATTAAGTAGTGTAACTGTGTCCTTAAGTGCTTCATTGTAGTCAATCTCTTTAGCGGCATTAATTTGCTTCACAATTGCCGATAGGGGAATATCATCTTCGTCCGGTTCGTTACACTTTAAAATGTTATTCCAAGATTTTCGAATTATATCAGGATTAAGTTTATTCCACGCAATCGTCAGATGCATTATAGCGTCCCGTATTGTTAAAAGTTTCAGACTCTCTGTTAATTGACCACTTTTTCCTACAATTGAACTTACTGGCTTTTCCTATAGTAAAGTTTTGTTAATTTTAAAACGTTCTGATCTAGCGGTTGTATTAATGGTGTGACATTGGGTGGCATGAATATTACGAATATCATTCCATCGGCTGTTCTTAGCTTCTCTTTTGGTGGGTGACTAGGAGCATTATCTAGTAGAAGAATGGCTCTTGGAGGCAACCCATGGGATTTTAAAAACTTCTTTACCTACAAATGCGTAAGGGAATGTATTATTTTATTTATCTACGTTTTTACATTATATAACATAAGCTTACCTCAGGGACAAAATTCTCAAAAAACCACTCCTTAAAGATTTCACAAGTCATCCATGCATTTTTTGAATGTTTGTAAATCACAGGATTTTGGAATTTACTTAATGCTCTCGGGTTCCTAGATTTTCCAATAATAAGAGGTGTCAATTTATGTTGGCCTGTAGCATTTGTGCAGCCTAAGAAAGTCAATCTTTGCTTTGCAATTTTTAACCCTGGGGCTGTTTTTTCTGATAAAGAAACGTAAGTCTTTTCGGGAAGGAGCTTCCAAAATAATCCCGTCTCATCTGCATTATATATTTGTTGGTGACTTAAATTTAGTTCTTGTATAATTCTGCATAATTCCTGTTTAAACAGGTCGACCAATTCCGGCTGAGAAGATAATTTTTCTCCCGTTATTTTTAGAAATCGAATGCCATAACGGGTCTTAAATCTCTGCAGCCAACCATCACTAGCTGTAAATGTTTCGTTTCCACATAAGCTTAATGCTTTTTTCTCGAATTATGTCGCCACTCACAGGTAAATTACGCTCTCTTTGTTTAAGAAACCATTTGTAAAATTCTTTTTCCATTAATTTGTATACAAATACCTTCAAGGTACGTCTTTTAGAAGGATTTAACATATTGTCTACAGCTTCTAAAATGACATCTTTTTTCTTTTTTATTAAACAAACAGTTGATTTTGCTATACCATATTTTTTGGCCAATAGCGATACTGTCATACCTTTCTCAATTTCTTCTAATATTTTTAACTTTTCTTTCAATGTTAAACACTTACTCTTTGGCTTAACCATGTTTATAATGAATATAAAACCAAATTGATAACAAGTTGACTGCTCGATGGGGTAGATCTAACTACAGTGAATAATAATGCTGCTTATATGTATTGTATACAAGTTCAAACAAGTTAAAAGTCAACAAACACGTATTCATACTATCGAGAGGCAAACGTTGTTCACACTATACGGCTGTCAGTAGTACAAAATGTTGGGGCGAAGAATCTGTTCATGTTATGCAGCTGTTCAAACTAACGAGTGTTCATGTTAGCGAGCTTGTACTGTATCAAATAAATTGTACAAACTTGTCAAATAATTAGGAATTTCTTCATTCTAAAATTCTTGCATTTCACATATCAATAAATTTAATTAAATAAACTATTTATTGAAAAGAATGTAATTGATAAAAAAAAATACTTATTCCATTCATTATGATATGTCTGGAGATTTAAACTGATTGAATCATTATTTATTCGCTTGCACTTCTAACTAGATCCTCGTATAGGAAAATTATACTTTATACGTGTCGAACCATGTGTGCACAATACATATGTAAATGTATGCATATAAAGTAGAATTCTCTAATTGTATATAACTATGCAGATATACATGAATCTCCGCAATCTCGGCAAAAAATGTCATTACTGGCACGCTAACAAATAAGGCTGGAGTCCGTTCTCTAAATATTTTATTGTTGTTTGCTGTGATGGAAAATTGATGTTGACATGTAATTTATTGAGCGGCACCGTTTGTAGAATTAACGTCACGACCAGAACTCGTTCTGCCCATCTAGGTTGGCTTTGAATCATTATTTCAGTTTTTTATCTCCATTTGAATTCATAATTCGTGACTGTACACGGTAACGTTAGCTTCATTTAAATAAAAATAAGAGAACTGGGTGATCCTCCTTTATTCTTAAAACTTCGAGAGACACAGTCGCGGGAGCACTAGAATATAAATCGTACGGTGTTCTCGGAAAAACCACGGAGAGAAGTAACACAAATATTGTTGAAAGAAATTTAAAAACAAACCATTTCAAATGTCGTTTCGTGTTTTAGGCGAGGAGCTACAATTAATCCCAACACAGATTTACATTTAGATTAAAATATTTCGTAACGTATATTGCTGAACTTTTTTTACTTTGTAATTCTAAATATACTTTTAGAATTCCGTATAAATAAGGAAAAATGAGAGGAATCAGATTTTTAACCAAAAACAAAAAAAATAACTGTGGGCACCACACGATTTGATCATACGTATTGCTGTGACCCTCACATCTTTGAAAATAAAAGTCTTAAGAATTAATTTAGTTACCAAATAAGAGAACTAATTTATTTTAAACATTTATTCAAAGTTAGGTTATAAGTTTAGAATATATGCACATAAGTAGAATAGGTTGCCAACATTTAAGGACAAATTCCTTAGCTATAGATAAGAATAAACATATAAATTATTGGTACACTTTAGATAAGTAAATGTAAATATTAAATATAATACAAATGCTAAATAAATCAATAGGCTTTAATTTGTCAAAAAGACTCATTAAATGTCATAATATAAGTGAAAATAAAACAGATGTGCTCGAGAAGATGACACAATATTGAATAAAGAAATAAATTTGAATATGAATAGTACTAATTCATAAAAATAATCCTAGTAATAAAACTAAATACAGGGTGCGGCAAAATGATAGGTACTATTTGGGATGTCAATAAAAACCAAACCACATAAACCAAACATTTCATATTTTATTTCTTAAATCTACATTTCATGCCATTCAGGAGCATTATTTTTTAAAAATGATATCTTTTAAATGACGGCCATTATTGTCGATGCACTCTTGTAGGTTCTCACGGAAGCGCGTCATTACCCGATGGATCATTTCTTGGGAAATTGCGGCAATTTCTTGTCTTATGGCTGCCTTTAATTCTTCCAAAGTCCGCGGACGATGTGTAAAAACTCTCGATTTGAGGTAGCCCCAAATCAGGCGAACGCGGCGGCCAGCCGAGATCACCCCGTAAAGACACCACTTTGTTTGGGAACATTTCTTGAAGAAGATTAAGTGAACGACGCGTGGTGTGCGATGTAGCACCATCCTGCTGGAACCAGAGATGTTCTCGGTGATTTTCGTTCAAGTCGTTAACTTTTGGACGCAGAAAATTGTTAATCATATCAAAATATCGATCTCCGTTGACTGTTACCGTTATTCCATCTTCTTCGAAAAAGTAAGGGTCCCACACGCCGAATTCAGATATTGCACACCAGACGGTAACCTTTGGACTGTGAAGTGGTCGCTCATGAAATTCCTGTGGATTATTTGCCGACCAATAACGGAAATTTTGCTTGTTTACGGTACCCGATAGATGAAAGTGAGCTTCATCACTAGACATGAATACAGCGCCTCGGGGAATGTTTTGAAGAATATCCCGGCATGAATTTGTACGGGTTTCAAAATCTCTTTCTCTTAATTACTGCACTACCATCATTTTGTACGGATGCATTTGGAGTGAGTTGTGTAAAATTCTTCGAACACTTCTATCGGAAATTCCCAAAGCAGCTGCATGCCTACGAGCTGAACGCCTAGGAGACTGTTGTACGGAATCTCTTACTGCATTCACATTTTCCGGTGTTCTTACTGTCCTTGGTCGGCCAGTAGATTTTCGTTTAAGCGCAGAACCTATTTCCCTGAAGTGTAAAACCCACCGACTAATTGTTCTTCCATCCGGAAATGCGCCATGCCGACCAACATCAAACTGATTACGGAAGGCACGCTGCGTCGCTATTACAGATTCCCTATTTCTAATAAACTCCTCGACAACGAAAGCACGATGCACTCCGCTCCAAGCCATGTCGATAACTGAAAATTGCATACTTTTGTCTACCTAACGCGACCGCGTGCACAGTGTTGCCGGTTTTACAAACCGAGCAACCACTATTTGAAATCCTACCTACCTTTTTGTCGCACCCTGTATATAGAAAAGGATATGGATATGACTATGACATTTCTCTTAAGAAATGTTAAATCGTAAATAAAAACTTCTTTTGTAAATAGTAATATAAGTTTAAAAAGACATTCTTTAATTGTTGTAAGTGTAGCCTAAGTGTTTCGAAGGCATTTTTGAAGCAATTATACCCGATCTCACCGACATATCTTAAACTGTGAAAAATTTAAGTACTGCATAAATATAAGTGTTACTTATTTTCCTATTTAGTTGCACCGTTTGATTTAAGTCACGACTTAAACTTATACGTACTGAAAACATGCATATCGAGCGGCAAAAGATTTTTGCAATAGAAGGTAGCAATGACAATAGTGTATTCAGTCTCCGCTCTATAGAAAACGAATAGTAGTAAAAGTTGGGTTACTATACACGTTTGCTGCACATGTTTGTCAAATATACAAATTCTACAAGTTGAACTACAATTAAAATTAGAGGAATTGAAGAAAATAAATCTAAATTGGGTGGACAATTTTGTTAACTCTAATAAAATGTAATTTTGAAAAATATGTGTACTTATTTAAATATGTATATTTAATTATGTAAATAAATAAATGTAGAATTTTTTTCGTTTGAATTTGCATTGAAGCTTATTTTAAATAAAAAGACAGGATAATAATTTATTAAAACTGCTAATGCATATTATATTTTCTATTTGCTGAGAAATATAGTTTATCAATACTAATCTAACTTGAAAACCGTTGTTATTATTATTAAAAGCATTAATCCCTAAAGGATATTGCCATTTTGTATGAGTTGCTCTAACATTTCATTATTGTCATCATTTGGATTTGTATGTATTCTAATCGGGGTAATAAATCTTCGCAGACGAAAATAATTAAAAAATTGTAAGTCAGGCAGACTATTAAAATGATCGTTTCTAATATTAATTTGCCGTGGAATTCCATTAACCACTAAATCTAACACAATTATATCTATAATATCATTATTCATTTGCATTAAATTAAAATATTCCCGTTCCATCTTTTTAATGAAAATATAACCACAATTCACAATTATGTTCTTATGTAGACACGTTGTAAACAAAAACTTATAGGTTAAGTAAGCTTTAAGCTCTGGATATCGCCGGCTTAAATTTAAGATTCCATTTTATATTTAAGTACTCCTTAAACGTGCCGTGCAACAGAATAAGTAGAACTTAGTACTTTAAGTGTTGCTTAAAATTTAAGATAGGTCGGTGAGATCGGCCATTAGGCACTCACGATTCAAAAAAGTACTTTTTAGGCACAGTAAGCTTTATATCGCTATAAAACGACAAAAATTCAAAGTTCTTATAATATAATTGCAGATTTTAATCGTGAGGTGATAGAACAAATATTGGTTATTTCGTTCATGTAACGACAACTTTTTCAAATGCCTTAATTTTTGCTATTTTTTCGTTGAAATTGACCATTTTGTGCCATACGCCGATCAAGTAAAACCGGGGGGGGGGGGGGGTTTACTTGATCGGCGGATGAAATTCAAAATTTTAGAAAAGGACGAAAAGCTAATACTTTATGGAAAGAAATGCGCAAGGCAATGAAATTGAGGAGAACCACATTTACGACCAATACTGTAAAGGCTTTATTATACCATGAATTTATAAGAACGAATGCGACACGGTCTGGTAATGAAAAAGAAGAGCAAGCTGTAAAAGCATTTGAATGTATGGCAGATCTAAAAGTCGAGTCTTGTGGTCTTTTTATTCATCCTGTATATAGATTTTTAGCGGCATCTTCGGACGGAATAATCTCTAATCAAAACGCGATTATTGAAGTAAAGTGTCCATTCAAGGCTCACGAAGCGACTCCATTTGAAGCTACGGAAAAAAAATAATTACATTTTTAGAAATTTGGAACAGCGAATTACATTTAAAATCTAAGCAACATTACATACACCAAATATAGGGACAGTTAAACATAGTTCAGAAAGATATATGTTACTTCATAGTCTGGATTCCGAAGGATACTTGGTATGAGACAATACACAGAGATGAAAAACTCTGGCCAGAAATGGTAATTAAGTTAGAGTAATTTTATTTTCTCGCTTTATTACCTGAAATTATTGATCCTCGTATTTTGAGAAATCGAGAAATTAGATACGTCAAATTGGAGAATTGGTATGTACCTACTGATTGTGACACGTTTAGACAAAACGCTACTTGGCCATTCTTGTTTATTTTCTACACTGTCTATAGTTTTGTAAACATTTTTTTTTGTAAAAAACATGAATTAGGCCTACTGGGAATACCATGAGAGAAAAAACGCGCTTTGCACTCTACCTCGAAGGCGGTGCGGAAAGGAGTTCGTTTGACGTTTTGTCTGCCATATACGGTTATTTAGAAAAATTATCGAGGCTTTACTGAAAAAAAATTAAAGAATGTAAGGTATAAATAAAAAAAATGACTGTCTTTTGTTTAACTATATAAGTGGCAAAATATGATAGGACCTGATAGGAGAGTTTTCGACCGCAATTTGAATTGTAAAGACGCGAAATTTAGAAAGCGAAACTCCTATACAATAAAATAAAGTGAGAGTAGGGCATATAAGCACTGCTTATTAACACACAATTTAGTAGTTTATATTCAAAATTAGAATTTAAGTTTTTAGTTACGATTTTCTTTTGAACGAATTCATTAAGTTAATTTTCTTTTTATCGTTATCATAATAAAAATGGATGATATCAATAAGATAGAATTTGATAAGTTGTATGATCGAATGAAGTAAGTCATGAAATATTTTAGTTTATCAAATATCAAATGAATATTCACCTGACTATATATTGCGTTTTAGTCATTACAAATTATATATATATGTAATAGTGTTGAACATGCTACAAAAGTACTATGTGCGAATATTTGCCTTTGTGGATTGTTGGGCATTATTAAGTATTGAATAATCATTTAATTAAAATTCAAACAAATTAATACGAATATGCGAGGATGTTTTTGATGGGCAAGTATTAAATGGCTCTAAGTACTATGTGAGAATATTTGCGGTTAACAGTTAGTATAAACCAGTTTCAAAGCATTTAAGCAAGCAAGATTTTAGGATACTAAAGCACTATGTGAGAATGTATGTTTTAGTAAAATAGTGACGGCATCGTATTAATAAAATTTAACAAGAATCAAAATATTTTTAAACTTAAAAGAACATAGTGAATATTCATTTAAACAACATTATATACAAATATTTCACACACATTACGACTCAAAAGAGAGTCTAGATATTTTCAATTTAAAACAAAAATTTACAAAATGCTGATATTATACCAGTAATATGAAATTTAAATATTGTGTTTAATTTCCTTACCTTATCCCAAACAATACTAAATAAGAGAAAGGCCAGAGATTAAGAAGTAAATCACTGTATGAACTCACGAATAAAATTTAAAATTTAAGCTGATATGAACAAATGGATAGTAAAAGTGTTACATTATTTGTATCAATTAAAAATAAATAGGTATCACAGCATTTATTTTATGACTCTAGCCAACGTGTGGCAATGTTACATTTCCATTTCAAATATATTTACTATTTATTAGCAATGTTGCATCCACAGCAGTATGTACGTTTCAAACTATACAAAATTTGTTCCTAATTAAGTTATAAATAGTGCTAAATGTGCAACTTCAGATCCGAAATATAATTTTTTTTACACAAAAATTATTCAAAATCCTGTTCTAAGTACTTCTATACTCTTAATTTAGAATGCTTAATTTGCGAGATATTTGCAAAAACTTCTTTTTCATAAGAGTAAAAATATTATTTCCAGCCAGAATTTTGAAATGCTTTTTTTATGTGAAATGAACACATCAAGCTTTAAATATCTTTATACTCATAATGTATCTATCTAGAAAGCTTAGATTTCCGCAAAAAACTCTTTTTAGATAAGACTAAAAAACCTACATACTTTTGGTAGGAATTTTGAAATTTTTTTGTAAAAGAAAGAAAAATCTACCATTCTTAAGATATTGGATATTTTTCAAAATTACAGCCTAAAATATAAAATTATGGCATAATTTACCAGATAACATAGAAAGCAAAATGGATACTCTATTAAATTATATAAAAGTTCAAATAAAACTGTGCTAAAATTTAGACAAAAATATTTCAAATCGAGCTCTTGTATTCTTGATAAATATATACAGGGTATTCCACGAGAGCCGTTCGTTAGATGTTTTCGTGGTTAGAAAAAACTTAGACTTCTGAAATTTTGGGTTCCAGGGTTATTCAAGATTATCTTTCATTTTAAAATATTTTCAGGATCATACTACTTCCGGTTATACCAGAAGTCGCCATTAACTTTCTTATTTTAAATGGAACACCCGGTATATTATTTCATTTTCGGATTCCTGAGAAAATTTCATAGTGGGTTTTCATTAGGTTTCCCTATACCTATTTTCAATTTTTTCTTAGATATCTTGATTTTTTTGAAAATTTTGACAGACGTAGCCCTGTTTTGAGCATTGCGCCCTTTAACCAATTTCGATTGGTGGAAAGCGCTTCTGGGGTAGACGGAAGCACAGGAACGATACTTTCGAATGCCATATTGACAACTGATTTATCGCATACAGGGTATCCAAAATTTAATGACCAATTACATCATTTTAAAAGTTGAAAAAGGTCGTTTTTCAAAATGGAACACCCTATATTTTATTGGATGGTCGGATGAAGAATTTGATTCTGCATCGGTTTGCTATAACATTCCCTATACCTATTTCCAGTGGTTTTCTTGTTAATCCATATTTTTATCAAAAGGTGATCAAACTCCAAAAGTTCTACCTAGTAAGCCTTGATTTTGACAGGAATTGAAACAATGTTGATTTAATGTCAAAGCAGTATCATCGTGCAGATTCGTGAGGTATCTACTTACAGTTCTAGGGATTTTGTTAACTTGCTTAAGTACAGTTTATAATGGAGAATGTTGAAGAATATTCCAATAATGATTTATTAAATTTGTTTTACACGCACGGTGAATGTGGACGAATTGTTCGACGAACATGCAGACTATTTAATGAACGATATCCGGACCTACCAACAATGACTCCCGGAAAATTCGCAAGAATCGAAACTCGTTTATAGCAACTGGAAACGTAAGGGCAACTCAAAATAACCTAAAGCCCGTAACTGATAATGAAGATAACGTGGTGAATGTGTTGGCGTTTTTTCAAGCTTATCCGCGGAATTCAATTTCGACAGCAGCGCTGGATTTGGGTATTTCAAAAACATCAATCCACAGAATATTAAAAAAACATGGAATGCATCCTTTTTGTGAGATAACTGTTCACGTCTTGATTATGAGGCAAGACGTGTCAACTTTTGCGAATTTATGATTTTGAAAATGACCGAAGATCCGAGATTTCTTCATCAGATTATGTGGACTGATGAATCGAAATTTAGCAGGCAAGGAATTACAAATCGCCGAAATACTCACTACTGGGCACAAGATAATCCACATGTTATTAGGGAACATAATCACCAAGACCGCTTTAGTTTCAATGTCTTTTGTTTAATTATGGACAACAGAGTGGCTTATCACGTGTACGATGAAAATTTAAATGCGGCTAGATATCTGGAGATACTGAGAGGGTTTGTTAGTGATTTTCTAAATGCCCTACCTCCACGTGATAGAGAAAACAGTTGGTTTCAGCTTGATGGTGCTCCAGCACATTCAACTATAGCTGTACACCGGCAATTGTCAATGATGTTCGAGGATCGGTGGATTGGCCCGCGGGGACCTTGGAACTGGCCACCCAGATCACCCGATTTGACCCCCTTGGATTTTTACCTCTGGGGTCGTATAAAAGAACTAGTATACTTAAGGCCGGTACAAACTAGAGAGGAATTATTGAACCGTGTTCACCATGCGTTTACTAATATAAATCCAGACGAACTTCGGAGATCTGTTTCGCGAGGAGTATATGACAGAGTTATTCAGTGTTTGAACCAAAATGGAGGTCATATAGAACAATTATTGTAATTTTACATTCTCTTATTATTTTTTGTCATTATGTTTCAATTTTTTGTTTTTATTTTATATTTCGTTCTAAATGTTATGTACTAATATCATGTTCTAATTAAAGTAAATTTTTTACCGTTTCATTGATGATTATTTGGCTTCGAAAGGCAAGCGATGTTTCTTTCGGTTTCTGCCAAAAAACCACATTAAAATAAAAAATTTGAATTAACAAGAAAACCACTGAAAATAGGTATAGGGAATGTTATAGCAAATCGATGCAGAATCAAATTCTGCATCCGACCATCCAATAAAATACAGGGTGTCCCATTTGAAAAAACGAACTTTTTCAACTTTTAAAATGATGTAATTGGTCATTAAATTTTGGATAGCCTGTATGCGATAAATCAGTTGTCAATATGGCATTCGAAAGTATCATTCCTGTGCTTCCGTCTACCCCAGAAGCGCTTTCCACCAATCGAAATTGGTTAAAGGGCGCAATGCTCAAAACAGGGCTACATCTGTCAAAATTTTCAAAAAAATCGTGATATCTAAGAAAAAATTGAAAATAGGTATAGGGAAACATGATGAAAACCCACTATGAAATTTTCTCAGGAATCCAAAAATGAAATAATATACCGGGTGTTCTATTTAAAATAAGGAAGTTAATGGCGACTTCCGGTATAACCGGAAGTAGTATAATCTTGAAAATACTTTAAAATGAAAGAGAATCTTGAATAACCCTGGCACCCAAAATTTCAGAATTCTAAGTTTTTTCTAACCACGAAAACTTCTAACGAACGGCTCTCGTGGAATACCCTGTATAGAATGCATAATTTACCACATATTTGCAAAAAATCGCTATTCGATAAGAGTAAAAGTGTTACTTCCGGTCCGATATTGAAACTTATTCGCAAAAAAACTGATTGATGATAAGAGTAAAAGACCACATACACACACACTGAGAGAGAGAGAGAGAGAGAGAGAGAGAGAGAGAGAGAGAGAGAGAGAGATTTTTCAAAAACCATTTTTTCGGTATCAGGGGACTTCAAAACGTGGACATCTGCAAAAATCTCGAGGTCGAAAATTTTCATCATCACAATACTTTCTTATACGTAGTATAAGAAAGCGCGACAACAGCGAGTTTGCCTTTAAAGTTTTATTTAACGAAATAAATAACGAATTAATTTTGATATTATATATGTACACGACATAAAACTTATAAAATAAGTTTCACTTAAAAACTCGTTCCAAAAATTCCTTTACGCAACAAGAAATTGTGATTTTCGATTACATATAAACTAAAATCTCGGAGATAAAAAAAATAAATTAAAAATATACAGTCGATTGGCATGCTTCGAAACATAATTAAATCGATTCGAAATATACACGATCATCATCTTATATAGAATATTTGGTCTTTTTCCATCTTCAGTAATTGGTTCCAGTGCCTCTGCAATTTAAGCTTAACTGTATAATATTACTCTTTGCTCAATAAGTGTTTATAATGTATTACGTTACGTTGTTTTGATAATATAGTCAATATTTTTGGCTGATATTCTAGTAGATTTGATTTATATTAATGTTGTTAAACCTTACTAGATTTAACTAAATAATTAATTTTGAGAAAAATAGAACCAAAACATTTGAATAAAATCATTTATAAATCTATTATTAATTAATATTAAATTAGCAAATGTCTTACTAACATGTACAAATAATTTTAAACTACTTTGTATTACTATAGGTAACTGCATATACTGGGCTTTTCATGTTAAACAAATTTTATACAATATAGTAATAACAATAATCTTTATTTATCTTCCTCCACAAGTTTCAATATAATACGTATAGATAAACTACATACATACATAAGAGAAATACGAAACCGTAAGACAATAACAATAACAAAAAAATTAGATGTGGGCACCACACGACTTTCCTATATGTATATGCCTTCCAAATTATATAAAAGTTGTTCTAAATTAAGTTTTAAATACTTTTGCCTTCTTAAAAAAATTAACCTGTAAATAAATGTATTACTTTCCAAAGTTTTAATTTCTTTTTTGTACAAAAATTGTACAAAATCGTATTCTACGTACTCTAGTCTGTTAATAAATCTCTACAGAATGCATACTTTGCGAGATATTTGAAAAAAAAAGTGCTACTCGATAAGGGTAAAAGTGTTACTTCCGGTTCGAATTTTGAATTTTCTTTTATACAAAAATTATGTCAAATATAGCTCTAAATAGTTTTGTACCCTTGATACATTTATATAGAATGTATAATTTACGAGGTATTGGCAAATAATCGCTATTTGATAAGGGTAAAGGTGTTACTTCCGGTCGGATTTTGACATTTTTTTACACAAAAAGTATTGAAAATCAAGTTGTAAATGATTTTATACTCTTAATGTATTAATGTCTAGAAAGCATGACTTACGAAATATTCGCAAAAAACTTATTTTGGACAAGCGACTTTTTTTAATAACAATTTTCTCAAATCTACTTTTGAGTACATTTGAATTCTTTATAAATTTGTTTGAACTTTGTAGTTGACGAAATATTTATAAAATTCAAGTTTTTCACTGAAGTAAACTACTACTTCCGGTCTACCGATTTTACTAAAAATCTAATCAGATCTCAAGAAGGAGATTATAGGTACTCGTAAATATAAAATTTGGAATTGATACCTTCAGCCGTTTGACCGCTTTCGTGATCACACACACATACACACACACTGATACACAGAGAGAGAGAGAGAGGGAGAGAGAGAGAGAGATTTTCAAAAAACCATTTTTGTGGTATCAGAACGTGGACAAGGATTGTCAAAATATAAAACATTATTTAATATTTCTTTATTTGAATTAGTTCCAGAACATTTATAGTTTGGTTATTTTATTCTTTACATAAAATTGTTGTTACATTAAATTTAAAGTTTTTTTATTACTGATATGTTTCTTCCATGTTTCCAAGAACAAAATAACAAAACCAAGAATTTTTGGAAAAAAATTCAAATAACGAAACACAACAATGCAAAAAATGACCGAAGAGAAATTCAAAATTTAGCAATAAATTAACAAAAATTTTAAATAATGGTAACTAAAATTTAATAAAAAAAATTGTGCTTCATTTATATATTTGCTGGTTTGCCAAGAATACAACAATTTTGTATATTGTTTAATATTTGCCAAAATATATTTGTCAAGTACGTTTTACAGTTTCATTGATAGTTCATTAATATTTTAATATTTTATTGTTTTAATTTGTTAATGTTTTTATTTAATTGACATTGACATTGAATATCTATATTATTAAACCGTTATAATTTCTATATTGTTTAATTTCATTGACAGCCGCTACATACATACATGAGTTTCAAATTAATAATTTTAAGAACATTTTTCTGTGACAGAAAACTTAAAGTGGTACCACTTTTACCAACCTTATTACGTTCTATTAATAATAATATAATATATTAAAAAATATTTGATGGACACTCAAGTGTTTGTGAGGTCGGTTCTTTATTTATATATTTGGATATATGTAAACAGCTTCACCGAGTCGTTACTGTTACTATGCCAAGAAGAAAACAGGCCTGTAAATGTTGTTCCTTTGTTCAGATGTTATCGTCAATGTGCATTGTACCTGCATTAAAACTACTCTATTATTCCATCTGTAAAATCTAAAAATCTTTATGAATGCACTCCTCTTCCCAGAACTCTAAAGATTAATGGTTATTCTTTCTTAGAGTGCTTACTCTTGTCGTAACTGTCCTTGGCTTATCCACATACATAGCAAACTGTGGGCACTTCTACCGGAAGACATTCAGCTATCGTGCATCATCAAAGGAAACTAGATAATTGCGATTGAAATAGGCCTCATTAAAGGAAATGAAAGATTTTGTGAAATCATGTCACGTATTTTTATGACCTTGATCGAATACAGGTGGATTATTATTTTGTACGGTGTACCGCTTTTGTTTATGTGATGAAGCATGCCAGTTTAAGTTGTGAACAAACTTCATATATGTTAAAGAACGTTATAGTAAGCTAATGACATCCTGTTAGTTTTCAATTATATAATATAATTATGATAAACGACTAGCACATGGAAATAATAAATCTTTATAGAAGATTCAAACACAAATATATTACTTTCTTATACGATACTATTGTGATGAAAATTTTCAACAACTAGAGTCCACGTTTCAAAGTCGTCTGATAATGAAGAAGTATCTTTTGCAAGCATGTTGTTACAGCTATCAATAGAAACTTTGTATTTAAGAGTATAATCACGCTTTAAAGATCAGGCTGCCAGTCACTTAAAAAAGAATGATATTACATTAGACTCGCGATAGTGTAAACATCGCTTAACGGAAACCTCGCATAAGTGAATAACATATTAATTGATAAAACACGTAACGATTAAACTCTGCAAGGTGAATCATCAGTCAAGTTTCTACGTATCAATATTGATGAAAGCCTTAACTGAAAATTGTACTGTTCATGTTTAATTAAATAAGGTAATTCCATTTACTTTCAATTTTGTAGTTTAAAAAACATCTTATCAACGGAATATTTGTTTTCTTTCTCTCATATCGTTTGAAATAAATTGTTGACATTCTAATGACCCGCATGTTTTTCTGGCTGAAAAGTGTGTTATATGGCTGAATTTTTTAGGCCCAATTTTATCAAACATCAAATTCTATTACTGCCTAGTAGTGTCTATATCCTTAGACACCAGAAATTAGCATTTTCAAAGTCACAATACTAAAAATGGGGTGAGAAAGACGTCTTCCGATCCCTACTAATAATATAGATAACAAAAAACAGAGTGTTCGACAACAACCACCCAATACAATGTATTTTTGAATAAATGATGCATTTTTTTACATTTTATGATATTCCTTTAAGAGCTGATTAAACTGACATCAATTCTGATTCTGAAATAACATTTCGTCAAAAATTGTATAGCATTTGAAAAATCATTATGAAATAACGACTAATGAAGAAAGACCTATATGATGCCTCTACTAATTGGGTCCCTAATAGGTCTTTCATTATAATCATTCTAAATAGATCTTCCATTATTAATCGTTCTTACACAAACATTTTTCAAAAATTAGACCATTTTGGCAGAAAAATTTACAAATAATGTAAAAAAATGCATAGCATTCTATTTAAAAAATCATAAGTTTTTTTTGCTATCTACATTACTAGATACCAGTAGTGGGACTTTACCATATCATAGGGACAATGGTATAAATAATTATTAAGAAAGCACACTTTGGCCAAAAAGATAAGAACTTGAATGAATTAATTATTATATGAATTTGCATTAGTCCTTTAAATATAAATATTTATACCAGCATATCGAATCGTGGGTTATCAATTTGTTGGATGTATGTACACAAATATACAGGTTGAGACATCTCCGCGGGGAGGCCGATTGTGGCTTTATGAGAAAAAGATATTTAGAAGTGGTTTTCTTCCTAAGACATGAGTAGCTAAATTTAGAAGCACCTTCTAAATTTATTTTGTATTATACAGTATAAGTTGGTTGGCTGACCATTGTTATACTTTTGTATAATTCTTCAAAAAGTTATAAAATAGTATACATAGACCTAAAATCCAAAGTTTTTGATTTATTACCATCTATAATTTAACTGAATAAATAAAATACGTAAACTTAGTTTCAAAAATTATTTACTAATATCACTACAATATTGTTTCGCCAAACTTTGGCTTCATCAGGTGATGAGAAACTGAATATACAAAATTATTAGAACATAATATATAGTGTCACAAAAGTTAATGTGTTTGGGTGTACGGTGTTCTTCTTTACACTTGTGTAGAAACCATATATTCTGTTCGTTAATCTTGTATTTCAAACGTAGTTTGAAAAACCACTTGCCTTGTTCACCATCACTGGCAGATATCAAATAGTTAATTGATGAGGCTGATACATGTTGAAACTCCATATTTAACTGAATAAATAAAATACGTAAACTTAGTTTCAAAAATTATTTACTAATATCACTACAATATTGTTTCGCCAAACTTTGGCTTCATCAGGTGATGAGAAACTGAATATACAAAATTATTACAACATAATATATAGTGTCACAACAGTTAATGTGTTTGGGTGTCAGGTGTTCTTCTTTACACTTGTGTAGAAACCATATATTCTGTTCGTAAATCTTGTATTTCAAACGTAGTTTGAAAAACCACTTGCCTTGTTCACCATCACTGGCAGATATCAAATAGTTAATTGATGAGGCTGATACATGTTGAAACTCCATATTTAACTGAATAAATAAAATACGTAAACTTAGTTTCAAAAATTATTTACTAATATCACTACAATATTGTTTCGCCAAACTTTGGCTTCATCAGGTGATGAGAAACTGAATATACAAAATTATTACAACATAATATATAGTGTCACAACAGTTAATGTGTTTGGGTGTCAGGTGTTCTTCTTTACACTTGTGTTGTAGAAACCATATATTCTGTTCGTTAATCTTGTATTTCAAACGTAGTTTGAAAAACCACGTTTGAAACTAAGTTTACGTATTTTATTTATTCAGTTAAATATGGAGTTTCAACATGTATCAGCCTCATCAATTAACTATTTATTACCATCTTTCTGAAAAATTGAATGTTTCGAAAAAATAATATATCTTGAAACCGACGCATCATATGACCACAATTTTTGGTAATGTTATTCATAACAAAAGAACGTAACTCAGGCATGTTCAATTTTTTCATGTACTAATTGCTTGCTCAGAAAACTGGATTAAAATTACATGACAAATGTTCCTCTAAAAGTCAATTTTTTCAAAAGGAACATTCTATATATCGCTTTATTTTTGATTTTCCTGCTAAATTTTACACCAGAAACATATAAATTGTTGTTACTCTAAAAGTGACCATTGTTGAGCAAGTTGTTTTTTATAAAATTTTGCCAATTTTATATTATATTTGAATGTCTTGGTGCTGGAGGAATGTCAAAGAAATTATTTATTAACCCAAAGAGTTTAACAGCAGCGTTACCCTGGAAGACGATTCACAGGACAGATACCTTTTGACGAGTAATTTCTTGCACAACTATTATTAGTGTTACTTACTCAAAACAACCGAAACATAAATATGTGAAAAATGTTGAAAAAGAGTTACGAATTCTCATGGCAATAACAGAAAATCCTCACGTCAGTACCCGTGAAGTAAGTCGTCTGCAGGATATTAGCCAAATCAGCGTTGCAGGGACTTTAAAATAAAATAAATGTTATCCGTAGTGAATACATTTAAATATGTATTAAGTTACGCACCCGTCATTTTAAAACTAGAACAGTGTTCTGCCATTGGGTGGTAACGATAGTTAATGTCCAGGCAATTCGTTTTAATAGTGTGTTAGTTACAGGTACTAGAAGAAATTTCCATTATTATTCTAATGAAAACCCGTACTTCACTAGTAAGTGCATCATAAGCATAGGTGGACATTAAAGGTATGGGAGCATTTTTGTTGATCGGGTGATAGGTCTGCAAGAAATATTTTAATTTAAGTGTTTCCAAGAAAGTGGCTAGCTTGTGGGGGCCGTATTCACTAACCTGTTGGTCTTCGGGTATCACAAAATTAGATTTTTTTATAGGGCTAGGTAAAGCAGCAAATATACAGTTTACCTTTAAACACAAAAGAAGCTATGCGGGAATATATTCGACAAATAGTTAGAATAGGTGCTTAATGTCGATTCATCATTTCGGAAGCTCGGAAGTTCAAAATTATTTAGATGTTTTTACATATTTTAATGTTCATATTTATTGTTATTTTATAGTTCATGATCCGCTAATTCCCTATCGATTCACATAACAGTTCCTGTCCCCGCGCCTACTATAACCAAGTTATTCATACATATAAATCATATCTCCCAGCTCATTTCAAGAAAATTTATTATAAAATCATGCTTGTCAACTGATAAGCATCTTATTAAATTGTCGATTGTCAATTTTGCAGCAAATATCATCGCTCACTATACCCTATTCAAATAAAAAACATAAAGTTGCCAAAATTATTTCAAAATAATGACAACAGCTCTGTAATGGTCACATTTAAAGTAATAACGCCCAAGTTTTTTGCGCAAAATTTAGTGAGAAATTCAAAAGTGATATACTGGGTGTTCTATTAAAAAAATGAGTTTTAGGCAAAAAAAATTGCATGCGATTTTAATCTGGTTTTCTGTTCATTAGTAATTAGTAATTAAAAAAAAATAAAACATGCTTGTATTAGGACCTTTTATTATAAAAAACATTACTAAAAATGGTAATAAGTCGAAAACTTTAAATTTTAGGCCTATGCTTTCTTATTACTTTCAAAAAACTATAACTATTTTCAGCCACCAAGTTATGAAACACTCTGTATAATACAAAATAAATTTAAAAAGTGCACCTAATGTGTGGCTATCTTAGAAAGAAAACCGCTTCGAAATATCTTTTCTCATAAAGTCACAATCGGCCTTCCCCGCGCAGATGACTCACCCTGTATATTCTAAAGAACGTATTTCAAGTTATCATCGAATGCAGCTGCACACTACTAATTATAAGTCGACGCATATATGTCTCTTCCGAGATTATAAATAAAAATCACCCATATATGTAAGGAAATTGCAGTATCTAACGTAAAGTTTTACGGTATCCCCCGACGTCTATCAGATAAATTCTTATTGTAATGTAGCACAGTGAAATCATTACATTGCTAATGAGTTCTATATTCGTTCTACGTCCGTATTTCTACTCACGGATTGTACTTATGTCCACTACGTATTTGCCATATATATAGAAACAACCGCCAACAAATTGTATGCTGTTAGGCATCGAAAGTCGGAGCGAAGCTGTAATTTATGCAACACAATGTGATATTAATTGCCCAGTATGTATTATTAATGATCTTTGCAATACCCTATTACGGCGAATGCTTAAAAATATTGCAGATATTATTCAGGACTACGTTGCACAAACTAAAGTTCTAAAATGATCGTAAATCTTCTATTTTAACGAGAAGACAAAATAGCTATATTTCATCATAAAATAAAACTCTGTGTTTGGCAAATTCGGTATAATTTAGTATTCTTATGACTACTTATACTAATTTAAGGTATAAGAAGGAAACTTTTTTTGCCATTAAACTACGGTTACTTTATCTAAAGATGGTATAAGGAAGTATTGTGATGATGAAAATTTTCGATCACGAGATTTTTGCAGATGTCCACGTTTTGAAGTCCCCTGATACCGAAAAAGTGGTTTTTAAAAAATGTCTGTGTGTGACCACGATAGCGGTCAAACCGCTGTAGATATCAATTACAAATTTTGTATTTAGGTGTATAATCTCCCTCTTGAGATCTAAGTTTTCAGTAAAATTGGTAGACCGGAAGTAGCAGTTTACTTCAGTGAAAAAATCGAATTTTGCCAATATTTCGTCAACTACTAAGTTTAAACAAATTTATAAAGAATATATATGTACTTAAAATTAAAATAGAGAACAATTTTATTTAAAAAGTGTTTCGAAATTCCTTCCGGAAGTAGGTCTTTTACTCTTATCGAAAATCAGTTTTTTGTGAATATTTCGCAAGTGGTGCTTTTTAGACAGGTACGTTACGGGTATAAAAGTATTTAAAACATAATGTTCAATATCATTTGTATAAAAGAAATTTCAAAATTCAGACCGGAAGTACCCCTTTTACTCTTATCGAATAGCGATTTTTTACAAATATGTCGTAAGTTATGGATTCTATACATATTTATCAAGAGTACAAAAGTATTTAGTGCTAGATTTGCAGTAATTTTTTATATATGAAATTTCAAAATTCGGACCAGAAGTAACACTTTTATTCTTAGGGAGTAGCACTTTCTTTCGAATATCTTGCAAAGTAATAGCGATTCATTAAGATAATACAAGTACTTAGAATAAGATTTTGAATAATTTTTGTGTCAAAAATTTCTTAAAGTTGTATAGTTTGAAACGCAGATACGTATAAGAAAGTCGTATGGTGACCACACCTCATTTTTTATTTTGAAAATGACCTACTACATCTTCAAGTATAAATATACATACAACGTATACATATAGTTTGTATAAACAGCCAATTGTGTTTACATACAGTATGTATAAATAGCCACATCTTTTCTTTAAAATATATTCAATAATAAGGTCCCACAGTTATTTAAAATGAATTTCCGGTTATAAGCCGTAAACAGTTCGTTTGTTCTATTTAAATGAAAGTATCTACGGTCACAAGAACTGCTTAAATAGTAAACGATATTAGTACGGATCTACCAGTATACAATCTACTTGAAATTGAGTATCAACCATTGGTAACTACGAAAATATTTAAATACAAAATTTCTTCTAGTAGGTATTTTACCTCCTATTAACATATTAATTATGCAATAAACAATTATCCATTGTATTTTTACTAAAAATAATGTTTTCTACATTAAAAATGCCTTATATTCTTTTTCTGTTAAAACTTCAAATTTAAAACAAAAAAATGAGGTGTGGCCACCACACGACTTTCTTATACGTATGAGCGTTTCAAACTATACAATTTTAAGAATGTTTCTATACAAAACTTATTCAAAATCCAATTCTAAATACTTTAATTCTCTTAATAAATCGCTATAGAATGCATACTTTGCAAGATATTCGAAAAAAAGTGCTACTCGCTAAGAGTAAAAGTGCTACTTCCGGTCCGAATTTTGAAATTTCATATATACAAAAAATATTATAAATCCAGTTCTAAATACTTTTGTACTCTTGATAAATATATATAGAATGCATAACTTACGACATATTTGCAAAAAATCACTATTCGATAAGAGTAAAAGTGGTACTTCCGGTCTGAATTTTGAAACTTTTTTTATAGAAAAGGTATTGAAAATTATATTTTAAATACCTTTATATCCGTAACGTACTTGTCTAAAAAGCATGACTTGCGAAATATTCGCAAAAAACTGATTTTTGATAAGAGTAAAAGACCTACTTCCGGTAGGAATTTCGGAAAACTTTTTAAATAAAACTGTTCTCAATTTTAATTTTAAGTACATATAAATTCTTTATAAATCTGTTTCGACTTAGTAATTGACGAAATATTGGCAATATTCGAATTTTTCACTGAAGTAAACTGCTACTTCCGGTCTACCGATTTTACTTAAAAACTAATCAGATCTCAAGAGATAGATTATACCCGTAAATACAAAATTTGGAATTGATATCTACAGCGGTTTGACCGCTATCGTGGTCACACACAGACACAGACACAGACATTTTTTAAAAACCACTTTTTCGGTATCAGGGGACTTCAAAACGTGGACATCTGCAAAAATCTTGAGGTCGAAAATTTTCATCATCACAATACTTCCTTATACTACGTATAAGAAAGTAAAAATCATCAAGTAATTTTAATGTAGAAATAAAAATAACGTCGTTGTTACAATTTTTATTCCTGCTGCAGCAATAAATACTACACTGTATTGCCATATAAGGCAATTTTAATATAGATTGTGTGATGAATGACAGGTAGCTGTCGATGATCAGCAATTTATTGATACAACGTTCACAGATTATAAATCTTCCCGCTAAAATCACAGCAACAAGCGAAACATCCATACAATGCATAGATTTATTCATGACAAATACCAGAGATACAAAAATTGCAGTGGTGAGTAACCGTCTATTAGATCACACGTTTCAACTTGCTACTATACCACTGCAAAATAAAAAAAATAGTGACCAATCAAAACATGAAATATATCGGAAAATAGGGCGAGAAAAATATTTTGAATTTTAAATCGTCAATGAGCTTGTACGAGGAAACTGTGGAGCCCTTGACCTTGAACTTCGAGAGGACTTTTCCGCTAACACCTCTACAAAGACCGCAAACAGCCCTGGATCACCAAAGATATGAGGGATTTATCTGCGCTGTTTTGGGACATGGCAAAGGTGAAAAGGCACATTCACAGCAATTTTTATACAGAGAGATATAACAATATAAAAACATATCACCGAAACATGATCATAAAAGCAAAGCCTACATACAACAATGACAGAACGGCGAACACAGATAATAATAATAATAATAATAATAATAATAATAATAATAATAATAATAATAATAATAAAAATAATAATAATGAGTTTATTTTCTACAGGTTAACAACCCAAGTATACCGAAAATACAAAAGAAGAATACAAAGCAAATACATGTAATTCATACATTATAGAATAGTATAGTATGAAATAACTAAAGCACAATTATATATAAAGACATGTAAATATATGCTAAATAGAAAAACAATAAAAGGAAAGGAGTGAGGCAATAGAGGTGGTTGCAGAATAATTCATTGCAGATACCCCAATATCACACTTAATGCGTTGAAGTGTATATCCGAGGCGTCACAGATTTGGTTGAAGTTGCTACACATGGTGTAAAGCGGAGATTTACGTAATATATTAGTTCTGGCGGTAGGCAAATAAAATGTTTCCTCATATCGAGCAGACAGCCTGGGAACCCTAAAATGCATCTTGCTCAGGATCCAGGAGCAATAGATCTTGTTATTTAGAAGTTTATATAAGAATTTTATACTTAATATATTGCGCCGGAGTTGGAGAGATGGGACACCAACCTGTTGTAACATACTTGAATAGTCGTAGCCCCTCTCAGGGAATACACCGTTGATTAGAAATAATAAGTACTTCACAAAACGTCTCTGCACACCCTCAATACGCATCATGTGAACAGCATATACCGGGCACCAAATTAGCGCACCGTATTCCAGCCTCGACCTTATGAAAGTATAATATAGTAGTAACAGACAGCCCACATCCCTAAAGTCTCTACAATTTCTGTAAATAATATCGATAAGATCTGCTTGAAGATAATCAATGTTCAAGAAAACTACGAAAAACATGAAAACGGAGGAAAAAATATGGCGACATCGAGAAAAACGATATTCCCAATGCAATTTAACGCCAAGCTCTTCGTTTGGAGGATTATGGTCGGGACTGGAATGTGCTTGGCAGCGTGCACAGAATTAGTAATCATTAACAGAGACACTTTGATTGGTGATCGGTACACAACAAACATTTTACAAGATCATGATCACTTTTGCCCCACATATTGGGAATAATTACCTTTTAATTCAGAACAATGCTCGCCCGCATATCGCACGCTGTGCAACAAATTTTTTAAACGAGACAGGGAGAACCAAGATGCTCTCCCGACATGAATCCTATCGAACATGTTGTACGGAAGGGCCAACACCCGAATTCCTGCGCCCCAAACTATACAAGAGTTGCAAACCATGTTATTGGAAGAATGAGGCAACTTGTTTCAAACACCTCTTGACGCCAGTTTCCCTATTCTTCCAATCACCTATTGACAAAAGCATCAGGTGTAAGTCGGGGCGAATGACTGCATTAATGCATTTTTGTCTCTCTAACTTTGTCGATGAGTACTCCTCTAAACATCAAATTTATTTTTATCCCTTTTGTTTTCTTTTTCATAGCACCCAAACAACTCATATTATTTTTGTAGATACATAATGAATCAACCTTGCTTTCTCAAACTTACTCGTTTAAAATTCACTTAATTCCAGACAATACTTATTCACTAACATTTTCTTCTAAAAAATATTGTGAAGAAATAATTTATATTTTAAAATTTCACCCAGTATCAATTCGATTCATTAAAAAATACTATTAAAGAAATATATTAGTAATAAATACGTAACATGGATGTGTAGTTACCAGGAATATTATTTTGATTAAATAAACGCGACCTCAATACCCAAAATGAGAAATATATTACGTAAATCATATATGATATGGAGTATATTGTTAATCAACTGAAAAGTTCATACAGATATTAACGTATATGTATCAACACAGTTGACAGGAAACCCATGAAATTGAGAAACTTGCCCACATGAACCGCCTTGTTATTGTTTACCAGAAAAAGAAACAGAAGTTTAGCAATCGGTGTTTTGCACTGCCCTAATACGAGTGTAGGATAGTCTTTTTCGTTTCATTAGTCGGGCATGGGAATCGAATTAAGCGAGTCACTTATCTTCTCTCTGTAGTCGTATTGTGAAAGTTTGTTCGTGAGACCACCGACTTGTTCCTTGTTGTTGTGGTTAGATCACTAGATCGTCTATATAAATTATGAACATTAAGTTACAAAGCTGACTCACTTCTCTAACGAAACAAGAGAAATTAATTAAATAAAACACGCCTTTGAATGTCTTTCCGCCTTTTATTTCAGTATTGATTTTATTGGTTACCAAAAGGTGTTATTGTCAATGACGAAAACCAATATCTTTTGTGAAAAAGTGAAGGAATGATATATATATCGAGTGGCTGTTAAATAACTCAGAATAACTGTATTTTAGTAACTAAAAAAATTCCTCCATTACCCTCTGAGCTCCTTCTACCTCTATAGAAAATATTGCTGTTTGCGATACAGTTTTGAAAGCTCGTAGAAAATTCTATACTGCAACAGCAATTATTACGTATTTTTATTTCATCAACATTACATTGATGTAATTAAAAATGCAAATTAAATTTAACTGATTGCTGTTGTTATAGAAAAGCCAAAGCACTAGCAGTCTGGAAAAATTGTCGAGCGCTACACATATATGTATCTCTTTTCAGTATATTACAATTTCTAATCTGCATTTCTTCTTCTTCTTCTTATAGTCTCTTCAAGTCAGACCTTGGGCTTTTCACTTATAGTCTGTTTAAGGTTTGATCGTGGCTTACGAATGTTGAGGACTAAACTTCACCGGAGGATTAATTGTTGTTGAGGGCGAGGCGGGGCCGCTTGATTGGCAGGTAATCCTGCGGGTCGTAGTTCATAGTAGCTGAGAGACCAGTGTTTGGGTGATTTTCCATGTTCTGGTAAAAATCTGTTGTGATGCTTCTTATATGTTGGTCTATTGTCGGCGTGTTGGTATCCCTGTGTGTTTCTGTATTTCGAATGAACCATGGGGCTCGCATCACCATCCTGAGAGAGGAGTTTTGAATTCGTTGTAGTGTTTTGATGTGCGTCGGGGCGGCGTTTACGCAAATCTCTGCGGCGTATGACATCATCGGTCGAAGGACTTGAATGTATATTAGATGTTTCAGTTTCATTGAAAGTGTGCTGGCTGCGCCCAGGAGTGGCCATAGTCTTCCTCCGGTTGTTTTTGCTTTTTTACAGGCATTCCTGCTGTGGTATGAGTATGTTAACCTACGATCGAGTATCACACCAAAGTACTTTACCTGTGGTGTCCATGGGACCTCTTGGTGGTTTATGTAGAGGTGTTTTTTTAGTGGTTTAACTTTCCGTCGGAAGACTATGGCCTGAGATTTTTCTCCTTTAATGGATATTCGCCAGTTGTGGCACCAAGCTGTAATGTTATTGACGGCGTTTTGCAGATTTCTTAGGGCAATTTGGGGATTGATGGATCTGGCGATTATAACGGTATCATTGACGTAAGTGGCAAGTAATGAATTTTCAGTTTTGGGGATGTCCGCAGTGTAGATGGCGTATAGATATGGGGAGAGGGCTGAGCCTTGTGCTACTCCTGCGGTAATGATTCTGGGGGTTGAAATTTCGTTGTGAATTTTTATTGAAAATGTTCTGCGATGCAGATATGATGAGATGATACGGATGAGATGGTCGGGGTATTTTTTGAAAATCATTTTGTAAATCAGAGCTTGATGCCAAACCCGGTCAAATGCCTTGGCGATATCTAAAAATACGGCTTATCTGCATTTACTCGTTCGTCCGGCTAATATATGTGATGATAAACAAATGTTATCATTTCTTTTTTCCGAATACTTTCTCTGTCACGCATTGATCTATAAATCTGCGCGAATTATAGGTCGAGGCTCCTGTCATCGGCCAAGACTCAGCCTGTGTACTGTACATGTGAAATGTTGAAAACAGTAATTCTTAAAATTTCTGCTTTGTCATTTTGTCTTAATATTTACCCCACTCCAATTATGTAGTACTATATATAACTAACCTTAAAGTGTGATGTAAAGTGTAATTTGTATGTTTCTTTTCAGTCATCTGTCTAATACGTGTTTTGAATTTTAATTAATCCGAACTCCTCTCCTATACTGATCTTATTTATGTGTATTAAATGCTATCCAATTCGGAATCCTTTAATTCTTGATTAGTCCACACTTTTTAAATTTCCTTTTATGTTTCCTATATCGAACATTATGCTTTTTAAATTATTACTATGTAGAACATTTTTAAATATATACTAGATATGAACTCATTCTTCAAATTTATGCAAATAATTTAAAATTTCTATGATCGACATTTCAAATTTATTTATTGACCTTGTTTTATTTATCTATCATATCTTTATTATGGCCGATATCAAGACTGTCATTTTTCACAACTTTACTGCACAGCATATAATGCAAATTTTCTGATTTCCTTTATAATAAAATAGATTCCACTTTGTGTATCAATATGTATATTACGTAAATTTTACATTTTATAATCATGAATATGTTATTAGTACTCATTAATTAAACCAACTTATGTACAACATTTTTAATAACCAAAACATCGTATAATGGAAGAGAAAATATAACACTACAGTAGTACTGGTATATAAACTTTGTACGGGGTTATTCATTATAAATTACCCACTATTATCATCGTTATTATTGCATATACAAAAAAATATTTCAAATAAAGGTTGTGTGGCTGAGACTGAATTTTGTTTGCATGCTATCAAAAACACAGTGGCATGCAGATAAAACGGTATAAAAAGAAAATATTTTTTTTAAATGGAATACCCTGTATATTATTAAATTTTATAATGGTCTTTTTACTCTGATTTCAAAATTATACCATATGATAACGGTATCTTAAACCCTTTTCGAGTTATTAAATGTCGAATATCGTAGTTACTGTACCGTGGAAAAGTTAACATTATTAAAGTGAGCTATAAAACAATTATTGTGTTTATTAATGACATTTCCATTTTGACTACACACAATAATTAATAATTGTCATTTTCATAGCTCACTTTAATAATGTTAACTTTTCCATAGTACAGTATCTACGATATTCTATATTTAATAATTCGAAAATTGTTTAAGATACCGGAATCATATGGTCGATTTTTAAAATCAGAGTAAAAAGACCATTATAAAAGTTTAATGATATACAGGCTATTCCATTAAAAAAAAACATTATTTTCATCCACTATTACAAGGGACATCTTTAGGACTACTTGTATAATGTGTAAAAATCGTTCGTGAAGCAATCATGAAGATGTCTCTTAGAATAGTGAACGAAACGTAGGAATATACGCTTAATATTAACACGATTCCAATCAGGGATCCTACTTGACATGTTGAAAACAACCGCGGAAGGCTACAGCGTCAAATAAAATGTCTATTCACACAGTTTTCATTTAATATCTTAAGTGACAATTACAGTTTAGGAAAGAAATAATAAGTTTTTATATAGTAAGATAGTTAGAAAATAGCTACTTTCATATTATATAATTGAGTCGAAAGATTAAAAACTTCCTTTCCAGAAGATATTTTAAAATATAATAGAAATAAATTTGAAGTGTTTCAAATAATAAAGTAAATGAGAAATAAATAAACACAGAAATTAAATAAAACTGTATATATGTAGTATAGGTAGGAAAATTAATATACAAAACATTTTAAATGGAAAACTGAAATATAATTTGTCATGGGATCTGGATAAAGGGACAGTAAGGTTGTTTTTAGACAATTTTGTCAGAAGTTCAACAGCACAAAGTATGTATTTTTGAGAAAACACGCTTTAAGGTTTTGGCTTTTTTAACATGTTAGTTTCTCGAATATAATATCAATGGGAGCAGTTACAAACTTGAACTTTTTACCACTTATGCAGTAAATTGTGCAGTTTCAGATACAAGATCAAGAGTGAATCTACTGTATGGCGTCAAAACCATGAAAAGCTAATGTTTGAACCAAAATACTTTTATTGCGTTTCCTGTAAAATACGCCCTAACACCTTAAGACCTCTTTATCCAGATCGCATCACATTTGTTGATGAAAAACAAAAGGGGTGGACTAAAAAAGAATTCACTACGTTAAGAGGTGTAAGTAACAGTTTCTTAATCATATTAAATATATTGCAGTTATAAGGTATAATGTTATTTTTTGTATATGATTTACTAAATATATAATTCTTATAGATAAAAATACATTTGTTTTAATCTGTTTCATCAGTAGCACTTAGATACAGAAAAGATTTTACGATACTTCACTATCATTAATTTGTTTTTCATGTAAAATTAGCATCAAATATTTTGACGTTTAATGTTGCAGACACATGTTAATGTTCCAGCAAATATAACGCCAAAAAATATTGGTGCAAATTTTCACATGAATTTCATACTTTAATAATTTGCAATTATAAAATTTCAAAGTTCCCGCTCATTAGAGAGTTATCATTCTCTACAGATTCCTACGATGAATTCTACCAAAAGTACCCGTGAGGGGATTACAGATGGTGCTGATGTTTGGTTCACTTTTTAGTAAGAGAATAAGCCATATATACCCTCTCTTTTATCTATCATGACACCCTCTGACATAATCCAATCGAAAAATCAATTACTAAGATTTTTTGCGGAACGAACCCCGTTTTTGGTGCTAAAATTCCTGGACTATTTCTTGACAGATAAAATTTTGTAACATCTCAAATTTAACGCTATTTTAATGAAATGGCACATGACGATTGCTAAATCGATTCAGCTATACTTATCCTCGCAAAAATAGCTGGAACTCTCATCTAATAATCATATGATGATCATAAAACGGCATCATTGTTAGCGAACGTGCTTTCTTCTTCTTCTATCCTACTAGATGATTTCATATACAATATAAGTAGAAAAATTACGATGTAAACATGTCTTACTTCCGTATTATATGAAACTGTAATATAAACAGAATACTCAGTGTGTCATTCGGATACGAAATATAAAAGATATTCAAGTTCCGTGAATTTATTTATTCTGCACAAATTCAACTTTAATGTAGCACATCTAGATAAGAGATCTGTAAAGAGTCAAACGTTAAATAGGTGCAGCTATTAGAAAACGAACGTAATTAAACCCATTCGAACTGTCCCCATAACAGTACCATTTATTTTTTTCTTCGATGCAGAGAGCAACGATCGAGAACAACAGATTTCTCACAATGGCTCTACGAAATAAAACACCCGGGACTTTCTATAATACGATGTGGACGTGTTTATTAATAGATCGGTTCGATTTATATCAATCGTACTAACTAACACGGTGATTAATGACGTAATAAGCGCTCTAGATTTAATGGTCTATTAAGTCCGCATGTGCAAGTATACGCATGCCCCGGATGATATTTTGCATGTCCTTTGGATAAATGAGATGATATATTGCGAGTCAGTCATAAAGATTACGTTAAATGGTAAGGCTACGATTGTAACGTTTTGAGTTAAATCTCTATTGTTTCGTATGAGTAGGTGCTGTAAATAGTGCCATGTTTGAATTAGTAATGAGCACATTGATTTTAACATATTTTCATTTATCATGTTAATTTATTGATATCTTTGATTCAGTGCAGCTGTTTCTATCGACAAGCAGTAACCTAACTGAAATAAACGTACATCTATGCTTATATTTCCATTTTAATGGAACTTAAATCCTTTAGAATAAGCAATATAATTATTTATGGTCTCTCTTGTAGCGCTGTCATTAAACAGGTCACTAGAAAACTTTAATCATTGAATTAAACTGTAATGCCGAAAGATGGAATGGTTCTTGAATTACTTTGTAATTACTTTATTGTCTTTGGAAAAAACTTTTATTTTACAATTTGTTATAATTTTTCATTTTATTGTTTCTATTACATCCATGGATCCAATATGTATTTATAAGGTATATGCAGATTTATACCAAACCATTTTGACCCATTCCCTCGTAGTTTCTTTCCTTTCTTCCTTCAGATCATTATTTGTTTTTATTATAAATACTCGGCTTGTTGAACCACCTGCTGCGACTTGAACTATATCTGAAAGTATTGCTTTATCTAGTCATTCCAAATGACCTAAAATTTTTCTAATTATTACTACTAAGCTTTCTTTGGCATCATTACATATTTGTACTGAAATACTGAAATATTACGTATATTTCAGTATTTCTACGTCTTTTGTTATGTTTTGTAGAAATGTAATATTATATAAGTTTAACATCAATTTTCAGCAAGTAGCATATAAATGCTTACTTTGTGTAGCCAATGGTCTTAATACTCTTCTGGCTGCATTGGAAAATATCATCTTGGAGTCAATTCATTAATATACCAATGTAATTTCAAGTAATTTTTTTCTTATTATATTAGAGTTAGTAAAGTGGGGGTTTATTATTGATATTTAATATCCACATGAGACATTAGTGACTGTATACAATTAGTTATTGTGTGTATGATTTTTACCGAGAATTCCCTGATTTTTCAATTACATATTGCTGTGTGCTGTACCAGCAACATAATTATAAAATAATTATAATTTTTATTATATTAGATATATTCACTTATTTCTTAACAGCACGTACTTTGTAAGTACGCGTGTGTTCTGGCAGTGTATTCAACTTTCTTTTCTCCTGGTAAATCTCTTGCTTATTTTTGTTTAGGGATAAGGTTATAATTTGTATTAAAGAAAAAATTTAAGTCTATATAAAATCATACTTGTATATTTTATTCAAACATTAATAATAGATAGCATCGCTGTACTATATTCACCACAAAAATAATAAAAAAAAACACATAATTGAAAGAAAATATTTATACCGTATTCTCGGTTGTAATGTTTTGTAGAATAAATATATCGATAATGCTAATCAAAAATAATATTATCCTGTTTTAAAACAAATAAACTCAATTGAATGTCGATAATCTGTTAATATTGTGCTAATTCTATTTTATCAGAAACATTATATTTGCACGTAATGTCCTGATAATTCTAGAACTTCGCAATGGTCAATGTTCGTAGATAAGCTTGAATGACCACTGGCAACAACCATTCGCACGTTGTATTCTCTTAATACCCAACACAATTAATAATCCTTTTTGGTTATATAAAAAAAAAACTAACGAATTATTATTTACAGGACAATATCTATTTTATCCTTACTGCTCAACGTTATACTGGAATAAATATTTTCACATAGTATTCCTATAAACGCATTGCAGCATTGATATTTCTTTATAATTGAAAAACTCACTTTGTTTCATTAACCATTTCTTCAAATTCTGTCTTAGGCATCTCCATTTTAAAATACCAAAAAAAAATTATCAAAAGAAAAATTATTATTATAAATGAAATTAAAATGAAGATGAAATAAATATACTAATACAAAATGAACAAATATCTATTAAGTCGTAGTGTATTTCACCCTACGCTTAGCTTTTCAAAAAGTCTTCATCTTTCGAAGTCGAAATCAGAATCTCATCTTGTTCATTCATGTTCTTTGAATTTATACCCGAAAAAAATATGTAACACTTGTTACGCCATTCATTGAACTAAATTTTAGGTTGGCATTATGCGTCATCTGTGAAATCTCTGCCCTTCATTTTCTTCCAGTTGTCGTTGTTACACTAACACACGCACATATTGTCTTTTGACAGTTCATTCACTAAAACGTCAACACTTGAAATTGTTTGCTTATTTAAAAGTCTTTTCCCTAAACTATTCGGTATCTTCAACGGTAGGTATATTCTCTTAATACAATTTTTACGCCTTGAGAAAAGTTAGGATGCGTTTTGTTATACACAAACCATATTTTCTGTTCATCTTTTCTACAAAATAAATAAATATATATAAATATTTCTTGAAAATAAATATATTGCTTAGACTTATTTTGTCTTTATTTTGTACCTATTTAATATTTATCTAACCTATAATGATAATAATAATATTTTAAAAATCCTATTTAAATTCTCTATATTTAAATATATACAACTCATCATACACTTGTGTTATTAGTATTGCATGATATTGAAATCTTCAATATATTCCTTGAACTTAAATTTAATGTTTTATTTAACACTTAAGCTAGTTCTAAATACTATTCTTATTTTTAATATGCAAGAGACCACGGCAATATGAACAACTATATGGGCAGAAACATGGTTCTGTTGGCAAATTTCGTAGAGCAAGAAAAGCAGTTAGTAAATTTGGGAGAGAAGCAGCCAAAAAAAGCAGTAGATCATGTTGATGAAAATGGAATGGAGAACTCTCCTACCACTGCGAGTGTGTTACAAAAAGTTCTGTTATCAGTTTTTATGTCTCGTTCCTTTTGAAGAACACCTATTATTAAAATTATTAATTATTATTAAAAAACTCAAGTTTGTTATATCTTTTCTGGTATATGAAGAACCAAAATACAAAAATAAGACCGCCAGAAAATCAGCATTTGTGAAGAAATCATGTCCAAAAATGGCACAGTCAAGGAGACAAAATTCTCGATCTATATTTTTTATCGCAACAAATAATTGCTGAAAAATAATGTGAGTTATTAGAACTCTCTAATAATCAATTACCTAAGGGAAGACTGCTAACTAACGCGCATGACTTAAGGGAGCTTACGCAAAGGTGCCGACTAACTACCGTGAGGTAGGACGTAAGGGGTTGGCGCCATATGCGCTAATGTAAACTCCACCGTTGTAAGGTATTATTAATTAAGGGATCGTTGGGAGTACTTTCTTATACTTTAAATTATTTACTCCAACATTTCACTCTCAAAGTTGGCAAAATTTACATCATAACACAGTTTCAGGAATTTTATTTTAAAAACTAATTCCAGTCGAACATGCATTGAGCCTTTGTTTATTTGTGTTTTAAATTTCGTTATGAATGCGGTACTGTTGTTTGAATGAAACTTACTAAAGTCCAGAATTTACATTAGCGCATATGGCGCCACCCCCTTACGTCCTACCTCACGGCAGTTAGTCGGCATCTCGGCGTAAACCCCCTTAACCAGTACGTGTTTATTTTGAACAGTTTTTGACCTGCATTTGATGAATTTTCCTACAATGTCTCCACAAATATCACAATTATAGATTACATCATTCTTCGTCTCAAGAAGAATATAATGTATCGTACTTGTAATGAGACTAGGGCACTATATTTTCAATATCTGCTTCATATTACAATATTCTTGTATCAAGTGCGTCAATGTCTAAACTTAAAACTGTTGTTTATATATAGCAATTGATATTCAAAAAGTGATGACGTATTTTTATCGCAAATAGTCCAGTGTGGACATGTAAAATATTGTTATTTATTACTGAGGCAATCATGAAATTGTGATGATGAAAACGGATATAATTACATATATATGCGATATTTGTCGTAAAATGAGAGTGTGTCAAAAACTATATCAAATAAAACGTACTGATCCTCTAAATTTTAGTGTCTTTCGAACACTGAAAATAAAACAGAAAACGAGACATTGTGTAGCGATCCATTGAAAAAGAAAAATGATGTATTAATTGTTAAACCTAAAAAAGGTGATCAAAAATCACATGAAATTAGCAGTTACTCCAACTGCTAATTTCATGTGAAACAATAAAAACTGATGGAAAAAGTGGTATCGCTGCTAACTGTAGTGATAGTAATTCTAAAGAAAAATTGAGAGAAAAAGTGATAAAGGAAATTGGAAATAAGTATGTAGTTTCTGAACCGAAATTAAGAAATCTGAAAATAATAATTACTGGTGTTGTGGAAGATGTTATTGTCGAAAACAATGGAAAAGTTTTAAATACGATTATTAGACAATATGACTTAACGTATATAGGACAAGGACGTCTCAGCTAAAATAAAAATAAAAAAAAACATATGTAGAAAAAGAAGAACTATAGAAATATTATATTGTCTATTCAACCGGAGATGTATTTCAGCGTCATAGACAGGTCACAATTAAGAGTAGGGTGGAAAGAATGTAAGGTATATGAACACCTATAAATAATTAGATATTACAAATGTTCAAAGTATAATCATTTTGCCAAAGAAAGTAATGTTGAACAGGTTCTTCTAACATAACAACATATTTTCATAAAATATTGTGCATTACGAAAATATGAAGCACACATTCACACACTTCCACATAATATATATATACATTTTAGATGTATTAAATACTTTCTTAACAAATGCAAAATATAAGGTAGAGCTTGGAAAGCCTTAGTGTTATATAATTTAAAATGATGTGAATAATTGTGAAATCAAATCATAGGTTTCTTCTCAACGGTGTTGAAATGAAGTAATAAATAGGTCAAGCACAATCTAAAGGTTTATTGGAATGCACATCGTAAGAAGAAAATGTAGAGATACACGCTTAAGGCTGGGGTTCGCCCGTGTTATATGTCCATAAGGAATATCGGTACCATTTTAACGAAAAGTTGTAAATCAAGAACAATGAAATTTTCACACAGTAAATGTTAAAACACACTCATCAGGTTGAGTTATTTTGAAAATCCTAGTGCCCTTAGTTTTTTCAAAAAAAAAATCATAAAATTAGCAAATTTGGAAGAACCAGAACGAAATTAACTCAATTTATAAAAGGCACTATGCTGATGTCGATCCGAAAAAAAAAATTAATTTTGATTTTTGGTTTCGCCTAAAATGGTACCGAAAAAATCCATTAGATGGGTGTTTAAATTCGAAGAGGTGGGCGGAAACGATTTCATATGCCGAAATGATTTCATTCGTTTACTTGGCCTAAGGGGATGTACGCATATTGTCACTGTCTGGCTTGACCGATAATTTATGAGTGTTTGTATTATTTATTGGTTATAAACCATGAGAGAATGTCGATTGTCGTTCTACTGATAAGGGACGAGTTTAGTTGGTGGGCGTGTACGAATCTTGAACACAGAAAATATGCAATCACAGCTCCATCTATGGACCCCCGTTAGGGTTAGGCATCGAAGACCGCACCGTTAAGTTAAAATTGAATTTTAATTATTTCAATTTTTTTTTGGAAATTTCTCAAAATTTTCTTCAAATACTTTTCTTTTTATTTTTATAACACTATGTTAATTTACTGTTCTCTTAATTTGTGCCTTGCATATTCATAAGAATTTTGGGCAAAATCTTATCTCTAACTATTTTGTTGGAAAGGTTAAAATACATATTTGATTGAATGGGACTGGATAGATTTCAGAAGTTGCACCTAATTTTTCTAAATTAATTTTTAGTGTAAAATAAAGTATGTATCTTACTTTTTCAAATTTATGATCCTGTATTTATATACCTAAAAAGGGGCAAATAATATATTATATATTATTTCAAAAGTTAATTTAAGCACAATACCTCCAGGAGCGGGCGCGCCACAGCGTTGATTGAAGGAATACATAAAGATGCGCCACTACATAGCACTGAGCGTACCCAAACTGGATCCGAGATCTATAGCGACTGCATCAGTCGTTTGGATCCGAGATTCGAAACAGCCCGAGACAGCGATGATGTTTCTCGGCAAGGGGTTTGCGGGACGACTTAACGGAAAGACACGCTATTTTACTATAGCGTTGCGCATAGTTATATATTCCTTCAATCAACTGCCACAGTATAAATTCTCCATATATACAATATAGTAATACAATTTAAATATAGAAGATTTTGTGAATAAGTTGTGGACGACGGAGTTTATATCAAATTGAGTGGTAGTGTTTAATTTTACGCCACATATTTTAGATACATGTATAATTTTGCAATTAGTACCTTGTTTATGAAAATCTGAAGCAATTCAAATAGCTCCAGCATGTAAAAATGACAGTGTTAACGTATACCGTAGTCGTCATATCTTAATTTCTGATACGAAAGTAGAAAGAGAAAAGAGCGCGACGAAATAAACTAAAGATAAATATAAGCGAGGCTGCCAAGACAGTACACTCGACAAAGTTTCGTATGAAATGTAAGGCGTGAGGGTCCCCCGACACTACGTTACTGTCCCACCACTGTTAGCAAACAGGCATCGCTGCATATTATAAGGTCATCTTCTGCATGGGATAGAAGTGTAAACCGAAATTAAAATTTGACGACTATGGTATATATATAAAGGGTGTTTAAAAAAGATGCGGCAATATTAAAGGGGTTGATTGTCATTTTATACAAAAAAAAGTCCGCAAACGCTTCGTTACCGATCTACAGCGTGTTGAAGTTTAATTAAAAGAAACAGTAAAAATTAGATTTCTCCAAGACGGCATTAAAGATCGTAATGAAATTTTAGGCGTGTTATTTTTCAAGAAAAAAATAGGACGCCGCTAATTTCTCTAAAAATAAAAATATGTTTCTATTCTTTGTTTAATTCTGAAGAAAAAAGCTCTCTTAACTTTCTATCATACGACGTACCGTTTTTAGTAAAAAAAACACATTTTAGTGCATGCATGTACATTTATTACAGAAATTTTTTTTAAATAACAAGGGTTTTATTTAAGGGCAAAAACAAATATTTTACCATACCAGCAATTTTAGCAAGCAAAGTGCAAAGTAACCACCTCGAGCTCGGATGCAAGAATCCAATCTTCTCCTCATCGACTGGCGAACTCTCTCAAAAACAACAGGATCGGTCTCAATTGAGTTGCAGCCAGCAATGATTCGATTTCTTAAGTCTTCTACGTTTTCCAATGGAGTAGCGTACACCAATGACTTCAAATGGCCCCACAGGAAAAAAATCCAGGGGATTTAAGTCCTGGGATCGTGCAGGCCATAAGTGTGGTCCACCTCGGCCAATCCAGCGATTTCCGTATGCTTGTGTTAAGAAATCACGACTTACTTGACTAAAGTGGGCTGGTGCGCCATCGTGCATATACCACATTGCATCTCTAATTGCTAATGGTACGTCCTCCAGAAATCCAGGGAGCGTGTTTTCCAAAAAGTTGCGATACACCTCTCCGGATAGTCTCGTTGGTAAAAATACCGGTCCAATTAGGCAGTCACCCACAATCCCAAGCCAAACGTTCAAAGAAAACTGATGTTGAAAATGATTTTCAACAATTTCATGTGGATTTTCGTCCCACCATACATGGTTATTATGGAAATTGCGTATTGCATTTCTTGAAAAATTCGCTTCGTCGGTGAACAGAATCAACATCAGGAATTGAGGGATTTGAACCATTTTCTGCAAAAGCCATTGACAGAATGCAATGCGAGGAGGAAAATCAGCAGGAAGTAATGCTTGAACGCGTTGTATATGGAATGGGTACAACAAATTTTCCTTCAGAATGTGCCAAATAGTCCCACTACTTACATCCAAAGCGTCAGCAATTTTTCGAGTAGAAGTACCTCGATCTTCTTCAATCATGTCTAGCACATCCTCTTCCAGCTCTACCGTTCTTGCTGTCCTTGGCCTTCCTGCTCCTCCATTTCGTTTTATTGTGCCTGTTTCATAAAGACGCCGATGAATACTTTCGAAAGTTTTTCTATCAGGAGCAATACGGCCAGGAAATCTTTCAGTATACAACCGCCTAGCTTCTAATGCATTTCCATCAGCAAGTCCATAAATGTAGTGCATGTCGGTCATCTCTGCATTTGTATAGCGATTCATGATAAGGAAATTCAACAAATTCGACAAATACAAAATTATTAATCATATGTCATTCAATATGTCAGTGAATAAAACAGGACTGTTTAAAAATATTTTTGTAAGCATGATAAATGTACATGCACTAAAATGTGTTTTTTTTTAATAAAAAACGTTACGTCGTACGATAAAAAGTTAAGAGAGCTTTTTTCTTCACAATTGAACAAAGAATAGAAACATATTTTTATTTTTAGAGAAATCAGCGGCGTCCTATTTTTTTCTTGAATAATAACACGCCTAAAATTTCATTATGATCTTTAATGCCGTCTTGGAGAAATTTAATTTTTACTGTTTCTTTTAATTAAACTTCAACACGCTGTAGATCGGTAACGAAGCGTTTGCGGACCTTCTTTATTATAAACTTTTTGTATAAAATGACCTGGACAATCAACCCCTTTAATATTGCCGCATCTTTTTTAAACAACCTGTATATTAAGTCAATGTATGTCGATCAATTACCCTGATTTTTGTACATTGATATTACTGAAATATCAGGCATATATAAACAAACTCAATCGTTAATTGCAAGATTATTATCTTAATAATTATTATTGCATATATTGCTATGCAGAATTATTTACTGTATTTTGCTTTTTCCAACAGAGTTAACATATTTAGACTTTAAGGCAAATCAATGTGGCGTAAAACCTGTTTATCTGATTAAAATGTTTATTATGACAATTATCTGCTATTAGCACGTAAGGTACTTATATTGTCGACTGAAGCATAGTAGAAGCCGATGCATAACAGTTACCTTCTATTATAAATAATTGTACTATACATATATACATATTTCATACTTCGACAACTACTACGATTTGAGGCAAAACCATTTTCTTCACGAATTTGTTCAATTACGTGCTACAAAGCTGTGTTAACAGAATTTTTTGTATTCTATCTTTCTCAATACAAGTACCGTACAAGGTGGCAGGTATGTAACTGTAACTGAAGTACAATAAACTAAATAAGTTTCATTCAGATACGGCATCATTTTTCAGTCGAATCATGTCATATAATAACAATGTCATTAAAAATGATGATAATAGTATAGTAAATACAAAAAGTGCCAATAAATAGATTTAGCACAAGAAGTAAAAATGTAATAATAAAAGAAACGCTTCCGATTATTTTGAGTCTGTCAGTGCGAATTACAATTTGACCCAACAGATTCATCAAAATATTTAAGTTTAATGTATTGATCGTATTGAGATGCATTAAATAAACGGGTAGCTAGACTAAATTTCCGACGAGTACACTCAAAAAATCCTTTTGTTATTTATGATGTATGAATAAAAATGTTGCTCCTAAAAGTTTTATGAACCAATATGAGCTTTAAAATAATGTACGAAAATCTTACACAGCTTGTTCCAAAATATATATATTTCAGCTAAATGAAATCACATTCTAAAACTAAGAATACTTATTTCTTATTATTTTTTTTTTTGTAAATGAAAGGTGCAGGGAAAAAACTAGTACCTAATGTTACATTCTTATTGTTTTGAGATAATCGCGTTTTACTTTTAGAAACAGAATAGGTATTGTTAAAACGTTTTTAAAAAATTATCAAACATAATCAAAAATTAAGTTTAAGCATGTTTATTATTAACAAAAGCATCGACTGAAACATTTCACTTAGAAATATATAAAACTCTTCAAAGAGCACCTTGCAAAAGAGAAATAGCACGCAGTATGTATAATAAAGTTGTTATTGATGTGATAGTTCTCTTCAAAACCATTAAAAAGTATAGTGTTAAAAATAAAATATTTAAACATTTAAATCAGCAATAATATTCATATGCCATTATACTAATTTTAACATATTATTTGAATTTTATAGTTACAAGTGCAGTCAAACATATTTAATTAGTATTAGACATATTACATCTTATACAAATTCAAAAGCAAATTATTAAATAAATCTGTTCTATCTCGATGGTAACTGTTTTGATAACGTAAAACAACTTATTTATTTTCTGCTGATTATTATACTGCATTCAATTTCATAATTTATTATTCTCTACCTTTGCAAGATAAAGAGAATGGGAAAGGAGCTAAGAAATAAAACAATAAAAGTATGGAAACACGAATTCGAGAAGGTGAATAAATTCAGATATTTGGGAGTCGTATTCGCCAACAATGGAGATAGAACAATTATAGAACTATTATCGTCAAAGTAAAAAGGCCAGTGAAAATCTTGCACAAAAATTTAAAACTTCAACTTTTTGAACCAAAATCCAGTTTGTTGTTGGTACTATCGCTTCTATTTCACAAAGTTTAATACACAACGTTGACAGTAATATGGTGAAGCAATTACATTCTATTATTGCGAAATTCATAGGCGGAAAAAGAATAAATTTTACCCAGCGTGACTCATATCAATCTCGATGTTCAACAGCTGTCATGTCTTATAATGCAAAAAGACCACTCTACACACTACAAAAAACACATTTGCATCTTACGTCCGTCTCAAAAACAAAAACCCGTTTAGGTACACATTACGGCGAGAACTACCAAAGACCAGACTTACCTTCTCGAGAATTTCAAAATTTAAAAAGCGTTTTTCGGCCAATTTAAGAAAGACTGGCGAAGAAAGAACACAAATACAAGAAGCCACTATTTTGCAAAGAGATTGCAGTGAATGGCATGAGCTAAGTAGACAATTGTTAACAGCCTCAAATTTTGGGAAAGTTATAAATAGACGAAGTACTACCAGCTTGAGCATTGTCAAAAAATTGTTATATAAAAACAGCATTGCACATGTTGCTTCTATCAATCATAGTATAAACAATGAAAAAATAGCTCTGGATCAATTATCGTTACAAGAACGTATTACAGCCTTGCGGGTTGTTTATTGACAGTGATATTCCATATCTTGCTGCTACTCCGGACGGTCTGGTAAGAGAAGACGAAATCGTAGAGATATAATGTCCAATATCAGCGTACAAGATATCAATAGAAGACGCTGTTAAATATAAGAAAATTAGATTGTGGATGTTGATTGATGAAGAAATGGTGGTCAACAAAAGGCATCACTGGTATTTTCAAGTTCAAAGACAGTTGCATGTTACTAAAAGGAATACATGTTTCTCCGCACTCTGGTCAGAAGAAAATAAGCCTATTAAAGTTGAAATCATTCAGCGAGATGATAAATTTTGGGCAAAGCAAATGGTGGAAAAATTGAAAGTGTTCTATATGGATCATATTTTACCAGAATTGGTTGATTCCCGACAGACAAGGAATATGCCGCTAAGGGAGACATCAAAAAAGCCCACTCTAAAACAAAAGGTTAAAGATTCAGAAAAAGAGGCACCCCCATCTAAACTTGCATGTTCGGATATTTGAACATACAACTATTGCATCATTTACTTGAGGAAGGAATTTATTAAATTATTTCTAAGAATGCATCACATTAAATTCAAAACGTGGTGTGGGCACCACACGACTTTCTTATACGTATATGCGTTCGGAATTCTACAAAAGTAGTTCCAAATTAAGTTTTAAATTGTATATCCTCCTAATAAAATAAACCTGTGAGTAAAGTATCACCTCCGGTCTGACATTTGGAAAAATGTGTAAAAAATATACAAAATCCAGCTCTAAGTACTTTTATACTCATAATAAATGTCTATAAAATGCATAATTTTCGTAATACTTGCATAGAACCGCTATTAGATAAGAGTAGTGTTACTTCAGGCCAGAATTTTGAATTTTTTTTACAAAAGTTATTGCAAATCAAGCAATAAATATATCTGAATATATCTGACTAGAAAGCGTAACTTGTGAAATATTTACAAAACAATAAGAGTGAAGACCTACTCCCGGTAGGAATTACGAAAAACTCTTTTACAAATTTTTTCTTAAATTTACTTTTGAGTATATTTTATTCTAATGAGATTTGTCTAAACTTGGTAATAACCAGATAGAGGTATAATTTGATTTTTTTACTGAAGTAAACTACTTCTTCCGGTCTAACGATTTCATTGAAAATCTAATCATATCTCAAGAAGAAAATCATACTCATAAATATAAAGTTTGGTACTGATAGCTTTAGCCGTTTATCCGCTATTACGGTGAAAGAAAGATAGAGAAAGAGACGCACAGACATTTTTCAAGAGCCACTTTTTAGTCTCAGGGCACTTCAAAACATGACATCTGCACAATTTTCGATGTCGAATATTTTCATCATCACAATACTACCTCATACTAGGTATAAAAAAGTAAAATATTTAATCGAGATTCATTGTTTACATTAATAATTACTTACTTGTCCATGCATTCCCTTCTAATACATTTTGTCTAGAATCGACATACAAGTAAGCATTTGCGCTCGCATTTGATAGAACGAAGTGCACATTGCTGCGAAAAGTAGATACTAACATAATAAAGGGTTGTATTTTTCTTACTTTTTGAGTACAAAAGTATATACGGTAGTTTTGACATAGAAAATAAATGTCATATCTGTTAGCTTCATGCTGCTGCAATTGGTTATGTAAGAAAAATTTGATATTGTGCTCTACAGAAATAGTAAGTTTGACTATCTTTACAATCCGCTCAACAGATTTCTTTCCAGCCGTAATACCCAATGAAGAAAATAAGCGAGCGTTCGGTGTCCCGCGTTAGACTTTTTCCAGTTCTTTAGTCTGTGCGATGTCGACACATACTGACTAGTGTCAGCCAGACCCGCTAGTGTCGCACGGATCAGTCAGATTATTCAAACATTGGTATATATACATATACATACATAAATGAGTTTATTATTTCATTTTATTCTTTGGCACCTTCTTGGCAAATCTCGCATTTTCTCCAAAAAACTGTTATTTAAAAAATTGATATATTATATTTTTTCTAACCAAACTTTACTTAGTAACTCCCCGAGTGATGTATTGCATCCAAAACATTGATGTATTGTGCTTAATTTATAATAGATTTTAAACAAATACCTTTCAAACAAATTATAAGATTAGATAACACTAGTCATAAGAGGAGCAGTAATGGTTCCGAGAGAACACCTTTGTTGGTTCGAACTCACATCTAGAAATGATTTCAATGTTCTCTCAGTGCATATCTAGTAGACGTCATAAATCTTCCTTTCACGTAATACGGTTGGAGATGCTTGAAGAAGTGCTTATATTGCATAGTTTATAACTACAGCGAGGTTAAGAATTGCTTCCATTTGCTTAGTATTATCAGCAGATATTATGATAATGCTTGAGTGAGTACTAGTCCTGAGAACGAGACATCTAAAATGCATTCATGATAATTATTTCTTGTTCACGTTGCTATAACTGTTCTGATCACTGTCATGCATCACTATGCGACTACTACTACGTTTATTTGCTTGTCGTTCCTTCAAATGACTGTTGTATAGAAGAGACACTATTATTTTATGAACGCAAATAGAGTACTTGTTTTCAACCTGTAATGTCGAGCAGTTAGAAAACTAATTCTAGATCACCTAGGCACACCCTGAAAAGGGTTAAAAGCTATTGTACATTATTTGATATAAATTATTAATTATCTTTTATTTTTGTGATAACTATTTTATCTGCTTTGTTATGGAAGTAAATGTATTGTTATTGTCATTATAAAATAGAATGAACAGATTAATCTTTTTTGCAATGTAAATTATTAAAGTTTACAGAATATGCTGTGTTACATTTTCAGCTTACTAATATTTTTAGTCTTATTTTTTATCATTAATTACTATATTTAGAATCAATTACAAGTATTGACAAAATAATGTTTAGAAAATATTAAACATAGAAAACAGGAATGTCTATTTGCATTATAACGAAAGTGGAAGGAAGTTATTAAACGTAGCCATAACATTCAGTAAATACAAGGACATCTATCCAAAAGTAAATATCACATAAATTGGTTAATCGTATGCGAGGTCGAGGTGTCAATAAACTGATGTGATGATGTTTTTTTACAGCTTTCGCAACATGGTATGAGTTAATTTATAGTCTTGAATAAGTATAGTGTTGCTATAAATTATCTTCATCTATTTTAAAAGTTTTTTCATCAATTTACGAATAATTTTAGAACTCCATTTAATTAAAAGTTTAAATTATATGTTTGAGGGGAAAAGGAAATTAATAGATCCTTAAAATTGAATATTATGCTCATATTTAATACGAATTGGTGTTCTCAAAAATGCGCTCTACATTCATTCGTACTCTTTTAATGATAAAAATCTAGAATTTAAGTTGTTATACTGTTTACATCAATTAAAATAGGTATGTATATTTTTCAGCTATCACCTTTAATTTTCTTCTCAGTTTGTATTCTTTCGTATTCTTTCTCCTAATTTATATACAATTCTAATGTTAATTGAGGTTATCGAGTTTGGAACAATACTTAGGCAGTAATATTAATCTGTTACTAGTAAATATTCATTTTCGCAAATGAACATTATCTCTATGTATCTCAAACTAGTAGGTATATGCAATAGCTGCTGCCTCTTGTTGACATTATGCCTATGTAATGAACATTAAGAGGGCACTGCATGGTCGAAGAAATAAATTTAGACATCTTTGTTAAGCTTATCTTGTTGATCCTTAATGCGCTACGCAAGATCTCACAAAAACTTTAATCAGCATTACTAAAATCTACGAATGTGCCTGATTCTACAATCAGGAAATTAATAATACAGTCGCATTTTGGTATCTGAGTTTTTGAACTGGAATATTTTCAGTTACTTACTTAAATACTTGCATACCTATATTCTTTGACTAAATGTGGAATTGTTTCTTGTTCTTATTAATAAATAACGTATACAATGTTTCCTTAATTGATGCTGTAGACATTTTTGTGTAGTAGTGACTGACAAATGTTCTCAATGGTCTTTTTAAATTTCTAATATTTCTAGTAAATCTAATCTTTTGTTTTTCATTACATTATGTATTAAGTAACAGCTATTTATATCTGGCAAATGGTTTTGTTCTATACAATGTTCTGAGAACTTTGTATTTTTAACACTATATTTCACGTTTTTTACGTGCTCCGCTATACGTTTTTTAATTCATCTACAATGCGATCAATCTCATGTGAAGGTTGCGTGGTCTAAATTTTTAAGTTGGCAACAAAGTTAGTAATACTGAGAAACACTTCTATATAGCTACTGTGTATAGTCGTAACAATGTGCACCTATGGTTTTGACAGATTTGTTATGGTATATTTGAATCAGTAAAGAGAATGAAAGGAAATAAAAAGCAAGTAAAATGTATTAATAAAACGACAACAAATTGAAACAAAATGACGGCGACTGTACAATTCTGAATATTCAGAATAGGTACCTGTATGTATATGTCTAACAAGAAAATACCATAATCTAGGGATTTTTGAAATACCACCACACTTCACTTGATTGATCTCATTGTACCACTTTGCCCTATTTGTAACCTCACAATTTTGACATTTGATGGAGTATATTCCATTGTACCCAATTTTGTCTTATTAATACTTACTATGTTAATATCTAATTTTCTTAATTTTATTTATTTTGTGTGTGATGGGGGGGGGATATATATGTAATCGCATACCAACCAGGTGGTTTTATTTAATTCTTTTATATAAACGGGAATAAAAAAATTTTAAATGTTCTTTCGTTCTTTATGTGTTATCATATTATCTATGTTATTAGGATTATATCCATTATTTTCTGCTATTTTTTTAATAATGTTTATTTCTTTGTTAAAGGCCTCAGTATTTAATGCTATGTGTATTGCTCGCGTTTAATATATTATTTGAAAATCTTGATTTTCTTTAAATTTTCTATGATAAATTATTAGGGTTTTTATTATGGTACTATCTAAAAAAAATAATTTGTTATTTTCTTCTTTTTATATTGTGAATTGTATTCTGGACTTAAGGAAATTAAGTAGTTTTAAGAATTCTGTTATTTGTCTATCTCTAGCTGTCCAAATACATAATTTATCATCAACGTACCTCGCCCAATAATGTATATGTTTAGCTAAGTATTAATTTGAAATAATCGTTGCTCAAAGCGATTCATATAAATATTTGCTAATAATCGATTTAGTGGGTTTTCCATGTTGATGATATATTTATTATGTATGTATTTGAATAGGTACAGGTAGACAACTATAAGAATTCTTATAACTACTTAATTCCTAATCCCCATTTTGAACAATTATTGTGAATCTTAATAATATAAAGAATGCAGTAAAATCATATATTTAATTAATAACATACAGTGTGCATTTGCCGGGGGAAGGCAGATTGTGATTCTATGAGAAAAGATATTTTGAAGCGGTTTTTTCCTCCTATGATAGCCATTTATTAGAAGTACCTTCGAAATTGATTTTGTATTATACAGAGTGTTCCATACTTGTTGGCTGACCATAGTTATAGTTTTTTTTTTAAATGGAACAGCCTGTATATTATTACACTTTTGTATTCCCCGTATAATTCTTAGTTAAAAAGAATTATAAGATAGTACATGCGTAAAATTTAAAATTTTCACCTTCTGCCATTATTCTGAAAAATTAAATGCTTTTATAAGATTAAATTCCTCGAACGAGACGTATTAGATGGATATAATTTTTGGGAGTATTGTTCATAATAAAAGGTTATTTCATTTTTTACAATTTCTAATTGGATATGCAGAAACAAAAATACGTGACACATTTATGTCTGAAAATCAATTTTTTCAAACGGAACAGCTTGTAGGTATATCGGTTCATTCTTGAATTGATAACTAAATATCGCACCAAAAACATGTAAGACGTTATTTAGAAGTTACCATTACGGAGCTATTGTCGTTTTTCAGCAATTATAGACACGTGAGTTATCAATTATCTTTTCTACTATACACACCTGAGAACAGTCTAAATATTTCTTACATTTTAAAAATATACAAAAATATAATAATTTAAGGGATAATATTATATACATGGTGAGTCAACTACGCGGGTAAGGCCGATTGTGCCTTTACGAGTAAAGATATTTCGAAGCGGTTTTTTTCTTGTGGTAGCTGTTCATTAGGGGCACATTTTAAAAATATTTTGTATTATTCATAGTGTTCCATAACTTGATGGCCAACCATAGTTATAGTTTTTTAGATGGAACACCCTATATATTATTACATTTTTGAATTCCCCGTATAATTTTTAGTCAAAAAGTTATAAGATAGTATAGGCCTAAAGTGTAAAGTTTTTGACTTATTCCCATTTTTCTGAAAAATTCAATGTTTCTATAAAACTATATTTCTCGAAAACGACGTATTAGATGGACACATTTTTTTGCAATATTGTTTACAATAAGAGGTCCTAATAGAACCATGTTTTATTTTTTTACAGTTACTAACTGCATGTGCAGGAAACTGGATTAAAATTAGATGACACGTTTTTGTATAAGAGTCAATTTTTTTAAATGGAACACCCTGTATATCAGTTCATTTTTGAATTGTTTATTAAATATCATGTCAGAAACATGTAAAACGTTAATACTTTAAAAGTGACTATTACAGAGTTATTGTCGTTTTTTGTTATGCTTTTGTTAGTTTTTGCAAAAAGTCAATTTTTTTAAATAGAACACCCTGTATATTATTTCATTTTTGAATTTTTTATTAAAAATCACATCAAAAACATGTAAGATGTTAATACTTTAAAAGTGACTATTACTGAGCTATTGTCTCTTTTTAATATAATTTTGTCAGTTTTGAGGTTTTAATGAATATAGTATAATAGTACTGACAAAATTGTATCAAAAAGAGACAATAGCTCAGTAATAGTCAGCTTTAAAGTATTAACGTCTTACATGTTTTTGATGTGAAATTTAATAAACAATTCAAAAATGAACTGATATACAGGATGTTCCATTAAAAAAAAATTACTTTTATACAAAAACGTGTCATCTAATTTTAATCCAGTTTTCTGCACATGCAGTTAGTAACTGTAAAAAAATAAAACATGCTTCTATTAGGACCTCTTATTGTAAACAATATTCCAAAAAATTTTGTCCATCTAATACGTCGTTTTCGAGAAATATAATTTTATACAAACATTGAATTTTTCAGAAAAATGGGAATAAGTCAAAAACTTTACACTTTAGGCCTATACTATCTTATAACTTTTTGACTAAAAATTATACGGGGAATTCAAAAATGCAATAATATATAGGGTGTTCCATTTAAAAAACTATAACTATGGTTAGCCACCAAGTTATAGAACACTCTGTATAATACAAAATATTTTTAAAATGTGCCCCTAATGAACAGCTGCCACAAGAAAAAACCGCTTTGAAATATCTTTACTCGTAAAGGCACAATCGGCCTTACCCGCGTAGTTGACTCACCATGTATATAATATTATCCCTTAAATTATTTATCATCTCTCCATTATAAGGCCGTATGTACATGCATATGTCGAATTTACTTACTATAACGAACTAAACCATATGATTTGCTATTTATTTTACGGAAATATTGAACTCAAATCAAAATAGGTTATAAAACGTATGTTAATGTTTTTCAATAAAACACTTTTTTTTGTTTGCTAATGTGAAATTTGGCAATAAAATTGACATGTGTAGAACATTCCATTTCGATGTCCAAATTTTTCATTAGTCATCTGACAACACGCAATCAATTTGAATTCGACGGTAATAAGAAGCAACGGTTCTCTGCTTTTTTTTATCACCGTAATTTCAAGACCAGCAGGCAATGTAGACCACACATAACTTTGCTCTTGGAATATAAACTGATTGATCGTCGAAAGTATTGAAAAGTATTATAGAACAGATTCCAATTGATTGATTCGACCTTATTATTTAAACATAATATCGGTAAGTAATAATATAAATAAATATTAGTTTTTTTTTTTTTTTTCTGGTTAAAAACAAGTAGATTAAAACAAATTATATTGTGACTAAATTTATAGAAAGATAAGAAATTTCGTCACAATTTGCTTGGGTGCTCATTGTCTGCGAATTTGCTTTACAACTACCACCGAAGTTTGGATACTGTAACTATATATATAAAATTTACTTTTTAATTTATTTTTAAATATACTAGGTATATAGTCTCAAGTATACCGTACGGGTCCCTAGCTGACATCTTTTGTTTTTTTTATTTCAAATTATAAGAATATAACTTTAAACGACGAAATTGTGATTACTGCAATTTAGATGAAATAAAATTTAATAATAACATAAGTACTAACTGTTGTTAATTTGAATATATGCTTATTGTATATAGTTAAATAGTCATTAAATTACAATTTAGAGCCGTTCAAAGTTATATTCTTATAATTTGAAATAAGCTATATATATGGAATTATGTACTCTTTTAAGACTAAATTTTCAAGTGCAAAAAAAATAACATAAAATAATATAGAATTAAAATATATTTTAATTGTTCATTAAAATTTACAGATACATAAGTTGAATCATATAATTTTAATTCTAGATCTACTTACTGTAGGTTTGTGAAATTATGTAAAATCTTTGTCTGAATATCCTATTTCTTGAAGTCCTTTCCTTCTGTTTTTAATTACAACTTCTTCTTTAATTAAACACTTTTTTAAATGTTCATTTTAATTTATTCTCGAAAATTATTTTCTATTTAACATTGTATATTTCCTATTATGTATTTTCTTTTATTTTTTGTATATAAATTTAAGGTAATTCATTATTATTATTATTATCATTACTATAAATATATGTTTAACATAATATATAATAAAAACAATATTGTTATATTTGCTTATTCTTCAAAAACACCGAATAAATAATATTTTCAATTGACTATTTCTTTCTAAACAACCACATTCCACGAATAGGATAATGATCAACTGACAAATTGCACAGTAATAAGTTTTGTCATCTCTAGTATTTAATATCCATTTTACTTTCTTATACATGTGTGATTATGAATGATTTTAGGCTGAAAATACGACTTCAGTGAAAAAATTAAGTTTTACCAACATCTCATCGAGTACTATGTTTAGACAAATTTGAAATATTTTTTACTCTTATCAGTTCTTGGGGAATATCTGCCATGTCATGCTTTGTAGACGTATACCATTGAGAGTACAAAAATATTTAAAGCTTGACTTTGAATAAGTTAGGAATAAAAAAACGTATGCTGTTATCGTAGAGCAGTTTTTTTTTTACAAATACCACGCAAATTATGCATTCTATACAGATTTATTAGTACAAAAGTATTTAGAGTTGGATTTGAAATTTTTGTACAAAAAAAATTCAAAATGTGGGCTGGAAGTAACATTTTCTCTTCCAGGTTCACTAACAGGATAAAAATATTTAAAACTTAATTTAAAACAACTTTTGTATAACAAATTCGGACTGCACATGCGTATAAGGAATGTTGCATTCAATCTATATATTGATTATTATATTACATTAAGGTTAATTCTAAATTAATATATGTCTAATCGAAAAATACAATCATTATTATTATATTAAGCAGATTAGACTTATTTTTATAAATTTGCAATTAAACATTAAAATATACCCTAATAACTTTGATATTAGCAATATTTAGTTGTATATTATTCAGTGTATTCAGCAAAATAATGTAAGAGAATTGATAATAATAGGAAAGCATATAAAATACTTATTGAATGTCTAAATGTATATACTGAACAATATTTCACATGCTGTAGATTTACAATTTAAGATGTTAGTCATTAGAACAGCAATAACTATTTCAAAAATTAGTGATGCAAACTGCGTAATACTTTACATAACAATGAATAGACCATTCCTATACTCCACTGCCGTGTAGTATGGAATGGTAATTACAAGAACCCCTTAATATTGTCACAACAATTAACGATTTCTCGTTCAATAGTGCAGTTCTAGAAAAGAGGTGTCTTCTGTCTGGTGAAAGTTATAATGTTGGATTTAGATATGTTGAAATTTCCCATATTAAATGCAAACCATTCAATAATTTTGTTCAGGCTTTCTTGCAGCTTATGACAATTTTCTGCAGTCACATTTGGTTCAAATATTTTAACGTGGTTAGCAAAAGGAAAAGTGCTGCAACAGTAGATGTTCCCACATCATTAAAATATAATATATTCAAGAGTCTCAAGTTCGTATCTTCAGGAACACTTGGTGTGTTTATTTGCGTCAAAGAAAGAAGCAATGTACTTGAGATGTATAATGTTAACACTAAATCCAAAAAATAATCATTTTAACAGAAGGATTTCATGATTCACGCTGTCAAATGCTTTCGATATATCATATACATAGTGTTTACATGACTTTTCTTTCCTATAATGTTCGAGCTATACTGTACAGAGCTGTGCTAGTGCAATGAAGAGCGAAAAACACATATGTATGATAAATAAAGTGACCACAATATTATCTAAATAAATTATTTCAATTTCCCTGCGTTAATTAGTACGTTCCACATTAATCGGGTCAGATTTTTTTTCAGTAGTTGTATGTATGTTAAGACTCTCACATTTTGTCTGTATGTATAACATTTCGTTAACTGTGTTTGAGTTCGTTGGCTTTCGGCGGTGTCAAACACATCTTAATTAAGCTCAAGAAAGAGAAATACGAAAACATACGTTTCAGACAAACTTAAACATACTTAAAGCGGTCCATAAACGAAAAAAACATTCAATTAAATACATGGTCATTTGCAAATTGTTGTACGTTGTGTGTTTTGAGTGTGCTGGTTTTGCTTTATTTATAAATTATAAAGAGAAGTCTTGTTATACAAGGTGGAGCAAAAGTAATGTCATATTGTAAATTGGGCTCTGTTTTCACGGAAAGTTTATTTCAAGAGGTAAAATTGATTACATTAAGTTGAAAAAATAATATCAGTCAACTGATTTGTTGCTCGAAAAACATCTGCTTCCAAATTGATAATTTCTTCTTCAATGTTGGCTTTCAAGACTTGCGTCTGACTCGCCAAAATCTCCATCGTTGCTCGATTAGTTGTTTTTTTGTTTATTTGTTGTGCAATGTTTCGTTTGTTTTGTTTTTATTATGCTTGCAGTGCTGGTGACGAACTCTACTTTGTAAATAGTTTAGAAACTGTTAAAAAATGTATATTCTGTTAAATAGTAGTTGCTTCGTTCATCACAACTGACTCCTGAAGGAACATTAAGTATGAGTGAAACAATAAAATACTTAGCAAAGCAATGTCTTCTGTTGAGGCTATGTTCCCAGTTTGAAAGAACCCGGATTTTAAGTGGGCGCGTTAAGATAGTGCACTCTGATTTATGCGTGCACCGTACGTTTGATTTGTTATAGAAAATATTAAATTGAATATTATGTCCAGTACTCGTGCAATTTAATCTGATCCATTTCTTCATTGGTCTAATATCAGAGTACAGATCGCCGGATAAAGTAACGTCTATGCATACATGTAATGTATCGAAATTACTATCTACCTACTGAAAATGATGCCGAATCCTGGAAAGGTCTACAGAGTGACCCAAGAATGCTTCCACAATTTCATAATTCAACCGTGTAATTTTTAACATAACATTTTATTATAATAACATTCAACTGAACCAGACTCTTCTTTGCAGAGCCACATTATTATTTTAAGAATACTTCTGTTGAGTTTTCCTGTTTTGAAAGACTTGTATCGTTTTTCTTTCACTTGGATCTTCTTGTTTTAGAAGTAGTAAATTTAGTGAGGAGTTACACTGAATTTACGTTATATGTACGTGGTTATTCACACATGAAATAACACTACACTGTTATATACAACTTCATTTACAATTAAATAAAATAACAATGCGAATAAATGTAGGCTACTTGCATGGACAAGTTGAACCGTACATGATAGCTAACGGCTAACAAGCTGAGTTTCGTTGATAAACTGATTTCAATTTTCTGTTACAAACAAATTCAGTATTTAGAGTGGGTTGGTAAGTTTCCAAAACCGTACCTCCTCTATTGTTGTCTGGAAAAACCGAACATTAATGGGTTGTAAGTTTCATTAAAGATTCTCGGAAGGAGCAAATAGCAATACAATTATCTAATATAAATATATGAGCTCTGCTGTGCGTTTACGGGTTTCTTCAATTACAGAATATCTATAATTCTGAAATCCGGCAAATGTTTATGAATTTTTAAGTAGTACAACGGCATGATGTTAATAAAAGAAAGAAAATAAATGATAATTTAGACAAAGCATTTTACCGATTTTTTAGAACGGACCATAGAGAAGTTTCTATGAAAGAGATTACATTAGGAGACTGATGTCCCTCTTGGTCTTTCCAGATTTAATTTTAAATATACATTATTTTGCGATTATGAAGTAATAAAATGACTGTAAGCACTTATACAGAGTAATATACATGTTCTAATTAATTGTACCTTTCTAAAATAAAGCAAATTGAGATTAAAACTACACATATATACGTTTTACATAGAACAGAGAATATTACTTTATAAAAAAGGAATAAAAGAAAAATAATAATAATAAACGTCATTAACAACTTCTCTAAACTGAGATGGTTTAATGTTGATATCTGTAAAGCAAATTTAAAACATCCAGATATTTGATTTCACATAAATGATAGTACGTATATTAGTAAGTTATGTACTTGTTTTTATATATACTTGTAACAAAGTATTTACAGTTTATCATTCGTACTTTTACAAATCTTTCAATTATATTTCTTTTATTGCACATTCAAGTGGCCTAATCTGTACTTTAGATCGTAATAGGTAGTAACGGTTTTCTCTGTTTTTTTTTACTGCGTTTCCTTCTCTCTCTTCGTGGTTACAAGACCAAGGATACGAACTTACACACACGCAACTGCTCCATATACATGCATGTTGCTTGAATCAGACAGATAATTCGAACGCTGTTCCATGACTGTGGTACTACAGACACATGGGAGATTTATACATTTTGAATAATACATAAGGCATTTACATACTGGTATAATCCTCTCCATTAATCTATAATTTATACAAATGTAATAGGATTACCTAAAAAACTTGTCGAATTAAACCGATGGTATTTGTAACAATCAGCTCTAACGCATAAGAATCCTTTAGACTAATATGCTCCTCTTTTGTGATGTTCATTAGAGTATAAGTTGTATATATGTTAGTGGTTATGTATTTCTTGGCATTTCGTTTTCTTATTTATGTTCAAATGTCAAAGCTATTTAAAATTAAGAACTTTCTCGAATAGAAAGTTTTAATCGAAATTAGGAAGGTGAAAATTGCAGAATTAAAATGTCATTTCTCATATTCTCCTTATTACCAACATTTTTGAGAAAATTAAATATGACACAAAAAGTAAAAGCAATTAAACAGTATATTGTTATATCGCCCCTCACTTGTCACAGTGAGGGTTGATGCCATTAAAAAAAACCTTTTTTTTCAATCTTATCACATGAAAGGGCCTTTAAATCGGCGAACATGAACTGCAGTCGCGGTTACTTTTAGCACCTAGACCATAATGAGGACCGTTAATCCGAAGCATGAATTGCAATTCGAACGTGAAGGTTTGGCTCTTGGAACATGTAATTACATAGAAATTTAAGGATTTAAGGATTATCGGTTTTGAAGGGAAATATTTTGTTGGTCCTACAAATATTATATTATTTTAGTTTAAAGACGTTATTCACCCCCGCCCTCCATATTACATATAAGTATACATCATACAAAGTTCCAAGTTTAGTTTAACTTCGACATAGGAAACTAAAGGTAATAAACAACAATGGGATTAGTCAATCAAATATGAGTGAGAGGGGTACAGTTTTGCTCGTTTATGAAAATTATAAATTTTACAAGTATCGCGAACTTAAAAGTAGTGAAACAAATAAATTAAAATCGACATATCGCCAGTTATTTGAAGAAATAAAACAAAAGTGCTGTGAAATGGAATATACTTTCAATGCGAAAAATATTGTTATTGACTTTGAAAAAGCCATACATGTACGTGTGTTAGAGGTACTGCCCACTGTGAATATTATAGGATGCAGATTTCACTTGGCCCAGGCATTGTATCAAAAGATTCAGCAACTTGGTCTTACTTTAAATTATAAAAATAAAGAATCAACTACATATCGGAAATTGGATAAGACATTTATTTGGTTTTACATTTTTAAACCCTGATGAAGTACGAGACTGTTTTGTATTCGATTTTGCAACTGATCAACCAGCCGATCCAAGATTTACAAAATTTGTTGATTACTTAATCGATACATATATTAACGAAGACTCCAGCTTTCCACCCTGTATTTGGGCTGCAAACACAAACTCTTTAACAAGAGCAACAAATGTATGTGAAGCATTTCATTCCAAATTTAATTCGTACTGTTGTTCTCCACATCCCAATTTTCACGTTTTCGTAAAAGTTTTGGAAAATATGCAACTAGATACTTATACAAGAATAAATTCTGCAAAAAATTATGAAGTGCGTGTTATTAACAGAAAATAAAAAACAAAGCTGATTTTATTCGCACAAAAATTAGGCAATATGAAAATAACGAAATAAGTAGAACTCATTTTGTAAAATGTGTTTCGCATTTCTATACATAGACACTATTTTACATATTTTATTTTTTAGAATATTTCTTTTATGTTATTTGGGCAATCGTTACTTTATTATAGTTTATTTTACTTTTGTTTCATAGGTAGAATTTCGTTTTGTATTTCAAATAGCTTCAATAAAAAGATATACATACATAAACCTTGTCGTTATTTTAATTTAGGTTTTCTGCGTTTTATATAACATATTTTAAATGAGAAGTCAGTTCTAGCACCTAGATTAAAATGAGGGTATTATAAATCCGTCCGACTGCAATTCGTGTGGGAGGATTACGATTATAAAGTTTACCCTGACTGCAATTCATGCGAGGGATTAATTGAAAGGTTGGCCGCGACTGCAATTTGTGATAGACCCTTTAAATGATCTTAATGTCGCCACAATAACGATTACTCGGCGAATATTTAAATAAATTATTTGGCCTGTTCCAAACCAACAAACGCTTGTGGTATTCATACATAAATAAAAGAAAAAGAACGTTAGCTCTTGTGTTGTGCACAAATCATCCGCTAATGCTAATGTGCAACTTCATAATTTCATTAATTACGGTAATAATTATAGGTATAATAGGTCGTAAGGTTACGTTTATATAATGAATGAGGGTAATAGTTGTCTAGAAGTTGGGGCAAATAACCACTATGAGTTACGAAAAATAATCAATCTCAAATCGTTCATAATACTTTACTTAATCTAAAACAACTAGTCCATAAAATTTAGATGCCACTCCTAAAACCTCACCGGCTCATACTGAACGCGATACACACGCTTACTAACCTTACATACACCGTGTAATCAATCATATCAGCAAAATCCGTAACAACTTGCTGAATACATATTGGAAACCGATCACCAGATCTAGTTCAACTCCACGAAAACTTCTCCAAAGATTCCCAATCTATCAAAATTCTGAAATAACTTAAATCCAGACAAAGAATACTATCTCACTACTACCCTGGAAGTTCATAATATACATTCAACTTTACCTTAACATACACACTCCATTGAACCTTAAGACTAAGCACAAAATAAGCCACCCCTTGCCAACACACGCCAGTTTCTTCAGGTATTGCGGTAGTAACAAAAGCCTTGCAGATATCTTCATTATATTGCTTGAGATAGTAGACGAAATGTGTGACGTGCTGCTTTCCTGTCATTTCTTTCCATTTCTTGCCTGTCATTTTGTTTGTTCCTAATGATAAAATGTGTTACGATATATAGCATTTATATTTGTATTTTATTTATATTTTGGACCATGACTTCTCCAACATACTTATGAATAACTTATGGCCCAACAAACTATTGCATTTTATGATAATATCCAAAATTTATTGATGGTGATCTTGATTATAAATGTAATACTTTTCATGAGATATTAAGTGTTTCAATGTGTTGATTGATGTATTTTTTCTAAACTAAAATCGGAATATTTATGCTTCAAAAAAAATATTCACAGGAAATTTTTTTATGCAATTTCTTTAAAAAATATAAAATTCCCGTTGTAAAATTACAGTATTAATGTAATATAATAATTTTATCTACCAACACAATATGTAATTAAATTTCAAACTAATTCCATGGTTTTGTTACATACCGTATATAACATAAACACAACCCATTGATGTGCTACTCGAGGAACTCTTTGAATTTGGTCAGGGTAACCCAAACATATTTATTCTATTTGGAAGCAGACGAAACCAGTTTTTTTTTGTGGACGTCTGCATTCTTCGGTTTATCATCAAAATGAAGATGAGGTAGTTTAAAATTTCAGATTTATTCCAGGAGGATCTCGCGCGCGAAGATTCGATTTCATCAATCGTCCCTTGTCGGTTTTTCGCTCTTTTATCGTCTACACACAGTATTTCTTACTCTTCGTCCCCTCAGTTATCATCGTCATCTTTATAAACGGCATCGTCTCCTTTTCTTTTCCGCGTAACAATAAAATCGAACACGTCTTTCATGAATAAACAGGTATGCGAGGAAACCAATCGCAAACAATTTGATCAGTTATTTTATCCGGTTGATCTTTCTTGCTATCACATCGGTTTATAAATATTTAGATAAGTACATATTTACGAATGGTACGTATTGTAGTGGTATGATTATCTAAACAGATAAGGTATATGGAAACACTAATAATAACGATTACAAAGAAAACTTGCAAAATGTAAATAAGGATTTTCCTAATTAAAGAATATCTCATGCATACAAAGTAATTGAAAACTTATATGTATTGGGAGAGCTATTTTAGTGATTTTAACTTAAATATAATTTATTAATAAACAATTATTAATTGAACATAAAACTAATCTAAAACACTACTTTTAAATTTTAATGTTGTTCTTTTAAACTAAATTATTTTATCGAGATGAATTAACACATATCATATATATGTAATTGATATTTATGATTGACAAGCATTATTGTTGTGTAATACGTATGTAATTTAATATTATTAAACTATATTGAAATATATGTGTCCCTCCCTGTACTTTCACACATAATTAATTTCTAGAAATGAGTAGAATAATCAATCTTTTTGGTTGATATACCGGGTGTCCCAGCGTAACGTAAAGTCAATTATTGGTATCTAATAATTAAGATAGCGAATAATTTTTAATACAAAAATTATAGATAAACATATGCTCTACAATTTAAAAATATTTTTTAATTTATACAGAGTGTTCGACAACGACGAACCAACACAAACTTATGTTTTTTTTAATGGAATGCTATGCATTTTTTTACATTTTATGATAGGGATTGAAGAACTGGTTAAAATGACATCACTTGTATTTATCGATTTTCAACTGTTTCTGAAATAAGGCGATTTTTCGTTAAAAATTGTACAACATTTTAAATGTTGCTATGAAATAACGACTGATGATGAAATACTTATTATGGGCTCAATTAGTAGAGATCTCTTTTCAGTACCTGAAATTAATGTTTATTTCGACAAATCTATATGTCATAAGTACTTAAAGTTTACTAATTAAAAATACATATATATACTTTCTAGTGCCTGTGGGCGATATTGCAAAAGGTATAGGATATTATTTGAATAACCCTGATTACGACTTTAAAATATGAGTTGCCTTGACTTAATTACACATAGCATAACTAAAATTAAAGGAAAAAAGTTACTTCTAATATTTGCTTTTTACAAATACGTAATTTTTATTAAAATTTTAAAGCTCGTGCAATTAAAAGGTTGAAGTTCATGAATCAACAATAATTAAAATATCGCAGTCGCTATGTGTCAAAAAATTGTTTATAGTCATACTTAGACTAAATTTTAAATTACTTTAAAATTAGAAAAGTCGTATATAGACTTATAAGTTGAAAAGCAAATCGTCAATTAGTATGTTCATATTTTTTAGTATTTGAAATAAATAAAATATGGAAACAAATACATTTATGGTAAAACAAAAATTACGGGTTCGCAGTGGCGTAAAAATGCTATTTATAATATCATTACTTTTAAAAGTAGCTTCATCACAAAACAAAATCTGAGATATAACATTGTGGTTGTCATTTATTTTGTGCAACGTCGTATTACAGAACACAACTCTATTTATAAAAACCTCTGAAGATCTTGATGTAATACAGATAGAATTTAAACTTGTTTAAGGTTATCTTAAGAAAGTTTTTGCTCACATCAAGGACTCTAGAAAGTTTATGCACGCTTGAATAAGGATTTTCTTGAACGCATAACAAAAGAGCCTTTTGTGCATCTGTGTTTTCTATGGCAGCAGTAACACGGAATACTGCCAGTGTCTTCAAATCATTTTTTGAAAAGCACACATCGATGGCAGTCCGATATTTGGATATTGTTGGTTGTATATCTTTGTGCCAGGGAACAATCATTTTCTTAATACTATTGCTAATTCATAAACTTCCCAACTTTTCATGGCAACTCATATTTTTAAGTCGTAATCGGGTTTATTTTTGATTAGTAAATTTTAGGTACTGTTCAATGTCATATAAATATACAGGGTGTTCCATTTAATTTTTTTTAGAATTTTTAACTTTAAAAATAATAATAATAATAATAATAATAATCATCATCATCTTTATTTCCCAACAGGCAAAGCCCAAAACAGGGCTACAAACTATATTACAGGTGTATACATAATATAAAAAAAAAGAAAGAAAAACAGTAAGTAACAACAAATTGCATGATGATCCACTATCCACAGTCACAGACTTCACGCAAATAGGTCAACATTTTTGTTCGCCAAGCGACAAAGCGTGTAAGTTGGAGCTCGTCTCATGATGTTGGTTCGCGCAAAAGGTGTTGCAAAAGTGCAATTATGTCTGGAGTTAAGCCGCGGTATCAGAAATTACCTTTATGAACTTTAGTGAATGGTATGTAATTCTAATGAACAGAACGTAGATATGTGGAAATAAACATTAATTTCAGGTACTGAAAAGAAATCTCTACTAATTGAGCCCATAATAAGTATTTCATCATCAGTCATTATTTCATAGCAACGTTTCAAATGTTGTACAATTTTTAACGAAAAATCGCTATATCTCAGAAACAGTTGAAAATCGATAAATAAAGGTAGACGTCACTTTAATCAGCTCTTCAAGGGCTATCATAAAATATAAAAAAATACATAGCATTCCATTAAAAAGAACATAAGTTTCTGTTGGTTCGTCGTTGTTGAACACTCTGTATAATTGAAAATATTTTCAAATTGTAGAGCTTATGATTATTTACAATTTTTTTATTAAAAATTATTCTCTATCTACATTATTAGATAACAATAATGGACTTTACCGCTACGCTGGGACACCCGGTACTTAAATACATGTAATAATTTTCATATCCACAGATTGAAGATTGGATTCAAAATTTAATAAAAATAATTTAATAAAATATATTACGGTAAATTTGTAAATATTAAAGTTTTAAACAAATTTAAGCTTGGTTTTGAGATTATGATAACGAAAGTCTTTGCTTTGGTAATAAAATGACGCAACAAATAGTCTCTTGAAACACCTATTGTATGAAACTATAGTAAAGTCGAATCGTTTAGGCAATCGACACCAAAATACGAACTAAGGATGACGACTTAATGCCACTCTAAACTCGCATCGGGCGGAACAATTTCAGACCAATAAAATTACGATAATTAATTAATATATCAGAATATATAACTTGTCGAACTTTCTAGATTAACGGAATTATTTATTTCATTATCATTTAAAAAATATTTAAAATTTTAAATAATCGATGTATTTATTACTTAAAATAATAGTTTTAACTGTGAACAGCAGAGCTTGTTTATTCACAACTAGAATGATAAAACGTAAACAACTTTTAAAACATGTCTCGGAATAGTGTTGCAATAAGTTATATATCATAGAAATATATATAATTGTCATATGACCTTAATAATCGTTGACAATAAAATATAAAGGACGTGAAATAGATAACTTGATTTATTGTATAAGCTTCGAGCAAACCAATATTTATCTTGTAAATTGCTATAAGAACTTTACAAAGAGTTGAGTCGGTGTATACGCTTATATTTTATGGGTTATTGTTTCATAATCCAATTTCTAAAGAAAAGTATTTTTCTAAAATAGTATATTCTCAAAATTTATTATATAATAATGCAATAGTAGTAAATTTAGATTTTTCTAATAAAGTCACGTAAAACACAACTAAATGCATAACAATTATACAAAAAGAAATTGTTAGTCAAACAATACGTTTGAATTGCCTTCTACTCAATTATATAATATTAAGAATTTTAGTAGCCTCACAGAATTCTCAAACCATATTTATTAACTGTTTGAAAGAACGTCAAACTTACCAAACACTTTCTTAACGCGCACTTCAAAAGATGTCTTTAAATAATCATGGATATATGTTTCCACCATATCTTCACATATGTAAGCGTTTTGATATAAATATTATCTTGCAAAAATCACACTTATAGGCCGGAAATGGCTAAATTCATCTGAGCTTGGTATATGGGAGTCAGTTTACAAATTTCATATGATTGATATGAAACATTTGGTAAACTTAAAATTACCAAATTTTATGAAATTTGTGAACAAATATATAACTGTAAATTAAGAGAGTGTCACCTGAAGTATAGGCAGAAACAGTTGTGGAGTAATAATAAGCTTGTTTCGTACACATATATAGTATTATTAATATTGCTGTAAAATATATCTTGACACTTCTCTCTTAAACTCTTTAATATATTTACATTATTACAGTGTTTTATTTTATATACGACAACAAACGAAAACATTCTTGTTTCAACAAATGGCGTGAGTTACACACACAAATATGTCACTCCGGGGCTTTTTGCACGAAACCTTTCAATCATCGATTTTGATAGCATAGGCTTTATTTGTGTTGACATACTTTAACATATTCTACTTAAGTAACCTACTTTATTAGACAATTTATTTAATAATAACAATTTCTTTATCAATGCAGTATACACAAGAAAAAGAACACAAAAATTAAATAAACAAGTCACAACCACAAGATGAAGTGCAACCACAGCTGTTTTTTAACTTAACCTTGAAATATAAACGAATTTAAATTAACAACTAATGTTGATAGAGCATTTTTATGTTATCTACCTAGTCATGAAACAAAAGAGTGACGATGTCAAAAAAATTATTGAAAAATTGCTGTCACTGTTAGAAGTACATGTGCTAAGTTGTGTTTAATTTATGCTGTGTATAGAGATTAAGAGATTTGAGACGGTCCATTTCTCGATAAAATGAGTGAAACTAAAGTTGAACATCGCAGCGTAATAAGGTTCCTGACAAAGGAAGGCAATGGTCCAAAAGCAATTCATGATAGAATGATTGCTGTATATGGGGAAGATACATCTTATTTCCAAGTAAAATATTGGTCTAAACTCTTTCGATGGGGCCGAGAGTCAATCAATGATGATGATCCAAAGTCCGGACTACCCGTTGAAGCTCGAACTGAAAACATTGTGCGAAAAGTCGAAAATTTGGTACTGAAAGATCGGCGTGTAAAGATCTTTGTCATTGCCAATGAAGTCTGTATATCCGAAACAAGTGTTCTCAAAATTTTGCATGACGATTTGGGTATGAAGAAGGTGTCTGCACGGTGGATACCCAGATTGCTTACACCTGAACAAAAACTGTGCAGAAAAGAATTTCCTCAAGAAAATTTGGTCAAGTTGGAGAGGGACAAAACATTTTTATCTCAAATTAGTACCGGGGATGAGACTTGGGTATATTACTGGGACCCTCCTACTAAACAAGAATCCATGCAGTGGGTTCATAAGGGCTTTCCACCACCAAAAAAGGCCAAGACAAGAGGCTACGGAAACACAATTAAAATTGTAAAAACTGCTCTGGAGGAAAAAAGCCCGCATTCTTATCCACAATAAAACTTGTTGCTGCACGACAATTGTCGGGTTCATAAGGCAAACAAAGTTCAGCAGATAATCAATGACTGTGGGTTTATAGAGTTAAGGCATCCACCTTATAGCCCCGACCTAGCTCCGTCAGACTTCTTCTTATTCAAAAATTTAAAAAAGCATCTCAGAGGAAAGCGTTTTGCTTCTGATGAAGAACTCAAAGAAGCTGTTGAAGAATATTTTGCGGGGTTACCGAAGCAATTTTTTTCTGAGGGTATGGGGCAACTGGACAAAATATGGAATAAGTGTATTAGTGTTGAAGGGAGTTATGTAGAAAAATAAAAAGAATTTGTTCTCTTATGTGCTTTTTTTCATGGCTAGGTAGATAACATAAAAATACGCCCTCGTAGCTACCAGATTCCCATGATACCCAAAAAAGGACGCATTTTTACAAAAAAAAACTAGATAATAAGAAATAAGTAAATGAGTACATACTGCAAAATGCAACAAATGAATACACAGAAAGTTTAAAAAAGAGAATAAAAAAGTGCATGTAAATTAAATAAACAAACAAATATTATAAGCATCAGCATCATTTAAACATTAATAGAACGCATCAACACCCCCCACCTCACTCAATCGTACTCAGCCAACACGCACACACTCATTTGTGTGAAATATGTTCGAATTAACGTATACTATATATATGCTTCTGATATCAATTATGCACCTTCTGTATATGATTTGGGTAATATTATATCCAAGTAAGGATGATATATTGGAATGCAGTAGGATAACTGTGATAGCACAAACGTTCTAGATAGATTTTTCTTAAGGCTCTCACGGTAGACATGTCTATACGAATATAAATAGAAATGTGTTGTCGATATGTATGGGTATCAGTCTGCATAGGTAGCTTAACTTTATTCATTTCAACATTAATAATATTCGATATATGTTTATACATTCGTGTCGAACCAAAGCGAATCACTTTTAATTTTGGAGATACCATGTTACGTAGATGTTCGGTACAAATGCCCAGTCATTTGGCCTAAAGGAATACCACAGTTGAGTATAATCAGCATAAGCGTGTACCTTACAGTGATTAGGACAATCGAAAAAAATCGTGTATATATTGTAAAAAAATGGGACCAAAAACTAAACCCTGCGGTACTCCTTGTGTCATATGATGAACTCATGATCCCCCCCCCCAATACTGAATAGCAGCTGCAATGGAATAAATAAATATCAAACAATGAGAATGACAGATTGTTAAGACCAAGAATAGCTAATAGGATAGAATGATTAACTTTGCCGAACGCTCTACTATAGTGTAATAAAATTACGTACTAGATGCTACTTGTATTGTCGGTAGTATGACGAGAGGTACTCGGTAAGTTGCGGTACTATAACTCTGTCAAGGCTTTTTGAAAATAGAGGTAAGATACTTAGGGGTCTTAAATGACGAAGCTCACTCGGATTTGCAATTTTAGGTAAGGGACTTTCAAGATTCCGAAACGACCCCCCCCCCCCCCCAGAAGTCTTAATTGATTGAGAGTAACAATACGTAATCATAGCAGCAGAGAAATCATCAAATGAAGGGACAGAACCCTTGAGAGCAGCTACAATCCGTGCAACAGACATCTCGTCCATGGTGCAGAACTTAAATTGTGGTGGTTGCCTAGAATAACTTTTATAAGATGATTCAGAGAAATACTTATTAATTTTATAAGGGTCAATTAAGTGTACCAGAATGTCTGTAATTTAATTTTCCGAAATACCAAGTGCAGACAACCGATTCTAAAGAAGATCACGGAACTTTCGATCGCGAAATGAAATCAAAATACGTTTCTTGTTCTACAGTATCTTAGTAGTTAGACTTCCTGTGATTATTTAGTTCTTCTAAATTTGGATTTACTTTTACCTCTTAAAGGCAATTAGTATTAGTAGTAGTTTATATTTTCGGTAAGCTAAGGTAAACGCCGTTTATCAAATAGAGAAAGTACATTCTTTGTTTTTTTTCAATATATAAATATTGTTCTATAATTATAAATTACTTTATACTATTTCTATATAATTATTACCTATATTTACATTAAAATATTATAAATAAATGGTGTTTAACTTATAGGCATTACCCTTGATTATAAATCTAGATTTTTAGGAAAGGTCCGACTTTATGTACATATTAGAAGCTCTCTAGTTTCAGACTGACAGGAATATTTATATTGAAAAGGAAGTTTTCGCGGTAACAAACGGAAATGTTTAATTACTTGAATCATATTTTGTTCTAGATATCGTCTCGGGAAATAATTTATGTAATTAAATAAAATCAAATAAGATAGATTTAGAAATTAAACATTAGCTACAGCACTGATATGCATTCAATTAAAGCATAATACCAATGGTTACTACCATTAAGTACCATTTCCAATTGAATCCACTGCTGTCTTTACACGTCACTAATACTCATATTATATAGGTATAAATGTGTGCATTATAACAGATTAAATAATAATTTGCGAACCGATTTTGCAATAAATTGAATGTATTATTATTATTTGTGTAATTATTTGTCATTAAGCTAAGAGTATATAATTACATAGTACCTATTATTTTTAACTCAACACCAAAGCTTTGTGCATGCTCTATTTCATTTAAGTTTTCTTCTCTTTTCTTACAATTAGAACTGTTTGACTAATATTATTATTATTAATTAAGTCTGTTACGAACAAACTATTTATTTAGGATTTTAATTTGATGTACCTAGGTCAATGCTCTCAATACCGCCGTTCTGTTCAATATTTTTTTTACATTATTTTTGTTAAATATCCAAATCCATTTGCAAAATATATTGTAGCGTTTTCGGGTTCGCAATAAACAACTCGTGCAATTATTTATTTAAAACAGTCTGTATATTTATACACTTAAAATTTAATTACAATATAAAATATAAAACTAATGTATCACACTTAAACTACTATTAATAAATTAAAATTAACACTTGTATTTATTTATTTCTATTACTAATATCTCTGTCCGTATTTATGTAACACTTCTATTTATATACCACGGCACTACTATATTTATTTCTACCGTACGACTTATATTTATTTCTACTGTATTTATTTCTACGCGCGTCGGCTACTTCTTACGGACTTTCTTAATCCCGAATTAATCCGCAATTACTCATCCCGCAATGAATGAATCCATCGGTGACCCAGTCGCCTTATATACACATGCGAAGATTACTAGAACATTCGCGTAAACTCTATCTCCCACTCGATGTATGGAGAACATTCCATAGACATTCTGTGTCCGGCACAGTACAATGCGTAAATGGATGACTCACTGCTTTACGATGTTTACCAGTCGCGCCGAGATGATTTACAACCTTTTTTTATTGTCGCTCGGAAGTCTGCCTTTCTTTTGTTGTCGCCCGGACGTCTACTGGTTTCGTTACAATATTAAGACTGTCAAACTTTCTTATCTAGGAATTACAAAATTTCGATATGTACAGGCTTATTCATTATACCCACCCTTCAACATCGTTATTATTGCATGTACAAAAAAATGTTTCAAATAAAAGTTGTGTGGTTGAGACTGAATTCTATTTGCATGCTATCAAAAACACAGTGACGTGGAGATACAGCGGTATAATTGCTTTCCTAATACACTGTAGCGAAAGAACGTAAAAGAAATACATAAAGTAAAATAATTAATAAAATATTGTAAACTATAGTGACAAATTTGAAAAATGCGGTTTTTAATTTTTATTTTAAAAACCTTAATGTGGAGCATGCCCTGGTTTTATTTAGCAATACAATAAATTTAAATAGTCTACAACCCACAGAAAGAAAACAGGGTTTTTTGAAAAGAATCGTTCTATGTACTAGGAGTAAAAAATTATTACAATATAGAGTGTTGTAGTTTAATCTAAAATCAAAACTGCTGCGATTTATATATACGTAACATAGAACTCCAAAAACGTACACAGCATAAAATTTAAAAGTCTTATTGACCCTGAACACATCCTAAAAAAATTCAGGAAATGTCAATACTCATGGCCCAATGTATTACTCCGTAAAGCATTCTTGAATAAAAGTCAGAATTGTATGAACTTTCTATTATGGACAAATTACAAGATCGGCCCAATGGAAAACGATCTTAACACGATTTGGCAAGATTAGAACAAAACTGGACAATGTGTTTAGGCCTTCATCGACAATGACACCATGCAACCTACAACTAATCAGATCAATTTATGAATTAGACGTGGTTAACTTTGAGATTTTAAAAACTTTATTTTTTTATAAAAAAGCATACACTGTGTTTTCTCGATATTCACGGTGAGCCTATTAACTTTTACCCACTTTTTCAAGTTTAACATCGATCGCATCAGCAGCACTAATAAAATCGCCAACCTTATTCGTTGAAATTACTAACGTCACTCGCATATAGCATAGCTATATCAACTAGGCAGTTAGGGAAGTCATTGATAAAAATCAAAAGTTATGTTGGTCCCAGGACTGAAACCTATGAAACAGCCATACGTCCATCAGTGCCGCCAGAAAAATGCCCATGAATGCTCACCTTATATTTCCTTCCTGACAAACATGATTCGAACCATTTCAAACAAACCCCATTTACACCATGTCTACCAAGCTTATGTAGTAACATTAAATGGTCAACAGAATCAAATGCTTTAGACAAATCTATTAGCATACTTAGACAGAGAAGATTGTGATCAATCGAACTGTAAATACTGCTTAAGAAATTAAATATAGCAGTATCTGTTGATTTACCTAGGAAAAAGTCAGGTTAATTTTCGGACATAAGTTTAAAATGAACAAAATAATGTATTAGCCTTTTATTTATAATATATTCATACACCTTGGAGAAAACTGACAGTTTACTTAAATAGGATCGAATCCTGAGATTTTGTTAAGATTTATGTATATTATACTAGCCTGGTATTTTCACTAGATTTCTGGAATTAAACTCACAATCAGTTGTTATTTGATTGTTATTATGCAAATATTACCAGTGATATTTCTGAAAAAATAATAGAGTTGTCTCTCCCTTCTATTTCTTGCCATAATAATAAACTTCACTCAGAATGTACTTAATAAATAATCTTCTACATAATGTTGGTCTTTCGAAAGTTTTACTGGGAGAAGTTTCCTCTGAGCTGAATCGTTAACAATAAAACAAACCTAAATTGCACCATACATATAAACATATGTGAAGGTATATAGCATATACATATTTTTTTAACTTATTCATTATGATTTCTGAGAATACGAGCAATATTGTCAGCAGTAAACCGTGAACGACGGAATTTCTTACATAACCGGTAGAGATATATCGGCCAGTCGATCAAAACGGCAGAGTATATACACATGCATTCATACAATCCGACAAGAACGACACGGTCACAATCTAGAATTAATTAAAACGAACCGTGGAATTCGAATAGTTATTCGTTAATTGCTCCCATATTATAGGAATGGCGGAAAGATGGAGAAAAAAACCTTTACACGTATGGTGACAAATTTTTATTTAAGTACTCTCTGCCTGTTTGTTTCATTTTTTCTCGTAGCTTTTGCCGGCACCATATTAAGTCGATAGTGTAGTTGTATGTAACTTATTTCAGTACGAAAGCAGTGCAAAGCACAATTCCAATAAAGGCCTAATTGCCAGGGCAACATATTAAATTTATATTACGTTTCTTGTATGTATTATTTGTTATTCAAGTTGAATTATTATCGTTTCACACCTATCTGAACATCGATTGTTGCACCCTTTAAGTTAGTTAAAAGGTGAGCAAGAATTGCGCGACTCAAAAGTTAAAATTCATCTTTCTTCGAAAGGCTATCAATTCTATTACTCATTGGCAAAATTCAGTACTATTGACCTCTAATTACAAATCGTTAAATTTTCTTTATGTTACCCCTAAATTTGATTGATATATGTGCTCTGCACTTGGTCTTAAAAACAGGTAGCCCCGTCGCCGCTTAACTCAAGTGGGGACGGTCGTGGGTTTGACGAAATCGGTCAAGATGAGGGACTATAAGACGCCATCCCCTTATAATATATGACTTGATCGGGACAAGTAACAAGCAGGTAAAATGCATGTGAAAATGTCAGATAGACTCTCAAAAAACACAACATTAACAACGTTTAATTCCATCCCAATTGAGAATGTGAACATTAACAAATATACAGAATTGAAGTAAGATCAGTGAAATAAATTTTGACCTACGTGAAGGTTATGCCAAAAAGATTAAAACAGTAGGCGTTGATAAATCTATATTACATGAAAATGAATTAATGTGAAAATAAAAGTAATTCATTAAATTATTTAACAGGAGGAAATTGAAAAAGAAATTAACGTGAGTAGACATTCATCAAATAAACCTAATTAGTTCGTATGTAATGCTCTTAACAATTTGAAAGGTTGTAAAATAACGTGACGTAAGAAGATCTCTTTAGTCGTACAATAAACGTGACATTAATTCTTATTTCTAAGTGAAAATAATTATAATGTTAGTGCCTAAATTAAGTATTGCAAGATGCATCACTAATTAATTAATTTTTCCAATTAGATATATGTTTCCAACTACCGAATTTACCTAATTGTAAGACACGACAAACGGTGACTCTCGGAAGTTACATTATAAACGGGATGTAAATATTATTTGAACAGTACTAGTACTACAAGTAGCAAAAATAAACTAAGATTGTCAAAACGAAACAATTCGATGAGTATTGAGCAAAAAAAGAGTGATATTTAAATATCACATTTTAAAAAACAGTAAATTTTAAATAACCCACGTCACAGATTCAAACAGTAGTACAGATCACCACAAGCCTGGTAAGAATACATTAACAAAACAGATAATAACAAATACACGTGACCTTATTAAAGGGAAGATTCCTCACCATTTGGCTTCTAGCGCGTTGTCATGTGCACAGGATAGAACTGGCAGCAAAAATTGCGGCAATTGAAGAATCGGTAGAGTGTCGTGATCAAAGCTCAATTTCCAAACGAATTTGAAATTAATTGGGTTGTACTTTACGTACAAAAAGAAACACTAAAAAGGAAATAATATTAATTAGCGCAGAGAAATACTATTGAAACCCGCACACGTGGTATTAAGAAAAACTCACCGATAATGTCTTCTGCAGAGTCACAAACTTTTACTTTGTACAACCAAATCTTTAAGATTTGCTAAATACCTTTTTAGAAAGCGATAACTCAACCAAAAATATGGAAAGTGTTATTGAAATTGAAAAGACCGTGTTTCTTGTAAGATGTCAAATGAGCAAATAGACCGAGGTAAGGGCTACTTGCGTCCAATGTTCATTTATACCCCCCACATGTGAAATTTGTAGTTAATTAAAATACAAATAAACAACTAAATAACAACATACAAAAGCTGAAACGAAACATGAATTAGATACTAAACTGGATAATTAATTAGATAAATACTGCAGCGATAAAAAAGTGAAAAAGGAGGATCGAAATAAACAAATATTCGGTTGCAAAAATAACTCAAGTAAATTTAAATGCACATTAGAAACATAAATTATTTTTTTAAAACGTAATAAGATTTTGTTGGAAAAATATCTAATACGTACATTACGAGTATTTGAGTGACGTCTAGGTATTTATGTTGTTATACCAAACGTTGTATTATGCTAGGAGTATACGATTTCTGTAACTTTACAACTCTGTAAGCTTGCAAGAAATCTAAAACTTACGGAATCTAGGATTTATGAGAATATATGTGAATATAACATCGTATAAAATTTAGCTTAAAGAAAATTGTTTGGAATACAAATCTGCGGCGTTACCAACTATTAAAGGAAAATGTAACGATACTTTTTTAAAAACCAGAAAGCAGCTCTTTTGAAGGGTCACACCAGTAAGTAAAACGGTATTTTCAATATTTCAGGATTGAAAAAAAATATGATAAGAAAGCTGCAAACATTTATATCTAATTTGTGTTTGCCTAGAAACAGCAATTTGATTTAACATGTAGGGAAATATTAATGACTGTTTTTTTTGTAATGTACGATACGTATCTATTTGACATTAATTAACGTTGATTGTTATCTCGTTCCTATGACAGCAATCGTTGATAAGGCAAATATCCCTCTGTAGGGCTTCATACGCGGAGATCGGCGAAATCCTTCAAAAAGATTAAACCATTAGCATAAGCTAAGACGCGACAGCTAAGAATTGGCAGTAGATGTTCCCCAAGATTTGAATTCTGCGGAACGCCCAAGGAAGCTGGGATAGTCAAATTAAAATCCATTATAATATAGTATAGTATATAGTATAATTGGAACGATTGTCAAAGCTGTAAGATCAATAACCGGTGTTTAAACACAGAAAAACTTTGTGTTGAGAATCTTCTTCTTCTTCTTTATTGTGGCTTTGAGTTAGACTATCTAGTCTTTTACTCTTCATCTGAGTGCGGTGATTCTTGGAATGTTGGAGTTGAATTTGATTAACTATTGTTTATCTTTATTTTGATTAAGAATTAAAGTAGAACCATTTTAGGTCTTTTGTGTTTGAAGTTTCATTTCCATCATATGCGAGTGCTCTTTTAAGATTTTAGTTTGAGTGGTTTTCCATCTGGTTATAGAAGCTGAGCGCTTTTTCCTTGATGTAGTCAATGATGGTTGGGGTAGTTGTTTCATTCATTATTTGATTATTTCTCATATACCATGGAGCATTTAGTATCATTCTAAGACGGGTGTTTTGTATTAGTTGCAGTTTTTTTAATTTCTTATACGTAGTATAAGGAAGTATTGTGATGACGAAAATTTTCGACCTCGAGATTTTTGCAGATGTCCACGTTTTGAAGTCCCCTGATACCAAAAAAGTGGTTTTTAAAAAATATCTGTGTCTCTCTCTCTGTGTGTGTGTCTGTCTGTCTCTGTGTGTGTGACCACGATAGCGGTCAAACCGCTGTAGATATCAATTCCAAATTTTGTATTTACGTGTATAATCTGCCTCTTGAGATGTGATTAGTTTTTCAGTAAAATCGGTAGACCGGAAGTAGTACTTTACTTCAGTGAAAAAATCAAATTTTGCGAATATTTCGTCAACTACTAAGTTTAAACAAATTTATAAAGAATTCATATGTACTTAAAATTAAAATTGAGAACCACTTTATTTAAAAAGTTTTTCGAAATTACTACCGGAAGTAGGTCTTTTACTCTTATCGAAAATCAGTTTTTTGCAAATATTTTGCAAGTCATGCTTTTTAGACAGGTACGCTGCGAATATAAAAGTATTTAGAACGTAATTTCCAATATCTTTTGTGTAAAAAAAATTTCAAAATTCGGACCGGAAGTATTACTTCTACTCTTACCGAATAAAGATTTTTTGCAAATATGTCGTAAATTATGCATTCTATATATATTTATTAAGAGTACAAAAGTATTTAGAGTTGGATTTGCAATATTTTTTGTATACATGAAATTTCAAAATTCAGACCGGAAGTAGCACTTTTATTCTTAGCGAGCAGCACTTTTTTTCGAATATCTTGCAAAGTATGCATTCTATAGCGATTTATTAAGAGAATGAAAGTACTTAGAATAGGATTATGAATAGGTTTTGTATAAGAAAATTCTTAAACTTCTATAATTTGAAACGCTCATACGCATAAGAAAGTCGTGTGGTGGCCACACCTCATTTTTTATGTTGATCTTGCACATATGTACCCATATTGGGCATGCATATGTGAATATAGGACGTAATACTTGTTTGTAAAGTAGAATTTTGTTGTTCGTGTTCAGCTGGCTTTTTCTGCCTATAAGAGGCCATAGTTGACATCTTGTTTGTTTGGTTTTGGTTATCGTTTTTGCTATGTGTGTGTTATAATTGAGCTTCATATCCAGGTATATTCCCAGGTATTTAATTTCTCTATTCCATGGTATAGTGTTGTTGTTGATGGTTATTTGTTGTCTGTTGTTTTCCGATTCCTTTGAAAGATTATTGCTTGGGATTTGTCTTCGTTTATTGTTGTCCTCTATTATTTGAACCATTTTATCGTGATGTCTAGGTGCGTTTGGAGTTCCTGTACCGCGTTCGTTGGACATCTTGATGTTTAGAATCTATAAGCTGTAAATTTTGTAGGCATTTGTCGTTGCAATTTGTTACTGTCATTTCGACAAACTTGAAGAATTTGCATTGTTCCCATGTTTGGATCAGTAACACATAGCTATGTCGTCAATCTTCCAGTGAGAATTAAAAAATGTGATTTGCATTTCACTGTTTCCGTAACTTCTTTACTTCCTTATTCTCTACTAATGTGCACAAATACAATGCAACTACAACATTGTGTGTATAAACATTTATAAATTCTTATTGTGCAGGCAATTGTGGTTTTAATCAAGTATCTTTATTTACTCAATCTTAAACAAATCGCATTAATCTAATGTCTGTAATAGTAGCACAATGACAGCGATTTCCTTGCTGTGAAAATACTATTTATTGGAATCACCTAGTAAACTTTTGCTTCATTTGTTTGTTTTATATCTTGACACTAAAAGTAATAATACCGGACTAATTCCTCTGTAAGAGGTACTCTTAGAATAGTAGGTGTCCATAGAGTGTCAAAATTTAATAACGCATAATTTCTATTTAAGCAAAATGTTGCATAATCTGAAAATTAACCAGGCAACACATTGGATTCGAAGATTAATATCTGTTGTTTGTTCACAGAATTCTTGCATACTATAAGTCATCTTTTGCCGACTCATGAACAAGTGTTAACGGTGAATACTAAGTAAAATTACCTTTTAGCACCACTGCAATATATAATACAAGAAATGTACTAATAGCTGCATATTTGAAATGCTACAAAATAGTAATAATAATAATAACTTTATTGTCGTAAGTCTACACTGATAACAACAACAATAAAACCAGAATATAATTAAATACATAAATGACGATCACTAAATTTTTGGCAAACATTTGTATAGGAGGCTGTACAGAAGCATTATATATATGTATGCACACAATGTGTTATATATTTATACATATAATTATGCAACATATTCCTCGAGCAAGGAGGAACATGCTGCATAATTATTATGCAGCAGAAACACTTCCGCTGATTTTTAAATATTTCGCTGTTATATTTTAAGTCAGTTATATGATTTAATAGATTTATATTAAGTACTTTTATCAAAGTGTGCGGAAGTATGAACGGGAATCGAATAATCATCGATATTCTGAGTATGCGTAGAAGTAGTATATTACCCTGTTCCGGACAACAAACATTGATCTGTTTATTAGGAATATAATGAGTTCGTATATGCGTATATATATATATATATATTAAAATCTTGAAAAAGAGATCTACAACGTAGACACCCCACATATTGTTCGAACAGCACTCTGTTGTAATATATAAAGACATCATTGAAATGTACAAAACATGACATGTTACATTATTACTATTTAGTCGAAATTATAGTACTTACGAAAATGCAAAATAAAAATTGTGTCTGTTAATTCTTTATTTATTCGATTAGCACCACTTATACATATCTGAAATCACGTTCCTTACTGCACCTCCTGTATTTGACATGGAGTTAGATTATACTACACATGATGTCTTATCAGCGTGTCGAGAAAAAACTCAATTACCAAAACTGGCTCTCAAGTCGTTTGGCCTTCCTGATCTACAATACATGTAATCTGATATCTGTCTGCCAAATATGATTTGAAGAGTTTCAGTGTCACATCTCTAATTTCATGACCTCCATCTTTGTTCCATCGCTTTTGCCATGTCAAAGAAAACACCCGTCGTGCAACGGCATTTATCCACATTTTTATATATCGTGTGCACCAAGTTTTAGCATCCTTTGTAGATTTACCAGATACGAAACCAAATTACGGAGATTTCAGAATCTTATATTTCGAAAAAATCAAGTACACGATTTTTAAGATCTTACTCATACTTAAGGGAGGCAAGAAAGATATCGACCTATAGTTATTTACGCTTCCATGATATCCCCTGTTAACATACGGCACCACTTTATCCAACTTTAACTTTTCCGGGGAAAGATCAGAATCAATAGGTAGATTTATTGAATATACCACTGTAGAGATTAATAAGCACTAATCGACTTTAAACTAAGGCACGTCATCCGTACCTGCTAACCTTTTTATAGAAACCATACCAATAACTTTATTTATTTCTATTTAGTCTGATTAATATTGCTACTGTTCATAGTCGAAGTACTATGGTTAGTCAGCATATTGCGCTTTTCAATAACTGAAGCCACGAGAAACTCATTAAACATATCCGCTAGCTCATTACTATTAGCATCCTCAATAACGCGCCCGGACCCTGCATTTATAAATAGCTTTCCGAAAGACGGTCGTTAGTTAGTATTTACTTACTTTTACAACGAGCTTTCTAGTTTCTTGCAGGAAAAGTTAATCTTTATTAAATAATAAAATTAATTGTTTTCGGTAACGATATTTCTAAATATAAAGATTTTTATTGAAGACAATATGATCTATTATATTTTATGAAACATTTATTTTAACATGCAGATGTATTAGTGAGAAGTCTCAATAATATTGCTTGTTTGAATTTTTTGAAATTAACAAAAATTATTACGGAAATAATTCATGGCGTATATATCTTAAAGTATTGATGGTTGTTACTATTAACTAACAGTCATGGCATATATTGTAACTTAAAAATTACTTAAACCTGTTTATTTTTTATTTGTACGTATTACTATAGTCCCAACGTGAGTTTAATTACGATTGCGGTACATTTTCCTTGTAATCAATATTTTTGTGATAAACGGTACCAGTACAAATTCAAGAGCGCATATTGAGAGGTATTAATTATCAGTAATTATTTCACACGTATGAATTCAAAGCGAACTTCCAATTAAACGTTTATTATGATTAAATAATTACTATCTTAATCTGTTGCGAATAAATAATAGGTTCGATATTTTACGCAGCAAAGACTTTTTCATGAAGCGTGACCTCAAAAAGTAACTGTGCTTACTAATTTGAATTACAGTGAAATTTTTATCGCCCTTAATTTACTGAACTACAAGATAATACAATGCAATATCATTTAGAACACATACATACCGAGGTCGTCATATTTTAATTTCTGATAGGAAAGTAGTAAGTGGAAAAGAGCGCGACGAATTAAACTAAAGATAGACATAAGCGAGGCTGCCACACTGGACATTTGTAAGGCGTGGGGGTCCCCCGCCACTCCGTTGCTCTCCCTCCACTGTTAGCAAGCAGGCATCGCTGCATAGGATAAGATCATCTTTTGCATATGATAGAAGTGCAAACCGAAATTAAAATTTGACGCTTACGGTATATTCTCTGTCTATCAAATAGTTCTAATATATTCATAACAATGTATATATTACTTTCAATTAAGTGTTAGCTTAACAAATAAGTTGAAAACTATTTATTGAGTAAGGTATGTGTGTCTTTTAAATTACCTATTATCTAATTTAATTATTGTGAAAACTTTACTTTATACAGATACTTGAAAAGACATTCATAATTCAAGGTAATGTATTTCTGATATTTAAATATAGGGAATTATAAATCATATCTTTCAAACGCCTTCCCAAACACTTAATATATCGAATTAAAGCAATCCACAGGGATTCATGAAAAGCCCTTGCATCCGCAAAAGATTGACGGAAATGATTTATAGAAGTGCTTTTCAAGGGGGGAGGGGCCCGTTAAGGAACTTTGGCGGTTCGCTAGAGATTTTAAAAATAAAAGGAAGTTTATTCTTATCTTTTCATGGTAAATGACATAATAAATAACACATTGTTCACAATGGACATAAGAAACATAAGACATAAGAAACTCATAACACGTAAGATATACATACATGAGAGATACATAAAGCGTAAAATTTAATTACCGTTCATAATTCACAATGAAAATAAGCTAACATAGAACATAAAGATTGACGCCAGCGCTATTGTGGTATTTTGTTTGTTTATTTTGACGTTTTAAGGTTAGTAGTTTCTTAAACATTCTGACAATATTGAAATTTCTGTTAGAATGGATAATACTCTGCATATTACCCTTATTGTTATTAATGAAAAGAAACACAAATAAATATCAAAGGAAAACCAGTCTACAAAACTGAAAAAATATAACAAACTCGAAGCTATAATATAATATAATTTTATTTTGTTGAATCTAAATAATAACGGTTTAATCAAAGTAGGTAAATCTTCCTGAAATTTTGTATACGGCCATAGTTGGTCATTCTGAACAACTTTTATTAGTAATATTTTAGCATACTGTGAACGAGAAAGGTACTTTTCCTGACACGGAAATAGATCTTGCTCAACTGTCAAGGCCTGCGTGATTTCACAAACTCGAAGCTATACTAAAAATAAGTTTCAAACCAAGCAGGGCTTACTTACAAAAGATCAAATTGAGATTCAAAGATTTTTAGTTCCGCACACCTCTTGTAACATCAATCCAGGGACACGCTGTATGTAAATCTTAACTGGCCTCTAAAAAGATACAACTTAACGCTTGATGTTTTATTGATGCATCATCGAACGCTGTATTTATGATATTAAGTCCAAGCTTTGCTCGTATACATGAAGTGGAGGTGAATATACTTGTGTAATTCAAACCATAAGGTAGTGAATAATAAAAAAAAAATAGTTGGTAAAATGTCGAATATTTTGATAGATCTACTCCGTTGTTCTAACTTACTTACGTTTTATGATTTGGTGTGTTAATATTTACATATTTTCAATTAGAGCTCTAGAATGTTTATTTGCATGATGTTCCTGGAAAGAAAGTAGTAGAATTACTATAATTTATATGTAGCAAAGAACCTAGATATCTACAAAAATAGCAAATTCTTTTTCTACTAAGCTAAGTATAAACGTATTTCCACTACCTATTAATATTTTATTAATACTACTATAGAAACTTATTATCAATTGCGTGTCTGTATAATTGTCTAATAAACATTCTAGTAATTGATGGAAAGACCAGAAATACGTATTTTCAATTACCATAAAACGAACATTCATAAATATGTTTCACATGTATCTATTGATGTTATCGTTATTGTCTAGACCTCTTTGATAATGTACACGCATGTTCACATATTTTAAATAAATGGTTTGGCAAATATCAACAATAGTGCAGCAGGTTTGATAATTGTTTCCGTATACGACAACAAGATGACGACCTTTATAAAACAAATGGGGAATCTACGGTCATCAAAATAAGCTCTAATTAATGTATGTCAGTATGCAATCATTGTTGAATAGGTTGAACTAAATCAGGATATTAACACATGGAAACAAACTCCATGTGTTTTGCATTTGCGAATATTGGCTGAAATCAGATATCCTGGATGGTTTGTTACTGTCCGGATATGCACTGAAATCCTATTTCTGCAGAACGGTACATTCGCATGATAGTGTTGAGATCATCTCACATGTAGAAGTGGATCGGAGCCCCATCAGTCTATCGGATATTTGTTGAGTTTACTTTGAGCGGTGTGCTGGTATTCTGAAAGTTGGGCCCATCTCCTGTGCGTATGGCATCTTAGTTGTATATCGCACGCCGACTGGAATCTAGAACGTTTTTATTGAGTGTTCGTCGGAGGTCGTGCGGTAAGTTCATTCGGTGTGACTATTTGATCCCGTGCGGTGACTGTAACATGGACGCAAGAAATAGATGTACATGGGCGAACATTATAATGGATGTGTTCTTATATCTTGGCTGGAAATTTTACCACGCCTACACGAATTGTTACCAATGCGGTTGACTGATAAGTGGTTCCCCGATGCTGTACCGGAACCAGAGGCGCAAGAACGTAGCTACGGTTTCAGTTCCAGTTGGCAAACTGGTCAGATGTGTTTGTCTACTCTATGAATGCAGACTCAGTGTTCAAGCTTTTTTAAACATTTTCAACAAAGGTTATGATTGCACATGTCCACGGGGTAAAGATAAAAGGTCACACGTGGGCTTTCCTTGGCTATCGCGTAAATTCTTGAACATTGCGCCTGAGTTGCAAAACCTCTTCATTTTATCAAAAAAAAATTCCAGAGTTGTCTGAGTTGTACAGATGTAGAGAGCGGAAGTATAGAGTCAAATTACGGGAATCAAAACGAAATTATTTCTTGAATCGCTTAGAAAGACCAATAAATAAGTCGAAGAAGCTGTATTGGCAAACAAATAAACCGGAAAAATAATGTAGCTACAAAAATATCGTTGGTTGAGAACAGAAGAAAAGTGACAGACCGCGTCGAGGTAAGTGATGTCGTTTGTGGACACTTCTCGGGTAGCATGCAAGGCGTTGTAAATAACTCTTTCGGGACCATTTTCTGCTCGAGTCGCACAAATGTTTCATTTAATGTGGACAGTATAGACTTCTATCCTATTGATGAGACCGAAATCAGTATTGCTATAAAAAATATAAGTACGGAAATGGACGATATTCACACTGACGCTGTCACGTTTGTCTCTGACGAATTACTACGCTTTTTGTGTATGGTATTTAGTAAATCAACTTTTCAGATACATTAAAACTTAGCATTTTTTCTAAAATATTTGAAGCTATGATCTGGTGAAATTTGTTGAAAAATATAAAATATTGGCAGGTGCGTAGCATGGCTTATTAATTTATCTCTCACAAAAACAATTTTCAAACACTCGTGAACGCCTAAGACAGATCAAAAAGGATTCCTCGAATATCGCTCCTCGTTAAGCCGTTCATATATGCATTGCATGCAACGGCCATTTCGGTGAGTGCCGATTCTTCACACGACCTGAGAGAGAGAATATAGGGAGGATCATATATGAATTTTACACTTGTAATAAATGCATGTTAGTTTTATATCGCCATAAAACCGTTTACGTTCATTTTACGCGCCGTAGAACGAATGTGGAATTGAAAATATTCTATTTGCTGAAATAGTCACATTTGCCGAAACTCTTGTTAACAACACAATGAAATTTGAAGTAGATACAGCCTGTGAGAAAATTAACAAACAATAATTCGTCTTGCTTCACCTGAAACAGTTTAAATTTGTCTGTCTGCTTAACATTTAGTAAGCGTTAGTTTATTTGGTATGTAGTGTAAAGCCTTGATTTGGGAAAGGGCTATGAATTATGTGAGGGTAGTGGTGTCTCAGAAACGAGTACTGTTTGGATCGATGTAGCATTTACTTGATGGAAATTCATAACGTTGAAAGTAAATAAAACTAAATTCCCACTTTAATTATATCATGACGATCGTTTTGTAATAGAGTTTGTAATAGAACCTCATCTGAAGAAGAGACTGTGTGTCGAAACGATCGTCATGATAGGTTATCAATAAAGTGGGAATTTAAGTGATTTTTACTTTCAACGATTACTGTATTTGATTTTTGGGTATAATGCGAGAAAATCATGCAAGTCTTTATTTATTGAGAACTGAATACTGACTTTCCTTCTACCGCGCGATCATTTAAATTCTAAATTAGAGCAGTTTGTGAAATTTAAATTAAGTTGGTATATAAGTACTAATTTACAATTTGAATTGTCAAAGTGACGTTTCAAAATGTTTGATTTAGAACATAAGATTTTTCTTACTGAAAGTTATTTTAAAAACGCCGAACGACAAGAGAATGGTGAATGGACATATTCAGTACAGCACTGCATCAATGATTTTCAAAATGCCTTCCCTAATTTTCCTGCGGATTATCAAAAATTAGTCCAAGAAATTTACACATGTGTGGCGAAATTTCGTAATGTTGGAACTGTAGGTAGGAAAGCTGGTAGTGGCGTGCCCAAAAAAAGGACTCCTGAGATTGTGGCAAATGTTGCAGAAAGAATGGAACAGTCTCCCAAAAAATCTCTTCGCAGATTAGCCCAAGAAATAAACCTTTCATATGGAACTTGTCAAAAAATGTTAAAAGAAAATTTAAATCTTTATCCCTATAAGATTACCGTCGTTCAAGAGCTATTCCCTCGAGATTTTCCTGTACGAATAGAATACTGTCAGTGGTTTTTGAATAATTTAAATAACAACAACACTTTGGATTTAACATTTTTTTCTGACGAAGCATGGTTTCACCTATCCGGCTATATAAACAAACAAAATATGGGTATTTGGTCTTCGGAGAATCCTCATGAGTTTATTCAATCGCCTCTCCATCCGCAGAAAATTGGTGTTTGGCTAGCGGTTTCTAGAAGGCGTATATTTGGACCTGTGTTTTTTGAATGAACGATAAATGCTGAGAGATATCGAAATAATTTACTTGAACCGTTTTTACAAAATCTTCATGATGACGAACTTCTACATGGGTATTTCCAACAGGACAATGCAACAGCTCACAAAACATGGGAAAGTACGGCTCAAATTCGCGAGTTTTATGATAACCGAGTCATTGAATTTCCGCCTCGCAGTCCGGACTTAACGATTCTTGATTATTTCATTTATCCGTATCTGAAAAACACAGTTTACAAAAATAACCCACAAAATCTTGAAGAACTACAAGAGGCAATTTCTAATGCATGTAACGCTATAACCGTTCAGATGTTGGCAAATGCTTTTGAAAATATGACACGGTGGGTTAACAGTTGCATTGCAACAGGGGGAGAACACTTTGAACACCTTTTGTAATCCACAATAAAACTAATTTATCTTGTAATGCTTTCATTTCCATTAAATTTAAATCGATTACACATAAGATTCACAAATGTCACAAAGTATAACATAACCGCAAATTTCAATTAATCAATAATTGACATTCTGGACAACCTATTAAAAAAAATCCCGCCTGCTATAATTTAGAATTTAAATGATCGCGTGGTATTTATATATTTAAAGATACAATTTATGTCAAGTATAATATTGAGGTATTTAGAATGCCAGCGCATATTTACAGTAGTTGCCGTAATAACATTTACTTCATAAAATATAGATCCGCTAGCTTTGAAAAATCGCCTCTTCATTCCTGCAGAAAAATATACACTTTACTTCCTGCTGCACTACGTGACATTAGCAACCACAATCAGTTTAAAGTGAACTTACGGCACTTTTTGATATCAAAGTGCTACTACTCGTTTGCGAAACTTTTAATAATACTAATAGTTAAGCTGCCGCCATGTAGTATATAGTTTAGGATGACTTATGCCCACTTGACAGTTGTATGTATTTATTCATGTATATATGTGACAAATTGTAAAAACTAAGAAGGTAGATACTTCTGTTAACAAGTCCATTACTAATACAATTACTAATGTTATTATTATTTGTTAAATTATTAATTGAAAGTTTCAAATTACATATTCGGAATTGCTCTTTAAGAAACCACCAGGTCAAATAACTATGGCCAAAAGTAATGGCTTAATAGAATTCTTTAATATCTTTTAAAAGTATTAAGCCTATTACATGCAGCTTCGGCGGTCCTGAGTCACATTACGTCGTAGCGCCGTGGTGCAACTTAAGTGTCGAAAACCAGACTGGAGTTTTTGAACCCGGAACCCCGAATTACAAAGAGAATATGCAATAGAACTTTATTCAGAGCAACTATAATAAAGTACACTTTATTTGCTATGTTAGTTAGGGCCGGTTTTACAGTACTAGCTTCAGCCCTGGGTTTAGTTTAAGCCAAGGCTTAAACTCTTAACCCGTTTTACAGTGGACATTAACGCGCTCAAACCAACCTAGCGAGGGCAAAGGCTTAAGCGGTACGCATGGGGTAGCTTAAGCCTTAAACCACGCTCGAACGTATGTTTTGCACTACAATTCGTAGGTATATGTCTGATTGTTGTGCTCTGAATTATTCTGAATTTCGATAAAATATCAGTTACATGCTCCCTGTAAACTTTCGAAATAAATGGGCATTATTTCTGGGAATTTTCCGTAGATTTTATTATTACAATTTCAATTTGTACACATTTAGTACCTACTTATTTGTAAACTTGTTCTTAATTTTTCCTAGAAAACGAAGATGTTTCTAAATAATTCCTATTATCTCAATTTTGCCACAATATTATATATCTAGAATACTGCATATACTGGGGTGTCTCTAAAAGGTGCGGAAAAAACGCTACCACACATTTCTGAGGGCAAAATATCACGATCTAACCCAACTTACCTCAGTCCAAAAGTGGATGCTTTCGGAGATACAGAGTGTCAAAAGTTCAATTTGGTTTTAGTTTTTTATAAATAATTTCTGTAATAATTGGTATATTGTCACAATATTTGGGTAGGGGGGGGGGTTCGTGGGGTAAAAAATTTAAATCTGCTCTCATTTTCATTGCAAAATGTAGAGAGCGCCACCTGCGGCATATTGTATCCATTTAAAACGTAATAACTTTTTTGAGACACACTGTATTTAACTTTTAAATAAAAATTCTTATTCTCCAATGTTTTTTACCTAGAAAAGGTATACCTGGTAGGAGTTGATTGGAGCAGCCGTTTATGAGTAATCTGGATATAAAAAATTCATTCCGTATATGGACACATATTATTATGCTTCTGTAATTTGGGTGTTATTCTTGTGGCAATTCAATGCAATGGTGCATCCACTTTTGGAGTGAGGTAAGTTGGGTTAGATCGCCCTCAGAAATGTGTGGTAGCGTTTTTTCCGCACCTTTTAGAGACACCCTGTATAATAACATAGGTTTTAGCAAATCTGTATTTTCTTGAATTAAAATTATAAATCCTAATATACATATATATTATTATAAAACAATTTATATAAATGCCCTATTTGTAGAATGCTATTTAACTTTCTCAGAAATATGGTCTACATAGCAGCAAATCTAATATACTAATTTACTATTTCAATTAACTGATATGTTTCTTCAGCGGTTATGTTTGAAACACATTTTCTGTCATCGTCACTCGTTTTCACATAGATTTTCGTTAAATATAACCTAGAAAGAACCGAACTCGTAGACAAGTATTAACAAAACTATCGCTATAATCATTCATATAACCTGCAATTATCGGTTTCCGCAATACCAACTTTAAATTTTTTTCATAATGTTCGGCTTTACTAAACCACTTACATAAAAGATACTGTAAGGGCCAGTTGTTCAAAGCTAGTTTAAACCAGGTTTTGATTTGAACTCGGTTTACGAGAAATGTTGTGTTGTACCAGGGAGGCTTTACGTTAAACCTTGGTTTAAGTGTGAGTTTTATAAAGCGGCCGTGATCGACCGTTTAATGGGTTAAACCCAGTTTGGAACCGAAACGTGCAAACATAACCTCACAACTTCATAAAAGTGTTTGTGTTTAGCCATTCACGATTAAATGGAAAATTATAACGATTTGACGGATGACGAAGACTTTTGTGAGTTGATAGAACATGTGGTGGTTCCTAGAGCGCCGAGGCAGTACCAGCAACGTCCTGACCATTTTGAAATATTAACTGAAAACCAATTTATTGCACGATTTCGTTTATCTAAAGCAGTCGTTATTTTAATAACCGAGGAAATTGAACCTGAAATACGAAATACTTCCGACAGGTATTCATGCTTAATTATTAATATCAATTTAGAATTTCACAGCACATTCTGTTGCTTTTATTGTAGGAATCACGCTTTGGCTCCTGTAGAAATGGTACTAGTTACATTGAGGTGTCTGGCAACTGGCAGTTTCCTACAAGTAGTTGGCGATTGTACTGGTATTGAGAAATCAACAGCAAGTCGTATGGTCAATAAAGTAATAAGAGCAATAGCCAGCCTACGACCCCACTTTGTTCGACTGCCTTCAACCCCAATGGAAATTGCACGTGTGAAGCAGGAATTTTATTCCATTGCTAGATTTCCTAATTGTATTGGTGCGGTAGACTGTACCCACGTCAAAATTCAAAGTCCAGGGGGTGAACAAGCTGAACTGTTTCGCAACCGAAAGCACTATTTCTCTTATAACGTACAAGCAGTGTGTGATGTTTCATTGAAATTTTTAGATGTTGTTTGTAGATGGCCAGGTTCGGCTCATGATGCCAATATTTTTGCAAATTCAAGAATTAGAGCGAAGTTAGAAACCCATGATTTTGGAAATAACAGTGTTATAGTTGGTGACAGTGGCTATGGTATAAAACCTTACTTGATAACACCATTAAGAAATCCAGAAACCCAGGCCGAAAACCTTTTTAACGAAAGCCAAATCAGAACACGAAATCCCATTGAAAGATCTTTTGGGGTATTAAAACGACGCTTTCCAATACTTGCTCTAGGTATTAGATTAGACCATCGCAAAGTGGAAGCGGTTGTAATAGCATGTACCGTGTTACATAACATTGCAATAGAAATGGGGGAAAACATGGAATTTGAGTATGATGAAGAAGTGGAAGCAGAATTAGACTTTGCTGCGGACATAAATGCTGATCTTGTGGAAGACAACAGAGAAATCAATGCAAATAATGTTGTTCGTCATAGATTAATAGCAGAACATTTTGCACACCTATTATAGAAATAATCAAATCACCTCTAGTTGTATTGCCTTTAATTTGAATATAAATTACATATACATGTGCATTTCATTTGTTTCCTTTCATTTCCAGAATTTTCAGTTCATGTTCTACTCGCATTTGCCGAAGTCTCTCTTGCTGCAACTCCTCAGCATGTCTCATTTCTTGTTCATGTTTTTGTTTTTTATGTGCCATAGTTAATTCATGCTCTCTTTTGAAGCATTCTTCTTGTGTGTTGACAAAGAGCTGCTTTGTTGCTGCCCACTGTCCTAGTTTTGTTTTCAGATCAGTCTTTCGACAATTGCCTGGAAAAAGATTTATCAATTACAAAATTACATACATCTAAAACACAGTAAAATTTACCAACTGTAACTTTGTTGCCTTTAGGACCAGATTTTAAGGCCTCATGTTTCGGGTTCTTCAACATTTCTGGTGTATATTTCCCCCATCCACTGGGAAGCATATTAGTTTTGAGTGTTTGATTTTGGACATTTATTGTTTTCAATGCCTTACTATTATTATCACTTTCAGAAGAATTTTCCTCTACAACTGCTTCAGTTATGATATTAGGTTCATTAATTTGGTTACAATATTCAGGGATTGTAGGCGGTACAGTTATTAATATCGGAGACTGAATTCTCTTGTTAAGGTTGTTTACTGGTTCTTCATCGATTACAATCTCTTGAGTATTACTCATGACCTCTATAACAAATATAAAAAATAAGAAGACATTGATAAAATATTTACGGGTTACAATACCATCTATGACATCACCATCAAATTCTGAAGTGAAGCCGTCCACTTGAGTTGAAATAATGCTTGAAATAAGGTTATCCTCATCAGTTGTTATTAGAGTAGCTGACTGTGAGCAGCTAGGGCCACCACCAGTTTTATAAAAACTCATCTTTTCAATGGCATGTTTTCTTTTAGTAATTTTCTTAACGTTTTCGTATTTTTTTCTTAAAGCAACTGGATCACGAAATTGGCCGTTTCCTAAACTATTAAATTCCTTTGCAATAGTCTCCCATGCCTGTTTTTTTATTTTATTGGTATCAGTATCACTTCTTTTACACTCAACTTGTTTGGCATATTTGGACACCAGCTGTAATACCAATTGTTCCTCAGTTTTGCTAAAATTGGGGCAACGTTTTCCTTTCTTATCCATATCACAGTCCATTATATCCAACACATACGCTTCACAAAACCGTCGTAAAAAAGTATCAGCCTATCAGCTGTTTTCAATTGACATATGACATCAGTCTCAAAACGATGAAGTATGCAACACAACTCATTTTCAGTGCTACCAATATAAACTAAATCACTTTAAACTTGGTTTAGTTAAGCGAGCTTCATTCCGTGCACCGAACAACAGAACAATAATTAAGCCTGGATTAATTTATAAACTTGGTTTTCTAAAGCCCACGTTTAAGCTGATTATGAACAACTGGCCCTAAAACTCGTGTTAGTTTAAGTTCGGGCTTAAACTAAAGCTTAAGCTTAAGTAAGCCTCGGCTTAAACCCAACTGTAAAACCGGCCCTTAGTGTACTATATCCATAAAATAAAATAAAAGATTAGTTATGACATGTTTAACCTGCAAGAATTAAGTAAATTCTCTCTATAATATATTTAACAAAAATCTTTAATATTAACTTACTACAATAGATGAGGTAGAGACCTAACACTTCCTAACGCCATTTATCTCAGCGTATATGTTTCTACAGAATTACATTGACCAACAAACTTCAGCTTTTGAGGTCTGGTATAAAGTCACGAAGTATATCAGTTTTTACAGAAAACATAGACACATGTAGATTAAAATAATTTAATCAAAGAAAGCTCAAGTTATCTCCAGTTTTCTCTTTAATTTTAATGATTTTTCTGTTTGCAACATACTTTAGTGAATGTATATTTCAAATTTTTACAATTCCAAATACGACGACATATTGCATTTTATCTTATTAACAACATCCACAGCCTCCCTTTTTGATGTCCAAGTAGTTTGCTAACATTATAAGATTCTATTTGCTCAGGAACCATTTTTCAATTCCCAAAAATGGTAGAAGCGCGAACCAGACATCATTAATAACGTTTCCCATATTTTACAGACAAAAGATTAAGTGAAAATGTTTAATATGCAGTGAGTCGTGTGAAATGCCTGCAGCATGGACACCCAGCTTTTTCCCGCGCTAATAATTTGATTTCATATTTTTTATCCTGACCCTTTGTCGAATCTAAGATACAACAAAAATTCTTCTTTTAATTTACTTTCTGTTATGTTTTGGAACTTTTCTCGAATGTATTCATCATGCTCCCCAGTGCCTCAACAAAGTTTTTCATGAGTCCAAGTTTTACATACAGTGGTATTAATATCTTATCTTTTTACAATAAAATCTAATGTCATATTTTCTCTTTTCTTGGTAAAAAGTCTTGTCGTTATGGTTACATCTCCTTAACCTAATTGTTTTTCCTGTCATGTGTGTCCCAAAGCAACAGTACTTAGTGTAACCTAATTATCTAAATATAAAAATAATTGCAGTAACTTTAAATCTGCCCAAATATTATAGTAATAGGCTATGTACTTTATCTTCTCTAACAAATGTTTAGATTTTTGTAAGCTTCTTTCGCGGAAACAGCACCTGATATTGGAAGTCTCAATTTGCATTTACTCCGTAACCTGAGCTGAGCCAATAGTGCTTTACGATTAATTTGTATTTTTTATATGCTGCTTAATTTCTTCATATACTGATTTAGTAAAAACTATGCATATATGTCTATATATTTGTTTTTTACATTAAATGCGGGAATTTTCTGGAAATGTGTCAAGATGATTAAGACTGTATTCTGGATACAATTATATAGACCAGAATTACAAGGTCATGATAACTGAAATAAATGACAAACATTAAAAGGCCTAAAATTCGAAAAATTCAAGCTCAAAGAGGCAATCCAGCCTTGTTAATGCAAAATGAGAGGTTTGCTGTTGAATAGAGAAATTAATGAACAATCATGAAAGACCATACACAAGCACTAAAACTACGAGGCAAGGTTTTTATGTTATCTATCTAGACATAATAAGAACATGAGGCGATTTCGCTATCAAATTGCTGTGACGTTTTGATGTTTACTGAACATTTTTTTTTAACATCCAAAGGCTTTTCTTGTTTTTGTGTAGTCTTAAATTACCAAAACTTAGTTAAATTCATCTAGAAAATGGAAGAGTATTCAAATTCCTGACGATGAAAAGAAATGATCCCAAGAATATTCACCGGGAGATAATTTATTTCTATGGGTATGTCGCGCCATCATATCCAGCGGTAAAATTTCGGTTCAAATAATTTCGAGAAAGAAGGAAAGCAGTTGCAGATAGATTATGATGAAGCAGTCCTATAGAAGCAAGAACCAACGATAATATCAAGAAAGTTGAAATTTTGATTTTCGCTGATTGAAGAATAAAAAGAATGATGGTCGATGAAGTAAATTTATAAAGTACGGATAACTGAAGATACAGTATTAAATATTTAACAGAAATATTAAGAAATAAATAAAGTTTCAGTACCTTGGATTCTAAAATTGCAAATTCCCGAACAAAGAGCGGCTTTGGCCGATAACGTTGAACTTTTTTAAAAATTATAGCAGGTGATGAATTGTGAGTGTATCATTGAAAACCACCGACAAAACAAGTCCATGCAGTTAGAACACAGTAGATCTCTATAGATGAAAGAAACCAGGTTGAGAAAAGACTCTACAATAACAACAGAAGCAATAATAACAGTAAAGTTAGAAAAAAAAGACTATTATGCTTCTTCATGAAAATCAATGTTCGGGAAGTAATTAACAGTACAGTTTGTAGAGACGGATCCACCCCCAGTTCAAATTTGGCACCGAGTGGCCATCATCTGTTGCCAAATTAGAAAAGCACTATGGATGGAGGAATCAGTAAAAAAAAATTGAAGGCATAGCCGTTTCGGAAAAAAACATTGACATAAATTTGTGATAGTTAAAAATATTACGTTCACCAAACTCTTTTTTCTTCATAGCTAGGTTGATAATGTAAAAGTCCCCCTCGTATAATGATTTTATGGTGATATCATATTTTGGAAACTTAATATATTAAACATAATTGCATGTAAATACTTTTATTCAAATAGAGAATATTTCTTTCAGATGCCTCTTCCTCTAATGAAGCCGTTCACTTGCAGCAGCGTCTGCGCAGCCTCAGTTCGGAATTGGTTACCTTACGAAATAGACTGCACGTACAAAATACACCTGCCACACCGATAAAAAATACGACGGCGGCGTCTGCTGTTGTTGCTCCTACACCGACACCAGTTCAACAGCCAACTATACCCCCTAGAATAGCACCGGTCGTTAATCCTCCCGTAGTTTTGGCGCCGGAAATTCGTACTAAGTTAACTACATCAGCAACGGTGGGCGCCGATCTCGAAGACCTAATCCATTTACAAGGACCTTTAACGGAAGATGCGGTAATGAAATGTCTTCAAGCAAGGTTCGCCGCTTCAAATTTCTATGTAAGTAACTAGTATTACAAATGCATTTCTTATATGAATGAATTGATGTTAAGTTCTAAGTAGCACAAAATCAGAACTGTCGTTACAATTAGAATTAATCTTATTACTTGGAATTTTATTATTTTATTTACTAGTCCACACTATTAAGCACTCGCGTCCATTGTTTCTTCCTTTAATGATCCTAAAGCATTTTATTCTTTTCCGGTTTTCTGCATTTCTTTTCGAAGTTTCCCACATCTTATATTTTTGCCTTTCTCGGAATTCAGTTTTATCCAACGATGTTTCAAAAAGCCTTATGGTATGAGTTGCTTGTTCGATATGCATTAGGTGTCCAGCACCCCACTCATTTAATGAAGGAGACCATAAGTGCATTTTTGTTGATACATTTACTGAAATTCAATTCATACCTGATTCTCTCTCTACCTTAAGAGTATTTCTATAACGTTTACTAAAAATTAATTAATTTCAAATAAAACAGCTTTTATATACATTTTAACTAGATGAATTTTCAATCTCTTCGAGCTTGAATCGCTTAAAACGCGAGCATCGCCCTGATGCTCTTTATAATGTCCGGTTTTCTAAAGTTTTGACGTGAATTGTATATAGGTATGTCTAATTTAAGTTTTTGCACAAACTGTCATTGCGTCTAAAATTAGTTGACGTTTAATCGTCATTGTTGACATAAGTAAATGTGGCTATTGTGTGTAATTTTTTTGGTATTAAGAAGCATTTTTATAATATTAAAAAGTCGTTATGGTTTTTGTTGTACTTACATGTGATAGCTGAAATCCAATTTTCGTAAGACTATCGTCGAAAATCAAACTTCAGTTGGATGTTTGAAGTTTCTTGTTACTTTAAAGAATATTCCGCATTACATACATAACATTAGCACTTTACTAACTGTTTTTCTTCGGTGTATGTTATTCGGCTACGTTTGGACACAAAAGAATTAAAAATGTGCATATCTTCGCTATAATTTTTGTATGTTTAGTTTACGTTTTGTCGTATAAATACTATAATCGTTTTCACTGAAGTTAATGCCCTTTAACGCGTTTGTATTTCATTTTCTCGATCTATATACTCGCCTGTCTTTGATAGTTCCAGTTTTTAATTAACGACACCTGCAAACGTTTAAGACTGTAATTTTTAAATGAATACCAACAACATATTTCACCTTGTGACGATAATTCTTTCCACCTTACTATAGGATGGGGTTCGTGTTGCCCGTCTGTCTTCTAAATGTCAATTCTTTGCGCTCATCGTCCTGTATTATGTGCGCGTTTTTTTTGTAAATTAGCACTGCCCATCGTTATAATAAAATTTTGAAACATCAAATTCCATCACAAAAATTTAAACTACAGCTGTCAAAATCATACATCCGTTTGAATAAATCACATTTTCTCGCCAACGCGTCATCGCGGGTTTTTTATCCGCCTTCCCCTGCAGAAAGGCTTTAAATGAGTCGTACCTTCGACAGCGACAGACTTGGCACATGGACAGTGCACTCAATCGTCGCGGAAATGTCCACTCTTTTGGTTTCCAACCCTCTTTCGGCACTCTAAACCTCGACGGCCTGAAATTTCTTCGTCAAAGTGAAACTTCTGCAATTCTTCCATGTGCCTGTCATACCTGACATTTTTATATTTTTATCGGGTGTCAAATAGAATTCGTCATAACGTAAGCCATTTTTCTATTACAACATCGACTGCACGCTCCCCTTTAAAAGCCCATATCTCTGCACACGCTCCACTAAAATGGAAAATCTCTCCGTCGAGGAACCCTTTAAAGTCGTCCGTACAACCACCCCAAAGGACAGCTTTCAATTTCGCGTATCCAGAGAGGAGTTCTTTGCACAATTTCACTAATTTTCGTCGATTTTAACTGTTCGATTAGTAACCAAGGCGATTCGCTTTTAGTATGTTTAAAAATAAATAAAAATATTGTATAATAAAATTAGTATGTGATACAATAATAAAAAAAATCTATTATAAACTACTTTAAAGTACATACCTACTATCGAAATGATTATATAAACACTCCTTTTATGATAAAATGGTTTTCCCTTCTTTCTTAAAATATAAATTCCTTTTTTTTTTGTGAAGTTGGCACTACTTTTATTCAAATTAGATATTATAATATGGTCCGACTATAATTAAGTCTCAAACTCTTCTCCTAGACTCTATATTCTAGTGAGTTCAAGTACATTATATGCAGTTGTCTTTCAAAGTATTTAACTAAAAAATACTACTTTAGACATTAAATCATGACATATTTAGATTATAATATTATATTCCTGCTGGTAAGTGTACTATAATGAACTGAATAATCGATTTATTTCCTCATTATCGACTTTTAGGTTCAGTCTTATAATATCGATTCATAATCGAAGAAATTCAGATCATATTCTACCACTACCAAAACAAAAACATTCAAATCGAATAATTACGTATATAAATTGAAAAACTAAACCAGATAGTAAATTTCAAGGTAAATGATGAACACATGTCACATGAACTTAATAGCAGGTATTCAAATACAAGTTATAAAATATTAGTAAATAATCTTGTACATATTATGTTTTCTATATATAGATATTATATATAATTTATATTGAATTTTTTATGATGTTAAGAGTATTGGTATAAAAATAAATTAATAAGCAACAAATTGTATATATGTTTAATATGTTTAAAATTAAATGCGAATGTGAAAACAGTTTTAGCAGCAGCCCGCATATCACCGGTGTATTGTGTGTGGTATCGATAAGTATACAGAGTTATTTAAATACAAATATGTAATTTTTAATGATTACATTTGTAAATATCAAAACAAATAAGGAAAATATATTCAATTCAAAATAAATGTGAATACGTATATTTAAGGAATGATTCATATAAGCAAGTTTATCTTTTAATGTGGAACGTCCACGAAGTACTAACTATTATACTATATGACTGAAATCATGCACAAGTGCAATAAGCATAGCTTTGTCATTGTACCATGTTTGACAGTAAATATATTTATTCTCTTTATTGCTTATTTTCACGGAAGCTGTCTTATAATGTTTATATTTCTAGAGCAACTCATTCTCACCGTAATTCTTTTGTGAAACTATTGCTCTTTCTGACTTTAAAAGCACTATTTGCATATCTCCTAGAAACATTTTTACCAATTCATCTCTCGAAAACAATTTTGTGGCTTAACAACAAAAATATTTAGTTGTAAGTATTTACTTAATTAATTTTAATTACCAGATACACTAAATCAGACTTTATTGCTTTAATATTAAGTTTTAGGTAATAATATCATTCTGATGTTTATTCAGTTAAATAAATGTTCGTTTATTATAATGCATGGATAGTTTTGAGTTAAATTCCTACACGTTATAGTGATATTTTCGCTTACATGTTTAATAACAATATTTCATCGAGTAAAAGTAAGTTTTTTAGAAGCCACAGACTTATTTCTTGCATATATTTCAAGCGGTCCCAACGAAACCAAAACAAATACAAAGTTTCCGTGTTGCATGACGATTCTCCTTTTATTGGTCATTGAACAGGCCTGACCTTGGACAGCACCTGTTATTCCAGCCTGCGGCCGGCCCTGCTTCTCTGCCTGTCCGTGAACTTAATACCAAACAAAACAACTACAAACCTTATGCATTTACATACCATCCTCTTAACAGTCGGTTAATTATAACACATGTTATTTCGATTGTTGCTTATTGTATGTAGATAAATGCATAATTTTAACAGTTTCCCCGATAATTCAATCATTTGATAATTGGAAATACTTCGGGGTTCCTGTTAAATAAAAGAACTCAAATAAGTTATTGATGGTTTATACTTATGCAAATCTTTACAATGTACACGTTATTAACGAGCTTTACGAACAGGTTTCAAAAGCATAATTGATTTTTGCATTTCATTTTTTGTACATAAAATTATCTGACGTACATATTTAACTTAAGAAGCGAAACCGTTTGAAGAATATTTCGCGTCATATATTGTTTAAAGCACTGTGCTTTAATATTTGCAAAGTGTTAAATATATATATATACATATTATCAAAGTACACTTTTTGTATATAAATAAATTAAATAAATCTTTACACTAACCAGAGTTAATTAAACCTATGTCATATAAGAGGGCTAAAAATATAGGTTTACGATAAAAAGAAACTATATCTTGAGTATGATTTACTTTCAATATGTTAAAAGTAATGTATGGAAGGAAACAATTGGGCAAACATTTTTAAGTTTAATTTATTAATAATATTTGGTTTCTAATTACAACTAATTACAATTTGAAACAAATTTCACAATTTCATAAATGAAAACACCCATGTTTTCTTCAGCCAAAGTCTCCTCCTCACTTTGACTTTAAATGTATAAACATGTATCAGCTCGATACTTGCATTATATTGTGTTCTGTTCAGTGCCTGCCCTGTAGAAGACATTTTCTCTTTATAATTCTAAACGCCCCAGCGTTTTACGCAAATATTGCGTCAGTTTAATGTAAATAGAACACATTATGTTTCCTCCAATTATGAATCAGACAAGCTTAACTGAAATAGGTTAGGACAGGATCAAAGGAAGTAGATGGCAGGTGTTTGCATTACACCATTCTAATCAAAGAGCACGATGTAAATTAGTGAGCGACAATGTTATTCTTGGATAGGTAATCAACCCAAATGAAAGAATACTGTGGTATATGGCCTATTTCTGGCAAAAATTATTACCCACAGAGGTCGAGATACTGTGCTGCTCCCTACACCAAGCAATCTTAGTCTGCACGATAATGTTGGAGTATGTTAAGTATTCCACTCTATAACTATAATGAACCCTTTTCTCAGATACTTAGCTTTTCATATATAATTTCGATGTTTGTCGATGACTAAAATAAGCAGTAGATAAAGTGATATAACAAAGTGTAAATGTTTTATTTTATTCTATATTAGTATGAGTGTTAGAGTCTCTGTGGTCTTAGGTTGTTCAAAAACTTTATATGGTGAACGTCACGACAGAAAGAATTACGTACTCACTACTAAGAAACAGTTCATCATTTGTTGTTAGGTAGATCAAGTTCATTATGTGAATGGTTATTAAAACAATGTAGAAAAGATCCCGCCTTTGCAAGTATGATTTATCGTCAAAGATTGCGTAAATATACATAAAGTATTCCAGCATTAAGAAGAAAAAAGGAAAAGGTACCACATATATTTAAGTTCGAAAGCTATGGAAGACAAGGAAAAATACAAAGAATCACAAAAGAGAGTACGGAAGAAAATATGTGAAAAGTAGAATAATCAATGGGAAAGGACGTGTTCAAGACTCAATACATACATTGGAGGAAGGAAGAGTACAGAAAGTTGGAGGCTCCTCAAAAGTATGAGAGGAGGACGAACGAAGGACATAATCTCACCTATAACACCTGAAACATGGAACAAGTATTTTAAAGAGATGTTGACAGAAGACAGACCTCAATTTAAAGACATCCAAAACGAAAACCAGGGCATATTTATACAAGGATCCCCAATTAGAATAACTGTGGCGGAGGTTAAAGAAGTCTGTAAAAACTTAAAAAACGGAAGAGCCCCAGGACCAGGTAATATTACTAATGAACTGTTAAAATACGGCACAGATAAGCTATACGGGCTATTAAGAAATTTATTCCAAAGATGCCTTAACAGGCACGAGGTACCCATGGAATGGAAGATATCATACCTATCGACAATATTCAAAAAAGGCGACAAGAGTAACTGCAACAACTATAGCGCTATAAGTAGAGTTTATGGGAAAACCTTAAAGAACAGGATAGAGAAAGAATATGCCGGTATGGAGGCAGAAGAACAAGCAGGCTTCAGAGCAGGAAAATCCACAGTCGACCATTACGCTAACTCAAATTTTAGAAAAGAAAGCAGCACGATATCAAGAGGTACATCTCCTGTACGTAGATCTGAAAAAGGCCTACGACAGTGTGCCTTTAGTAAAACTATGGGAGGCTCTTCAACATAGCAACATAAACATGGAAATAATAAAAGCTGTGAGGTCTTTATACGCGGGCTCCACATCCAGAGTCAAAACCAACGAAGGATTAACATCTGGATTCACAATAACCAAGGGTCTTAAACAGGGTTGCTGTATATCTCCGCCATTATTCAAAATATACTTGGAATATGCACTAAAGACATGGAAACGGAAATGCAATAGTATGGGAATGCCGGTGGATGCCGACACGACAGTATATACCCTCTCTTTCGCGGATGACCAAGTAGTTATTGCACAAGATATAGGACATGGAATATATGAGCCGAAAGCTCATCGAGGAATACGGAAAATGGGGCCTGGATGTCAACATTACAAAAACGGAGTATATGCGCATAGGAGGACAGCAAGAAGACCTACATCTAGTAACGGGACAGATCATCAAACATTGCAATATATACAAATACCTAGGAATGAAAATAGCTAAGGATGGGACACTAGATGAGGCAATATCGGACAGAAACGTACAGGGAAGAAGAGCTACTTCCATGCTGAACAGTATTCTATGGGACAAGACCATTACAAAAGAAAAAAAAAAGGATTTACAACTCCATCGTGAAAAGCATAATAACATATAGCTCGGAGGTGTGGCCGATAAAAGAAAAAAAGCCACAGAAATGGACTTCTAGAGAAGAGCGGCAGGAAAATCCAGAAGAGATAGAGTCCCAAATGAAACTATCAGACAAGAAATGGGAATACAACACGACATTATTGATGACATTATAACTAAACAGCTAACATGGTATGGGCACGTCCAAAGAATGCCAGAACACAGAATCCCAAAGAAACTACTAAACTGGAACGCCCAAGGAAACCGAAAACAAGGAAGACCGCGCAGAAGCTGGAGAGACGGAGTGGATAAGGAAATTCGAGAGAAGGATCTGGAGGAGGGCATGTGGATGAACAGAGGGGAATGGCGATTAGGAATCGGAAGACGTAAAACGTTGTAACCCGATATACATATATATATATATATATATTAATTTTATATGTATTTAATATGCATTAAACACATATATCAAATTCTTAGCCGTATCTGTTAATACATATGAAACACACACATATATCTATATACGTGCGAGTAGATTTCTTGAAAATTTGCGGCTTATATTAAATTGAAAATTACTTGCTTTCTTTAAGTTAATTAATGAAATCTACTCGCACGTATATAGATATATGTGTGTGTTTCATATGTATATATATATATATATATTCCAGCATTATCGTTGTAAAATCCACATTAAATAAAACTACTAAGATCTCAAAAAAAAATCGTGTGTCGGCTAGTACATTTAATGAGTAAATATTTCCGCTTCATAAAACTCAAAATTATTTTAATGCCAATGAATACTTACATTTATTACAAAATAAAGCGAAAATTTATTACAAGGTTTATTGCATGACGAGGCACCCCCACACTGGCCGAATGCATGTTGAATAGTAGGTGGTTTCTCAGAAGTGAAGCAATTCAATCACATCCGATTTAAATTCCTTGGATTTTATTTATAAAAACATACATAAGTGTGGCGGCTGCAATATTCACTCCCTACAGGCGGGGTACGACCACAAATTCATCTTCGGAATAGCATCTAACAGACTCGTACATGTCCTGATGAAGTTTCTGAAGGGGGGAAGTACTTGGAATTTATCCATATCCCATTTTTTTACATATTGCTCAATTGCCCGGCAGAAGACGCCACCGTACAGTTGAACAATACACATTTCACAAGCGCCAAAATAATAGTGTATGCATATTATTTTCTGTTGATAAATATAAATGTTTTTGCAGTTCACTTATAAATCTGTAATCTGCCCGGAGCAAATTAATTATTTAAAAGTGTTAAAGGGTGACTCAAATGGGGCATCATGCTATACCAAGTCGTGTTAATAAAAAGTTACGTTAGGAATTAAAATAAGTTTTGGTAGAGTTTTGTTTGTATGAAAATAAACATAGAACTTCAGTCTAAGAAATGGCGGAGGAGCCGATTAAAATAACATACAAAAGTATTGTTTTAAATTAGCATGATGAATAAATTTTCAGTCGTTCAATAATGATAAATAATACTTTTTCATAGTTTTCGTGGGTATAAAATGAACTCAAACAAACTCGAATTGTTTTATTAAACGGCTAGGAAAGGTACGTATTAATATACATAAATGTAAATGGCGTTTAACTTGAGATGTTGCAAAATATTACCTGTCAAGTAATATAACCTGCAAAAGCCATTTCAGGACTCTTACAAGAATAATATTCAAACACCTTTTGATATTTGTCATTATTATTTACATTACCTTTTAGCTTTTGTTATAATTACAATCCAAACAATATAAATAGTGTGTTACTAGAGGAAGCTATATATCCTGAAATATTAATTAGTCAGTTTAATTTCACTGTTCTGAAATTGTTGAGGTCGATGGAAATTTGTAGTCGTCTTTAGTTAGTAATTTGGCCGTGTCGATTACTAAAACAATTCAACTATATTAAAAAATAAATATTGCATAAAAAACAATTATATATACAGGATGTACCACTTAAAACTCCCAGGTCAAATATCACGGAAACGCATAAAGATATTTGAATTTTGTAAAAAGTAGTTACTAAAGAATGTGATCGACTCTAGCTTGCTCTCACAATTGTGTTTTATTATGTGAAGATATAGATGGCGCTGCGAGGAAAAAAATTTTTTTGATCGCCACAATCTTCATTTGTCTTTTATTTGAAAGAGTATTAAAATTAATGTAAATTTTATTATTAGTGTTAATTTCCAAAAATTAACGGTTTCTTAGATATTCGTGTCTAAAGAAAGTAAGAGTAATTTTAAAGTTTTGTCTTTATTTTGTTTAAATACTTAAAAGGATCAAATATAACTAACAAAGATGTTCAAAATTGTTGCCTTCTTGATTGCTACATAACGTATATCGCCTTATTAGTTCTCTTCCGCAAACATTTAACAATGTATTTCTACTAATTTTTTGAACACTTGCATAAATTTTATTCTAAAGGTCCCCCACATCTGTAATTGGTTCCCTGTAAACTTCAGCTTTCAAGTAACCCCACAAGAAAAATCTAACGGGATTAGATCCGGCGAACGAGCCGGCCACCTCAGGACGCCATTAGTACCAATCAAACGACGTGGGAACATTTGATTAAAATAAGTAACTATGTTGACATTGTGAGCAGGTGCCCCGTCTTGATGTAACCACACATTATTTCGCAGCTCTATAGGTACATCTTCCAAAAGTAGAGTGGTAACTCATATTGCAGGAAATGTAAGTAGCGCACACCAGTTAATGTGTCATGTAAAGACCTAAGATATATCCGTTTAAAATTCCACACCAAACGTTAACGCCAAAAACTGTATGATTTCTTGTTTGCCTTATCCACCCAGGATTATCTTCTGACCAATATGCGTAATTAAAGTACCATTGTTGTGAAAACGACATTCGTCACTACACATGATCTGATTCATAAAGTTGTTGTTTTCCGCTGACATTACAGTTCTTAAATGGTACACTAAATGAACTGTATACATAAAGTATTTATTTTCTTTTAGAATCCTACGGCAAGAGGTTACAGATAGATCATGCTGTTCTTTTAATTGCCGTAATGATGTATGTGGATTTTTATTAACTGTTTGTAGTACCGTTGGCGTAATTTCATCATCTCTTACTCTTTTCTGCCTTAATTGTTTTTGTTTTTGACGCTACCATAATTTTTGAGATTTGCACATAAACATATAAATGTTTGGTGATCTGATAAAGGCCTGTTTAGAAAGCGCAAAGTGAGTAAATGTTTGAATAAAGCTAATTATAAAGACAATTAATAATCAAGCAAATGTCACTAATGTGTGCTAATGTCAAAATACTTCCTAAATAATCAAAGCAAGCATATATACTTATAACACAGACATGAATGCTTTTCTGCCTAGATACCTATGGGTGCCTATGAAGTGGAATTTATAAAAAGGAACTAACTATAAAATGTAAATTGTGAAGTAACTATAATAGCAAGAATTGTGAATATGTTTAACACTATTTTCCCTACAAATTAAATATTTAAACAAAATAAAGACAAAACTTTAAAATTACATTTACTTTCTTTAAACACGAATATCTAGGAAACCGTTAAATTTTGGAAACTAACACAAATAATAAAATTTACATTAATTTTAATTAATGTAAATTTAACTCTTTCAAATAAAAAACAAATGAAGATTGTGGCGATCAAAAAAATTCTTTTCATCGCAGCGCCATCTATATCTTCACATAATAAAACACAATTGTGAGAGCCAACTAGAGTTGATCACATTTTTTAGTTACTACTTTTTGCAAAATTCAAATATCTTTATCCGTTTCCGAGATACAGTTTGGTAGAGCTTTTTTTTTCTATTTCAACTTGATCTTGTAAAATGTTTTTGTTAAAAAAAAATATTTTTTTCTAAAGATTTCAAGTAGACCTTGGAATCCAGTGATATATATTATTTCTTGCAGTTTTGTTATTATTTTGTTATCATATTGTCATTTCATTATAGATAACAATGAATTAACTCATATGGTGCAAGTGTTTTTCAAGTGCCAAAAAGACTCTGGTCAAGCAGTACTCATTTACAGGTTGCTTTCCCAATAGACAAGCTCCTGACCGTCAGAAATTTAGAATTGAAAGAATTTCAAGATATCACGAAGCTTATAAGAAACCAAAGAAATATAAGAGAAGCGGTGAAACAGAGTTAAGAGTGGATGAAGAAAGAATAGCAGAACATATGTAATAATGGAGTGACAAGAATGTATGTTTGATTGATGAGACGTCGAAATAAAGAGAAAACAACTGACAAGAAAAGCTATCCAATTAATAACAGGATATGATTATGTACGATGGATGTTCTCTTTCCGCTGAGCCTATCTAGTAGGAAATGATATTTTGCGACAAATTTTATATAACAATTTCAGTCAGTCGTTTACAAGTTTAGTTATAGTGACAGTTGTCAAATATACTTGATTGGTTGTAAGTTACATTAGTTTAAAGTTGTCCTATCGCGAATAAATCATGGAACTGAACAAGGAACGTTATCCAGCAGTAATTTTTTACAATTTCAAGCGTGGCTTAAGGCGTAAAGAATGTTTTGAGAAAATCAATCTTGTGTTTAGTGACAAGTCGTGTTGCTTCGCTGCCGTAAAGCGGTGGTACAGTGAATTTCAACATGGTACTTTCCTTAAGTGACAATTTTCGAGCTCCTAAGCCAAAAAACGGCAGTTACAGAAAAAAATATTGCTCTTATTTGGAACATGATTGTAGAAGACCGACATACTACTGTCAGGTGCATTCAAGCAACTTTAAAGATTGGTGTGAAAGCAACTAACATTACTTTACAGAAACATTTGAAGGTCCGCAAGCTTTGTTCTGGGTGGACACAGCATGAAATCAATTCAAAAAGAAGACCTTGTGAGACGATGCAGATCTACACTAGATCGTTTTAATCGTGGATTGTCTCATTTGGTGTACAACATCATCACAGGTGATGAAACATGGGTATACTGCTTTGATCCTGTAAAAAAGCAACAATCGATAGTAAGAGTGAGAATGAGTCGACTCCAATAAAGTTGTTCGTGAAAAAAGCCGAAACAAGAAAATGGTCGCCACATTTTTTGGAATTACTGGGCATGTTTCCACTATACCACTGGAGGATAGGCGTACTCTTAATTCAGAATGTTAAACACCAGCTTCTTTGCCTCAGGTTCTCCAAAACGGTCGCGAAAACGTCCAAGAGCAAGCATGATCTTGCGTCAAGATAACGTTCAGTCCACACTGCTGCTCGAACAACTGAGTATTTGAATGCCAAAACTATGAAATAATGAGTCATTCAGGCTATAGTCCAGATCTACCACCTAATGACTGCTTCTTATTTCCGCCGGTAAAGGATAGATTACGGGGTTTACGTTTTACATCGGCCGAAGAAGCAGTTGATGCCTTTAAAAACGAAATAAGCAAACTACGGCCAGAAGATTGGAGAAAATGTTTTCAAGATTGGTTTTCACGGATGCCAAAATGCATTGACTGTGGAGGAGAATACTTTGAAAATTATGAATAAATGTTTTTTGTAAAAAAATTGTGTTTTACTTTACCAGGCTCAGCGGAAAGGGAATAGCCCTCGTAAAAACATACCACAAAGGATTTAACCTGTAGGAAAGGGTGTTTACAATTGTGGTAATATTATGGAACTCGGAGTGCAAGTGATATGGGACAGTAACATGGAGAAAAGAAGACGGGCTAGACAGATATTAAGCGAAGCAGATCCTAGACACGGTGGAAGAGTGGAAAAGCAAGAATAAATTCAAGCTTTTAATAAGTTTGCGAAGACTGAAGAGGAAGAAAGGAGCGAGCGGAGAAATTCAAAAAACCTGTACAATTTTGGGAAAAGAAAAACGAAACCAAGGAGACTGAGCATGTGGTGCCAAAAATCCTTGAGCAGTGAATTTTTTTTTATTGCATACGTTAAATTTATTTGTTTCTATCTATCTGTACTTATAGAAGGAAGTGTTTATGTGCGTGCGTGTCTGTGTACGATGCCGAGACTAATCTATCGCAATTACAGCCCTAAAATTTAGAACACATGTATAATGGTGACTCAATGAGCCTCAAAGTCCAAATTTTAAAATTTAATTGTCTTATTTTGGGTAGTCCAAGAACAGACATAATAAACATGTCGCAGGCAACGCCGTGAGGGAACTGCATGTGTTTTATATATTTTAAATTCTAAATAATACTTACGTAGTAATAAACTAAGCTAATACTGCGTATACCAAATCTCCAAGGTTTCCACTTCATGAGTTTTAAAATTTTTATGAAAATTACTTATTTGTCAACAGAAAGTACGGAGGATCTCAACAAGAACTGGTAATTCCTTTACTATTGCAACATAACAAATATCTTGATTAGTTTTGGTGTTGTAATGCAAGTCATATAGCATCTGACATTTTAAAGTCAACTAGTTTTAATAGAATTGAACTGAATATGAAGATTGTGGGTATTTTAAAATAGTAAATGTATTTTTCTTAGAATTTGTGAGTTCATCGAATGCTCAGTTGTAATACTAAACAACAAGTGGTAGAATGATATCTTTACTAATTGAACCTACATTCTGTTGTTCTTTAAACATTCTATACATCAAGAAATGAATACAGTGGTTTTTAATGTTTGAAGGTCTTTCAGTTGAGTAACAATGTTGTTAATAGGTAAAACTACTAGAAACCTATTGGAACATTAAATTGAAAAATACAATAAAATGAGATGTAGAATATCCCTCAACATCAACTTTTTCATTAGCATTTAATTTTTCCCTGAAAATTTAAATGCTGTGATGAGCAAGGAGAAAGATTCCATCCAGTTGTTTTAACAATGAAATATCATCGAACTAGGTGGTATAATGAAATGATAAAGGAGTACTCGTGAATACAAAAATACAAATAATGAGTGTTAACTAAGCTTTCAACGTATGCAAATTGCTTTTATACTTTTTTTCATGTAATATGTCTGCGTATACAATATTAAATTAAACAATTATTATGTTAATAAACAAACAATCTCTAGTAATTTCCTCTAATACCTTTTCAGTATTTCCTTCCTCTCTAAAGAGAGATCAGCAGATTTTATTAAACGTAACGCAATTATTTAAACCACATACATCAATAGCTGCCGACACAGTGTTTCTTAAGCACTGAATTTATGCCAGACTTCTCAGTGCGAAGAGATTATTGCTATGTATTTCTCTTAGTTTATGTTATCAAAAAATATTTAAATCTGATCGATGTTATTGTCCTCTTTGCTCTTAAATGTCCTTTATATTATTCTAGACAAACGTAGGACCGATACTTCTCTGCGTAAATCCATATAGAAATGTAGGAAATCCTTTAACGTTGAATAGTACAAGAGGACTGGCATTGAGTCCTCAGCTTAACAAAGTTGTTCAGGAAGCAGTACGACAGCAAAGCGAAACGGGTTATCCACAAGCCATTATTCTTTCCGGTAAGTTCTTTGTAGTTGGTTGATGGTATTATATTATTGTATACGATGCAATTTGTGTATGACATTTATGTACGTTGAAATACATAGAACCACATAAGTGTTATAAAACACATACATTTAGGTAAAATTCATGCTAAATAAATTCTATTGAACTGTATTTGTATAGTGCAGACTTTTTTTTTAATAAGTTAAAACCTAGAACAGCTTTTTTCTACTCCCATCGTTAACAAGTGTCGTTTTATTTCTTACACAGAATATAAAACAACTATATACAAGTATTTATATGTAGATATATATACCGCATGTGTCAAATATCATTAGGTATAGGGATTCAATGTTTTCGTGCGATCTATACGTATGAATGTATTACGTGGCAACGTGGTACCCTTACTGTCCGTCACCAATGCCGACAACAACCGACATCACAACGATATTCTCCGATACCGACCCAGATTTTACATTCAATGTTTAACTGGGAAACATCAAATGACCTCCGCGATCAACTGATCTCTCTCCAAATGATATTTTTTTTGGGGATATTTAAAAAATATTGGTTATACCTATGAAGATGGTAAAGCAGAAAACATAGTTACCTTGAGAGAAAAAATAATTGAGGCTGCTAATTCAGTAACTGCTCACATGTTAGGAAACGTAAGAGTAAATTTCTACGACCGCCTAGGGCAATGTCTTGCTGTGCAGGGAGGAATCCTTTCTTATTTATTTTATTATGGTTATTTTTTAATTTTGTTAGAATTACGCTTTTGTTTTGTTTGTATCATGCAGCGTGAACGCAGCTTAGTAATTTACTGAAAGGAAAAAGAAAAACAAATCCTTGCAACTCGTAAATATTATTTCTGAACGCATTAGAAACACCCGAGTCGGTCGTCCAATGGTTACTGCTAACTTGTAATTGCGAGCATGTATCGGTTGTCGCGTCGCTGGCTTGGAAAGGAAAGTAGGGGTACCACGTTGCCACATATTGGATGGATTGATCGCCTATGGCTAATGAAAATTGACACATGCGGTAAATATATATAAATATAAAGTTTAGTTTAATTTACTATGACATTTACTTTGATATTCATGATTATTTTACATCTTAAATACTTTACATTTATAATAATCTTTCCCCAAATTTTACTATATAATTCAAATAACTAAGCTTACAGTGTGAATTTTGGTGTGTTTTGTATGCGAAATTATTATCCTTTTATCCTCCTTCAACTATTGATGTGCCTTCCCTTCTTAAAACTGTTACTTCAATAGTCCTCTGCTTACTGTATCTAATTTAAAGTGATGTGTATTCCAAATACTTATTCTTCTAACATTTTTCGATAACTGTTGTGATTATCTTTTGTACAACTGTTATGTAATTGTTACTCTTCAACCTGTGACTGCTATTAATCTTTAGTTTTAACACTTTAATTTATTTTCTTTCCTTTACGTTTCTCAATTTAACTCTTCCCTAGTAGCCAACTTCGTTGGCCTCAAAGCGGGCCAATGTCACTCCAATATTCTAAGATCGGTAGAACATCAGTGACCCCCACCCAATGTCGTACGAATATAAAATTCCTATATCAAGTAAATGTCAATTTATGTCGTTGGGTTGATATCAGACCAACGTTGTCTACATTGGTAATATATTGGTTAAATATCTGATACTGATATTTTATTGACAACAAAAATCTACATACTATTAACATTAAAGAAAAATGTCTACATAATATCAAGTTCACAAAGTCACTGTGATGTTGGTTGTAGGTCAGTGTTCGATATAAATTTAGATTAAAGGGGATGACGTCACAATTTGTTATTCTGCGATTAAACGCCAACATCGTATTAACTTTACAAGGCAATATTGATATAGTCTATATTAATTTATCACAGAATATATTACACACTGTACCATGAATAATTGTTGGTGTGTGAAATGAAATATATAGATCCCCAAAGTTAATTAAGCATTTGCAATAATGATTCTCACCAAATTAACATTAAAAGTACTACGCACACTTTTATAAATAATTTTAGAGACCGGACACGAGAGGCCCATTACTCATCGCCCACGGGCGCATTATTGAAATTTTGTATTTTTAAAGAATTTTTATTTTATTAACATAATTGGCTAACAAGTGGGTTGTGAGCTATCAAATATAAAACACATTTTTGTTTGTTCATTTTGTAGTTCAAATCAAGTAAATTCTCTGTACTTTATTTGTCTTATGAAATATAGGGTATATGCTCAAATCGGAAAAATGTCTGTGCAAAATATTGGGCCAATATCATGCAGTGATATTTATCCAACGTTGTAAAATGTTAACACTTGTACATCGTATTGATATTAGACGCCGATGTCAGGCCAATAAATAAACGACCGACAGCCAACGTTGGCCCGATATTGTGTGCTACTAGGGTTGACATCTCTCTCCCATGAAAATCAACAATAATCTGTTCTCGTTTCCAAAGCGATTGATCCAAAATATTTAACATATCATTTTCTTTAGAGTATGCGTTTCTTATTACATTTTAAATATGCAATATATTATGTGAAATTTCATCCATATAGAGATCTACATTGTTATATTGAGTATGTGTTTAAATTGACATCTTAAATAAACATTAATAATCATGAATATATTTTACTGTCGTTAGTTCTTTTTATTAATGTCACCACTAATAGCGTTGACTAAACTTTATAAATATATGGGACATTTTCAATAACTTTTAACTTTTGACCTATATTACTTCCAAAAAATATACTTTCACCGATTACACTGTTATACTATTTGTAGTGATATTTCAGATGTTTAGAAACTAATTATTAACTTGTAAATCGAAACTTTTACCATCACTTTATTATCATTACCATTACGTATTGGCTGTTTTGCGAAAGTGACAGTAATGTTCGTGACGGTAATGTTTGAACAGTTATTTTTTTTAGAGAATAAAACCTGTATAACGGCAGTCATTTTTGTTAAACACGGACTCCCTACATCCACTTGGCTACAGAAGATCATAAAAGTAAACAAACGATCAACCGGTGCCATACATTGATTAAAATTTGTACCAAAAGTTGGCGTGACGGTAATGTTAGTGCTCTTAGGTATATCCAGTAAATATTTAAAATTTAAAAAATATGCGATATCTTTGCAATTTTACATAAATATGGCGAAGAACAAGTGTTGAAAGAATGTGAAAAAAAAATATTTTTATAAGATATATACAAAGTATGATGAAATATAGAAAGCCAAATTTGAAAAATTGAAAAAGTATAACGTGACGGAAATGTAAAATGGAATATTTAAAGTTTAAAAATAAAAGGAGATAGCAATTTTAGGTTATTTTTTGCCTTCAAATTGACACACCATAACGTAATATACCTAAAAAAAATTACTACGCCCTAATATCATCTTAAATAAGATTGTAGCTATAGGGTACATGTAAAGTTAAAGGTTATTGAAAATGGCCCATATATATATGTATATATATATATATATATATATATATATATATATATATATATATATATATATATATACTTGACAAATATAACATTACACACGCAATTTATAGTGTATGTTTCCATGCCGTTATGTTATATTTTAAATACACCTTGACGAGCTCCGCCTTTGTACGCTTTAGTCACGGTCTGAAGTGAACTGAAGTTTTTTAATTTTTGAAATCAATTGAAACTCCATAATCAAATTGGTTGATACTTATCATACATCTGTCAAACTAACCCGACATGGCACGACAACGGAAAAATAATTTTGTATTATTTTTATTATTTGCTGTCGTTGAAAAGCTAGTATAAAACTCCTTTTATAAACTCGTTAGTCACTTGTTTCGTATAACACTTGCTCCGCTGCACTTCGCTCGTGATTAATAAAACTCGTGACTAAAATGAGGTTTAATATACTATTGTATGTCAGTCTGTATTCTATACGATATGTAATATATCCAATTTAAAAAAAGTCTATTATTGGTGTTTCTATTTTGTTGCATTACATGTCAGTGCCGTCAAGAGTACTTCTAATTTCATTTGATTTCGCAGTTTCCAATATTTCTTCCAACTGTTTCATAAATATTTGTCTTCAATTTCTAGATCTTTCTCTATCCTTCCTTCAATGTCCGGCTTGCTCTTTAATAAACGCAAGCAGTATTAGCACTGTATTACCACACAAAAGCACTTGGTTAGCGCCGTGTGCGCATTTCGATAGCAAAGTTACCTTCCTCAGGCGATAGAATATATTTTAAAAACTAATTTAGCAATAATTACTAATAACAAGTAGCACATTCAGAATTCGAAATTGTTCGTTTTTCCTTTTGCTTATTCTTATTTTATTTTCTAAGTCGATGGAACACGAGACTTATAATTAAAATATATAGGGTCATTCTATTCGAACAAATACATAAAGCTATATAGACACTTAAGTTTTATAAACACATACGTAAAATTAATAAACCTGACTTACCTGTAAGGCCAATAGTATCTCTAACAAGGCCCACACATACAAGTTGTGTAATTGAAATAAATAACTAAATAACTCCCTATAAAATTAGATAACATGTAAGTAGGAAATTCTTTGGAGTTTTTACAAAAAGTTTATATAAATTATTAATTTTTGTTTATTAGAATTGTAAATCACCAGTGTCCCATAAACTTAAATAATTCAAGAAAGAACGGCAGAATTTAGAGGTTTAAGTACCCAAAATTGTTTTCACTGACGGAATTTATCTATTCAGAATTTTTTCGAAAATAATATTAAAATGGAACCAGTATTTTGTATCTCAAAGAAAAGAATCGAGGAGTTTTGGGAAATGTTGAATTTCTAATAAATTGAAAATTTTAATCTTTGCAACTGCAACTTATACTGTTAGTTAGCCAAATTTTATTTTAGCTAGTTCGCCGCTTCTGAGATTCGAATTACCTCTCAAAGGTTTGCCGGGCCTGCGTGCTACCACTTGCACCATGACTGGACGTAAAGCTGTATCATTTTTACGTCATAAATTACATTAAGCAAGAGATGCTGGTATGATATGCGCGTAGTAGCGTGCTATTTTGTGAAATGAAATTTTTTCTCAATGCGAAAAACTGTGTGAACATCACAATCCTAACAATCGCAACAGATATACAGGGTGATTCTTAATATATGCGACAAACTTTAGGAGATGATTCCTGGGGTTATTTTAATCATAAAAGTTCATAAGAACATATGTCCAAAACCGCTTAGTTCAGAAGTTATACAATGTTTAATAGAAAGTTAAAATAATAAATGGTTTTATTATAAATTAACAAAATGATTAGTAAAACAAAATTAACTTATAGTAACTGTTGAAATTGACCGCCCCCAACTGTACTACAAGCTGCTATCCTCCGTCGTATTGACTGGCGAGTCCGTTCGAAAATACCAGGGGTATTTCGAATTGTTTCAAAAGCTGGTATAATACGATTTCTTAGTTCATCGACATTTTCCATGGGAGTCGTGTAAACTAATGATTTAAGGTGGCCCCAGAGAAAAAAGTCCAATGAATTTAAGTCTGGAGACCGAGGAGGCCACGGTTGTGGACCTCCCCGTCCTATCCACCGATTTGGATACGTACTGTCCAGAAACTCGAAATTTTGTTTTACTGATTATTTTGTTAATTTATAATAAAACCATTTATTATTTTAACTTTCTATTAAACATTGTATAACTTCTGAACTAAGCGGTTTTGGACATATGTTCTTATGAACTTTTATGATCAAAATAACCCCAGGAATCAGCTCCTAAAGTTTGTCGCATATATTAAGAAACACCCTGTATAATTAGCAAAATTTGGTCTCCTATAAGTAAAGCGCAGGCCCGACAAACCTTTGAGACGTAAGTTTGAGTCATCTTTGAACTATCAAAATATGCATACGATGCATAACCAAATGCTTTTGTATGAGGATACGATAGTGATACAATTTGTATTTATATTCTTCTTTATTTTTTCCTCATTAACTTAATACGATTCCCTGACAGTTTCTTTAGAACTTCTACTATACTTGCCATAGCAATCAATTAAATACGATTATATAAGCAAATTTCTTTTCTATTATTATTATTATTACTAAACTATATCAATTGTGTAAAATGTTCCTGAGAATTAGGAAAGCCAAAGTATTCTTCAACTCTCTTTTATGAGTCTCTTGCTTTCAGGTACCAGTGGTTCCGGAAAAAGCCATGCTTCAATGTTACTCTTGCGACAGTTATTTGCAGTCGCTGGTGGTGGACCAGAAACCGATGCTTTCAAGCACTTGGCAGCTGCCTTCACAGTTCTGCGCTCACTTGGATCCGCGAAAACAGCCACTAATTCCGAATCTAGTAGAATTGTACGTACTACTTTGAATATTAAATTCCACTGATGTATTCTAAAATCTCATCAATTGTTTCTAATGTCTAAACAGTGAATGTGGTACTTGCAGGGTCAATTTATTGAAGTGCAAGTTACAGATGGCGCCTTATACAGGACCAAAATCCACTGTTATTTCTTAGATCAGACACGGGTCATAAGGCCACTGCCAAGTGAGAAAAATTACCACATATTTTATCAAATGTTAGCCGGGCTCTCTTCGGAGGAAAGAGCGAAATTAAACCTCGAGGGTTATTCACCGTCAAATTTAAGATATTTACAACAAGGCGACACAAGACAAGATGTTAACGAGGATTCAGTCAGGTATGTAAATTTTGTTTTTGTTTTTTATTATAATAGTTTGTAAATTCAATATGAAATCACATTCGTAGAGACAACAAAAAATTAAAAAAAAAAGGTATTAGATATCATTACAGCCGAATTATATTGCAACTGGATATACAGGGTGATTCTTAATATATGCGGCAAACTTTAGGAGCTGATTCCTGGGGTTACTTTGATCATAAAAGTTCATAATAACATATGTCCAAAACCGCTTAGTTCAGAAGTTATACAATGTTTAATAGAAAGTTAAAATAATAAATGGTTTTATTATAAATTAACAAAATAATTAGTAAAACAAAATTAACATATAGTAACTGTTGAAATTGACCGCCCCCAACTGTACTACAAGCTGCTATCCTCCGTCGTATTGACTGGCGAGTCCGTTCGAAAATACCAGGGGTATTTCGAATTGTTTCAAAAGCTGCTATAATACGATTTCTTAGTTCATCGTATTATAGCAGCTTTTGAAACACTCGCTAGTCAATACGACGGAGGATAGCAGCTTGTAGTACAGTTGGGGGCGGTCAATTTCAACAGTTACTATAAGTCAATTTTGTTTTACTAATTATTTTGTTAATTTATAATAAAACCTTTATTATTTTAACTTTCTATTAAACATTGTATAACTTCTGAACTAAGCGGTTTTGGACATATGTTCTTATGAACTTTTATGATCAAAATAACCCCAGGAATCAGCTCCTAAAGTTTGTCGCATATATTAAGAATCACGCTGTATATTTCATAAACACCAGTTAGACACTTACACAATTCAGTTGCAAATAAAATATCTAGTCTAGACTGGTTTTCTTTGATGGGGACATGTTTTAATAATTTCGTTAACACTACATTTTAAATGATTTTAAAATTAGTTTTTCTCAGTGTTGAAAATTATAGTACTGTTCAAATTTATTAAATCTACAAACATATTTGAACTAAAATGATTTTACCTGCAAATTTATTACTCTGGCTATTCGAACCTATATTGAAGAATTATTAAACATTTAGGCAATTTAGAAAACCAAAATCCTCTTCTGTGATACATACAAATCATAATATAATAAAAGAAATTTGAAAATATTTAGACAAATAATTAGATACTAATTACTTAAGGGGATATAATTTATTTAGTATAAAAAATAATCTATTTTTTTATATTACTAACAATGTATTTAAATACAGGTTTCAGGCTTGGAAAACATGCTTAGGTGTCTTAGGCATCCCTTTCCTTGATGTAGTAAGGGTTCTAGCAGCTGTTTTATTATTGGGTAACGTGCAATTCATCGATGGAAAAGGCATTGAAGTGGATGTAAAAGGAGACACAGAACTGAACGCAGTGGCAGGTCTTTTGGGTGTATCTGGAGCAGCTTTATTTAGAGGACTTACGACTAGAACGCACAACGCAAGAGGTCAACTCGTAAAATCCGTCTGCGATGCTAACATGTCCAACATGACAAGAGATTGTTTAGCGAAAGCTCTTTATTGCAGAACCGTGGCTACCATTGTGCGCAGAGCAAATAGTTTGAAACGTTTGGGCTCTACTTTGGGTACCCTGAGTTCAGATTCGAATGAATCGGTTCACAATCAAGTGGAAGTAACAAGCCAGCACGCTTCCACAATAGGCGGCACTAATGCTGGTAGCAAATCTATGGCGGCTTTGAATAATGCTGTCCGTCATGCGACTGATGGATTCATAGGAATATTAGATATGTTTGGCTTTGAAGAGCCGAAACATAGCCAACTGGAACATTTATGTATTAACTTATGCGCAGAAACGATGCAACATTTTTATAATACCCATATTTTTAAATCTAGTATCGAGTCTTGCAGAGATGAGGGCATAAATTGTGAAGTAGAAGTGGACTATGTGGATAACGTGCCATGTATAGATTTAATATCTTCCCTAAGGACGGGTCTGCTGAGTAAGTATGTCAATAATTAATAAAAGTAACATTATATACCTTTCAGTCATTCCCTGTGCTACCTTTTTTTAAGTCTATAATAATTTTCAACTAGTTCAGTATATAATTCAAAGCTCTATTGAACAATTTACAAATTTTTAAAAACTTTACGTAGTTGGATCGCTCCGGCAACCGACATAAGTCGATAAAATAAAATGCTGTGAAATTTTGAAAAAATGTTGCAAAATTTTATCTATCAAGTAATATATATTATCGCCAACCGTCAGTAAAGTGATGCGTTACCATAGCGTTTTACGGAGGTAAAGAAACACTTAATCGTACTGTACAATAAAGTACTTTATCTACTAATGTCAAATAATACATGAAAAAATTATACCGATATTAGACCTCATTATTAAACACTGTGTTTGTAAAGTGTTTTTGATTGGATAAGAAACTGTTGAATAATATTATTCAACACTTCCAGGGACCAATGAAAAAATAGGCGGGAAAATATAACCAATTACATTCAAATAAACACTGGAAAAAAAGCGATTTTTTCTTAGTTGCGTAGGCAGTGAATGACATCGAACGTCAAACGTTAAATGTCAAGTAGCGTGCTTATTATTA